>JARKIP010000156.1:714488-1428976 GCA_029990175.1 Petunia secreta
TAATGCATCATCTCTATTTTACCCTTGTTGGGCCCTACATACTTTTAAACCTACCAACAACTTTTTTATTACTCAAATCTTCTCTCTCTTACTTTTTCAAGGACAAAATTAATATTTAACAAGGTCAACCTCTATTTTCTTAAATTCCGTGCCCGGTCAAATGGTGCCACATAAATTGAGACGGAGGGAGTATTTTATAGTGGTGCCTCCGCTGCTTAAATTTTTGATCCGCCTCTGCTCTATTACCTAGCTAGACTCATTTCTCCTAGTTATAGGTGGTGTCTTAAACCACACAGTGGTTGTAATAGTTCCAAAAGCTCGTGTAAGTTATGGTCGACCTCTGGAGTGAAACAGGTTTCAATTTCCCAAAGCGTTGCTAGCTACCAGCATTAACAATTTATTCAGAAACCTACCTAATGCATTTTTATTTTTATTTTTGCATGTATCTAAAATCAAGACTAGTACTCCCTCCGTCCCAATTTATGTGGCACCATTTCCTTTTTTGTTTGTCCCAAAATAAGTGGCACCTTTCCTTATTTGACAACTATTTAATGCATCATCTCTATTTTACCCTTGTTGGGCCCTACATACTTTTAAACCTACCAACAACTTTTTTACTACTCAAATCTTCTCTCTCTTACTTTTTCAAGGGTAAAATTGATATTTAACAAGGTCAACCTCTATTTTCTTAAACTCCGTGCCCAGTCAAATGGTGCCACATAAATTGGGACGGAGGGAGTAAAATTTATGTCCTCCAAGAGCCAAAATTTTATTTCTGGTCGTGGCACTTAATTTGCTACATGACAACTTACGTTGAACTTTGTTCCATCTTTTTAAATATCTGAAGTTACGTAGGGGCAAAAGGTTTTGCTCACAAAAAATGATGATTTTGTCGTTTAGCAAATTGAAACTATGCGTCAGCATCAGTTACTTTGTTCAGAGCATGCATGCAGTGGTTGAAATTCTATTCGGTGATTCATTTCCCCGGAATCTCTTATGGTACGTTCATCCGTAGGGGAAGATATTTCGATCTATCAAGAATCAAGATTCCATACTTGATTAGTTGATTTATAGCCTGCTGGCTAAGTTTTTTGGGAAGCAAAAGCGTTCTTCTTTTTCTCTTATAGAAAAAATTATTTTTGAAGAAATTTAAAGTGCTTGTTTAAAATAAAAAAATATTTTTGAGGAGAACTAGAATTAATTTTTCTGCTCGTAGAGAAATTATAAATTTCTGCTTCTTTTCAAAAGCAAAAGTAGAAGCAATTTATTGATTTTAAGGACAAATATATTCTTACCAAATATATTGTTTCCCATACTATTTGTAAATAAAATCTCTTTCAAATGTAAATAAAATTTTGTTCTCCGCTTTCTTCTATAATTTAGCTTATATATATTTACACGTTACCTTAAACTAAATGAAAATAAAATACTAAATTAATTCTTTTATAATAAAATATCAAAATTTGAATAATAGTAGTCACAAAATGAATCTTCATACTGTCTTTTTTGTAATTTGGCACTCAAAAGTACTTTTTGTTAAGACTATCTAAACAAAATATATTTTTTTTTAAAATGATTTTTTTAACTGAGTTTTCCAAACACAAACTATTTATTTTTCAAAATTACTTATCTGAAAAGTACTTTTAAAAATAAGTAATTTTTGACAGCTTGACCAAATGAGGCTCTTAATCCACAACTAAAAGAAATTAAACATTGATTTATTTTAATATCCTAAGCCTTGACATGGTTTTAATTCCAAAATAGGCCTATTTTTCCAAAGAAATCTAACAACTTAACATCTCAGGTTGGTAACAGATAGTAGAAAAAGATACTTCATTAAGATAAAAGTTTACCTGCATTGTGTGTTTATATGGGCGGACCTATATGTAGTTTAGGGGTAACAATTGATACCCCTTCACAAAAATAATACACTGTGTAGATGGGTGAAAAAAATTATTTGTATATATACTATATATTGAGTCTGCTTACTTTTTCATATATATATGTCAATTTGTTTATATTTTGATAACTCTTAACAAAAAATCTTGGTTCGCTATTGGGTGTTTATACCCAATATCGTTAAGTTAACCATAGAAACAAGCTAAGGACGAGTCTTTGTTTTAACTTTTAATAAATATAAAAAAATTCAAAAAAAGTAATAGTCAATTAACTCAAAATGACTTACTTAAAAAAGGGTTGCCATCGTTGCTTCTACCATTATTGTTGCTTCTTATATTATGTTCTTCCTGCTTTTATTTCTCAAAAAGTAATGCTTAAATTGCTTTGTGGTTAGGGAATTCAAAACTAAGAGCTAATATTAGCATAAAGGAATTGATGAAGAACTCAAAACTATATAGGTGGTGTCTTAAACCACACTGTGGCTGTAATAGTTCCAAAAGCTCGTGTAAGTTATGGTCGACCTCCGGAGTGAAACAGGTTTCAATTTCCCATAGCGTTGCTAGCTACCGGCTTTAATAATTTATTCAGAAACCTACCTAATACGCTCTTTTATTTTTGCATGTATCTAAAATCAACACTAGTAAAATTTATGTACTCCAAGAGCCAAAATTTTATTTCTGGTCGTGGCACTTGAATTTGCTATGTGACAACTTACGTTGATTTTTGTTCCATCTTTTTAAATATCTGAAGTTACGTAGGGGCAAAAGGTTTGGTCACAAAAAATGATGATTTTGTCGTTTGCAACATGAGGTTGGAGTATACTTGAGCCATGTGCACCTGTTGTTTTATTCAAAAGGTTGTACTTTTATTTTACAGAACCAACATAGATGTGTGTAGAAAGATTGAACTAGTAAACATTTGGAATAGGTAGTCGAATAACTTAAATATAGTTTTTCCCTTTGTATAGACTTCTCTATATTGTATTATTTTTAAATATTAGATCGCATTTGGAATCGATCCTTGAATACCGCTAAAATCGCTACTTGGGGAAAGTGATGCATCACTTGCACTCAACATCGGTTTCCTTTGCACATGCTCTAGCTATATATACACTCTACTAACACCAATGGTTAATAAGAAGGGTAATGATACACATCATATCATTTTGCCGTTCAAAATACCGCATCAGACGTGGCCCATATATGAAAAGTCTAATTTATACTTGGGCTTCCAACTCTCGCTTTCACTCGCCGAGAGTGGGCAATGTTTTGCCAAAAAAATTCACCTAGTGCCCTCAATAAACCATGGTCTTACCTAATTGCCCCCACTTACAAATGTTTTAAGTAAATGCCCTCCACATCATACCCACCCTTATGAAAGGACTATTTTACCCCCTAACTTGTGTTAATTCACGTTGAAAGTTTCCTTCTCTCTTTCCCCATTCCTGGCCTCCTTCTTTCTTCACGCTGAAAGATTTCCTTCTCTCTTTCCTCATTCCTGGCCTCCTTCTTTCTTCTTTGTGTGCTAGAAATTTGAGATTTTTTTTCTTGTATTTGCTTGATTCCAGTGATTTGAAGGTTTTTATTGCCTATGGCTATTAGATATTCATGTTTTGCACAGAGCTTAAATTTTGGGATGATTGTTGAATTAAGTTTGAGCTTCGCTTGTTTTTTGGATGATTACGGTGATTTGAAGGTTTTTACTGGTTAAAGCTATTAGATTTTGTTGTTGCTTATTGATTAGAGCTTAAAGTCTTGGCCATGGCCAAGAGTTGCATATAATTTTTCTTCAAGTTGGTTATTGCATTAACTTTTAAAGTCTTGGCTATTGCCAGTATTTGCAAAGATGTTCCGTGTAAGTTGTCGCTTCCAGCAGCACTTAGAGTCTTGGCTATTGCCAAGAGTTGCAAAGACTTTGTCTGCAAGTTGTTCACTGCAGTAGAGGTAAAAGTCTTGGCAATTGCCAATACTTTTAGAAATTTTCAGTGTAAGGTCCCCCTTGCACTAGAACTTAAAATCTTGGCTATTGCCAAGAGTTTCTGCAAGTTTGTCACTGCAGTATAGGTAAAAGTGTTGGCAATTGCCAATAATTGTAGAGACTAGTTCTACAAGTCGCCCCTCCTACTAGAGTTTAAAGTGTTGGCTATTGTCAATAGTTGTAGAGACTTTTTTCTGTAGTTTGCTTTTTTTCATCAGTCATGCATTCTGTAGTTGTTGCTGTGTTTTTCAGTTGTCTTTGCTTTTGGTCTGTTGACTTTGAATTATGATAATGACATAGGAATTTTTCTGCATATTAATCATGAGTTCATGATGGCACTTCGTGATGTATGTTTCCTTGTCTTTACTTGTTGTTTTGTTATCATACTATTTTTGTAATTTTATTTGTTGAATATGTATATTTTATCTTTTGTTCCTATAGGAAGGAGATCAAATTTTTAAGTTTGAGCACTGATTTGATTCCAAAGGTTCTTGGGGTGGTGATGTGAAGTATATGGCCTTTTCATTATTATTTCATTGTTTTGTTATTATGTGTTGTCATTGTTGTTTTTTAAAATTTTGCAGGTAATGGATATTGAATCTTCAATCTCCTGATCCTGATCATGCACATTTTGATGTGGTTGATGATTTTATATGTCAGCCAAGATCTTCTGATGAATTTCAAGGCAAAAATGTGATATGGGCGATGAATTTCAAAATTTTCGTTTGTTATCTCCGTCGCAAGATGATATGTGTAGTATCCCAAATGAGACTATTCGTACTACAAAAGAGTTAGAGAAAGTTGTTGAGTAGTTTTTAATTACATGTATTTCGTATTTACCGTGTTTTTTTGTGTTTATGTAAACAAGTACATTTGTATGTTTGATATTTTTGTTATTTTAAAGACTGAAGTTGCTTTGAATCGGATGAACTGGAAGTATTGGCAATTGCAGGACTTCAAGGCATTTTAGTTGTTGTGGGATGAACACATTTAGATATTGGCAAGACTTGAATTCTAGTTAATTAATTCCAACTCTAATATTATATAATTAATTTAAAATTGATAAATAATTCATGGAGGATTGTGCTGGTAATGTGTTGCAAAGACTTTGTGTCAATTTAGTTGTCAATATTATTGCCTATGAAAAGACATCAAGGCAAGTTAATTATTTCTAATATTAAAGTCGCTAAATAAGTTTAGGTAGGAAATATCTTACCCTTTGCCAAGACTTTACGTCAAGTTAAATTGAATTGGTTATCTCTATGAGTGTAAAGTCTTGGCTATTGCCAATAGTTTAGTTTATTGATAATATTAACTTTCCAATCACATTTGATTTTTAAAAATATTTATAATCAATAAGTGTCATTCCCTTTGATGCAACACCAAGCTATGGTCAGCTTCATTCACAAAGAAGCGAGATTTTCTGACATGTCAGTCCTTTTAATAACTTCTACTATGAAGCAGGATTTTCTGAAATTCTCATCATTTTTCAGCAGAAACATGCAAGTCGTAAGTTCTTGATCATTTGTTACCATCATTCCTCGGCACCTTTCGAGATTTGTGTCAAACCTTATCTTTACTTCAGTTTCAGCAGTGTTGATGGTTAGAGCATTACAAATTTCTTTTCTAAATGTGTGGTAGCTTATACCGTCTTCGACAAGTATCAACTTTATATCATGGTTGATGTATTTGCTGTTTGCATCCCAATTCCCATTATAAGCTATATAAATGCAGCGAGTCGCCATAGTGGTAATCCTGCACATAATCAAGACAAATATAATATGCTTTAATAGAAGCAGGATCATGGGTAAAAGTGTTGCCCTTTTCTGGGCTTAAGGTCTTGTAAAGAAGTCTCTCATAGGTACCTATTGCACCAGAGCTGCAACTCTTGGCAATAGCCAAGACTTGGAGAGACTTTGTCTACAAGCCCCCCATAGTAACAGTCTTTAAGTGTTGGCAATAGGCAAGAAGTCTCTCCTAGGTGCCTATTGCACCAGAGCTGCAACTCTTGGCAACAGCTAAGACTTGCAGAAATTTTGTGTGCATGCCCCTCATAGCAACAGTCTGAAAGTCTTGGCAATAGCCAATAAGTTTCTCCTAGGTGCTTATTCCACCAGAGTTGCAACTCTTGGCAATAGCCAAGACTTGCAAAGACTTTGTCTGCAAGTCCCCGATAGCAACAGGTCTGAAAGTCTTGGCAATAGCCAAGAAGTCTCTGCTTTGTGCTTATTGCACCAGAGCTACAAGTCTTGGCTATATATAGCCAAGACTTGCAGAGAATTTGTCTGCAAGTACCCCATTGCAACAGGTCTGTAAGTCTTGGCAATGGGGAAGAAGTGTCTACACGGACCCCATTGCATCAGAGCTGCAAGTCTTGGCTATAGCCTCTCATTGCAATAGGGTTGAAAGTCTTGGCAATAGGCAATAAGCAATAATTTTGTACAAGCCTCCCATTGCACCAGAGCTTAAACTATTGTCAATAAGCCAAGACTTTCCAAAATTGATAGATTTTTTATTTTTATTTTATGAAAGTGCATATTACAATTACTGTAATCAATCTAATGTCATGTGTTTTGTGATTATTATGAATAAAAATCATATCTCGTTTGGTTTATATAGAATTTTAACCAAAGTTAAACATAATATAAATGAAATTATAACTTTTAGTAAAATTTAATAGCAATTTGAAGAAATCTTACAGTGAACCTTTGCTTGAACGGAGCAATCTCTGAAAGGAATGGGGCTTTAAGGTTGCTGTGATTGCGTGAATACTGAAAAGGAAGGGGATGGACTGTGCACGTCTTTTTATTGGTTTGTAGGGGTATTTTGATCCGAAAAAAATTTCATTAAACTAATGAGGGCATTTTTACTAAACATCTATTAGTGAAGGCAATTTGGCAAACCATGGCTTCCCGTAGCATATTTTTGCAATTCAGCCATGTTTTGCTACTTTGCTGAGTTGGCTTCTGGCCCACGCGAATTAATTAGGCCTTTTTGTTATTATTTTTTTGGGAAATAATTTTATACCACATTTCTCTATTTATTTTTAAAAGTACCACTTCCATTATCCCAACCAAATTTTTTTAAAGTCAACAATATGGAGTAGCTATAATTATCTTTATCTCCTAAAATAATGTAGGCTGGGTTTAATTATTTCTTCTTTCTCCTACAACTACTTTCTTCCATTAATATCTCAAAACCTTAGCTTTCCAAATATTTTCTCTTTCTAAATAATCAAACTCTTCTGAATTGTTATTCCCCTCCCCATTTACATAGTTATCTTATTAATTGAATATAAGGACAAAGCACATTGATAGAAAATGTGAATAATATAGCACATATACTAATTATATATAGTATATTTAATATATTACTGTAATATACTATACATTAATATACTATATATTGATATACCTATTAATATACCTTCTCTATGTGTATATTATATATTAATAAACTATATATTGATATACTATGTATATTATCATTATTGTACCATATTGTTTATATATGATATTAAAGTCATATACTATATATTTGATCACAAATTTTAAATTTGTTGGTTTGATATAAACCAAGGACCAGAGGTGGTGGTAGTAAATTTATTTAAATAATAATATTTTATTTATGAATGCACTAGATAGAAGTTTATCAGAATATTTGTTGAGATTGTAATTGACTAGGATTCCGTTAAAATATGCTTAAATTTAAGAATCCTCTTCTAGTGATGGTTTCAGATGTAAAGAGAGAGAATTTACTGAAAACTACCAATAGGGATAATAACAATTGTGGTAAATTTGCAATTTAATAAATAGTACCATAATTAAATGGCATCGAATGAAATAAAATCTTATAAATTAGCAGTTGTGAAAAAATCCCTATTTTTTCCGATTTCTCTCTCGTCTCTAACTCTCCCTCTTCTCCCTCTCTTTTTTATTGAAGTTCATTTACTACTGTTTTTAGCCGTTGTAAATTTTTTTTTTCACTCAAACTCAGCTCGAAGCATTGTTCACTCAGCTGTAGTGTTTATACTCCTCGTATAGTTTCTCTAAGATCTGGAACAATGTAGAAAGAAAGTAATAAATTTTTTAAAAAAACTTGATTAAAAATTTCGAATGAAGCCGCGGACTCACTGAACTCGACCGAAAACCTGAACATTTTTTACTCGCTTACATTGGCGACTACCAGGTAACAAGTATTGTGGCTGGGTCCAATGTTTAAATGAAGGGCGCTAAGTCCCTGATGCACACTACATTGAAAGGCCGTGATCGATTCCCGTTGAAACAATACATACGTATTTTTTTAGAAGATGCTTCCTTGGCTTTGATACTCATCTCTTACAATTGATAAAAAAATTTACAATCAAAGCGAACATGGGGTAGGTAGAAAAAGATCTTAATTTAATAAATAGCTCAAGATGGTATGACATCATTAACTTATAATAAGAGAGATATAAGAAATCCTTTATTTCAAAAAAAAAAAAACGAAGTTGTACCTTTCTTCATATAATACCAGCAAAGATTACATTAAGACTGGACATAAACCAAATCCCAAGTGATGACCATAATTGAACTCTCAGATCAAGAAATAGGTTATTCATTATGAACAATGTGTCACCTTATATATAAGTATCAATTATAATGAATTTACTCTACTAACATCTAACAAACTTGGATAAAATCAGCTAACAACTATCCTATTCATCACATTCTAGATTATTCTTCCTAGGATTCTTTACAAATTTACTTATGCTCCAAAAAATAATTCTGAAACTTCTTTACCAAATTGTGTAAATTATTTACAGCTATTTTGTTCCAAATAACGTAGGCCAACAGACTTCTCATAATGAAGACTTCAGATTTTGTCGATTGGCCCAACAGAAAATACCACTTTGAGACCAAATATCAGACAACCTGGTCCAATAACTTAATGCAGCATAGAGAATGTCAAACACTTTGCTTTGACTGTCGATTTCCTTTCTTCTTTGACTGACTCTTCTCTTTCATTTCGTCTTCCAACTTTCCTTCAACAATGGTGGAAATATTTTCACCATCAACACAATGCAGCATGTTTAGCCAAGGCATATGCCACAAAATTGGATTCTCTATAACGGTGCCTCACTTCAGCATTTACTGTTGCTAAGTTTTGTTGGATCATCTTAATGTGTTCCTGTAGGTACCATGGTGCTTTATATTTTCTTAAAATCATATCGACAACTAGTGTAGAATCAAGCTCCAGAGTTAAGTTGTTTGTGCAGTGGTAGTGACTTAGAAAATACTAGAATCATGGAACCTGAATGATCTCTAAGTACTCCCCCTACTCCTACCTTCCCTTCTGTGATCACTGAGTTCCCATCAGAGTTAATCTTGAAGAAGTTTTGCCGAGGTTTCTCCCACCCGACAGGAAAATAAGACTATAAGATAGGGGCATCTTGTATGAATCAGCATATTCAAATATTTCCTTCCAAGTCAACCTTTAAATTGCTCAAATTTTTCAGCAATTAAAAATTTAACATGATTAGTAACCTGATGAACCACTCTTGAGAAAACAAAAAAAGCTTTGGTTGACCATACTTGATAGTACATCTTCTTTTCCAAAGATCAAAAGTGAAAGTAATTTGGTAAAGTTTTGCAAATAATAGCTCTTAAAACATTTTCATAGTGACAGCCCCACCAACTCCACACAGCAATTCTACTATGTTGGACGTTTTGTGCAACTCCAACCAAATTTGCAAAGAAATGCCATATTTTCTTATCAAATATTCCATTGTAATGAAATAACGGTCACCTTAATGTTAAAATAGTGCGTGTACTTCTGCATTGAGGCTGCTGAATAGATAAACATGATTAGTTGAAGAATCCATAAAAAATGATCTCGAAAACCAGATACACTGAATTGATAAGATACAACTGTACAAATAAATGAATTCCATAACATGCATAGCTACAATGATGGGAACCACAAACTAAATGAAGCTACTGGGCCTTCGTGAGTGCTATAATGAAGCAGAGATGGAAAGAGAATTGTTTCCACCCAAAGTAGCGTTAGATTGGACGGGAAACCACACCATGATGCAATCTATCAATCTGTATTCGACGTGCATTTGGTCGTGGTGGTATTATCAAGCCAGACTCCAGTTGTGTTCAATCACTACGGTCTCCACAACCATAAATGGGAGTTATATTTGTAGTTGCAACATCTCCCTTGCAGACAGGGCATTCCCTTGTAGCATTCGTTGAAGTTGAATCAATGCAGCGTAACTGATAAAAGCATGGCCAGCAGTACAGGTGCCCGCAACAAGTCAATATTAGTTCTCTAGGCACTTCCAAACAAATTTTGCATTCGAAAGGACTAGCTGGTACCTCACTATCCTCATTGACAGCAGATACGTTCCCAGTATCCAAAGTAGTATTCCGAGCCTCAGGGTGCACTAAACCCATTAAATACTCAAGCAGTTCGACCCTCATTTGCGTAGGAGCAACCATATCTGAATGAGGAGATGGGGAGTCGGAAGGTTCTTGGTTCCTAGGATCCATAGGACACGGTTGATCTGGTCAAACGAAAAGGAATATTATTATTAACAGATTGAAATGACAATGACAAATTGATTACAACATAAAAACTAAGTTTTCTAATCATATCACTAACAACAACAGCTCAAAACAAATAATTTAATAGACGGAAAGGGCCAACAAGCCCTATCAACACACCAAAAAAAAATATCAGACATTGAAGTAGAGCAGTGACCTTATAATGGCGGAAGCAAACGGCAAACGTAGGGCGTCACAAACAACAAGTATCCTACCTAATGGTTCTCAATAACAACCTCTTATCCAACAAAAACCCTTGATATTTATTCCCACGAAAATACCTATAGAATGATTAAACGTTTAAAGAGCCTATTTATTTATTTATTTATTTATTTATTTATTTATTTATTTATTTATTTATTTATTCTTATAAAAGTGGGAATCCCCTAATCATAAGTCAAAATTTATTTTACTAAAAAATCCCTGTTAATTATTAATGTTACCAAAATAACCCTGATAACTATTTTAATCATATGCTAGGGTATTTTCCAACATGCATATGTCGAGTGTATTCGCAAGAACAAGTCCTTTTTGTATCTTTCTTATGTAAAAAAGGCTATCACAAACCTTAAATTGTTTTGAGGAGGTAAGGTTCTATGTCCCCCTCCTTAATGTATTTACTTTTTGGATCTTAATATACATGGTAGGGGTCTAAGCCTAACCCTCCACCAGTATAGGAGATGAAAGCCTAGGTGGACGGACTTTATTTTAAAAAAAAGTTCATATGGAGTATAAATATTGAAATTAATTAGCAGCCTTGTATATGTTCTGTATGCTTAAAATATCTTTATTAGAATCAAACAAATGGACCTTTCAAATTTCTCACACAATACACAACCAATCTTAATAACTTAATTTATTCTAAGACAAGGTACATTTAGACATACCATACTTAAGGGACTTCCGATAAAAAAACTAGTAAATTTTTCAAGTTATATTCAACCACAAAAATGTGGTCACTTCTTTAATGTAGAATGTGGATGGCCGTGTAGTTATGGTGCATTTATTGAGTATGAATGTGGATAGCTATGGAAAGTAGAGTACTGACTTGGTTATGTGATGAAGCATGCACAAATGATTGCGATTGTGGTTTTGCTCGAAATACAGTATGCAACACTTAAATGACAATATTTATACCAAGAACAGTGTGAACCAATTAACTTCTGAATTTTTTATACTTTTGTCATTAATAAAGAGAAACAAAAAAAACATATTTAGACCGGCTTCGTAAATTAACAGGAGTTTTTTAGTAAAATGACTTATGATTAGGGGATTCCCACTTTAATAATAAATAAATAAATAAATAAAATTTATTATAATAAATATATGATATGATGTCATAAAATAAATATAATTTGTATAGAGTAATTAATTTAATTACACTGTAATATCAGTCTAAAATTTACAATTAGGGGTCATTATTTTAAACAACAAAGTCTTCTTAACGTTTATGTTTATAATTTCATGTCATGAAGTGTGCAAAAATTAAATTACGCACCTATTCAATGTCAATTTTAAACAAACATCCTTTATGAACAGGTATGTTTGTCTATTTAAGAAGCTAATTAGTGCTTCTCACCCTCATTATCACTACACTTAATCTTTCAGGCGTTTGTTCATTTCGTGATATGAAAAAATGCGACCCCCTCATTCTCCTAGCACTATTATATAACTCATTCATTTTGATTTCTTCTCCTATTTGCTTTCTACGTAACTATCTCTTTCTTCCCATTCATTGCCTAATCAATCACACTAATGGACAACGCTGCCGATGTCTCGACACTCAATGCCAAACAACAGGTTTCGTTCGTTGTTGTTTCACGTACCATCAATTGTGTTCCCTTTAATTATATTCCGTAATTTGGCAGCATTTTTTTTTTATTTTTAATTTTTGATGCAGAAGGACCATGCTTTGTACCTGCAAAAATTAGGACGGTTTACTATAGCTGTATCAAAGGTGAATGTGTTGGAGCTCCGAATGAAGGAGGCAATGGTGGAACTAAGGGCAGCGCTTGATGACCTATACGAAGTGGACGCTGGTCCAATTGCGCCACCGAAGACTGAAAAGGAAGCCATCCTGAAACCTTTGAATGATGATTGATTTTTTTAGTATTGTATTTTTAATTTTAAGTTGGATACATTACAAGCTATTTTTGTTGGTTTTTTTTTTTTGGAGAAACTGGATATTAATCATTAATTAGCATAATAATACATTTGTTGGTTTATGGTGTTTCTTCATGTTGAACTTTTATCTACCAGCCGTTGCAATCGATGCATGTGATTAAATTACACTTTAATCAGTCCATATTTTAATATCGATACACTAACTAGATAACTTATAGTTTGTAATGGGAAGTGCAAAGGTTAAATGTCCATTCGTGTCTTCCAAATGCGAAAATGATAGACTAAATATCCTAAATTTAACAACTAAAAAATGAAAAAATAGCACATAGCCCAACTACTTAGCCCCTGACATCTAATCAATTTGAACCGGATCGCCAAGGGGTTCCATCACTATCATAAATAAAGAAATAAATATAATTTATAATAATAAATATATAATATGATGTCATAAATATTCAAAAATAGTTTATTAAATGTACTTAATTGTAATTTGTATAGAGTAATTAATTTAATTACACTGTAATATCAGTCTAAAATTTGCAATTAGGGGTCAGAATTTTAAACAACAAAGTCTTCTTAACATTTATATTCATAATTCCATGTCATGAAGTGTGCAAAAATTAAATTACGCATCTATTGAGTGTCAATTTTAAACAAACACCCTTTATGTAACTATCTCTTTCTTCCCGTTCATTGCCTAAACAATCACACTAATGGACAACGCTGTCGATGTCTCGACACTCAAGAGAGTGTCTTTTCAAGTGTGCAACAGTAGTGAAAGCTTTATTGAAAACTTTTCCCCCTCTTCGGTTTCCGCCATTATTTGTTCTCTCCTCTACGTGAACTTTTCTCTCTCTTCAATGCACCATCTTTTGTTACTTTTCTTTCTCTCTTCTATAGGCTTTGGTATCTGACAATTATCATCCAGCTTTGGCTAATTCCTCACCATAATTCTTCTTCAAGTCTTTCAGCTTCTTATCTTCATCATCTATCACATTCTGGAAGGAGTAATAACAACAATTTATAAATCGACCACAAATCACAGGGAGGACTCTGAATAAAGATTAAACTAGAAATTCAGTATTCGTTAACATAAATGTTGCTACCTATGAAAATAGAAGTAAAGCAAAGCAAAACAACCTAGAGTTAGCTGAAATCCAGCAGTCATAAATTTTGGAAAAATTAATTGACAGATATGTGATGTTTAGTTTTGGAGCAGAATATGGGGGTACAAAACATATGGGGGAATGATTTTGCATAAAAATAAAGTTTAGTTCTTTTATGCCCTTTTGCAAACCCATATTCTTTCCAAAAGAGATGAAGTTTAGTTTGAAAGAATATCCTGTCCAAAAGAATATGTGAAGTTCATTTTTTTTCGTGCATCTGTTGGGGTGTTTTGTGGTCCCCATGACCATCTTTTTGTCATGACAGAGATTCTCTTTAGTCTTTGCCTCTTTGGTGAGTTTGAAGCTAAGAGACACCTGACTGATGTGGTAGTACTTAGTAGTCTTTAATTGGGTGTTCGTTGTTAATTGTCTGATATTGCTACATTGGTTTCTCATGTTTATGTGTTTTTTCAAGAACTTTTGTTGTCTATGCATTCTTGTATCTTTATTGAAATCAAGAACATCTAATTGAGAATAGTACTAATCGGTGTGAGATAATGGTTTGAAATAGAGCGATGATGTATCAGAAGCAGCAACTTCATGAGTTCGCAG
Source organism: Petunia secreta (assembly GCA_029990175.1). Taxonomy (NCBI): domain Eukaryota; kingdom Viridiplantae; phylum Streptophyta; class Magnoliopsida; order Solanales; family Solanaceae; genus Petunia; species Petunia secreta. Next base: position 728,797 of record JARKIP010000156.1, read on the forward strand.
TAAGACATGGAAAGCCCTTACCAGTCTATAAAACGACTAGGGATGGGGGTCCGGATCATGCACCAAAGTTCATAACGACTGTCACTTTCAACGGTTCCTGATATAAATCCAAATTAGCTGGACGCTCTGTTAAAGTGGTAGAGCAACAGGCTGCAGGAGAGGTTCTTGCATTACTCCACAAGGAGGTTCTTGCGTCACTCTCGGGTAAGAAAGTCCTATAATTAAAAAATTTGAGATAACAGTACTTGTCGAGTCACATCTCATTTTATCATGAGGTAGAAGAAGACACTGATGAGGAAGGAGAAGACACTGATGCAGAAGAAGACATGGAGGTAGATGACATCCAAGATAGCCGTGAGGTAAAACACATCCACTTTGCTATTTGCCATATATACTTGTTTGATCTGTTCAGAGAGTGCTCATTATAATACTTTATCGCATTTTTTGTTTCAAACCTGTTTTCCGTCTTGACATTGAGGTAGAAGCATTTTGATGACCGTTGACTAATGAAATCAGTTGCATGCAAAGACTCGACTCGTCTCTTTGTAAAGTAGATGGTTCAATGTTTTGTGTTTAATTCCACGGAGTTTGTGCTTATTTGTATTGATTAATATAGAAAACAACATTCACTGGTACAACTAGGATAAAGAAACAAATAAAATCATGAAAATAGATTGTAATGTTAAAGTCACAGAGGAGTGCAACAGGTTTCTAGGAGTCTCTATATTTAGGCTAGGTTAAGCCTCTGGCTTCCAATCCAAATGAAGGCTCTTGTTACTCTTTCTGCTCAGTATGGTACTCTTTCCAAATCCTCTTGGATGCACCTTTCGTAGCTTAAGGATAGATTTGAACACAAAACAGTGCGATATAGAATTTATATATATGTTGGTATAGTTGCAATACTTTCACTGAATTGTACTGAAAGTTAGATAATCACTCCCAAATTATCAAAGAAGCTCTCTACTGCCTATATTTGTTAAAGGTGTAGGTGGGGATTTCGAACCCTAAATGTTTATATATTTCTATATTATTATATTATTATATTATCTCTTGGTAACTATCCTCCACAGTAAGCACCAAGAGGTGGATATGGTCCAGGTTGGGAGCAGATGCCCTCGGCATCCATGCAGGGCCCTCCACAGCAAGCACCAAGAGGTGGATATGGTCCAGGCTGGGAGCAGATGCCCTCGGCATCCATGCGAGGCCCTCCAGTGCAAGCACCAAGAGGTGGATATGGTCCAGGTTGGGAGCAGATGCCCTCGACATCCATGCAGGCCCCTCCATCACAGTCTGCGAGTCATGATTACTATTAAAGAGGACAATACACATCACATAGCCCACAATATCCACCTCTCTATGGTAATTATCCTCCGCAGCTAGCACCAGGATACATCATATATGGTTCAGGTTGGGAGAAAAAACCTCCAGTGTCCATCCAGGGCCCTCAATTACAGGTCGGTTGTTATAATTACAGCAGGCATGTTTGTATGGCCGATGCCTCAGCATCTGCTTTATTCTCTTAAAATCATGCTCACGCTTCTGGCCGTTATATTGGTCCACCTTCATAGGAAATCTACGGCTACAGGGCTTTACCTTGTCGAGCTTACGATCATCCACAACCTGGAGAGGTGCCATATCAATCTGTAGGTCCATCAGTTCAAGTTTATGGTGCTCGTATGTCCCATCCGCAACAGTACCTCTATGATCGATCCATGCCTCAATCAGGTGGTTGTGTTATTGTACCTGATGATATTGTACCTGCTGATGATAGCTATGTGAACAGTGTGTTACCCCAGCCAGGCTATAAATACTATGATGCTTATCAGATGAATAATCGTGGCCATTGGTGAATGAAATTGTTTCAAGGAAATTGTTCAATGTTCTTGTTTGTGTTGTAAATTTTCCTTAGTTCTTGTACCATCCTTTGCATTTATTTTAGTTGTCTACTCATACTAACTATATGTGAATACATTTCTCCCTCCTTGAATACCTCCCCCCCCCCCCCCCCCCAACCCCCAAACATAATAAGCTACAATATTATGTCGTGTCTATCCATTTTTATCAAGAATTCTTATCACAAAATTATCTTCTAAATTTTAGTAGCACACAAGCAACATAGTATACTGACGACTAAGGGGCGGGGAGGGGGGGGGGGGGGGGGGAACCAAAATAAAATCAACTCATTTTAAAGCAACATATTCATTGTAGAGGCTTTGTGTAATAAATACCGATAAAACCGACTTTATTTTTGTTTGGGGCATTTATAAAGTACCCTATCACTTGACACCCAAAATATATGATTAGCCAATATAATTACTATCATGCGGTGGGATCCAAATTGCACCAAGAGGATGTGCTTTCTTGAATAATTAAAGTCGTTCAATAAAGAATGTGCTCCAGCGAGTTGTCGTGTCAATGAAATAAAAGCCCTACCACATCACTAGCTATTCTACCGTCACTTTTATAACCTTCCACCATTTAAATGACACTGTAACGAATTATGGTGTAGATTAGATTATTGAACTTCCAATTTATCACAGTCACGCCATCTCATGCAATGAATTATGACCACTTCCCTATAAAACAAAACTATTTCACATATCAATGCTCTATGCCTTAGTAATTAGTAAATGCAACCAAAACAAACACAGCTAACAATGCTTCATCTTTCCAGTTTCAATAAGAATAACAGCCATCAAAACCTCATTTGGGGCTGCTATTTCCTAGCAAGCAATAAAATTAGTGAGTTAGAAAATCATGATGGACGAATCATCCCTTTCAAATCTCCAAGATGATTTGAAGGCATTAATCATCGAAAAAGTGGTTAGCGACGAGCCATCGGGAACATTTTTAAGGAACATATCTGAAGTGTAAATACTAGTTACAATTGTTTCATTCCACAATATATAGAATTACGTATAAATTACTGCATGCTTTTTTTATTTGGCAGGAGCCGGGATTTTCGACGTATGGTGTTCTCGAGAAGATTCCAGTGCTACCTATCTCTGTATCTCAACAGTTATAAGCTACCATATGTCGATGTTGCAACTATTTCTTTTATAAGAAGGCTCCATGAAGAAAGAATTAACCATGCATCTCTGTTCTTTGGCATCTACAAGTTCTTTTACGAGCAAAATTATGATGGTTTACCCATCCTGCAGCAAGTTGCTGACTCTGGTATTGGCGAGGCAGTATATGCTTATGGGATTGCATTGCTTTGTAATGGCGGCACTATAGTGGAATAGATGAGCTTCGGAGGATATGGTATGAGAAAGATGGTAGACTGAATATGATTGTTTATTGTCGTGAATTGAGAAATATGCTTGGTCCTGAATGGTTCAAGAATATCCGTCTTCTCAGATTTTGTGTAGAGTATAGCATTAGTCAGTGGGTTTCTATGAATCCACACATCATATATGGCAATGGTGAGTTGGACATAACTTGTGAAAGGTGTATGCTAGCTGTAGAACTGTTCAAGCTTGCAATGCCACTGGGTTGAGATACTGATTTGGGGGATTAATTTACTGAAAGTTGTCGGACAAGTCAGCTTTTGATGGCCTCCTATTTGTCTACTACTTTAGTACTAGCATTACGTTCTATATCGTGGATTGTCTATATTATGTGTTTAAGTGAGACTTGATTATGGAGTCCTATTATAATTTGGTTTCCAATGGACGCATTAATTGTTAGATATCTCTCTCACTCATCTTTTCTTCTTTTATTATTTTTTATTTGTTAGATATTTCTCTCACTCATCTTTTCCCTTTTCTTTGTTCATTCTTTAATTTGTGTCTATCATTGCACCTTATTTTATGAGCAACTTATTTTGATTAATAATATGAATTGATTTTAGTTAATATATAGTTTTTATCTTTTTGATGATGCGACAGTCATATATACAAATTTGAGAATAATTTAAGCAATATATTTTATTGATTATTGAAAAATTAATTGGCAAACTAATAGAAATTTTGAATTATTTCTCATAGATTAATATTTGAAGGTTCTATTGTTTGGAAAGAAATTTTGAATTATTTTTCATAGATTAAAATTTTGATGGTTATCAAACATATATTAATGAATTTATAAACTTATAAGCCACTTTTAAGCCCCCCAAACTATCTCTTGGTAGGGTTTCAACAATTCCCATTACCTCGTATTTACTTATATATTTTTGCAGGATTCGGTAAACCAAAAGTTAAATTTTCTTCTTTTCGCCTCGTCGATCTTCTCCCTTTCTCAAACATATGCCGGACGCTACTGACCGTGAAATCTGGCCTTTGGGATGGTTCATCCGAACTGAGAACCGTACATGCTTCAATATACACATAAGCAGATCATACTCTACAACTGACGATCTAGTAACTTTCGTACCACGTTTTTAAAATCTTGGTTATGTTTAATGTAGTTATTTTATTTTAAATCTATTAAACGGTGAACTATTTTATTATAGATTTTTCCCGCGCGCTTAAACCATCTTTTACCAGACGAAACGACGAAAGCTTATATCTACATTGGTATGCTTAGGTTCGACATGGATCTCACTGTGTCGCCATCTCGCAAAAGGCTTCAGCGAGGTTGGTTGCTCGGCGTCGTATCACAGTAGGACAAGATCTCCACTTCCAAATTTTACCACTAAATCCCCAAGAAGATTTCTGTTTTTGCGTTCATATCATCTCCAAAGATGAGGTATAGATAGATGGTATATTAGGATATTTAGTGCCGTTTCTGACTAGAACTTGGATGTGTAGTATAGACTAGACATTCGTTACTAATCTATGTTCTTGTCCTTTTGTTTGAACTAGAGTGTCATCTCTGACTTGTTTTGCATGATCATTAGTTTAGCTTGTCAAAGGTCTAATGCTAATGCCATACTTGGTTCAACCATTGCTATATAAAGAAGAGGTAGTATGTTCATGTAAAAGAAATCAATAGTAGAATCGTGCTTAAATTACATGTCACTAATATTAAGTAATTTCTACGGATGTGTTGTATTACCTAGACATTAAATTTTAAATTCTAACCAAGTGAAAAGCACAAAGGGGAGTTTCACAATTACAAGAGTCACCATAAACAACTTTTGAAATAGGAAAATAACAAAGGGAAAAGTACAAGATAAAATTTAAGTTCCATTGCTGGTGGGAGGAGAGTAAATATATGTCGTCCAAGGACTTGCCCAGAGGTTGTAGGAGAAGTTCAAATATCATTTTAATCCTCCGAATATCCTTAAGTTGGCAGTCCCTTGCTTCTATTAGGGCTGCTTTCATTTCATCAAGATCTTTCTTCAAGTCTACCATCTTTAGGTGGTGGTTCCTAGCCACAATTAGGGCTGCCTTCACCTCATCAAGATCTTTCTTCAAGTCTGCCATCTTTATAACATGACGTCTTGCCATGATGTTTCTATAGTTTTGCGATAGTTATTGTTACTGTTTTTGCTTGTGTGATGATGGTGAAGTATTTTCGTGCATTTATTATGAAACGATGTGAAGTGTTCGTCCACGCATGATCCACCACGAGATCCAGCTCTTCTCCATTACACGTTCTCTCTATTTTCTCAAGTGCACATCTAGATGAGTGAAACTTGTACTAATTAACATTTAAAGGTCTAGATTAAATTTTATTAACTAGTATGTTAACGATACATATATTTATGATAATAATCTCTAACTTGGGTATTAATTAAAAAGTTATATCTCCACAAATTATGGTATTCGTTACTATCACTAAATCCATCTGAAATACATCCATATATTAAAAGAAAATTGTACTCAAGATAAAAAACTAAGGTTGAACAAAGGGGGGTCAGTGGTGCATTTAACTTCGTCGAAAGATAAATTTTAAATTTTAACAAATAGAGTAGTTACAATCCATTTGTGCTTTTTTTTTTTTTTTTTTTTTTTTTAAAAATTTCAGTCAAGTAAAACCATTTCGTCAATGCTACTTAATGCCTAATATATCTATAATAATTAGGAAGTTTAAAAGTATAAGTTACAATATTCATTTGATCGTAGTTGCGCAGCAGCGTTTGCCTGGTTTGTTTTCAATTGCAATTTTCACAAAATAGTAGTAATATAATCTTTAGCATTTTGTTTTAGTATTTGGATATAAAAATAATAACTGAAATTAATGGATATGGTAGTCTGTATATTGCTTTTATTTTTTACCAAAGTTAAAGAGTGTTACTTTAAATATATATTTAACCATAGTTAAGATGCTTATTTAAATAAATTTAATCTGGACTTTTAAATATTAATTTGGATAAATGTCACTCATCTAAATGTGCACTTGAGAAAATATAGAGAATGTGTAATGGAGAGGAGCCAAATTCATCCACCACGATCTGAATTAACTACTGAAAGGTTGCCTGTTTAATAGAAATGACGGTTTCTTGAGTTAGTGCATTGGACTCTTTTCAGTATTTACTGGGGGTAGTTAAGCATTACAACTTCTTTGCCTTAGGGTCGTGGGGCTCAAAATGCACCCAAAAGGATGTGCTTCCTAGAATAATCACAATTACCGTTTTACAAAGAATGTGCTCCAGTCTTATTGATATTATGCATGCGCCATTATTTAAATAATAACTATAGTAATTAAGAGTACTAATACTCATGCAATGTATAATGTAGTGTCAAATTTTTAATAATAATTCAAAGTGTAGCAGTCATGATTTTAGTATTATTATTAACTTAAAATATTATATAGTTGGTAGTCTTGTAAAAATTTCGAAATTATTGATACTACCCAGTATCCGGCTAGGCCGTGCGGGCACCCGACATACTCCCCTAGACCCGTCGGGCGAACCCTTACCAATTAAATTAAAAAACTAAATATAATTCAATTCATAAATAAGAGCAAGACTTAGAAAAAAGTACAGACATACTAATACCTCTAAACTGTACAAAAAAATTACAGCTGACTACCCAACATACTAGGTTTAGGGCTATCCAGACTAGACATCTAAGAGTATGAAAGAAGACAAATGCCTCCTGAAGGGAGCAAAATGCAACTGAAATAATAAATATTAAACTGGTGGTCATTCTGAATAAAAGCTGGCTCACCCTGACAGCTGAAGTCGTCTTCGCTCCTTCACAACTTGGCGAACTCAATCCTCGAGCGAACCTGCTGAAACGAAATAGATAGACAAGAAACAAACAACAAACAAGGGTGAGTCAAAAGGACGCAATAAGTGGGTCAGACTAGCCACATCAAAGAATAGGATAGCTAGCCAGGGAGAAAAGAAACAGATAGACCAAATTCCGCTTTTTTAAATTATAAAAAGGCAGAGCCAGATAATAACCAGAAACATGTAAGAAACTATAACCAGGGATCCGAGGCAGAAACATATCAACAAATAAGCAATGCACATATAAGCAGAAGAGTAGTCATGTACCACAAGTCTACACAATGGTATGAATGAGATGAAATGAAATGTGATGCAAAGGGTCACATGTGTCCGTCATCCCATCCCAAAGTGGAATACTCCTACATTCGAGGGGAATCCAATCTGATAACCAACTGGAGCGGAATACTCTTGCTCCTGGGGCGGAATACTCCTGCACTCTCCTGGGGTGGAATACTCCTGCACCTGATATAATGTAAAGCTGAGGCGGAATACTACTGCACTCAATATCTGGCATAAGAGCGAAATACTCCTGCTCCTGGGGCGGAATACTCCTGCACACAATATAATATGAATCAGAGTCGGAATACTCCTGCACTCTCCTGGGGTGGAATACTCCTGCACCCGATATAATGTAACCCAGAGGTGGAATACTCATGCACTCTCCTGGGGCGGAATACTCCCGCACCCGATATAATGTAAACCAGAGGCAGAATACTCGTGCACTCTCCTGGGGCAGAATATTCCTGCACCCGATATGATATTCAATGTAATGCATATGGATGACATATAATGCATATGAATGCAATATGATACATTAATAACCCTTCATCGGAGCGGGACTATCATCGACAGCCGGGAAGTAGATGCCAATTCACAGCCAGAGTACAATGCTCAGATCCTCAACGCAATACCAACAACAGGACATAACATATAATATACAATGTAAATCCAAAGTTAAGGCGTAATGAGTACGTCTGTCGGCAGCTACGCACGTAAGGAACACGTGGTAGAAAATCCACAAGGCCAGGTGCCTCCAAAGAAATGGATATAAACACTTACCTTATTTCAAAGTGGTACTCAACAACCGCTTTATCCTTTGGATTCAGTGCCAAACAATCCTGCTTATTCAATAAGCAGAAAATATATCGAATTAGGCTAAAGGCTTCATTCCTCATATCTTAGGGTAATTCGGTTAGGAACCTGATACCCTATTCGCTAACGCAATACGCAGGTCAGGACTATGTACAGGGTTTAAAGTCACATAACCAAACCCTAAATAAATTACATTTATATGTTGCCCATAACTCACTGAGTACGAATATATAATCAATTCCATTATCGGGGTCCAATTGATCCTTTAAACTATTAATTCAACTTATTAAAATGATGTCTAATATCCCAATTTCTACCGTAAAATATATTCAAACACACGTAATAAATTGAAATAGTAAATTTACGCCATTACCTGGATGTTTCGGGGTAAAAATTCTACTATTTTCCTGCTCCTTTTCCTTTCTTTTATTATTTATTTCCTGATAAGTTTCGCTGCGTTTTCTATGCTTCGTTATCTCTGCTCTCATTTCCGTACTCTGTTGTCATTCCTCATGTTTTTGTTTCTAATCTTAGCTTTTAAGCTAAGGGCCCTTTTTGGCCACCGCCTTCATTTCTTGTCCTTTCTTTTTCTTTTGTCTTTTCTTTTCTTTTCTTTTCGCGATGAAAATTAAAACGTAACTCTACAAAATTCGATATGATCCCAAATTTCTAAAGTAAGTTATACAAAATATATGTAATATACTTGCTAAGACGAATCTAAAATCAGACTCCCAAAACTCAATATGCAAATTAAATGGAAAAAGGTCAAATTATTTAACTTTCGGCATTTTAGCCGAAACTAGCCGAACAACCTTGAAATTCACTTTCAAAAAATTACAAAAGTTACAAATAATCATACGAACCTAACGGCGCTTTCAGATTTCAAATCGGTGCTCGTTCGCCAAAACCGAGCTCGAAAATCTTTTTTTAATATTTATCGATAATAAAAACTGAAACCTTCTTCCGATGCCTAACAAACGAGGTCTGTTTAGCTCAAATTTTACAGATAAGTCCCAATGGACCTTACGAAGATTTTAAAATTATTGGCACACAAATTGCAGTCCTATCTCGTGAAAGGACTGACCGAGGTCGTTTCATTCTCCTCCACTTAGACTCTCGTTCATCCTCGAACGAGCCTAAGTCTAAATAAAAATTCGCACAGATAACAAGAGAACTTGCACGACCTTCATGAGCTACTCCACGGGCATTATCTCCTGATTACAGGATCAGAATTATAACACGTATATCGTACTTTTGGGATAAAATATATCTGGATAATATGATAACACCATTGCACAGCTTATTCTAAGTAAGCTGATCCTTCCTCGATCACGAGAAGAGAGTGCTACATTTTCGAAGCAAAGATACCCGGAACTTTGAATGGGTTAACATGATTCAGCCGATAATCACCTCTTCGATATACCTTTCGATATAGAACAGGTCGGTGAAACTAAGAATTAGCTCACGCTTGATGCAATAAGGGGAGCTTTGGAAGTAACTTGTCACTACACACTATAGAAGATTTGATGCAAGCTATATTATTTTTATGAACGCACTATGCAACATCTCAGTTGATATTAGTGTTGTTCCACAAGCTCCTTGTGGGAATGTAGTTACTCATATCCTAATGTATGTCAAAGGTTCATCTGAACAGGATCTATCATGTAAGGATAAGGATCATGCAAATACTACTGGATTGTATGATGCAGACCAGGAATGATCTTCAGACTGAACATCTAATTATGACTTGAAAAAGTGAAAATAAAAGAGACATGTAGTTGGACCATGAGCTGAGGCAGAATACCAACAACAAAGTTGATTACATGTGCACTTATAACGCTAAGTAACTTTTCAAAGAGTTGAGGTGTGAAAGAGATATGCCAATGATAGATGGACGATAAGCTGCACTAGAGCTTTAACTCTAAATTTTCATGAAGTAAAACAACGTTAGTATGAGTATCCCGTTCTAGTTGAATACAGACAGATAGCCAGAAGAAAATCGGAGTGACTATACAGGGTTACTACTAACGGTGTTCTCAAGCATAAAGATAGACTGTGTCCCTGATGTTGCAGATTTATGTGGAAAGATTATGACAGAGGCACATTATTCAAAATACACTGTTCATCCAGGTTCGACTAAGATGTACCATGATCTTAAGCAGATTTATTGGCGGGATGGAATGAAGTGTGACATAGCAGAATTTGTGGCTCAGTGTTCTAATAGTCAGCAAGTTAAAGTCGTGTCATCTTTCCAGACTTTATGCTTTCAGCAGATAGGTACGTATATATGATGAGGTTGCCAGCTTATCTCTAGCATTAATAGATTATTAGTAGGTTTAGCAATGATCGACACTCATTGTAGGTTTCTGTCGTTGCCCTAGGTTGGGTCGTGACAAAAGTGGTATCAATGCCTTAGAGATTTAGTATTACCATTCAATATTTGGAGGAAGACTGTTGACACTCAATTTTGTCCCTCCAATTTTTAAAATCAGTAGTTTTTGAATTTTACACACGATTGTGTACTCACTCTTACCTCGCCCATTCTTTTCAAATTATCTTCTCATAATAGCCTGACAATCAAGGTCATTTTCAAAAGCATCGTCTCAAACCATAGCCATCCTTACAAATTCTGTGATTACCTCTACTTTTGAGAAAATTGTCCAAATTGTTTTAAACCACAAAATTAAAATTTTTATGCATTTCTTAGCCGCCCTAGCATTTTAAAATTAATTTCCTAATTTATCTTTATTTTTATATCCATTTTATACAATTTTTATACCTATTTTATGCCTAATACACACTTGATATACACTACATATACATAAATACATATATACATATATTACACCATAATTTATACATCAGCCACGTTTTATACACGTCACGCCTATGTGGATCGATCTCGGTCATCCACGTAGACGATCCAACGGCCAAGAACGTTTCTTTCCTTTTAATCTCCAAACGACCCCTAAACTCGTGGCCTACCCGCCCATTTCCCCCGTGTCTGGTTCTAAAACTACTCTCTCTCTCTCTCTCCTTTCTCTTGGCGAAACGAATCGCCACCCTCGTCGATCAATTTCCCGGCCATTTTAGTCGGAGAAAATTGGAGAAAATGGCACTATGGCACTTTCTTTTTCAAGCGCTACAAAACCCATACATTTTTTATGACTTTTAGACAAGGGCGAGGTTTGACCTTTGATAACTGAGTCACCACCGCCGGGAGACGCCTCCGGCGGGGTTTAGGCCATCGATTTAAAGGTGTTATCGCCTAAACGGGATAAGAAACCAATGCGAAGTTAAATCTGTGACGGGTCGCGATTGACCCGATTCTGGTAAACGGGTAATCTTATCTCCTTTTTATTTTGTGAAACCTGTGTGACGCTATACCTAAAATTTCCTATGTCTCTATGTGAATTAGCATGATTATCGTTCATTTGTTAATTAATTGATTCGCATGACTTACGACCTCTATGAACGGTTGATTATTTGGACATCGCAGTAAGCCTATTTTACGCTTTGGTTTTGACACGTTTAAGGCTTAATTCTGTGTTTTCTCCTTTGAATCTAAAGCTTAGAATTACCATGGTTTGCTTAAATTGGTTGAATCACCCTACTTTGCATTACGTGTGTGAATTCATGAGTTGTCTAATTAAAATCTGAACTGGTAGATTGATTTACACGATTCAAGGGATTTTGATTAACTTTAATTTGAATTTGTGAGTAGTACTTAGAAGGAAACTAGCATGGTTATCGATATTGTTGACTTTTAAAATCTGTCAAGGTTCAAACCTGTTTAGGATGGAATTTTGAACCTAGACTATGTTAGGTCGAGAGGAGGAGGTCCAAATCAATTTAGGATTGATTTGCCTTAGGTTTGGGGATTGATTGTTCTATTTTTGGAAGGGTACTCAAATTTGTCCCCCTGTTATTCTTGGAAGACTGTATTTCTTGCCTTATGAGGACATACCCGTTGCTTTTCAAATCCTCACCCCTCACCTATATAAACTCTTCTTTTTTCAACTAGAAAAAACAAGTTCTGGACATCAAAAAAATCCAGAAACACACACTGATACACCTAGCAAAAATTCTGCTTAGTTTTCTGGCATTCAAATCTTCTTCTTGCTTATTTGCTCTCTTGAAAGATCACTGCTTTGTTTGTGTGTGTGCTGATCCTGCCTCATCTTTCTCCTGTCTGCATTCTACTAGTGTCACAGTGACTAAAGGTATCCCTTTTTCACTCTTGATCATCGATTATATCTGTATATATGTGTGTGTCTGGCATACTCGTATCCTGTCCCTGTTAAAATTACTGGTGTATATTTTGCATCGGTTCTGTCTGTCCTAAGTAACCTCTGCACCTCTATTTAAAACCATGTCAGTGTTGTTAAAATACAGTTAGAGATGTAATACTTCTGATTGTTTAGTGCATCTGTGTGTGTGTGTGTTTCCTCAGCGTAACCTTATCACATCTCTATTTTACTTAGTCACTGGTATACTTTGTTTAGTTTAGGTACCATGCACAGTTGTTAAAACATGTCAACCTTATTAAAAGGGCATTGGTCACACAAGCCCTTGGCAGATTCCCTTCTATCCAGGCCTTCTCCTTCCCTGTTTCCCCTGCTAACTTTTTTTGCTTGCAGCTTTGTTTGGACTTATATAGACTATGCTCTACCCCATTGATTATGAGAACCTTGAGGGTTCAATGGGATCAAGGTCTGAATCCTCTAAGATGGTTCTGGAATTAGAGACCTTTGACTATTGAAAAGGCTTCTCTGGTTTTTTTAAAGAACGGAGTACTTTCCTTTGACTGTTACCCCTTCTTTCTTTATATTTTTTCCCTTAGGAACTGTCCCCAACATGTATATTTTCTAAGTATCTTGTTTGTATCCTCTAAAACAGGGTGTACAACAATAATGTTATACAAATTGGCTATCGAGGAGCTACTTTCTCACTCACTTTCTCCCTGTGTGCAAATGCATCATGGTTAGGTTTGATAAAATGATTCTGAATTGTTCTCTTCTATGAAAACTGATTGTTTTGGCAATATGTTTGAAATCCTAACCTCTACTGAAAGTTTTTACACCTAGACCATGATTAACTCGTGTCACAATTTGAACTTTGAATAAAACAGGGGCGGTATGTGTTATGTTTGCCTAGATGAGACTATTTCTGTAAATTAAAACTCGCCCCTCCTTTGCATAAACAGTCTAGGCCCAAAAATTTTTTCAAAAAGGGCCCCTTACATGCATAAACTGATTTTGACCGTTACTATTGCTCTTATAAACTAATCTAATAGTGTATAGGGGCGTATAAAATACTTGGGGTCGTTTATAAAATTTAAAGTATGTATTTTTAAAGAATAACTATCACTTAGTCATGTATTTGCATGTTTTATACTTATAAGTACCTATACCTTATATGCGACAGCCTTTATTTGCATCTATGTGCTTCTGTGACACCCGTTTTCAAAAACAGCCTCTTTGCCTATATATATTTTCAAAATCCGACCCCTACACAAAGAGGGCCATTAAGGTTAGGGCTCGACAACTAATGACGAGTCACACCGACCCTAAATGGCCAACATTTTATTTTAAAACAAACTGCCTTTTGGTATTTGCTAAAATCTGAATTTCGTTTAAAAAATGGACTATTTGGGCAAATCGTCGTCAAGTGTGTGAATTGCATATATAAGTTGAAATTTAATACCCATTTGTGATACCGGTTTATGATCAGGCGTTTGATATTAGAGGTCGTAAATACGATTAGGCTTAAGAATAGGGCGAATATGAAAACTATTTTTGTGTGTGTTCTAAAATAGCATAGATATGTTGCATCGTTTAGTTAAAATGTTGAATTAAATTTCCCAAGTCAGTATTTCATGACAATATATACTCTTTGTATTAACCACTTTTCGTGGGACTCGGGGAAGTGCCTAACACCTTCTTCCCCGCGTCATTTGGACTTCTTACCCATATAGAATCTCTGGAATTGACTAGTCGACCTATTGAACTTGACCTTAGATGCTTAGGTGACCCAATACGCCTTAGTAATTATATTAGGCGGCGATTCCAACATCTAAAACTCAAACGAATTCGCCCATTCAAATCCGAAACTCGACTCGCCTCGAGTTGAGTTCCAAAATTGGGTATGACAGAATGGCGACTCCGCTGGGGATACTCAAAGTCCTAACCACAACGAGTCTTTACTTTTGGGATTTATTAATTATTATCTTGTTATTCATTATTATTTTTGTTGACACCCAGTTTGTCCCGATTTTATGTTAATATTAAATATAAAGTGTATTTAATTAAAAGATGTGTCAGAAAGGGCAATTTTATAATTTTAAGTAGTCAAATTGATAATTTTGTATAGAAAAGGCAAAAATCGCAAGACATAACCTCATATGTGACCTACCCTTGCAAACCACCCTTTTAAAACTAAAAATCTATAAAATAGAAATCCCAATTCAAACCTGATAACCTGCGAAATCCCTAAACATTACCCAGATCCCCCATTCTCTTCTTCTCCGTACAAAGAGCGAATAAGGAAGCTCCAACACTGTCCTTTTGGTACAAACCTTATCCATTCATAACAGTTAGAGGGCCATTTTGGTATTTTTCTTACAACCCGAGAACCCTAATTGATTTCATATATATAAGAAAAGGATTTTGGTGAATGGAAAAAAACAAGGGTGGAGGTGAGCAGCGGCGGAAAAAAGGGGGGTGAGTTCAGTTTTTGAGTTTTAGAAGAGCAGCAGAGAGGGAGAGAGGCAAAAACATAGGGAGTTTTGGTGGAAATAGCTGCAATGAAAAACTCTAGGATTAAGAAATAGAGTTTAAGCATATATATTTTCAGTTTTGTTTTTTTTTTTTTTTCACTTTAAAAGCTCCATATAATCATTGTTTCTGCTTCAGTTGGACTGTTCTATTTCCGTTTGGGATTAAATTCATCGTTTTTCAAGTTTGTATCGCCGCGTCGCCATTCAAATTGTCGACGATCTTGTTCGAGTCGCAGTCTTCGAATCCTCGCCTGAGCTCACTGCATCGCTGTAGGTAAAATCCTTAGCTTTTTCTCTTATTTTCCTACTTTTCTAGTTTAGTTTAAGGCGATAGCTTCACTCCTCTGTATTTGTTTTGCTTGCATTTCATTTGTTTTGCCTGAATCTACTTGTATTAACTTATGTTAACATAGGCATCAGTTTAGATGATCAGCGTATACAAGGTTTGAATTGAGGTACTCTGGTTCTATATCAACTTTTTAAAAGAATAAAAGTTCAATCTTTAGTTAAGTAGTGAATGGATAAATAACTGAAGCTCAAATCTTAATGAATGCACTGTTCTTTCTGGTTTATGTATGAAAATGAAGTAGGTTGAGGCCTCAGGTCATTGATAAAAGAAGTGTATCGCATACCCGTAGGAATGAGATGTTTTTGTCCAATGTTTTCCCTATTGAGCTTTGTTCCATGCTTAATGAAGTGTAGGGATGTAGTCGTGGTGCCTGGTATGCTGTAATTTGTTAAAATGTTCTATGTGAGTTTTGTTTTCTGGCTTAATGAGGTGTAGATCGATGCTCTGATGGTTTGCTGGTTATTAGAAATGTTCTGGTGGCTTGCAGAATTAATGTATAGATGTGAGGATGTGTGCATGCTTGTTTTGGTTAGTTTGCAGATGGCATAGGGCTTGGTTCACTGTATTGTAGGCAGTTTAAGAGGTTTTCTTGATCCTAGGTGGCCTTGGTTGTTCTGCAGTTAGCCAAGAGGAGTTTAAGGGAGTATTCTGTGAGCTGGTGAGTCAAGGAGGGAGTTAGAATGAGGCTGCAGTGTCTATGCTAGTCTGCAAGTGCTTCAGGCAGTGTTAGGGTATGTAAGTAGGTTGTGTGTGTTTGTGAAGGGTGTAAGCTGTTTAGGGAATTGCTCAGGTTGTCTAGGTGGTTGTAATTTATTTAGGCAGATTGATAGGGATGTGTAGGTTAGTGTATCAGGAGTAGTGTGCTGATGAGTGTAAAGTTGTTCAGGGAGTTTGTAAAAGAAATTTGGTGGTCTGCAGGGGCTTATTTTGATAGCTGCAGGGCCTGTAGTTAATGCAGGCTGTTGTTAGGTGTTCAGGTGGTGTAGTTCAGGTGCAGGTGCTCGCATGCAGGTGTGTATGGTGTTAGCTTGGGTCTGGTATGTATGCAGGTACCTGAGAGGGTGTAAAATAGTTTGATTCTGCTAAGTTCCATCTCTATGTCCTTTCCAATCTTCTCTTAGGTTTCATTATGTATCCTTTTTTGCGTGCTGAATGCCTAGTTCGCAGAAGCATAGTAACTAGTCAAATGTTTTTCGCCTTTGTAATCTGTTAAATGTGATGGATTAACTCTCTTACTCAAGTTTGGGGTTAAAGCTACTATCTGCCAACAAGTCTATAGACAACTGTGTTAGTAAGCTTATGCATGAAATTCAGGATGAAACCATGTTTTTGCCTATTTATGAGAACTAAGATTTAGCTCGGTTAAGTTGAAATTATGGTTTCTTTGATGTTTATGACATATGTTATTGCTTGTCAAGTCATGAAAGGGTCTCTTACCCTGTGAAGTATTAATCTCAAAGTGGATTGTTGTGTCTAGAATGAACGATAGTGCACTGCTCGCTTATCCTGTAACTTCTACTTGTTTCTCTTCTTGATCTTAATATGAAAATGTATCTGTTGATGCTTGAAAGTTTCTTCCTTTCCTTCAGTCTTACCCCTCATTGACGTATGGTGATAATGTTGATCTACTTGTCATTTAGTATATCAAAAGTCCTTTTAATTAAGCCTTATTTGTTGATAAACATGGATGTAGTAAGTTAAGCAATAAATTAAGCTTCGTGCACTATTTCTTGTCTGCTTTTAACATTTTCTCATGAAACGTGTTTTCCTTTGGAAGTACTAATTTTTGGGAGAATTACTTGTAAAATACTTGTCAATTTCTTGTATTTACTAATCTTTATCTTTCTATTTGTTTGCATGTAATACTCCTTAGGACGAGTTCGGCTAAAACTCTAAATTGGGGATGGCTTATATTGGATCGGCATTGGAATCACTTGGGGTTGAGTTCGGGCTCAAGCACTCAAGAAAAGAGACCTTTATAAAACTTAGGAAATTCAAGGCTCCCGCGAGTTAGTCATTTTTCGGATTCTTCTAAACCTCTTATCTCTTTCCCTTTCCTCTTTAGGATATTTATGTAAACTTTGTAGAAATTTATT
This sequence comes from Petunia secreta, assembly GCA_029990175.1. Taxonomy (NCBI): domain Eukaryota; kingdom Viridiplantae; phylum Streptophyta; class Magnoliopsida; order Solanales; family Solanaceae; genus Petunia; species Petunia secreta. Next base: position 746,235 of record JARKIP010000156.1, read on the forward strand.
TATATGATTTGTTTAAGTTATTTGATATACTTTATGTTCATTATCTTTTATTTTGAAGTCGTTATTGAATTTATTTCAAATCAGGCCATTTAAGCAAATGCGTGCAAAATTTCATAAATTTTCAAAACCACGATTAATAAATGACTATAAGAAAAGACTTCTATTATTGATATGAAGTAGTTTCTTTAAAATGTCAAAATTTATAAAGAAGTTTTAATCAACTTCTGAATGTCCCGAAACAACTTTGCGAAAAGCGATTTGAAACCTAAGTTCCATCTAATGGTGAGACAGTCGGGTTTTAAAGTTGAAATTAAGCAAGTGCCACTTATGCGCTTACCACATACGAGTTGATAAAGAAATGAGCTAGTTTCTTTAAAATGTCAAAATTTATAAAGAAGTTTTAATCAACTTCTGAATGTCCCGAAACAACTTTGCGAAAAGCGATTTGAAACCTAAGTTCCATCTAATGGTGAGACAGTCGGGTTTTAAAGTTGAAATTAAGCAAGTGCCACTTATGCGCTTACCACATACGAGTTGATAAAGAAATGAGGACGATCAAATCGCTCCTTTTTCAAAAGAAAATGCGCTTTTATTTTATTTTATTTTTAAAATAGTTAAAGGTTTCAAATAAGTTGTAACTCTTTTGAAAACTTACTAAATTTAGTTAGTTGAATTAATTAATAGTTCAATTAATTATTTTTAGAAAAGCACATAAATAGCACTTGCAGATTAATTTGGAAACCTATCGGATTAACCATATTTTACGATTTCGAAAGTGCCTTAAAACCCTTCTTTCGAAATTAACAAAACCTCTTACTTAGAATCTCTGAAAGACTGCATTTTTTCAAAAAATGGAGTTTTGCACGCATTTGCTTATTTGGTTCCCTATTTTCCTTAAATTGGGTGGCGACTCCAAAAGAGTTAGTCGATTCAGTTGATATTCCTAAATTTAGCCCTTCGGGGTTATTTTTTCGGAGTTCAACAATTAGTCATACTAACTTGGTTTCTTTTTTATTTTTCTTTTACTTCATTTACTTATTGAATTTAAATCTTGATGTGACATTTTGCATATTTCACTCATACTCCCCCACTCCTGGGAAACGACACTTTACACACACACGACGATTACGTGGATCCCACGGTCGCTTCACCACCAAAACACCTTTTAAGAGGTACATTTTGGAATATAGTTGGTCCGTGGTACAACCAAAAATTTCAAATGATCCCACTCCTTGGCCGTCCGCCTTTGGAAACCGTGTTTAGAATTACACCATTCTTCTAATGTAATGAGCATGCATCATACCATAGGAGGGGCTCCCCGAGAGCCGACTAGTCTTCAACTTGTCCAAACTACCTAAATGGGTTTTCGACTCCAAAGGGACGTTTGGACATGATTATGTGCATTCGAGAGAAAAGAAAAGAGAAAAAAAAAAGTGAGACGAGAATGAAAACGCATTTTGATTTGCCCAATTATTCTTAAAAGGGGAGGGGGTTTTAACCCTTTTTATTTTTTCTTCTTTTGTTAGGTCGCAATGAGTAGAAAATTTCATCGTTTTGGAATGACTATGGGCGCACCTCCTTTGTTAACTAGTTGGTGGAGTAACTTATCACTAGGAGAGCAAACCGAAGTACGCCAACACTTGGGTCATTTTGTTTCATTATTAGAAATAGAACCGTGTAGGGAGATGATTGAAGCATCAGTGTTGTTTTGGGATGAATAATTGAACGTGTTTAGATTTGGGGATGTTGAATTAACACATTTGTTGGAAGAAATAGGGGGTTTGTGTCACATTCAGGGTTGGACAAACATCGTTGGCAAGGGGACGCATACTAGCACCTAGCGTCCCCACAACTGAAGAGTTTTTTTAAAAAGTTAGGGATGGTAGCAAATGTGAATGTGGAATTTTTACAACAAAAGAATATACTCTTTTCCTATTTCTACAATCGGATCGGGTATTTGAGTGCGTTTGACAATGTTCGAGTCCTATGGTGATTGGAGGAGAGAACAATTTGCATTTTCCATTTGTTTCTTAGGAGTGATGGTTTCACCCGAGAGTTCAAGTCATGACATATGTTCAAGACTTGTCATGGTTGTCGATGCAGTGTTCAAGGGAATTGATGGTTATCATTATACCATAGTTCCTATGATAGTAGTAGACATTTATCGGGCTTTGGGTTGTTGCAAAAGAGGAGCAAAACACTTCCAAGGGTGCAATCTTTTACTACAAGCATGGTTCAAGGAACATTTTTCGACAGTAAAAGATGTGCAAGCATTGTCCAAGCCGGCTGGTTACAACTACTTGATTGGGAAACGATACGAGGTTTCAAAACTCAAACAACAAAGCAGCACAGAAAAGTGGGTAAAATTGTTCGAAAACATAACGAAGGACTCAATTCAGTGGATGTTCACTTGGTTTCCTTCATCAGATTTCATCATTAGCTCTGAGAAGGCATCCTTTGTGATACTTATGGGGTTAAGAGGTCTCCAACCTTACCAACCATTGAGGGTGATGAGGCAAGCAGGGAGGAAGCAAATCATACCATTGATACCAGACACGAAAGACTATCAGTTTGACTACACTAGAAATGTTGTTCCGAGAGTCAAGAGCATTAGAAAATCCTGGGTAAGAAGAAAAGTCATGGAAGAAGCATCGGTAGCACTTGATAGATCCAACGCTGGGTGCGAACCAAACTACAAAAGCTGGTTACGCTCTAGTATAAAGGGAAATATGGTAGTGGGGCCGAGTCGAGGGAATAACATAAGAGATCGTGAGGGGGAAGCTCAAATTCGATACCTAGATTTCATGTTGAAAGCTGTCAAAATGGATAAGGAGAAGAAAGGAGAAATCGAAATGTGGAAGAAGCATACATTAGAACTAGAAGGAAAGATAGAGGCGTTGGAAACAAAGCTCGAGCAATGGAATTCGGAGTGTGTAGAAACAGACATCCTACACTTGGTAGCGGCCAAAGGGTACTTGACCAAAACTATGGAAGAAGTCAAGGAGATTACACGAGAAGCAAAGAGGGCCAAGATGGAAAAGGAGTGTGATGTCTAGTCAAAGTGTCATTTTCATTATTCCTCTTGTACTTTTACTTTTAAAAAAAAATTATTATCATGTATTGATTTTCAAGAGTTGGGGAATAAGAATAATTGGCAACAAAATGTGTATTCATTTTATTTCCATAATGACAAACCTAGGAAGGCTATACGTCCTTGACACGTAATAGTCCATTAGTAAACCTACACCAAATGTCAAAAGGGGTTTTAAACCCGAAAATGACAAATTGCATCTCTGCATGGATTCGACGAAACGTTTGCACAAAACATTGATTGTCTGTTTAAACATGATCAAAACTATAAGGATGTTTTGGTCTTTACCTTTTCTCATTTTGTTATCAGACTATGGCTGCAAAGGGTACTCTCCAATTTGAGATCGTCTCCCAACCTCCTCACTTGATCCGACTCTGGTGGGAAGATTTGGCCATTGTCAGCAAAGCTCATGTTCAAAAGATGTTGGGAGAATTGATAGCTCTCAAGAACTATACTGCCCTGACTGGTTTGGTTGAAGCTGCTACACATTTCTGGGACTACAAAAGGGCTGTGTTTTATTTCAATGGTTTCGAGTTGGCACCAATGTTGGAAGAATTTGGAGCAGGGTTAGAGCCTGGACCCGACACTATGATTTATCCCCGAGACGTGGAGCCTAAGGAGTTCATTGAATTGCTGGGAGCCTCTTATGATCCATACGTAGAGTGAGTGCATGATGGGAAAGTCACGTTGGAATACTTGCATTCTAGATTTGGAGATCCAATACTTAGACATGAATGGGCTGAGGCGTGGGAGATTCAAGATTGGGAGTGGACTGAATCCTATGCTTTCATCATTGCTTTTCTAGGAAGCATTGTTTTCCCCGAGAAAGGAGGCAAGATCGACATAAGGCTAGGGATAGTAGTAGGGGGGCTGCACAAAGGAGCTTTCAAACGTAAAGTCAGTTTGGTCCCAATGATTTTGGGAGAAGTTTATAGGGCCATAACCAAATGTTGGAGGGGAGGAGATTTCTTCGAAGGATGTAACATGTTGCTGCAAATATGGATGATACAACACTTGCACAACGTCCCCGTCAGTCCGGTGGCGCCGAAACCCTCTTGGCAAGGAGGAATTCGCTCACATAGCACCCGTATGGGGGGAACAGTGGCATGGGAATACCCTGCAAACATGGAGGGTTAGTATACCAAGCTCGAAGAATTGCAAGAGGTGCAATGAGTGATTGAAAATTGTGCTGGCTTCATTGTCTCCATACAAGGTCAAGACATCACTTTCTTGACATTGATTGGTTTCCGAGGAACTCATCACTATGTTCCTCTAAGAATCCTTCAACAAGTGGGAATGACACAACAAACTCCGCAGTTGACTGAAGGAAGAAGCTTTAACATTGACATAAAGGACATCGAGCATCCAATGGTTCTCACCATATTAACGATGTGGGAGAAGAGGCTTACTATGCAGTTTTGTCGTGGTCAAGACAGTAGGGTGAACCCCACAGCTACCCTGGCTTACCCTCAATGGCTCGGCAAAGATAAGGCCAGGTTTCGGTCTAAGACTACACTAAAAAGGAAAGCGAAAGCTCCAAATACTACTGAAAAATATAAGAAGTTTAAACACGAGCTTGATCAAAGAAAGAAGGAATTAAGGGTGACACAAGAAGGAGAGATGAGGAGACAATACAAGGATAAGATCAAAGGGGATGAACTCAAGTATTGGACCGGTAAGGTCATGACTTCAAGGCAAGATCCTGGGAATTTACAAGATCTGCTCAAAGGATGGGGAGAGTATTTTATGTCAGTATCGCTGGAAGAGAAGGAAGCAAAGGGGATGGAAATCTGTGAGTTCTTTATAAAAGCTCTGGATGACATGGAGGCTGGGAAAGACCTGCTGGAGACATTTGCTGATCCTCCACTCATTAGTTTGGTTCACAAACCTAAGGAAGAAGCCCAAGAGGAGAAGGAAAAGGAAGACGCTGGAGCCGATGTTTGAATCTGGAGTCTTTTTGCTTGGCGCCTAGTCTAGTCGTATCGAGTCAAGTTGTCCTGTCCCTTTTTGTTATTGTTTTCGTCTTAATCGAGTCACCGTCTTTAAATTAGTGGTTGTAATAAAGCCAAGCAAATTAAATAAAATTTTGTTCTTTTTGGGTTTTAGACTGGTGATGATTGTGCTTACTTAAATGAAATGATGTGTTTGGTGCAAACCTTACTTTGAATTTGTGATAGGCCCACCTCTAGAAAAAAAGAGGTCCCATGCATGATAGGACACGATTTTATTTAAACTAACATATACTCACATTTTCTCTTCTTGTTTTGATGTATCAGTCCCCAAGTCCCTGATAGTTTGGTTTGTGCATTCTGGCCGCGCCGCAATACCGGTTGAGGTCCAAAGGATCAATTCCAACACCTCCCCCTCTACCTACAAGGACAAGGACGAAACGAAATATCATGGCTGAGTTTGACAAGGTTGGAAATGGAACTCCTGAGAAACAAGGCATGGTCGCCTATGAAAGTTATGCTAAGCTGGAGCAGAGGTTGCTTGAACTAGAAAATAGGATTCCTCTTGCCCGTACTGATGAGATCATTGAACCAAACCAAACTGCTCGCCCTCACATCAAAGATCCACTCTACCCTGAAAAAGACATTCTTTACCCTACCTACACTGCACCACCGAAAGCAACACAAAACAACTTACCCTCATTCACCGTTGAAAGAAAAACCATCGCATCACCCACCAAAGATTATGAAATGTATGCATTGACCAAAGAAGACCCAGACAACACCAATGAGGAAGTCCAATGGCTAGTAGAAAAGTTTAAGCAACTCCAAGACACTAAGGGAACCCGAGGGCTAGCTTACGAGGACCTCTGCTTGTATCTTGACTTAAAGCTACTCGAAGGTTACAAGACACCTAAGTTCAACATGTTCGACGGCAGTGGAGACCCAATAGCCTATTTAAGATCTTACTGTGACAAGCTGATTGGGGTTGTACATGACGAAAAGATCCGCATGCAGCTGTTCAACTGCTGTCTGACTAGAGATGCACTAGTATGGTACTCTAAGCAACAAACAAAGAAGTAGAAAAGCCGGGAAGCAATGGCTTGAGACTTTGTCGACAGTTTTGGGCACAACACTGATGCCATGCCTGACCAGTTCTATCTAGAGAAATTGAATAAAAAGCCCACTGAGACTTTTAGAGAGTTTGCAACTAGGTGGAGGGCTGAAGCCGCCAAAGTCCAACCTCCTATGGAAGACGCTGAGATAGTGGCAACTTTCATCCGCATACAAGAAGATGTCTATTTTGACAAAATGCTAAATCTGCAAGATAAGAAGTTTGGAGAGTTGATCAAGATTGGGGATATGGTTGAAGATGGACTTAAGACTGGAAGGATTGTTAACCTGGCCGCACTACAAGCCACTAACAAAGCCCTACAAGCTGGCAGCACTACCACCTCAAGAAAGAAGAAGGACGATGTCTCATTCATGGGGTCGCATCACTTGACCACTCCCCTACTCATAACCATTACGACCAAACACCTCCTCCTTCCTACCCATACATACCACTCATATCCACCTACCAATCTATAACACCCAGCCCATGTACCAAAACCCACCACCACAAAGACCAACCTACCCACAAAGTCCCAACTACCGAAATACAAACACCTATTCACCAAGGCCCCACGCCAATAACAACCCAAGACCTAAAAGAAACTACACCCCACTGGTTGAATCTCGCACTCAGTTGTTCGAGAGACTCAAAGCAGCTGGTCATATACAACCCGTGCCATTCTAAATGCCTGATAGGATGACGCCCTATTTTGATCAAACCAAAACTTGTGCTATCACTCTGCAGGACCTGGTCACGATACTGAGAAGTTCTACGCCTTGAGAGACAAGGTACAAGATTGTATGGACCAAAAGGTGATACACTTGAAGACTCCAAACGTGCACGACAACCCCCTGCCTAATCATGGGGACAATAGGGTGAACCTGATCGAATTGGATGAGGAATGCAACTTAGAAGGGACTATTGTTAAGGCAAAAGAAAAGGTACCAGCCACCGCTTCAGTTGCTCAAGCCGCCACAGCACCAAAGCCCATTGAGGTAGAAGTGGCTCCCAAATTCTATGTTTATGTGGTTCCACATACAATGACAAGGCAGTACCATGGGATTATGAAAGGGAGAAGAAGAAAAAGTCCGTAGTTGAGACTGTTGCCGCACAAGAGATGACTAGGAGTGGGAGGATTTACACTCCCGCACATTTTGTTCAAGATAGATGAGGCATTAGTGAGGAAGATTCCGAGGGACTGTGGAAGAAGGTGCAAGCAAAGGAGTACTCCGTAGTTGAGCACTTGGGCAAAACTCCAGCACAAATCTCTATTTTGGCTTTGCTCTCAAGTCGGAGAGTCACCGAAGTGCTTTGATGAAGGTGCTAGACGAAGCACATGTTCTGGTGGACAATTCAGTTGAAAACCTGGCTAGCATGGTTGGACAAGTCATGAAGGCCAGCCGAATTGCTTTTCACGGAGATGAGTTACCACCTGAAGGGTTGAATCACAACAAAGCTTTGCACATCACTGTCAAATGCAAAGACTGGTTCGTGGGAAGAGTTCTGATCGATGGAGGTTCCAGTCTGAAAATATGCCCGTTCATCACTTTGAAAAGAATGGGAATTGACCAAAGCAAGATAAGGGAGAGCAATATGAAGGTGAAGACGTTCGATGGATCGCAAAGAAGCACCATTGAGGAGATCGACCTAACCATCATGGTTGGCCCCATGGAGTTCACTGCCGAGTTCCATGTCATGGACATCTCTGCTTCCTACAATCTGCTACTAGGGAGGCCTTGGATCCATATGGCTGGTGCAGTGCCTTCTACATTGCACCAAACCGTGAAGTTCGAATGGGATCACAAAGAGGTAGTAGTGTTCGGTGAGGGGAACAATTCTATCCACAATGAGCAAACCATACTAGCAATTGAAGGAGATACTCCTGATGGGTAGACATTTTATACTGTAGAACTTGTGGGAGCAGTACAAGGCACTCGAGGAGGACGTCGCAAGAACTACAATTCAAATTGGAATCCCACAGGCATGGCCAAAGGGGGTTACACTTCACACTTTGCTCCCAAGTTGGTCAACACACTGCCTGGGGTTGAAGAAAGAAAGAGGAACTTTTACAGTGCCTATTGGGATAGCCGAGGCAAAGGCTATGAAGGGAGGAATCTGGTCTGGGAACCAGTCATGTCTGATTGGGGAGTGCCCTCATGCGAGTTTCGTGAGACCCTACCAGCTAAGACTGAAAAGCGACCAGTATACTCACCCAATGCCCGCCCAAACTGGAAGTGTATCTCTGAAGAAAAAAAAGGAAACCAAGTGTGGATACCCAAGACACCCAAACCTATGGAAGTAGTGATCGAAGAGCCATATGTGCTCCCACAGCCCGCAAAATGGCCCGAAGACTGGGTTATAGGCATCATGATCAAGCGACGCTATGAACCTGGTAAAGGTTTGGGCAAGAACTTGGATGGAATGGTCGAGCCAATCAGAATTGTGATGAGGCCCGACAACCAGAAGGCTAGCATAGGGTACATTATGACCAACGAAAAGAGCATGGAAGAAGCGTCACTGGATTTCAAGTTCTACAAGAGTAATCCTGGAAGAACATGTTGAACCTCCTGGACTAACAAAGGCTGGATCTGGAGCAGCACTGAACAGCTGGATCAGCAACCGGGCCTGAGCTTACCATGGACCTTGCACTCATACTAATAATCCTATTGAGTCCACAATCGCAACGTGTAATGAAACAATGAAGCTTGAGGAAACTGGAGCTGATTACGATGATTTTGATAAAGCTACACAAGAAGAAATTGAAAGATTTGAAAACAAACCTAAGCCACACCTTGAGGAGACTGAAGTGATAAACTTAGGAGATGAGGAAATTGTGAAAGAGGCAAGGATCAGTGTGCATCTAACCGCCCAGGATAAAAAGCTGTATACTGAGTTTCTTAAAGAGTATGAGGACGTATTCGCCTGGTCGTACGATGACATAAGTGGCATAAGCACGGATGTGGTAGCTCACAAATTGCCTATCAATCTAGGCTTTCCGCCGGTCAAGCAAAAGGCTCGAACTTTCAAGTCATCGGTGCTGTTAAAGATAGGAGAGGAAGTGACCAAGCAGCTCAATGTAGGGATTCTGAGAACAGTCAAATATCCAACTTGGTTGGCTAATAATTTCCCAGTGCGGAAGAAAGATGGGAAACTCCGAGTTTGCGTAGATTATAGAGATCTGAATAGAGCAAGTCCGAAGGATGATTTTCCACTGCCAAACATACACATCCTGAATGATAATTGCACGAAACATGAGCTGCAATCCTTTGTGGACTGTTTCGCCGGTTACCATCAAGTTCTCATGGATGAGGAGGACGCCGAGAAGACAGCCTTCACTACATCTTGTGAGACTTATTGCTACAAGTTATGCCGTTTGGGTTGAAGAATGCTGGGGCAACCTACATGAGGGCTATGACAACTATGTTCCATGACCTGATGCACAAAGAGATTGAAGTCTATGTGGACGACGTGATCATCAAATCAAAGAAGAGTTCGGAGCATCTTGACAACTTGTGCAAGTTTTTTCAATCGCTTGCGAAAGTACAACCTGAAGCTAAATCCGGCAAAGTGTACTTTTGGGGTTCCGGTAAGGAAGCTCCTGGGTTTCATCGTCAGTAGAAGGTGTATTGAGCTGGAACCGTCCAAGATCAAAGCCATCAAAGAATTGCCACCGCCAAAAAGCAAGAAAGAGGTTATGAGCTTCCTATGAAGGCTCAATTACATCAGCCGTTTCATAGCACAATCCACCGTCATCTGTGAGCCAATCATCATGTTGCTGAAGAAAGATGTAGTGATCGAGTGGACAAAGGATTGTCAAAAAGCATTTGATCGGATAAAGGAATACTTGTCTTGCCCGCCTGTGCTGGTCCCACCTGAGCTTGGGCGACCTTTCATCTTGTACCTGTCCGTGGTAGATTCGGCCTTCAGTTGTGTATTGGGACAACATGATTCAACTGGGAGGAAGGAGCAAGCAATTTACTATCTAAGCAAGAAGTTCACTCCTTATAAAGCCAAGTACACATTGCTGGAGCGCACGTGCTGCGCACTAACTTGAATAACACAGAAGCTGAGACATTACCTAACATCTTACTCAACATTGTTGATACCGAGATTGGCTCCTCTCAAATACATCTTCCAAAAACCAATGCCTACCAGAAAGTTGGCTAAATGGAAAATGCTGCTCAGCGAGTTTGACATCACTTTCGTCACCCAAAAGGCGGTGAAAGCTCAAGCCTTGGCTGATCACATGGTCGAGAACCTAGTGGGAGATGACTATGAGCCTTTGCACACCTATTTCCCTGACGAGGAAGTTATGTTCGTAGGGGAAAATATCACCGAAGAGTATGATGGTTGGAGGCTATTCTTCGATGGAGCGGTCAATTTCAAAGGAGTCGGTATTGGAGCAGTATTAGTTTTCCGAGACTGGACAACACTATCCTGTCACGGCCAAACTAGGGTTTCCTTGAACCAACAACATGGCAGAGTATAAAGCTTGTATTCTGGGTCTTAGATTGGCAGTGGACATGAACATACAAGAGCTATTACCAATCGGGGATTCAGTAAAGAATCTGAAGATATTGCCATACCTAGAGTACATAAAGAAGTTGAACCAAAGATTCACCAATATAGAGTTCCGGCATGTACCCAGATTGCAAAATGAGTTCGCGGACGCTTTGGCTACCATATCTGCCATGATCAAGCATCCCGAAAAGAACTACATTGACCCAATACCCGTGATGGTGAGGAAGCAACCAGCCTACTACTATCACGTGGAAGAAGAATCAGATGGACAACCTTGGTTCTACGACATCAAAGGGTTTCTCAAAAACCGCAGTTATCCAAAGAATGCAACAAGTCTCCAAAAGAAGACACTGAGGATCTAGCAAAAGGCTTCTTTCTGAACGGAGAAGTTTTCTACAAGAAAACATCCGATCTAGGTTTGCTGAGGTGTGTGGACGCAAAAGAAGCTTCTAAATTGTTGGAAGGAATACATTCTAGGACGTGTGGTCCACACATGAATGGTTTTGTGCTTGCAAAGAAGATTTTGAGAGCAGGCTATTTCGGGATGACAATGGAACATGACTGCATAAAGCACGTGAAGAAATGTCATCAATGCCAAGTCCATGGAGATATGATTCGAGAACCTCCCAATGAACTGAACATTAGGGGATCGCCTTGGCCTTTTGCAGGCTGGGGGATGGAAGTCATAGGACTTATTGAGCCAGCCGCTTCCAATAGGCATCGGTTCATACTAGTGGCCATTGATTATTTTACCAAATGGGTAAAAGCTGCATCATACAAATCAGTAACAAAGAAGGTGGTGTCGAACTTTGTCCGTGATAAGATGATCTGCCGATTTGGCATCCCTGAATCCATCATCACTGACAATGGGTCCAATCTCAATAGTAAGCTAATGAAAAGAACCTGTGAGGTTTTCAAGATCAAGCATCACAACTCTACTGCATACAGACCTCAAATGAATTGTGCGGTCGAGGCGGCCAATAAGAACATCAAGAGGATATTGTGCAAAATGACAGGCACTTCAAAGCAATGGCATGAAAATCTACTCTATGCGCTGTTAGGGTATCGCACCACATTGAGAACATCAACAGGGGCTACTCCCTGTTTGTTGGTGTATGGCACCGAAGCAGTGATACCCGCGGAGGTCGAGATACCATCTTCGAGAATCATATAAGAGATACAATTGAAAGATTCTGAATGGATCAAAGGAAGAATAGAGCAATTGGCCCTTATCGATGGCAAGAGATTGAATGCGATATGTCATGGGAAATTATATCAGAGAAGGATGGCTAAGGCATTTAGCAAGAAAGTTCGAGAACGATTCTTTGAACCTGGGCAGTTGGTACTGAAGAAGATATTTCCAAATCAAGAAGAAACAAAAGGCAAGTTTGCACCAAACTGGCAAGGGCCATATATGGTTCACCGAGTTCTGAATGGAGGAGCATTGATATTGGCAGAGATGGACGGAGAAGTCTGGCCTAAACCAATCAACTCAGACGATGTCAAAAGATATTATGTGTAGGAGTTTATACTGAATAGAGATTTCCCCTTCTGCAATACATTATATAATCTGAGCTACGTCACGACCTGATTCCCCAAGTGGGATACGTAGGCAACCTATTCAAGGTTCGGTCGCATAAATACAAAAATTTCATTTTCCCACAAAGCAAACACTGGGGAAGAATTTTTGAGCAACTCTCAAATATTCCCAAAGGACAAACATAGTTAACACTGGGGCAAAAATTTTTGAGGACGTCTCAAAAATTTCAAATACAAACTGGGCCAGAATTTTGATTCCACCCTCAAAATTCACTCAAAGGAGTTTGGAACAGCAGGGATAGTGACAACTTTGGCCTTACACAACGCGACTTGTGACTCAATGGGACAAAACATTTCATTGCATCTCTTTCTCATAAAAGTTTTTTTTTTCGAAAACATTTGCATTATTTATTATGCATATCCCTATTAGCTCAGCCAAGATCCTGGCACTCGTGGACAGCGAAGGCAAAGCAAGCCAAGAGTGCACAAACCAAACCACCCAGTACAACTCACCAATCTTTCTTTGAATGCAGGCACGAAAGATACCTAAGTCAACAATGCACGACAGATATGCGTAAACAAAAAGGTTTGTCATTTAAATAAGCTGAGGATACACAGCCCAAAGCGTCGGTTGAGGGTACACAGCCCAATATCGATTTGCATTTTAAATTAGCTGAGGGTACACAGGCCAAGGCGTCGGTTGAGGGTACACAGCCCGATATCGATTTGCATTTTAAATTAGCTAAGGGTACGCAACCAAGGTGTCGGTTGAAGGTACACAACCCGATATCGATTTGCATCTTCAATTAGCTGAGGGTACACAACCTAAAGCGTCGGTTGAGTACACAGCCCGATATCGATTTGCATTTTAAATTAGCTGAGGGTACACGGCCCGATATCGATTCATTTTAAATTAGCTGAGGGTACACAGCCCAAGGCGTCGGTTGAGGGTACTGTAATACCCTGTTTAAATAAAATAAGGGCAATTGAGTCATTTCATCAATTAATTTTTTTTAAAAAAAAAAAAAAAAGAGAAAGAAACAAGCAAACAAAAACGGGACTCTTCAGAGCCCAAATACAAGAGGAATTTGGACGAAAAGGATTAGGGGAAAGAAAACCAAGAAGCTTTAAGCTTCTGCTGAAACACTTTAACGTTTACAAGGAAGACAATACAGAGAAACACGAGAAGGAAGGTAAACAAAATTTTTTTTTGCCTTGGTTAAATTCTTCCTTTACTCAATTATTTTCAATAATTACATACTACCGTAATGGAAATAAGTTGGTGATATAAAAACCTGATTATAGTGAGTTTCAATAGAATTGAAACATAGAACAACCATGAATCATTTAAGCTTATGGACCATTTGGGTATATGGCAGTAGTATGTAAAGCAACAGATTTGTTCTCTTCCTAAGCAAAGCAAGTTATTATCTTTTCCTTTAGTTCCGAGGGTAGGAGATTCTAAATTAGTTATGAATTATCCTAAATAAGGGAACTAACACGAGACCAATATAATGTGATTATAGATTGACTGGACGATGTGTTGGATTGCCGTGGAAGATACGCTTAAGCTACGCGCGTTTGTACTGTGAGTGATGACCTTACCGCAATTTGTATTTTCATAACCTGCATGGTTTCTACTTGATTTTGAAGTAAATGTGTTACTGAATGTTTAAACTGCATGTGGGACAAGTCCTTTTACAAGATATGTACTAAAATAAGTAATTGAATTATTTTACCGTTACAAGATTTGATTTTTACCGCTACTTGACATGTTTTACCGCTACGTGAAATATTGAACTGTTACTTGAAATGCCCCTTTACTTTGTATAGAAAATATATATTTTGGGACGAGCCTTGACAGACCCCGTAGCTAACGACGGGTACGTTAGACCTGGTGCACCTTGTATTTTCCGGATTACCGTTACAGTCCTTGCTAGTGGGAAGGTAGAACTAGCTTACCGTTACTGACTTCCTCAGAGAGGAATTTATACTGATTACATGGTTTGTTCTTGGAAATCTCCCTAACCTATACACTTGATATGATATAGTGATTATTGAATTTACTACTGATTTTATATGGATTACTGTTTACAAGAAGTACTTAGAAATACTGATTTCTGTTTGTTATTCTGGAAGTGACAATTAAATTATATGTATATTTCTGCATAAGATATACTGGCATGTTTTGACTTGTCCCCACTTAAAAGGGTTGTGGTTAAGCGTTATTACTCACTGAGTTGCGACTCACTCCTCGCTATATTTTTCCTTCCAGATACAGCAGGTGCCGTAGGCGAGGATCTTCATTCTTAGAGTCGCGAGTTGACAATCCTGGTGAGCCCCGCATTAGTTCGCGTGGGCAAGAGCTTTATTTATTCATTATTGTCTTTCTTGAAACTCTTAGAGTCGCTCCACTTAGTCATTTATTTAGTCATTTGTCAGTCATTCGTTTAGTCAGTTGAGTAACCAGTTGGATTATTCATTAATAAGTTACTCTTGCGAGTATTTAGTGTCTATGAACCTACTACAACCCTGTTAGGTTGTTCTCGTAGTATTTAGAGATAAATGTGGTATTTTTATTATTATTGCGTAAGGATATTGTTTATTGGCTGGTTTTCTGGTTGTTTAAAAGCAGGTAAAAATTTTGGATAGGCCTAAAAACAGAGGAAACTCTGCCCGATTTTCTGTAGAATTTTGATAAGGCTTGCTTGGGGTACTAGCTCCTAAGCGCCGGTCACTGCCCCAAAACTGGGTCGTGACAAAGTTGGTATCAGAGCCCTAGGTTATTCCTGTGACTAATGGAGCACATGTCAGTAGTAGAATCTCTATTATGGTTATGTTGCCGGCCATTCCCATAATCGTTATTCTGCGAGGGCGTGATAGGATGTTTCGTGTCTTTCTTTCTTTCTTGTTCCTTCCGTACGTGTGAAATGACTACTGCTAAATAGATGAATCTAACGTTAGTCATTCTATTACTCAGATGGCTGGTAAGACAAGATCTAAAAAGGCGGCCCGAGCTGCTCCGAATTCCTCCACTGCTGGGCCGTCATCTACCTCGGCTAGAAAAGGAGGTAATACTCAGGGACGAGGCCAAGCTACTGCTACGAGGGCTGGTGTTACTACAAGAGCTACCAGAGAGCCTACTCCAGGAATTGAGGATATTCCACCTCCACCGTCATATGAGAATGCTACTATTGAGGCACTTAATGCTATGCAAAGGTCCATTGAACTCTTGAATGCCAGAATGGATAGACAGGAAAGGGCTAGTCAACAGAATGTTGCTCCAACGCAACCTCAGGTACCTACTCAGGCTCAGGCTCAGACACAGACTCAGACTCAGGTTCAGACACAGACTCAGGCTCAGCCACAGACTCAGGCTCAGAGACAGACTTAGATTTTTGGTAACAGAGAAGTGTCCTTACCAGAGTTCTTGAAACTGAAACCGCCAAGGTTCACGGGTTCTGACACTACAGAGGATCCTCAGAGTTTCTTGGATGGTACACTTAAGGCGTTGCGTGCTCTTGGATGTTCTAGTGAGAGATCCGTGGAACTTGCGGCTTACAAGTTGGAGGATACAGCTAATACTTGGTATGAAACTGTACTTTTAGAAAGGCCCACAGAAGCAGCACGATTGACATGGGATGAGTTTACTAAGTTGTTCATGGATCGCTTTCTCCCTGAAAGTCTGAGGAAGGAATACGCTAGGCAGTTTGAGAGATTAGTTCAGACCCCAGATATGGATGTATCGACATATAACACTAAGTTTACTAAGCTGGCTAGATATGCACCTAACTTAGTGCCAAATGAAACATCTCGGGTTCAGAGGTTTGTTGATGGGTTGGTTGATCGTTTATTCAATGCAGTTGCTCCGCAGATGAAGAATCTGAATTACTCTGATGCACTCGACCTTGCCAGAAAGATTGAAAACAGGGGTCGTGAATCACGGGCGGCTAAAGATTCATATAAGAAGGCTAAGACTGGGGGATCTTTCACTGAGGGAGTTAGCACAGACCGTAGAGCAGGGAATCAGGTACAGCGACAGGGTTTTCAGACAGGGACAAACGTGGTTTCCCAGCCATCCGTTAGAGCACCTCCTCACAAAGATAATGCTAAGGGACTACCATTATCATCTGGACATCATAGCTCTGGACAGATATATGCTACTGATTCAGTATGTCAGACTTGTGGTAGATCACATTGGGGTCCGTGCCGTGTTCTGACTGGAGGGTGCTTCCGGTGTGGCAAGTTGGGACATCACATACAGGATTGCCCTCATCCTCAGAGAGAGTTTAGCCAGGCTTCTGTGCAGGCAGCGGCACCTACGCAGACTGCTCATAATAATACAGGTACTGCCGGTAGAGGTAACAGAGGTAGAGGTGTCGGAGATCGTGCCATGGGTAATCGAGGACAGGGGACTGCAGGTAGAGGCCAGTCGAGAGTTTTTGCACTTACTAGGCAAGATGCTCAGGCCTCAAATGCTGTGGTTACAGGTATTCTTTCTGTTTGCTCACTTGATGCACTTGCATTGTTTGATCCAGGATCTACCCACTCCTATGTGTCCTCATTCTTTGCTTTGAGGTTTGATAGACAGCCAGAAATATTGCATGATCCTTTTCTAGTTGCTAATCCTGTGGGAGATTCTTTACTTGTTGAATATGTGTATCGTGCTTGTCAGATTCGAGTTGAGGGTAGAGACACCTTAGCTAATCTAATTGTACTTGATATGGTTGATTTTGACGTACTGATGGGTATGGATTGGCTATCTTCTTGCCACGCTACCCTCGATTGTCATGCGAAGGTAGTTAAGTTCGAGATGCCTAATGAACCTAGTTTTATTCTGAAAGGGGATCAAATTCCAGAGATGTGTAATGTCATATCATTTGTAAAAGCTCACCAGTAAGTGAAGAAAGGTTGTTGGGCATTCTTAGCTATGGTGAGAGACACAAGAGATGTGACTCCTAGCTTAGAAATGGTTCCAGTGGTGCAAGAGTTCACCGATGTATTTCCTGAGGATTTACCGGGACTACCTCCAGTGCGGGACATAGATTTCAGCATTGATGTAGCACCTGACACGCAACCCATATCGATTCCTCCATATCGTATGGCACCAGCGGAGTTGAGGGAGCTAAAGGAACAATTGCAGGAGTTATTGAACAAGGGATTTATCAGACCAAGTGAATCACCCTGGGGTGCACCAGTGCTATTTGTGAAGAAGAAAGATGGGTCCCTAAGAATGTGCATTGACTACAGACAGCTGAACAAGGTAACGGTACGTAATAAATACCCTTTACCTCGTATTGATGATCTGTTTGATCAGTTGCAGGGAGCTGCCCATTTCTCAAAGATTGATCTTCGATCTGGTTATCATCAGCTCAGAGTTAGTGACAAAGATATTCCTAAGACAGCTTTCAGAACTCGATACGGGCATTATGAATTCCTTGTGATGCCTTTCGGGTTGACTAATGCTCCAGCTGCATTCATGGATTTAATGAATAGGGTGTTCAAGCCATTTCTAGACAGATTTGTCATTGTATTTATTGATGATATCTTGGTGTATTCTCGCAGTCAAGAAGAACACGAGGCTCATCTGAGAGTTGTACTGCAAACATTGCGGGAACATAAGCTTTATGCGAAGTTCTCTAAGTGTGAATTTTGGCTAGACTCCGTAGCATTCCTTGGGCATGTGGTATCCAAGGATGGAATACTGGTAGATCCTAGAAAGACAGAAGCAGTGCAGAAATGGCCCAGACCCACCACTCCTACAGAGATTCGTAGCTTTCTGGGATTAGCAGGTTACTACAGGCGTTTTGTGCAGGATTTTTCCAGAATAGCAGTACCATTGACCAAGCTAACACAGAAAAATGCAAAGTTTCAGTGGACAGATGAATGTGAGCAGAGTTTCCAGAAGCTCAAGACATGTTTGACCACCGCACCAGTTCTAGCTTTACCATCCGGTTCGGGAGGATTCACGGTATTTTGTGATGCTTCGAGAGTGGGATTAGGGTGTGTTCTCATGCAAAATGGTCGTGTGATAGCTTATGCTTCGCGACAATTGAAGAAGAATGAACAGAACTATCCCACTCATGATCTGGAGATGGCTGCAGTGGTATTTGCATTGAAAATTTGGAGGCACTACTTGTATGGAGAAACATGTGAAATTTATACTGATCACAAGAGCCTAAAGTATATTTTTCAGCAGAGAGATCTGAACATTCGGCAGCGTCGCTGGATGGAACTTCTCAAAGACTATGATTGCACTATTCTATATCATCCAGGGAAGGCCAATGTGGTGGCTGATGCATTGAGCAGGAAGTCCATGGGTAGTTTGGCACATGTAACTCCCGTAAAGAGACAGTTGGCCAAGGAGATCCACAGGGTCGAAGGTACAGGTATTAGATTCGGTCTATCTAAATCAGGGGCATTATTGGCTTATGTTCCAGCCAAGTCTTCATTGGTAGAACATGTTAAAGCCACTCAGTACGAGGATGAACGATTGTGCAAATATCGAGAAGAAGTCCTAGCTGGTAAAAGCAAGAATATGATTGTTGATGATAATGGGGTTCTCCGACTAGGTAAACGGTTATGTGTACCAGAAATTGATGGGCTAAGACGAGTTATTCTCGAGGAAGCTCACCATTCTAGATACACTATACATCCTGGATCCACTAAAATGTACCGTGACCTGAAGCAATTGTACTGGTGGGAAGGTATGAAGAAAGATATTGCTAACTTTGTTACTAGTTGTTTGACTTGTCAACAGGTTAAGGCTGAGCACCAGCGACCCGCAGGACTACTACAGCGGCTTGAGATTCCAGAGTGGAAGTGGGAAAGAGTTACTATGGATTTTGTGACTGGGCTACCTCGTACACTTAAAGGTTATGATTCAGTATGGGTGATTGTTGATCGACTTACAAAGTCAGCACACTTTTTGCCTGTTAAAACTACTTACAGTGGTGCGAGATATGCACAGCTATACATGAATGAAATTGTCCGACTCCATGGAGTTCCACTGTCCATTATCTCTGACAGAGGATCACAATTCACTTCTCACTTTTGGAGGTCCTTTCAAAGAGAACTGGGTACTAGAGTAGACCTTAGCATCGCATTCCATCCTCAGACTGACGGTCAGTCTGAACGTACTATACAGATATTGGAGGACATGTTGAGAGCTTGCATTATTGATTTTGGAGGTAGTTGGGATGCTTACCTGCCTTTAGCTGAGTTTGCTTATAACAACAGCTATCAGGCAAGCATTCAGATGGCTCCTTACGAGGCTCTATATGGCAGGCGTTGTCGTTCTCCAATTGGATGGTTTGAAGCCGGTGAAGTTAAGGTATTAGGACCAGACCTGATACAAGAAGCTATTGATAAGGTGCAGTTGATTAGGCAGAGATTGATCACAGCTCAAAGCAGACAAAAGTCTTATGCAGATAAAAGAAAAAGGGACTTGGAGTTTGCAGTTGGTGATCGTGTGTTCTTACGAGTTTCCCCGATGAAAGGCGTGACACGATTTGGGAAAAGAGGGAAGTTGAGCCCGCGATTCATAGGACCCTATGAGATACTTGAACGAGTTGGAGCCGTTGCTTACAGTTTGGCTCTTCCTCCAGAGTTATCTTTCATTCATCCTGTGTTTCACGTGTCTATGCTACGAAAGTATGTACCGGACGATTCTCATGTGCTGGAGACACCGACTATACAGCTTAATGAGAAATTATCTTATGAAGAGGAACCAATAGCCATAGTTGAGAATCAAATAAGGAAGTTACGGAGAAAAGAAATTGTGTTTGTGAAAGTTTTGTGGAAAAACCATACTGCAAGGGAAGCTACCTGGGAAATGGAAGATGATATGAGAGCCAAGTATCCTCACTTGTTTCACCCTACAGGTATGCTCTTAGTTTAAATTCGGAGACCGAATTTCTTAAGGGGGAGAGATTGTAATACCCTGTTTAAATAAAATAAGGGCAATTGAGTCATTTCATCAATTAATTTTTTTTTTTTAAAAAAAAAAAAAAAGAAAGAAACAAGCAAACAAAAACGGGACTCTTCAGAGCCCAAATACAAGAGGAATTTGGACGAAAAGGATTAGGGGAAAGAAAACCAAGAAGCTTTAAGCTTCTGCTGAAACACTTTAACGTTTACAAGGAAGACAATACAGAGAAACACGAGAAGGAAGGTAAACAAAATTTTTTTTTGCCTTGGTTAAATTCTTCCTTTACTCAATTATTTTCAATAATTACATACTACCGTAATGGAAATAAGTTGGTGATATAAAAACCTGATTATAGTGAGTTTCAATAGAATTGAAACATAGAAAAACCATGAATCATTTAAGCTTATGGACCATTTGGGTATATGGCAGTAGTATGTAAAGCAACAGATTTGTTCTCTTCCTAAGCAAAGCAAGTTATTATCTTTTCCTTTAGTTCCGAGGGTAGGAGATTCTAAATTAGTTATGAATTATCCTAAATAAGGGAACTAACACGAGACCAATATAATGTGATTATAGATTGACTGGACGAGGTGTTGGATTGCCGTGGAAGATACGCTTAAGCTACGCGCGTTTGTACTGTGAGTGATGACCTTACCGCAATTTGTATTTTCATAACTTGCATGTTTTCTACTTGATTTTGAAGTAAATGTGTTACTGAATGTTTAAACTGCATGTGGGACAAGTCCTTTTACAAGATATGTACTAAAATAAGTAATTGAATTATTTTACCGTTACAAGATTTGATTTTTACCGCTACTTGACATGTTTTACCGCTACGTGAAATATTGAACTGTTACTTGAAATGCCCCTTTACTTTGTATAGAAAATATATATTTTGGGACGAGCCTTGACAGACCCCGTAGCTAACGACGGGTACGTTAGACCTGGTGCACCTTGTATTTTCCGGATTACCGTTACAGTCCTTGCTAGTGGGAAGGTAGAACTAGCTTACCGTTACTGACTTCCTCAGAGAGGAATTTATACTGATTACATGGTTTGTTCTTGGAAATCTCCCTAACCTATACACTTGATATGATATAGTGATTATTGAATTTACTACTGATTTTATATGGATTACTGTTTACAAGAAGTACTTGGAAATACTGATTTCTGTTTGTTATTCTGGAAGTGACAATTAAATTATATGTATATTTCTGCATAAGATATACTGGCATGTTTTGACTTGTCCCCACTTAAAAGGGTTGTGGTTAAGCGTTATTACTCACTGAGTTGCGACTCACTCCTCGCTATATTTTTCCTTCCAGATACAGCAGGTGCCGTAGGCGAGGATCTTCATTCTTAGAGTCGCGAGTTGACAATCCTGGTGAGCCCCGCATTAGTTCGCGTGGGCAAGAGCTTTATTTATTCATTATTGTCTTTCTTGAAACTCTTAGAGTCGCTCCACTTAGTCATTTATTTAGTCATTTGTCAGTCATTCGTTTAGTCAGTTGAGTAACCAGTTGGATTATTCATTAATAAGTTACTCTTGCGAGTATTTAGTGTCTATGAACCTACTACAACCCTGTTAGGTTGTTCTCGTAGTATTTAGAGATAAATGTGGTATTTTTATTATTATTGCGTAAGGATATTGTTTATTGGCTGGTTTTCTGGTTGTTTAAAAGCAGGTAAAAATTTTGGATAGGCCTAAAAACAGAGGAAACTCTGCCCGATTTTCTGTAGAATTTTGATAAGGCTTGCTTGGGGTACTAGCTCCTAAGCGCCGGTCACTGCCCCAAAACTGGGTCGTGACAGGTACACAGCCTGATATCGATCTGCATTTTAAATTAGCAAAGGGTACACAGCCCAAGGCATCGATTGAGGGTACACAACCCGATACCAATTATCGATTGACAGGTACACAGCCCAATGCGCCGACGGAGGGCATACAAACCGATGTCGAATCTAACACTTGACTGCAAAAGACGCACAATTATGGCATAGCAGACACAACCACATACAATAAGAATCCTGGAAAGACGGTCCAACCCGGTGGGGAAGGTACCTTTTATGTATATATTATGTTGCAAACACATCTTCATTGCAGGATATATACCCCAAGCAAAGCAAGCATTTCGGCCTGACGCCCTACATTTTCTTAAGCCATAGGCTCTTCCATAGTCATGACAAAATTGGCCGCACTGTCAACGTCTTTGCTGGAAGACTCTTTCATCATCCCCGGGCAAAGAGGGGCAGCTGTTGACACCCAATTTTGTCCCTCCTACTTTTAAAATCAACAGTTTTCGAATTTTACAAACGATGGTGTACTCACTATTGCCTCGCCCATTCTTTTCAAATTATCTTTCCATAATAGTCTAACAATCAAGGTCATTTTCAAAAGCATCGCCTCAAACTATAGCCATCCTTACAAATTCCGCGATTACCTCTATTTTTGACAAAATTGTCCAAATTGTTTTAAACCCCAAAATTTAAATTTTATACATTTCCTAGCCACCCTAATATTTTAAAATTAATTTCCTAATTTTTCTATATTTTTATATCCGTTTTATACAAATTTTATACCTATTTTATGCCTAATACACACTAGATATACACTACATATACATAAATACATACATACATATCTTACACTTCATAATTTACACATCAGCCACGTTTTATACACGTCACGCCTACGTGGATCGATCTCGATCGAGCACGTAGACGATCCAACGGCCAGGAACGTTTCTTTCCTTTTAATCTCCAAACGACCCCTAAACTCGTGGCCTACCCCCCCCCCCATTTCCCCCGCGTCTGGTTCTAGAACTACTCTCTCTCTCCCCTCTCTCTTGGCAAAACGAATCTCCACCCTCGTCGATCAATTTCCCGGCCATTTTAGCCGGAGAAAATTGGGGGGAAATGGCATTATAGCACTCTCCTTTTCAAGCGCTACAAAACCCATACTTTTTTATGACGTTTGGACAAGGGCGAGGTTGCACCTTTGATAACTGAGTCACCACCGCCGGGAGACTCCTCTGGCGGGGCTCAGGCCATCGATTTAAAGGTGTTATCGCCTAAATGGGGTAAGAAACCCATGCGAAGTTAAATCTGTGACGGGTGGCGATTGACCCGATTCTGGTAAACAGATAATCTTATCTCCTTTTTATTTTATGAAACCTGACCTAAAATCTCCTATGTCTCTCTGTGAATTAGCATGATTATCGTTCATTTGTTAACCAATTGATTCGCATGACTTACGACCTCTATGAACTGTTGATTATTTGGACATCGCAGTAAGCCTGTTTACGCTTTGGTTTTGATACGTTTAAGGCTAAATTCTATGTTATCTCCTTTGAGTCTAAAGCTTAGAATTACCATGGTTTGCTTAAATTGGTTGAATCACCCTACTGTGCATTACCTGTGTGAATTCATGACTTGTCTAATTAAAATCTGAACTGGTAGATTGATTTACACGATTCAAGGGATTTTGATTAACTTTAATTTGTAAGTTGTACTTAGAAGGAAACTGGCATGGTTATCGATATTGTTGACTTTTGAAATCTGTCAAGGTTTAAATCTATTTAGGATGGGATTTTGAACCTAGACTATGTTAGGTCGAGGGGAGGGGATCCTAATCAATTTAGGATTGATTTGCCTTAGTTTTGGGGATTGATTGTTCTATTTTTGGAAAGGTACTCAAATTTGTCCCCCTGTAATTCTTGGAAGACTGTATTTCTTGCCTTATGAGGACTTACTCGTTGCTTTTCAAATCCTCACCCCTCACCTATATAAAC
This sequence comes from Petunia secreta, assembly GCA_029990175.1. NCBI lineage: Eukaryota > Viridiplantae > Streptophyta > Magnoliopsida > Solanales > Solanaceae > Petunia > Petunia secreta. The sequence goes on from JARKIP010000156.1 coordinate 770,170, forward strand.
TCTTCTCTTTTCAACTAGAAAAAAATAAGTTCTGGACATAAAAAAAATCCAGAAACACACACTGATACACCTAGCAAAAATTTTGCATAGCTTTCTAGCATTCGAATCTTCTTCTTGCTTATTTGCTCTCTTGAAAGGTCACTGCTTTGTTTGTGTGTGTACTGATCCTGCCTAACCTCTCTCCTGTCTGCATTCTACTAGTGTCACAGTGCCTAAAGGTGTCCAGTTTACGTCCTGATCATCCATTATATCTGTATATATGTGTGTGTCTGGCATACTCTTATCCTGTCCCTTTTAAAATTACTGGTGTACTCTATTTTGCTTTGGTTATGTGTGTCTGAAACCTCTGCATCTCTGTATAAAACCATGTCAGTGTTGCTAAAATGCAGTTAGAGATGTAACACTTCTGATTGTTTAGTGCATCTATGTGTGTGTGTTTCCTCAGCATAACCTTATCTCATCTCTATTTTACTTAGTCACTGGTATGCTTTGTTTACTTTGGGTACCCCACACAGTTGTTAAAACATGTCAGCCTTATTGGGCACTGGTCACACAATCCCTTAGCAGATTCCCTTCCTATCCAGGCCTTCCCTTTCCCTGTTTCCCCTGCTAACTTTGTTTGCTTGCAGCTTTGTTTGGACTTATATAGACTATGCTCTACCCCATTGCGTATATGAGAACCTTGGGGGTTCAATGGGATCAAGGTCTGAACCCTCTAAGCTGGTTCTGGAATTAGAGACCTTTGACAATTGAAAAGGCTTCTCTAGTTTTTTTAAAGAACAGAGTACTTTCCTTTGACTATTACCCCTTTTTTCTTTATATTTTTTCCCTTAGGAACTGTCCCCAACATGTATATTTTGCTAAGTATCCTGTTTGTATCCTCTAAAACAGGGTGTACAACAATAATGTTGTACAAATTGGCTATCCAGGAGCCACTTTCTCACTCCCTTTCTCCCTGTGTGCAAATGCATCATGGTTAGGTTTGACAAAATGATTCTGGATTGTTCTCTTCTATGAAAACTGATTATTTTGGAAATATGTTTGAAATCCCCACCTCTACTGAAAGTTTTTACACCTAAAGCATGATTAACTCGTGTCACAATTTGAACTTTGAATAAAACAGAGGCTGTATGTGTTATGTTTGCCTAGATGAGACTATTTTTGAAAATTAAAACTCGCCCCTCCTTTGCATAAACATTCTGGACCTGAAAACGTTTTCAGAAAGGGCCCTTACATGCATAAACTGATTTTGACCGTTTTTATTGCTCTTATACACTAATCTAATTGTGTATAGGGGCATATAAAATATTTGGGGTCGTTTATACACTTTAAAGTATATATATTTAAAGTATAACTATCACTTAGTCATGTATTTGCATGTTTTATACTTATAAGTACCTATACCTTATATGCGACAGCCTTTATTTGCATCTATGTGCTTCTGTGACACCCGTTTTCAAAAACAGCCTCTTTACCTATATATATTTCCAAAATCCGTCCCCTACAAAAAAAGGGCCATTAAGGTTAGGGCTCGACAACTAATAATGAGTCACACCGACCCTAATGGCCAATATTTTGTTTTAATACAAACTCCCTTTTGGTATTTGCTAAAATCTGAATTTCATTTGAAAAATGGACTATTTGCGCAAATCGTTGTCAAGTGTGTAAATTGCATATATAAGTTGAAATTGAATACCCATTTGTATGTTAACACTGGTTTACGATTAGGCATTTGATATTAGAGGTCGTAAATATGATTAGGCTTAAGTATAGGCCGAATATGAAAACTATTTGTGTGTGTGTTCTAAAATAGCATAGATATGTTGCATCTTTTAGTGAAAATGTTGAACTAAATTTCCCAAGTTAGTATTTCATGACGATATATACTCTTTCTATCCCAAAATTTGGACTCAGACGGTAACCACTTTTCGTGGGACTCGGGGAAGTGCCTAACACCTTCTTCCCCGAGTCATTTGGACTTTTACCCATATAGAATCTCTGGAATTGACTAGTCGACCTATTGAACTTGACCTTAGACGCTTAGGTGATCGAATACGCCTTAGAAATTATATTAGGTGGCGACTCCAACATCTAAAACTCAAACGAGTTCACCCAATCAAATTCGAAACCCGACTCGCCTCGAGTTGAGTCCCAAAATCGGGTATGACAAAGACTCCTCCACTTAAAGCACAAACTCATGCAACTATTTGAATAGAAATAACCATCATCGCACAGTCTGCTGTACTAAAGAAGATTTAGCTAAAAGCTGAATGTAGGCAGACCTAAGCTACCAAACTACCCTTTCGAGTTGCCAAGCAGTTGCAACTCTCGAGTCACAACTCCACACATTTGCCGTGAACACCACTGTCTGATGGATGGTATTTTTATTACCCTTAGAAGCCTTGAAAAACAATAATATGCTTAGCCGGCTACAATAACACGTACTCTGGCTCAACACAGGGAACATCACAAGCAGCTACCAACCGCCCAAGCTCACTAGTGCTGGACGAAGAAGAAATAGAAATGGACCGAGGATAGAAATAATTAGAGCTTCAGAAGCTCATCTTCTTATTTGCTTGGCTACCAAAGCTAGACTACTTACGAGTCAAAGTATCCCAAGAATCGCAATTGAAGAAACAAATATTAAATGAGCTTTATGGAACAACATCCATGCCAATTCGACCTCCCAATAAGAAGGAAACTCTGACAATTTACCAGAAACCTTTTTATAACCCAGACAAACTCATAGGATAGCACGAGTTTACTAGCGTTTTGAACCAAGAGGAGATACGTAGTTCGAATATTACTTACTAATTACTTCGCACTGGAAGAAACGATAACACTTTCTGATGGTGACGAACTAGGATCCCATTATCCTACCAATATTGAATTTCGAGGAGAGTGGTAAACTGAATTGACATAATAACAGAATGTGGCGTAACAAGACGCCAAGCAGACAATACCGACACTCACTCCCAAATCTCTCACATTTAAATCGGATAAACTAATAGGGTCTCACAAATTCCCTGAATAAATCATACTAGAAGCTCACCCCTCTACCGCAATCGATTCTTAATAGAAACAGTATCCAAGGACGCCATGGAAAGATGGTAAGATAAACGAAGTTCAGACCGATCGGAAGAATCAAATCTTACTCACATATAATGGAAGAAGAAGTGCATGGGTGTACTACATCGGATATTCCTACCAGACTGTCATAGAACTGCCTCTACAGCTGAGCTGAGCGGAGCTACTACCCTGATAATCACCTTTTGAAGAACTGCTGCCACCACGCTCTCGACTTCTAGTGGATGGTGGCATATTGTTGGCTGATTGAAATCTAAAGGAAATCCCTTGTGACTGTGCAGGTACCTGATGACAGGAGAAAGGACGACTCCCTACTTGCCAGAGTAAGGGAAAACTCCTAAAGGATAACCAGACTCACTACAATGATAACACCTTTGAGTCTAAAAATGGAAGTTGGAAAGATTGTTGATTGCTGTAAAGAGAAGACTGAATCTGATCTTGACGAGCTACTGGCGCACTCTAAGAATTACGTGACACAAGCTGAGTTAACCTGGAAGGTGACCTCCTAAAATAACCAGAACTTTTACCTCCAAATGAGGTACCATGGTTTCCCACCAGGGCCACGGAATTTCTTGCTCTCTCGCTCTAACTCTTTCCCCTCTAACTTATGGTATGCCTAATACTTTTGAGCAATATCAACAACGACATCAAATGAAGTCCCAACCTCAATTTTTCGAGCCATCTGGGATTTCAAGGAAGGAGAAAGGTCATCAATAAATCTTTGAATCTCTTGAAAGGCTCATGGACTAATTCTAATGCATATTCAGCAATTCTATAGAATTCAATCTCATATTCTGAAGCACCAACAGGCTAATCGGCAGGCTACCCTGTCCAATCCACTCAAACTGGCAACACTTTTCATCTCGCTCGCTACTCGAAAAGAACTTTTCCATGAATCTAGAAGAAAAATCGAACCATGTTAGCTCATAAGAGAGCGGCCCACCAATTCAAGGCTGGACCCTGCAACTAGAAAGAATAACCAACACCATACCGCTCGATATAATCAAGAGGGACACGACCCGAAATTCGGTTAGGCCGTGAGGGCACCCGACATCCTCACCTAGACCCGTCGGGCGAACCCTTACCAATTAAATTAGGAAAATAAATATAATTCAATTCATAAATAAGAACAAGACTTAGAAAAAAAAGCATAGACATACTGATACCTCTAAACTGTACAAAAGAAATTACAGCTGACTACCCAATATACTAGGTTTAGGGCTATATAGACGAGACATCTAAGAGTACAAAAGAAGACAGATACCTCCTGAAGGGAGTAAAATATAACTGAAATAATAAACATTAAATTGGTGGCCATCCGGAATAAAATTTGGCTCACCTTGACAGCTGAAGTCGTCTTCGCCCCTTCACAATGTGGCGAACTCAATCCTGGAGCGAACCTGCCGAAACGAAATAAATAGACAAGAAACAAACAACAAACAAGGGTGAGTCAAAAGGACTCAATAAGTGGGGCAGACTAGCCACCTCAAAGAATAGGATAGCTAACAAGGGAGAACAAATAGATACACCAAATTTCTCTTATTTAAATTATAAAAAGGCAGAGCCAAATAATATCCGGAAACATGTATGAAACCATAAACTCAACCAGGAATACGAGCCAGAAACATATCAACAAATAAGTAATGCATGTATAAGCAGAACAGTAGGGTGGAATCCTCCTACCCTCAATATAATGCAATGGAGGGGAATCCTCCTGCTCCTAAGGTTGAATCCTCCTACCCTCAATGCAATGGAGCAGAATCCTCGTACCCTCAATATGATACAATGGAGCGGAATCCTCCTGCTCCTATATAATATAAACCTGAGGCTGAATACTCCTGCACTCAGTAAATGATATAGCAACCCATGGCCAGAATACAATGCTCATATGCTTAATGCAATACCAACAATCGGGGATAACACATAATATACAATATAAATCCAAAGCTAAGGCGTAATGAGTACGCCTATCGGCAGCTACACACGTAAGGAACACGTGGTAGAATATCCACAAGGCCAAGTGCCTCCAAAGAAATGGATACAAACACTTACCTTGTTCCAAAGTTAACACTGCTACCTAACAACTGCTTTATCCTTTTGGATTCATAGCCAAACGATTCCACTATGTTCAATAAGCAGAAAAATATATCAAATAAAGCTAAAGGCTTCATTCCCCACATCTAAGGGTAATCTGGGGTTTAAGGTCACATAAACAAACCCCAAATAAATTACATTTATATGTTGTGCCCATAACTTACTGAGTACGAATATATAATCAATTCCACTATCGGGGTCCAACTAACCCTTTGAACTACAGTTGAACTTATTAAAACGATATATAATATCCCAATTTTTATCGTTAAAATATATTCAAACACACGTAATAAACTCAAATAATGCATTAACATAATTAACTGAACGTTTCGGGGCGTCAATTCTATCTTTTTCCGGCTCTTTTCTAATTTTCTGGCATTTTTTTCATTGGCTTCCCAGCTTTTGCATTTATGTTCCATTCTCTGTTTCAAAAGTTCGTCCTTCGCTATATAGCTAAGGACACCGCCTCACATTTCCTTTCCTTCTTTCTTTTGTCTTTTCCTTTTTATTTTATTTTTTATTTTATTTTATTTTAGTATTAAAATTAAAATGCAGTCCTAAGAAATCCGAAATATTTCCAAATTTCTCAAGTACGTTATACAAAATATATGTAACACACTTACTAAGCCGGATCTCAAATCGGACTCCCGAAACTCAATATGCAAATTAAATGGAAAAAGGTGAAATTATTTAACTTTCGGCATTTTAGCGGAAACTAGCCGAACAACCTCGAAATTCACCTTCGAAAGTTCACAAAAGTTACAAATAATAATACGAACCTAACAGTGCTTTCGTATTTCGAACCAGAGCTCATTCGCCAAAATTGAGCTCGAAAATCTCTTTTTAATATTTATCGACAATAAAAATTGAAATCTTCTTCCGATATGTATCAAACGAGGTCTGATTTAGCTCAAATTTTACAGACAAGTCCTAATAGACCTTACAAAGACTTTAAAATTATCGGCACACCAAGCGGAGTCCTAACTTTTGATACAATTGACCGAGGTCGTTTCAATGCTGACATCATTTTATTTTAAAAAATAATTACACAGGGAACACTTGATGCATGCCCTAAGAATATCAGGAGGTTCAATTGGGTAAAATAATGCAGCCTCTTCGGACACTCGGACGGAGCTATTACCCGGGCTAGCTAACTAGCCAGAATAATTAGAGGCAAACCACATGCTGCCTTCGGAACATAGTTTACTGCGACAATTAAGACCTGGAACAGGAGCTCCCTGAGACCGAACGTCTCCATCTGCGGCATCCTGATAAGCTGCATAGCGAATAATAGGTTCTTGCGGTATCTGCGTCTCCAATATTCTCGTAAAAGCATCGTAGAGAGCCAAGGGAACCACAAGGCCCTGCTCCCTTGCCTATCGCAAGCTCGTACAACTGGGGCCTGCGAAACTAGATCGTCAGTACGATAAAAAAACTCTCGGGGCTTCGTGAGTACTAGCCCCAGGCTAGACTACGTCGTCTTGAACTCATACTATTTGCTGATTTACCGCACGAGGGTTCACAATTACCACGAAGGAATTAACGAAAATACTTTTGCATCCTAGACCGACGCACGATCAGAAAAAAAAAAGAAAAAGAAGTGAAACTTCCTAAATGCCATCATAGCCTCTCTTAGATAAGTACGGACGTCTACGTACCCATCAGCGAGACACTACTAGACATTTTCTTAGTCTGGATATACTCTAAACCGAGCTCTGATACCAACTGACACGACCCGGAGTCCAGCTAGGCCGTGCGGGCACCCGACATCCTCCCCTAGACCCGTCGGGCGAACCCTTACCAATTAAATTAGAAAAATAAATATAATTCAATTCATAAATAAGAACAAGACTTAGAAAAAAGCACAGACATACTGATACCTCTAAACTGTAAAAAAAAAATTACAGCTGACTACCATACATACTAGGTTTAGGACTATCCAGACTAGACATCTAAGAGTATGAAAGAAGACATATACCTCCTGAAGGGAGCAAAATGCAACTGAAAGTGGCCATCCTGAATAAAAGCTGGCTCACCCTGACAGCTGAAGTCGTCTTTGTTCCTTCAGAACGTGGCGAACTCAATCCTGGAGCAAACCTGCCGAAACAAAATAGATAGACAAGAAACAAACAACAAACAAGGGTGAGTCAAAAGGACTCAATAAGTGGGGCGGACTAGCCACCTCAAAGAATAGGATAGCTAGCTAGGGAGAAAAGAAACAGATAGACCAAATTCCTCTTATTTAAATTATAAAAAGGCAGAGCCAGATAATAACCAGAAACACATAAGAAACTATAAACTCAACCAGGGATGCGAGCCAGAAACATATCAACAAATAAGAAATGCACATATAAGCAGAACAATAGTCATGTACCGCAAGTCTACACAATGGTATGAATTGAGATGAAATGAAATGAAAGGTGATGCAAAGGGTCACATGTGCCCGTCATCCCATCCCGAAGTGGAATACTCCTGCATTCGAGGGGAATCCAATCTAATAACCAACTAGAGCGGAATACTCTTGCTCCTGGGAAAGAATACTCCTACACATGATATGATATAAACCAGAGGCGGAATACTCCTGCGCTCTCCTGGGGCGGAATACTCCTGCACCCGATATAATGTAAAGCTAAGGAGGAATACTCCTGCACTCAGTATCTGGTATAAGAGCGCAATACTCCTGCTCCTGGGGCAGAATACTTCTGCACCCAATATAATATGAATCAGAGGCGGAATACTTCTGCACTCTCATGGGGCGGAATACTCCTGCACCCGATATAATGTAAACTAGAGGCAGAATTCTCCTGTGCTCTTCTGGGGCGGAATACTCCTGCACCTGATATGTTACACAATGTTATGCATATGAATGACATATAATACATATGAATACAATATGATGCATTAATAACCCTTCACCGGCACGGGACTCTCATCGACAGCCGGGAAGTAGATGCCAACTCACAACCAGAGTACAATGCTCAGATCCTCAATGCAATACCAACAACAGGATATAACATATAATATACAATGTAAATTCAAATTTAAGGCGTAATGAGTACGCCTATCGGCAGCTACACACGTAAGGAACACGTAGTAGAAAATACACGAGGCCAGGTGCCTCCAAAGAAATGGATATAAACACTTACCTTATTTTAAAGTGCTACTCAACAACTGCTTTATCCTTTGGATTTACTGCCAAATGATCCTGCTTATTCAATAAGCAGAAAATATATCAAATTAGGCTAAAGCCTTCATTCCTCACATCTTAGGGCAATCCAGTTAGGAACCTGATACTCTATTCGCATACGCAATACGCAGGCCTGGCCTACGTACATGGTTTAAGGTGACATAACCAAACCCTAAATAAATTACATTTATATGTTGCGTATAACTCACTGAGTACGAATATATAATCAATTCCATTATCGGGGTCCAATTGACCCTTTAAACTATTAATTGAACTTATTAAAATGATGTCTAATATCCCAATATCTACCGTAAAAATATATTCAAACACACGTAATAAACTGAAATAATAAATTTACGCCATTACCTGGATGTTTCAAGGTAAAATTTCTACTATTTTCCTGCTCCTTTTCCTTTCTTTTCTTATTTTTTTTCTGATAAGTTTTGCTGCATTTTCTATGCTTCAAAATCTCTGATCTCATTTCCGTACTCTGTTGTCATTCCTCATTTTTCTATTTCTAATCATAGCTTTTAAGCTAAGGTCCCTTTTTGGCCACCGCCTTCATTTCTTGTCCTTTCTTTTTCTTTTGTCTTTTCTTTTCTTTTCTTTCGCGATAAAAATTAAAACGGACCTCTACAAAATTCGAAATGATCCCAAATTTCTCAAGTAAGTGATAAAAAATATATGTAACATACTCACTAAGGCAGATCTCAAATCGGAATCCCGAAACTTAATATACAAATTAAATTGAAAAAGGTCAAATTATTTAACTTTCGACATTTTAGCGAAAACTAGCCGAACAACCTCGAAATTCACTTTCGAAAAATCACAAAAGTTACAAATAACCATACGAACCTAACGGCGCTTTCGAATTTCGAATCGGAGCTTGTTTGCCAAAACCGAGCTCGAAAAATCTCTTTTTAATATTTATCGATAATAAAAAAAGAATTCTTCTTCCAATGCCTACCAAACAAGGTTTGATTTAGCTCAAATTTTACAAATAAGTCCCAATGGACCTTACAAATATTTTAAAATTATTGGCATGCAAATCGGAGTCCTATCTCCCGAAACGACTGACCGAGGTCGTTTCAATTGCAAGAGTAAATGGAAATGATAGTACAATATAATTATGGTAAGAAAATCATAATCATATAACGTGAATACATATTGCAAGTTGCAACGAGCTGCGTCTTCTTAATGTTATTCTCTTATTTTTTTTTTTTTTTTTAAGTTTAGCTATTTGAATGAGTTCTATGTTTAGCAGCCATAAGATTAGTCATCTTTCGACTTTTTTCATATAAAACAAGGAAAAATAATTACATCAGTAGTTTTCTAATTGACAAAACCAGTAACATGTTTCCGACTATAATAATATTGATAATCTTAGCGATCAGGAACCATGCATGTATATGTGCTTCAATTTTCTTTTCTCGGGGTGAAACCTTTATCAACAATGTATTGATAATGTATTAATGAGGTTTTGCTAAAATGAAACGTACACAACTGATGTGAGTGGGATAAATAAAAAGTCGCATATTGAAAGCCTATCTTCACTAACAAATTTCTCATTTGAAGCAAGTGAGGTCTCCATAATCCTATAGTAAAAAATACATGCACTGCTCCTCTTCAAAATTTGAATAATCAACACAAAAAGAGAATAACACTAAGAAGACGCAGTTTGCTGAACGATGTGTGTTGCAACATGCCATAACTATTGATCTCTATGACTAGTTAATGCTATAACTAGCTCGTGGCTATTTTGATAATGTTGCGACTCAAAGTCAAGTAGGGCACATTTCTTACACAAAAAACATATCATATGTTAAATATAGTTGCACTGTACAGGGAGAATACATAAGAAGTGGAGATATGATCCAGTGGAAATATAGCCTTACCTTTTCGATTGCATTGAGTAAGCTACTAATACTTATAAATACTAAGATAAAATGCGTATGTCTTTAATCCTCCGCATGAGGAGAATTTTGTGGGGTCACGAACTGGTCGGGATTTACCTCGTTGACGACAAGCAGCGCGTGAAGCATTCCTTCCATACGCCTCGTGGTCCTGCTGCTTTCCTGAGCGTCTCTCAATAAACTACCCCTAAGACACCAGATATCATTCCTCACCTGTTCAAGTGTGCGGGAGACGTCCTTGACCTAGGACTCCAGAACAGCGATATCCTACTTATTCAATACGTTGTTATTGCGGTTGTTGTCTGGGCTATAATGCCCATTTGGAGTGAACCTTGTTTGGTTGTTGGACATACTTCTTTCAGATCGGAGGTGGAAATATTTTTATCAGATTAGAAATGACACACGGAAAGGGTGGGAGCTTTCTAGTATTAAGTTACTATAAATAAAAAGTTTAGTTCGTAGATGAGATTATATAGATTGAGAAGTGATGTGAGGTTTGCATGTCTTGTGTAGTTGTGTTTGCCTTCTGAACCGGGTATTATTTAAAAACTTCTTGAGAATATAAATGAGATGGCATTTATCTTTGCAAAGCACGAATTATTTATAGAATGTGGGTGGTCGTGTTATTGTGGTGCATTTATTGTAAGTATGGACGTAGATAGTTGTGGAAAGTAGAGTGGCATGTCGAGATGACTGCCATTGAGATTGCTCGAAAGGATGCAGTACATCAAAAACAAAGCTGCAAGACTAAATGACAATACATTGCATCTTACACAAATTGAATGTGGCTGCAAACTTACCCTTTACACGTCTACTTATTGGAGTAGGAGATATGGAGCAGTCAATAAAATACCCTGACAGCTCCATCTTTTTCCAATGCCAAACTCTGCAGGAAAAGATTCACTCTTATCCTGCAAAACAGGGAATGATGAGCACGTACGTATAAATAAGATGACCTTTTTATTTGGAATGATGAGCACGTACGTATAATCTAACATGAACTTGTATAGTTTTTGAGCCGATTTAGGGCAAAGTGGAGTATTTACAACCGAGATTCACCTATCACATGAGCTAACCAACCGTTCCCTTATAAAACTTCTAGTAATTATTTAGATAAAATTGTCAGCAGAACATTTGACCCGCCAATATCGATCGACACCTCATATTAATGGCGAAGTTCATTTTTTACTACTTCCAAAGGGAGAATTAATGACTTTTTCTGCTAAATCACGCTTGTTGTACAACATTTAGTGCAGTGTATGAGCAAGCTTTTCGTCGTAAGAAACTATTGACATCATTTTAACTGGTCCCAGTTAACGTGTATGATCATGTAGTCGTTGTGTAAAGCACATACTCCTGACTCCGTCTGTACGTTTCAATTTGTTAGAACCTATATATTCTTTTTGATTTGTTTACAAAGAACTACATTCTAAATTTGAAAAATAAACTTTTTGTTTTATCTTTAATGAATTGATATGTATCCACGCAAACATCTTTCAATTACTTTAGACCATATCTAATCAACTGTCGTAATTTTTTTTATTAAACTTCGTGCACAAGCAAATCTTTTCAAATAAATTGAAACCGATTGTTAGCTAGTGCCCTATTTATTGAGTATGATAGTGGATAGTTGGGGAATACTACTATTGATTATGTGAAAACGCTGCCAGTAATGTGTTGCCCTTTCCTCAAAGGGATAAAATACATAAAAGAAATAAACAGTAATCCTAACTGACGCTGGATCTTAAGGTGAATTTCTTCCATGATATAGAATGACCATATACTATCAGCGCTCAACTTTCCTTGCCCAACTAGTGATTAAAGGGATATGTACTACTACTACATCACGTTTGCTACCCATTCCAATGAAACCTTTTCAAATTGTTCTGCCAACATATGTCACCCCTTCATCTTATCAACATATGTCACCGATGTTTGTTGAGTGTAGTAAATGCTGCAATTAGGTTTTGATATACAATATGATCAGCTCCTATATCTTGCACCTCCAACCCATCAAAATCACTACTGACTGCGCAATAGCTAGTTAAAACTCTCGAGAAAGGAAAGGTCATTCGTACCAAACAACTAGTAAGATGCGATGGTAGCTATTTAATGAGCTCGAGTTATGCAGGCATTGGAGTAGTTATAAGAAATGACTAGTAAGATGTGAGTTGAAAGGATTATTTATTTCGACGTGCTTTGATAATTATTTTAATGAGTTCTACTTCATCTAGTGAGGTACTAACTGATGAGTCCCCAAACATCAGTCGTGTAACATGACCAGGATAGCTAGCTGGGCTGTGGGGGATATGACCATGCCGAAATGAATGCACCAACCCATAAAGGACTTTCATGCAAGCTTATTGACATGACTAGACAGATTGAGGCTTTTCTCCACACTCAGGCTGTGCTTATGACTTCATGTAAAATGTTAATTAATGCAATGTAAGAACTAATGATCTGGGACGCATCACTGTAAAAAGAAAACAACAATTACCAGATTTAATATTGTTCTTCAAAAAATTAACTTACGTATTCGACGTGTATTGATCATACATTAACCTAATTAGTGTTACAAAAAAGAGGCACCTAGAAAACCTAACCTTCACGAAAGGGCAATGCAAATTGGCCTATATGGTTGGGAGGTCATCAAATTACTACTCTTCGCTTTTTGGGAAGAACTAACTAAACCATGAAAACGTAGGATCCCTACGAGCCCCTAACATCTTCCTCATGAAAGTAGTCGAGGCAAGAAAATACGCACTGGCCTATCGCAATACCAAGTTTTTAGTCTTTTGACTTCCAGATTCATTATAAAATTTTAATTTAATTTAACTGAGCATATAAAAAAAATATTATGTTAGGACATTACAACTAGATTCGCTGCTAGGCTCATGGAGAAAAAATTATATTAATGAACACCACTTTCATTAACATCAAAGGCACGTGCGATATACAGTGTAAAAATAAGTTCCTTACAGGGGAATTCGGCACCCCAACAAAAGTAACACTTTATGGATGATAAAATCTCCTAAACACGTCAATCAAATCTAATATTCGAAGCTAAAGAAACCTCGAAGCTGCAAACAAAGGATAAACCCTGCTGATTTGCCATTTGAAGGAGAGACTACCGTAGCAAACATTAGATCATCAGATAAAAATGAGTTCTTCATCATTATAGAGTTTAAATTTCATCCTCCACAAATGCATATTGAACTAGTAGTTCATCAGAAGCGAGCATGGAAGTAGAAGACATCAACAACATGCTAAATTGAGGGAATGGCTCAAATAAAATATATAAAAATCGAGGCTGAAGTTTGATAACTTTTGTAGGATTAATTACTTGGTCTATGGTTTTTGGTATCATGTACTTTGGTTGAACTGTTGCTAACTATGTTTATGTTTAATGTATGTTTAATCTTTGTTTTACTAAGTTTGCCCAGATTTGTAGTTGTTAAATTTATACTCATTTTTAGTCTATAATTTTTTTTTTCACTTTTGAAAGATGAAAAACATGTCAACTGGTATCAATTGAGAATAAATAACTTGTCAAATAAATATTTGACAATCACATAGAACAAATCTTTCATGTATCATCATTCCTATAGTAAATCTTTGACAATCATCATCTTATAGTAAATCTTTGACAATCATATAAAAGAAATCTTCCATGTATCATCATTCCTATTCTAACAAATCTGGTTGTCCCATATTCTAACAAAGTAAAGCTGCTTCGGAACCAGATATGAGACTTGTCCCATTGTGGAGAATATATTCTCCTTCCATGTCAGTTGCTACATCATACAATGTGTAGAATATTCTTCTTCCATATCATCTCTTCTTGTCTTTTATGAATCCATGCATAGTTGTTATTATAAGTTGCAACTTAATTGATACATTAGATAAAATTAAGCTCTTGCACAAGTACGAGATATTGTTATTTACAATAGTCAAACCTATACATGAAACAATATATACAACTGTCTAAATTAAGCATACATTCAACATAAATTAAAAATTCAATACTTAAAATAGATGAAACAACATATTTAACATATATTAAAGTCTTAAAATAACTAAGTACAAAGTACAAACAATCAAATATTAATGTCTTGAAAATACATAACATATCAAAAAAAACCTGGACGAACATAGTCCTAACCCTTACATCTAATCAATTTGGACCGGATCATCAGAGGTTCCTTCGCCAGCATAATCAGAACCATCACTTGATGAACATAATGCATCATCATCAAAATCGCCAGCATAATCAGAACCAACACTTGATGAACAAAATGCATCATCATCAGAATCGCCACCATAATCAGAACCATCACTTGATGAACATAATGCATCATCATCAGAATCGCCACCATCAGGATTTGGAGGGTTTCCCAGAATGTGAACTATGATAACAAAATGACCATCACTTAGCTTGTCCTTGATCTGGAAAAATAAAAACTTACAAACTTTGATTTTGTTGGCCATTACAAAATCTAACCAACCATTGCCCAGCCTTTACACCATTTTCAACAAACAGGCGCATGTCATATTCATTTGTCCCACAAATAATACGAACCGGGAGTGGTTCATCAGGCAATAGACGATGCACATGTTTTGAAAACATCTATCACGGAAACAATTATCAATAATGACACTTATTAGAAGCTATTTTAAATAAAAAATAAAAAATGTTATTAATCAATAAAACTTACAAAGTCATCAGTTGTAATATTTTCCCAACTTAAATGACATTCAAATGTCACATGATCATTAGTAAAAACGAATGTACCGGGTGAAATGTACTTTGAATTAGTAGAATCAATTGAGATTTTTCTTTTTCTTTTTTGGTTAAGAAATGAATAGAGTAGAACAGATGGAGGAATTTTTTTTTGAAAGAGGGATGAATGAATATTATCTCTTGTTACAAATGAAAGAATGAGTGCTTGGGGCGTCTTTCAATAGGAAAAGTTGGAACTCGCACAGTTTAGTTTTACGAGGTGCAATTTAGGATTTTCAATGACCAACTAATTCATACAAAAATAGAGTGTGTGGTGTTAGGGTTTTGCCCTGAATTTGTTACATAGTAGGATTCATTTTACTTGAAAAAAGGGTAAAGGACTCCTAATAGGATTATATCTCCTTCTATGTCTATCTTTTCTTGGAGAAGAAGTCTTGACAACTATAAATTGATGATTTTCTTCTCACAACAAGAACGACCAATCTCTAAAATGTAGTGCTCTATGGTAGAACAATGCTTAAGGGGAGACATTATATTTTAATATTTTTAGTTTATTATTTTTTAATTTCCTCCTATATTATGTAGGTCAATTCATGTCCAAACCACTTTCAAATAAAAGTCTCTTTTAAAGCCTTTTGGATATTTGATTTATTTCCATCCAATGTTTGATGTGTTAGCTTCCGCATGACCGCATATTATTTCGATCCCATTGTAGGTAACATAATAAGCAAACTTATATTGTGTAAAAATTGGCAGTTAAAATTTTTGTAATATCAATATCACTAAACAATTAAATCGGCCACAATGCAGATTGTAATAATAGAAAAATATGCATTGTAACGATAAGCACCACTGTGAAATTTTACACGGGATGGATAACCAAACCTCAACATAACCAATCCAGCAAATAAAATGTGCATCAAGAGGGTAACTACTAGTCGATTTTGATCTCACAGACATACATTCAATTAAGCCACATGCTACTGTCAATAATCGAGATCATCACGGGAAAATCCTTGTCGTCTGTCACAGCTATCTGTGCCACCTTTACCAAATCCTCTGCATGTTTTTTTCTGATTCCTTGCCTTTCAGACTCTCTTTAAGTGATTCAAGTCTACCCTCCAAAGATGCAATCTCTCTTCTCACACTAATAACTTCGCGATCTAAATTATTTGTCGCTTTACTCACACTCTCATAGCGAGCAACTTTCTCATTAATCTCGCTGTTTATTCCCTGAAAAAATAGAATCATATTTCGTTAAACTTATCTAGTGGAGTCATTATATTGAGAAATGATAAAAAAGCAGGTAAGAGTAATAAGTACCTTGGACGGGTTTGATGAGGTTCCTTCATCACTTTGAGGCTTATACAAAACATCATAGTAATTCACTTGGCGGATAATGCGAACTTTCCACCGCATAGTTGCAACCCCACGTTCAGAGAATTGAAACTGTACACGATCACCCTCCTTTAAACCATTATCCGTAATGAATCTTTGCCACCCAGAAGTAAATTTAGTAATGATACCTCCACTTCGACCAACTGTAACTGGCCAAACACTCCTATCACCGTGAAGAAAGGAAACTTCTACCTTATCCAACATAAATTTAATGATTATCTCAGGCAGATGCTGTAGTTAGACAAAATAGTAAAATAACATCTTAAAATGCTATGTTATAACAAATCGTGCAATATGTTTAAAGAGAAGTACCACAACACCTATGATGATGTACGCTTTGGACATTAGCACCTCAAATTGTAGAGGTTCTTCTATTGTTGCTTCGCTGACGCCTCTAGGTTCCTTTCTTAGGAGTTGTAGGTGCAATGCAAAACGTCACTGCCTTTAATAACCTGCACTTCCCTCCAAAAAAATTTATTTCCCGCCAAAATCATATTATGTGCCATTAAATAACCTATAATAATAGACGTGTCCATTCACCTAATTGTGCGAAGATTTGCACTTTGCACCCTTGACGATTGGGGGTATTTGGGAATTACACCTTATCCTATTTACTTGAATGATTTTCACCCTATTTTCCTTAATTTGTTGAAAAATAATAAATAATCCATTGATTTGTTTTGAACTTCCACAACATTTTACTCCCTTATTTGAAATTCTTGGATTATAAGTCCCACACCGGAATTGGTATATAACATTAGTTAACTACATCTCCTCTTTGACCATCAGAAGGAAAATATTGCCTTCGATTTTTAGTTCAACAAGTATTTGATTGGACATGCAATTAGCAACTATAGTGATGCTTCCATACTATTAAGTTCTACTAATGGGTTAAAATGCAGTGTTGTTACTTTTAAGTTGTAGTAGCGGAGTATAATAATATGAAGAAATTCTAGGCCAACAAATAACATTCAACGATTTCATTAATAGTTTAAAACTGATTCCATCACGTACTGCAACATTCCCACGAACAACAATGAAGCTTCTAACACGAAGTAACAAACGGACAATGACCACAAACACTCACCTCGAACACAACAAGATAGAACAAAATATGGCATTTGACGACAGGAGAAACTAACACAAGCACAAATATGGTATTAACAACTAGACACCAACAGAAACCCTGCACTCCAACACAAACATGGAGTGTTGGACCTAATTCAGATCGAAAAGGAGGGACTTCTTTCCGTTAGATATGGGAATAGTCTTTGATCCCTGGGAAGGGCCATGGGAAGATACGTCCGATGATATGCAGATCACGACCTTAGGCTTCTTCTTCTATTGGTCCTGATGCATCTGTCACGACCCAAAAATCCAAATAGGTCGTGAGGGCACCCAACTGCCATGTCAGGCGAACCCACTTGATTACGAATGAATACTATAAACTTCTCAAAATATATAAATATCTCAATACGATAGAATAAAGTAGAAGCAAATCCCAACAATAGAAGGTTTAAGTAATTCCCGAATCATGAACATCTAAGAGTGTCGAATAAGTTATACAATTTCAAAATTTTGCAAATACATTAAAGGGAAAAATAAACTATTTAGGTGGCCACCATGGACGAAGGGTCGGCTCACCGCTAATAAAAAGATGCTCTAACTCGGTCAACCTCGATGCCCACTAGTAGATGGTGTCGAAGCTGTAAGACATAGCATAAACCAACAAGAAAAGAGAAAAAGGGGTGAGTCGAGTGACTCAATAAGCTGGGACGGGGCTCCAAGTAAAATAGCAAGTTACTCATATATGCAAAACAAAATAACTCAAATGTAATGGAAGTAAGAGAAACCATTTAATTAACTGTCAAGTAAAATTCGTACTCCGTCATCAAAGTACCACAACACCTTCAATGTAACTCGGGGATAATACATGACCAGGTCCCATTACAATGATATGCACAGGACTGAATTGGCGATGATAATATATACGGAACTACATCGTACCACAATAATATGCACGGAACTACATCGTGCTAGATAATTTGTACGGAACTACATTGTACCACAATAATATGCACTGAACTACATCGTGCCACAATCATTTGTATAGAAGTATATATCATACATAGGGTGTGGAGCAACTCCACCAAGAAAGAGAAATACACTTACCTCGGTCCGAAGCTCACTAGCTACTCAACAATGGTTTTCCATTTTAGAATATCCTCCAAACTTTCTTTCTCTATTAAAGGAACGTAATACAATCAATACCAGGGCTAATGGTTAAACAATACAAACCTAAAGGTAAAGGAGTTAAGAAATCAACTTAAAAGTCAACCCCGAGCTCACATGGTCAAACCTCAAAATCGAACTCATAATCGTGATACCCACAAAGACGAGAATCTAAATATGTAATCAAGTCTCGATCTTGATAGGAATTGGGATGTCAAATCTCAATTTTTACTAAAAAGATAACTTCGGATCAAATACCATTTTCTACTTCTCAAATACCATACTTTTAAACATAAGAATGCACTTCAATGTACTCAATAACTACTAAGTTATGCTAATGATATCATTAATTAGTCCCTTACAATAATAATCATAAAATAAGTAAAGTTTCAATTCCACAAAGCAGTACAATTTGGACCGAAAGAGAACCTCAGAAACAGAGCTAAGCAACGCACAACAGCTTCTCCTTTAAGTTCAATAATTAAATGTTTAACATATTCTAATACCACAATCTAACTTAACATCAATATATAAACTACATACTCAATAGGAAATTACTTATAAGTAAAGATCCCAAACTAATCTCCTACTCTGAATGAAACTACTCGCCTACAACCAAGTAGTAAGAGTAAATAAATGACACCAAGTTGTATCATGATCGAATATAACAAAAAAACCAATTAGAGGAACTAATTTTGTACTATTGTACTAGTAAGCAGGTTCACACCATTAAATCCCCACTTTCAATAGCACTTCACCAACCCCTCGTAATTACTTAATCATTTCGTAATTATTTAACCCCATCATAACTCCATCGTTGGCTTTTTATTTTGAATTCCCACAACTTATCATTTCTAACAAATAATTGAGAATACTACCATGTAAGCTACGCTTGTGAGGAATTATAACAATGCATACCTGATTGTTGAATCAAGAGCTCATTGCTCACTCACTGCCGCCCCCAAGTTCTAATTTTCCCAAGCTATGTCTTCCTTTTGATACCCTAAAAGTTAAAAAATTGTCTTATATAGATCATAATATGTCGACTAGCAAGGGAATATGGGCAGCCCACTAACTTCTGAAATGTCACTTGGTCTAATAACCAACTAGTTATTTTTCAAATAATTTTTCATCTCATATATTTACGTTTTTACCCTTAATAATTTGCTAGATAATTAGACCATAAGTACAATTTATTCGGTCGTTACAACATCGAATACAACATGGTAAGTGGAGGATTAGTCAACAACATACGACTGACATAATCGGTACTCATTTCAGCACCCAGCCTAGAAATGAACTCGTTCATTTCCATCTTCAATCTGTCCAGCGTAGAACGACATTCGTTATAGAGTGTCTGAATTTCGCCAGGAGAACTTATGGAGGAAGATGAATGTAGAGAGTAGGTAGGTAAGGAAGGAATATGAGTGGTTGTGTGTATCAAATAGGTGTCTTGTTTAATAAGTCAGTCAAAACCCAAAAGCAATTCTCTTTTCTTTGTTTCCCTTTTCCTCTTTTCTTTTATGTATTTCAATTTGACATTCACAATGAATTCCATCTTTTACGGTCTCCCCCAAACTTAGGTTTTAGCCTAAGTTACATGTTTTTCAATGCACACTTGGAGGTTAGGGCCAAAAAGAGGGTTGGTGCCTTGGCACACAAGAATTGACCAATTTAGTGGCTGCCAAATGAAAGGTTAAGGCTCAGAGGGGCTAACTGGGATGAACACGTACGGATAGGCCATTTAGGATAGTAGCGGTCCAAAGCAATCTCTTAAACAGGCCAATCAAATCTAAATATTCAAAGCTAAAGCAACCTCCAAACTGCAAACAAAGGACAAACCTAACCCTGCTGATTTGCCATGTGAAGGACAGAATACCATAGCAAACATTAGATCATCAGATAAAAGATGAGTTCTTCATCATCAGAGGGTTTAAATTTCATCCTCCTGCAAATGCATCGGTTTTTGCAGAAAACTAGTTGATTTGTAGTTTGAAGGAGAGAATACCATAGCTAAAATCTGCACATGACAAGAGAAATATCATAGCATTCGCTGCGGTAGGTGTTGAGCGCACCGTAATCAGTGCACACACTAAATTGAAGTCCTTCCGAAGAACACAATTAGGGTCCCGATCAGACTTCATGACTTTGGGGACTCCGTTCAACCAATCTTTTATGGAATAACACAAGAAGAAAATTGTGCATATTATTTGATATACAAATTTCTCATACAATATCCATTCTAAATGAAGGAGTACTTCTGAAATTCTCAAATATTTGGAAGGAATGAAGTGTTTCCCAGAAGAAGATTTTGGAATCTACAACTACCACAAGCCCCTATATACAGGCGAAGAAATATGGAGATCGTACCATATAAACAGCCCTGCTATATTATGGCTAGTAATATGAAACCAGTCGGGGCATTGGTATTTGAACAATTACAATATTAACCAATTTGTGAGACCTTTGTGGTCTTCAAGAAATTTACTACTATGGGTAAAATGGGAAAAAATAGAAATATTTTACCTTGCAATCTTAACTGGACATATACTTTGAGACGGCTATTTTGAAAAGAAGGACAAATAATTTGAGACTGGTGGAATGATAAAATTGAAGGGTCCTAAAATTAATGGTTGAAGAGTTATATATATGATCCCTCCGTCCCAAATTAATTGACAAGTTCAGCTATTGCACGCCCAACAAGAAAATCAATAAATAGAGTATGCATATTAATATGTTACCCTTATTTAATATATGTCTATTAAATATTTCTAAAGAATACCATAAATAAATAAGGGTATAGTTGGAAAGAATTGGCCAAAATAGTCTCAAAATCTTAAAGCGTCAACTAAGTTGGGACAAATGAATCTTGCAAAGTCCGCTAATTTGGGACGGAGGAAGTACATATTTAGCATAAGGGGTCCGGCTAGCGTTTGGACATAGATTCCCAAATAATTTTTGGGAAACACTTTTTGGGTGAAGATTGATATGACAAAACTAAAAAGTATTTGGGCATACATTTTGGGAACAAATTTTTTTGGCTCAAAAGAGCCTTTGAGCTCTTATGAAAATCAAATTTGATGTGTAAATATTAGTTTTTGGCTCAAAAACAGCTCAAGGCCACTTTTTGAGTTTTTTGGGACAAGTTTTGCTCAAAAAGCATAAACAAACACTTTTTGGCCCAAGAACTCCAAAAAAAATCCCTCCAAAAACTATGTCCAAACAAGAGCTTAGATTTGGGGTTATAGAAACTACTCCTTCAGTGGCAGATGTGTTATGAAAATGAAAAGAACTGCTGTACAATTCTCTTTTACATTAGTATTCCATTTCGTAATTGACTATTACTCTCTTATGTATTTATATGGAGTACGTACCACTATCTCTTGTACCACTAACGAGCTTTTACTTTAATAAGCAAGCATACATATTAAAGAACATATTCAGAAATATAAAGTACATTTTTAATGTTATCACAAAAAAAAAATCTAAACTCGGCTTATTGGCTCCATAGCAAGACTATTTAAAAGCTAGCCTCATAGGGAAAGGGAAGGACGCAATATATCCCCACATTCTGTTCAAAATCTAAAAAGTTTGGGTTGAGGTAGAGTATAACAAAATTTGTCCATAGGGTTGGTGTACATTTAGTAAGTAGATGTACATGCCAAATGGGTGCAACCGGAAGTGGCAGAGGAGCGCATTGAGTGGCATATTCAGTGGCGTAGTCTGGGGTTAAGTGTATTTATTCGTGCTTTGACTTAGTGAGTTAGGGTTTCTAGTTTTAGGGTTCGCAGCCATGAGCCACGTTAAATGATTGGACTTGACAGCCAGATCTTGTGGCTGGGTGCGCATGAGCTGAGCTCTTTATATTCGGTTGGTTGAAATTCAATACAAGACATGGGAAATGTAAAGAATTAATGAAGGCCTGGAATATAAGTACACCCATTAATGGAAAATCTTATTAAAGAAGATATTCAGAAATACAGAGTACATGTTAATGTTAATAACAAGATAAATAAATTATTATAAACTCAGCGAATTGGCTAAATAGCAACACTAATTAACTCGGTTGGTTCCGATAATCTTTCAAGAATCGATCTGTCAAATCTTGAAGCTTCAGTGTTTGTCGATGCCATTAGGTATACTGTGGAATGAAATTACGTTCTATGTTTTGCAGGATATGTAGGAATCTAACTTCTCATCGCTTGCATCACCAACATATCAGTGGAAAGAAGAAAGGGTCGTCAGAATAGATTCCTTTCCAAAATACTCCACATCAATGAATTGGTCAAGTGCAATGGCCACTGTACATCCTTTTCTGGTTTTCAACTTACAAATGGGCGTGACCTTTCGTTGTCTTGGATGCATGTTTTGAGATTCGGCTGCAATGATAAAACTCAAGAAAAGCTATCCTCATAGGGAAAGGGAATGACAAAATTTGTGCATAGGATTGGTGTCAATTGAATATGCACATAAGTATGCAATTTGAGGTGCAGAGGAATGCATTGAATGGGTAATTCAGTGGTATAGTGTAAACAGCCTTTAGGTCTAGGAGTCAGTTCATGCGCAATGAAGCCCTGGCATATCATTACACCTCACTTATTCTTATATGAAGAAGCGAAAGGGACTATCTGATAAAGTAGTTCTGACTTTTGATGGGTGGAAGAGAGGTAAATTATTAAACAACAGTCTTTTAATTACATATGATGGATTCTTATGGGAAATTAATTTAGTTAATACACTCATGCAGAAGTATTGTTAGTAATATTTACTCCCTCCGTTTGCTTTTACTTGTCCTCTTTTTTCTTTTCACGCCCACCAAGAAAAATTCAACTTTACTATACCTTTATTTAATGGTACTTAATTCAACTAATTGTGAAGGGATTCGAAATTATAAGGTCTTTCATAATTAATATCAAGGGCAATATAGGAAGAATATGGTTATTTCTCTCTTGAATTGCTAAAAAGACAGGTAATATAATTTGACTTTGAAGAAATTGGACGCTTAAAAATAAACAGAGGGAGTAGTAGTTCGTACATTTCATTAGTTACGATAAAAGAAATAAAACATTTATTTTTCATATATGAATTGTGGAAAGACTATTAAGAAAGGTCGCATGCAGACGTTCAGCTTTGGTAATTTATTGCACATTTTTTGTTCAGCTAGCTTTTCTTCGTTGCATATTAAACGAAAATGTCCACCTTTTCAGTTTGGTGCCAGCTTCTATAAAAAGAATAAAAGTAGTAAATCAAATATTTTATATAAAATTGAGATGGAGTATTATACACATTCATATGATCATTTGGTATTGGAACATATTGATTATCGAAATATTTTGTGGTCCTAAGATATGGCTAACAACTAATGCTTCAAATCAATTATTTCGTTAGTTCTTCCTTCAAAATCTATATATATCGACTTACAAAAGCAGACTTTTATGCTATGGGGTCTCGAACACATAACCCATAGGCCAAATAGAGCCTTAGAGTACAAGGTGAAACCACTAATCCATCCCGTTCATTCAGTTAATCTCCAACATTTAAAATATAATAGTTCGAAATTTTTTGTAAAAGTATAACCAAAATTATTGCTTTACAAATTTGGTTTTTTCAATATTAATTTGGAATTGTTCAAAGGGATTGAACTTCTCTCCATAAGGATTGAAGTTCAATCCATAGAAATTCAATATGAGAATATAAAAAACTTCAACCCATAAAAGACTGAAGTTGCATTATTTAACCTTTTAATTGAACTTCAATCCTTATGGAGAGAAGTTCATCCTTTAACTATGGAAAATTCAAGCCTTAAAGACTGATGTTGCACTTTTTGAAGTTTAGCATATAGGGATTGAACTTCAAATTAAGTTCAATCCTTAATTTCAAATTAATCCTTATGGTTCAAATTATTCACAGAATACAGTAACCAAAATTAAAGGAAATGCAAACATGAACATACATTCCATTACTTAGAAAATGACATTTCTAAAATAGAAACATCTAATTACTTAAAAACATAGTATCATATACAGACAAACAAAATACTGACATTAAGAACATACCAATAGGGGATTTAACCTCCTACAGCTAATGCTTCAACCACTACATTAATCAAATAATAACTGGATCACTAGCAGTTCTTGCACATGGGGGATCGTTGGAACTTCCTTCATCATCTCTTCCTTCATCATCTCGGCAACAAGAATGACAAGATCCACATGGGGGATCAAAATTACTGGAGTCAAAATCAGTGACAACAAACTTCACAGAGTCAACGCTACTTTCAACAAACTTAAAACTAACATAATCGCATGTTTTCAGATTGTTTTCTGTTACAAATTTTACCCACCCCTTGTTTAACATATCTCTTCCACCCATAATGTTAATAACCCATTCATTCCTATTACACTCTAGAATGTCAGTTTTTGCCTCAGGAGGAAGACATCCAGGGATATCCAGTGGAAGAATCTGCCAAAAAACAAATATATATATTAAAATGACAATTAGTGAAAAATTTACTCTAAAGCAAAAGATAAAATTTCAAAGGGCAAGATAACTATAAAATCTGTGAGGCTAACACAGAAAAGGGTCATCTTCTTGTTGTTCTTCATTGCCAAAATGAGGGGTAGAAGAAAATTAGACAGGCTAAATAAGGAAGAAGAACAGACAACAGTTAGGGTTGTGGCTAAAAGGAAATGAAAAAGAAGAGTAATATTTTAGGGTTAAAAAGAGGAAAATATTGTGGGACCCAAATTAAAAATAGAAGATTTTGCAGTATCAAGTATAACATATGGTCAAGGATACTTTTCCAAAATTGGTGATCAATGACCAATTTATGTTGTTCGAATTAAAGGTAATTTGAAATTTGTCATATCGATATATCATACTTAGTACTAATAGATTTATTAGAGACGTTACTGATAAGTAGATCGTCTTCAGTTATCAGTGTACCGTATGATCAAGTATAACATATGACCAAGGATAATTTTTTAAAATTGGTGATCAATGACCAATTTATGATGTTCTAATTAAAGCTAATTTGAAATTTGTCATATCATTATAGCATAGTTAGTACAAATACATTGACACGAGACATTACTGATCAATGGATCGTCTTCAGTTATCAGTGTACCATATGATCAAGTATAAATTAAATTGACTTATTTAATTTTTCAGTGTTGCAAAATGTTCATTTTCATTGTTACTTATTTAATCCTCATGAAAAGATTTTATACAAAAAAAATAAATAATAAGAATAAATTAACAAACAAAAAATCTATCTAACTAGACTCGAACCTCACACCCCAACCTCATAACATCAAACTTAGCACCACATTGTTGGAGTACCATCCTCTTTTATAATATCGAATCTTTTTTCTTTTATGCAAACCTTGTTCAGTGAAAACCCTAAACTACACCTCGTAATTCTAAATGGTGCGACTCTCAATATACCCTAGTTAAAGAGTCACAAGCACTAATTCTTTCATTTATATTAAGAGAGTTGGTTCATTCTTAATATTTATGAAATTTTCTCCTTTTATCTCCAATCAACGTCTTAACAAAAAAATCGATCCAAATGATAATACCAATTCTGAGTACTTTCCACGCGATACATATGTTGTTTGTTATACGGCTTATGCAGGAAAACCAGCAACAAAATGCTCCAAGACCTCCTTTCAAACAACATGATCAAGAAGCAACTCACCCTTGGATGCACCACTTTTCCAACGGATAAACATGGTTAAAGGTGTTGGCTTGTGATGATTCTTTTGTGCAAAGAGTGTATGGGAGAGCAACCGTAGGATGCAGGATATAGAAAAGAAAAATGAATTTACACAAACATAGATCATCAGATAACAAATGAGTTCTTCATCATGATATAGTTTAAGTATCATCCTCCGCAATGTGGATTGAACAAGTTCATCATAAGCGAGCATGGAAGTAGAAGAATTATGGAGATCGTACCATATAAACAGAAATATTTTACCTTGCAATCTTAACTAGACAAATATTTTGAGACGGCTATTTTGAAAAGAAGAACAAATAATTTGAGACGGGTGGAATGATAAAATTGAAGGGTCCTAAAATTAATGGTTGAAGAGTTATATATATAATCCCTCCGTCCCAAATTAATCGACAAGTTCAGCTATTGCACGCCCAACAAGAAAATCAATAAATAGAGTATGCATATTAATATGTTACCCTTATTTAATATATGTCTATTAAATATTTCTAAAGAATACCATAAATAAATAAGGGTATAGTTGGAAAGAATTGGCCAAAATAGTCTCAAAATCTTAAAGCGTCAACTAAGTTGGGAAACACTTTTTGGGTGAAATTTGATATGACAAAACTAAAAAGTATTTGGGCATACATTTTGGAAACAAATTTTTTTGGCTCAAATGAGCCTTTGAGCTCTTATGAAAATCAAATTTGATGTGTAAATATTAGTTTTTGGCTCAAAAACAGCTCAAGGCCACTTTTTGAGTTTTTTGGGACAAGTTTTGCTCAAAAAGCATAAACAAACACTTCTTGGCCCAAGAACTCCAAAAAAAATCCCTCCAAAAACTATGTCCAAACAAGAGCTTAGATTTGGGGTTATAGAAACTACTCCTTCAGTGGCAGATGTGTTATGAAAATGAAAAGAACTGCTGTACAATTCTCTTTTACATTAGTATTCCATTTCGTAATTGACTATTACTCTCTTATGTATTTATATGGAGTACGTACCACTATCTCTTGTACCACTAACGAGCTTTTACTTTAATAAGAAAGCATACATATTAAAGAACATATTCAGAAATATAAAGTACATTTTTAATGTTATCACAAAAAAAAAATCTAAACTCGGCTTATTGGCTCCATAGCAAGACTAATTAACTCGGCTGGTTCAGTTAATCTTTCAAGTCTATAATTTTCTGTCGTTGTTGATGTCATTATGTGTACTGTTGAATGATCTTTCTTTCTATTTTTTTCAGGATATGCAGGAATCTAACTTCTCATCGCTTGCATCACCAACATATCAGTGGAAAGAAGAAAGGGTCGTCAGAATAGATTCCTTTCCAGAATACTCCACATCAATGAATTGGTCAAGTGCAATGGCCACTGTACATCCTTTTCAGGTTTTCAACTTACAAATGGGCGTGACCTTTCGTTGTCTTGGATGCATGTTTTGAGATTCGGCTGCAATGATAAAACTCAAGAAAAGCTATCCTCATAGGGAAAGGGAATGACAAAATTTGTGCATAGGATTGGTGTCAATTGAATATGCACATAAGTATGCAATTTGAGGTGCAGAGGAATGCATTGAATGGGTAATTCAGTGGTATAGTGTAAACAGCCTTTAGGTCTAGGAGTCAGTTCATGCGCAATGAAGCCCTGGCATATCATTACACCTCACTTATTCTTATATGAAGAAGCGAAAGGGACTATCTGATAAAGTAGTTCTGACTTTTGATGGGTGGAAGAGAGGTAAATTATTAAACAACAGTCTTTTAATTACATATGATGGATTCTTATGGGAAATTAATTTAGTTAATACACTCATGCAGAAGTATTGTTAGTAATATTTACTCCCTCCGTTTGCTTTTACTTGTCCTCTTATTTCTTTTCACGCCCACCAAGAAAAAATTCAACTTTACTATACCCTTATTTAATGGTACTTAATTCAACTAATTGTGAAGGGATTCGAAATTATAAGGTCTTTCATAATTAATATCAAGAGCAATATAGGAAGAATATGGTTATTTCTCTCTTGAATTGCTAAAAAGACAGGTAATATAATTTGACATTGAAGAAATTGGACGCGTAAAAATAAATAGAGGGAGTAGTAGTTCGTACATTTCATTAGTTACGATAAAAGAAATAAAATGTTTATTTTTCATATATGAATTGTGGAAAGACTATTAAGAAAGGTCGCATGCAGACGTTCAGCTTGGGTAATTTATTTCACATTTTTTGTTCAGCTAGCTTTTCTTTGTTGCATATTAAACGAAAATGGCCATCTTTTCAGTTTGGTGCCAACTTCTATAAAAAGAATAAAAGTAGTAAATCAAATATTTTATATAAAATTGAGATGGAGTATTATACACATTCATATGATCATTTGGTATTGGAACATATTGATTATCGAAATATTTTGTGGTCCTAAGATATGGCGAACAACTAATGCTTCAAATCAATTATTTCGTTAGTTCTTCCTTCAAAATCTTTATATATCGACTTACAAAAGCAGACTTTTATGCTATGGGGTCTCGAACACATAACCCATAGGCCAAATAGAGCCTTAGAGTACAAGGTGAAACCACTAATCCATCCCGTTCATTCAGTTAATCTCCAACATTTAAAATATAATAGTCTGAAATTTTTTGTAAAAGTATAACCAAAATTATTGCTTTACAAATTTGATTTTTTCAATATTAATTTGGAATTGGTCAAAGGGATTGAACTTCTCTCCATAAAAATTGAAGTTCAGTCCATAGAAATTCAATATGAGAATATGAAAAACTTCAACCCATAAAAGACTGAAGTTGCATTATTTAACCTTTTAATTGAACTTCAATCCTTATGGAGAGAAGTTCATCCTTTAACTATGGAAAATTCAAGCCTTAAAGACGAATGTTGCACTTTTTGAAGTTTAGCATATAGGGATTAAACTTCAAATTAAGTTCAATCCTTAATTTCAAATTAATTCTTATGGTTCAAATTATTCACAGAATACAATAACCAAAATTAATGGAAAGTCAAACATGAACATACATTCCATTACTTAGAAAATGACATTTCCAAAATACAAAACATCTAATTACTTAAAAACATAGTATCATATACAGACAAACAAAATACTGACATTAAGAACATACCAATAGTGGATTTAACCTCCTACAGCTAATGCTTCAACCACTGCATTAATCAAATAATAACTGGATCATTAGCAGTTCCTGCACATGGGGGATCGCTGGAACTTCCTTCATCATCTCTTCCTTCATCATCTCGGCAACAAGAATGACAAGATCCACATGGGGGACCAAAATTACTGGAGTCAAAATCAATGACAACAATCTTCACAGAGTCAACGCTACTTTCAACAAGCTTAAAACTAACATAATCGCATGTTTTCAGATTGTTTTCTGTTACAAATTTTATCCACCCCTTGTTTAACATATCTCTTCCACCCATAAGGTTAATAACCCATTCATTCCCATTACACTCTAGAATGTCAGTTTTTGCCTCAGGAGGAAGACATCCAGGGATATCCAGTGGAAGAATCTGCCAAAAAACAAATATATACATTAAAATGACAATTAGTTAAAAATTTACTCTAAAGCAAAAGATAAAATTTCAAAGGGCAAGATAACTATAAAATCTGTGAGGCTAACACAGAAAAGGGTCATCTTCTTGTTGTTCTTCATGGCCAAAATGAGGGGTAGAAGAAAATTAGACAGGCTAAATAAGGAAGAAGAACAGACAACAGTTAGGGTTGTCGCTAAAAGGAAATGAAAAAGAAGAGTAATAATTTTAGGGTTAAAAAGAGGAGAATATTGTGGGGCCCAAATTAAAAATAGAAGATTTTGCATTATCAAGTATAACATATGGTCAAGGATACCTTTCCAAAATTGGCGATCAATGACCAATTTATGTTGTTCGAATTAAAGGTAATTTGAAATTTGTCATATCGATATATCATAGTTAGTACTAATAGATTTATTAGAGACGTTACTGATAAGTAGATCGTCTTCCGTTATCAGTGTACCATATGATCAAGTATAACATATGATCAAGGATAATTTTTTAAAATTGGTGATCAATGACCAATTTATGATGTTCGAATTAAAGCTAATTTGAAATTTGTCATATCATTATAGCATAGTTAGTGCAAATACATTGACACGAGACATTACTGATCAGTGGATCGTCTTCAGTTATCAGTGTACCATACGATCAAGTATAAATCAAATCGACTTATTTAATTTTTCAGTGTTGCAAAATGTTCATTTTCATTGTTACTTATTTAATCCTCATGAAAAGATTGTATACAAAAAAATAAATAATAAGAATAAATTAACAAACAAAAAATCTATCTAACTAGACTCGAACCTCACACCCAACCTCATAACATCAAACTTAGCACCACATTGTTGGAGTACCATCCTCTTTTATAATATCGAATCTTTTTTCTTTTATGCAAACCTTGTTCAGTGAAAACCCTAAACTGCACCTCGTAATTCTAAATAGTGCGACTCTCAATATACCCTAGTTAAAGAGTCACAACCACTAATTCCTTCATTTATATTAAGAGAGTTGGTTCATTCTTAATATTTATGAAATTTCCTCCTTTTATCTCCAATCAACTTCTTAACAAAAAAATCGATCCGAATGATAATACCAATTCTGAGTACTTTCCACGAGATACATATGTTGTTTGTTATACGGCTTATGCAGGAAAACCAGCAACAAAATGCTCCAAGACCTCCTTTCAAACAACATGATCAAGAAGCAACTCACCATTGGATGCACCACTTTTCCAACGGATAAACATGGTTAAAGGTGTTGGCTTGTGATGATTCTTTTGTGCAAAGAGTATATGGGAGAGCAACCGTAGGATGCAGGATATAGAAAATAAAAATGAATTAACACAAATATAGATCATCAGATAACAAATGAATTCTTCATCATGATATAGCTTAAATATCATCCTCCGCAATGTGGATTGAACAAGTTCATCAGAAGCGAGCATGGAAGTAGAAGATATCAACAATATACTAAATATAGGGAATGACTCAAATAAAATATATAAAAATTGAGGCTGAAGTTTGATTATTTTTGTAGGGTAGCTTGTATGATCCATTAAATGTTAAGATTGGGAATACAGGAGATACTCGTATCTACTAAATTGACCTTAAAACTTGATAATTAAAAACAACGAATTAAAACAAAAAAGAGGTAACATTGCCGAAAGGGCAGTGATATGCACTACTGTTTTGAGATAGTATGAAAGTGAATGCGATAAAAGGAAGAGGGAATAGTTTATATATATATATATATATATATATAGGGTGAATTATATTTACAGCCCCCAACTTTGACCTAATTATCAAACCCCCCATCTATGAACAGTAATCATTCTTCCCCCTTTTCTTCGAATATTTCTTCACAATACCAACTTTACCCTGTATATTATCAAATTTATCTTTTTCTTTTTCTTAATATATTTATAACTTATTATTATATATTATGGCCTAGCCTATATAATAAATAAATATTATACGAAATAATAATCGGACATATATTAATATTGATGACGTCAATAATGACAAAACTGAACTGGTTATAAAACTAGAGATTGAAATAATTTGCTTATATCTTGTATTTTTAATAGAAATCAAAACTCAAAATTATTAGTCAATCACACAATTGAAAATAAAATAGAGTGAACTTAAAAATTATATACTTAATGCATGCAAAAAAAAAAAAAAAAAATTTCGTTATGGTAAATTCGGTAGTTCGGTATAACCTTAGATAGGAAACATCATAAATTAAGTTCTCTATACTTTAATAATGGGAGTATTCCCTTTTAGCATAAGAGGATTTTTGGATGTTTCTGAGTGAATATTTGAAATAAATATATCCTGAGAAAGCTCTTTTATAGCCACAAGAGAGAAGGTAATAGGGCATGGGCAGGGTTTCTAAGTGATTCGGCGATATAAAATTACAAAAGGCAGTAACAACAAAGGTGGGGGTAAATCGATGGAAACTAATCAAAAGATGACGCGAGGAATTCTGGAATAAACTAGGCGTTTTAAATTAATCCAAGTGATTGCGAGCTTCATGAAGCAGTGAGGTAACATTTCACATTTTCTTGACTAATCCATATGTCAATTTTGTGTAACGCTGTAATTATTTTAAATCATTAATAATATAAGTGTATTCATTTCACGTTGAGATACGGTGAATAGAAATGTGTTTTAAAATCTCTCTATAGGCACTTGTAGTTGTACTTGGCTGTTACATTAAAGGGAGCCGTCCAAAATAACAACCCATTGAATAACAACAATTAAGTATATCCACATAATTATCCCCTCAATCGACTTTTTATGTTATACTTTATCTATCTATAATTGTATTCTACCTCTAACAATATTTAGGCATAAGCTTCTAATTATACGTATGCACGTATATATTTTTATTATTAGATCACGATGGTCAAATCAAATACTATTACGACATTTGAGTTCGGAGTTTGTTCGTCCCCATGATATAACGAGAGCTTTGAGAAATAAATAATTGACCGCTAAAAAAAACAAGAGATCATTTTGTTGCAAGGATAGCAATTGGTAAACTATTTCTAAGTTCTAACAGGTATCTACAAAAATCGCTTTGAATCCAGGGAAATACACCTAATTTAATGCTCTGAGTAACTGTTCACACGCAGAGATCACCTCATTTTAATACTGAGATTCATTTCGTAAGAAATAAACTACCAAATCTTCAAAGACTCCGCCACACTATTTGGCCATCATCATCATCATCATCATCATCATCATCATCATAAACAAACAAACTAAGAAGATTAATATAAATAAATCACATGTTGATCTCGATGAACTGTTAATGTTGTGACTAAAGACCCTTTGGATATTTAGTTGCAGGTCATTTAAATTGTAAACAAAGACAAATCAGGGCACCTTACGTACACAAACAGAGCTTATCATATTATGAAGTTAAATATCATTCCATAATATACCTAGAATACAAAAGACTACTTACCATCTAAAGTAAATACATAGCAGTGATACTGCAATTAAAACACTCCTACCAACCTATATTCTTACGTAAAATCAGAGAGAAAATACAAAATGTATTTAATCCTCCGCATGAGAAGAATTTAGAGGGGTATCGAACTGCAGTGGATTCACGTCCTTGGCAATAAGCAATGCACGAAGCATTTTCCATACGCCTCGTGGTCCTGCTGCTCTCCTGAACGGGTCGCAAGAAACAGGCCTTAATGTTCCATAGTTCATTCCTCGTCTGTTCAAGGGTATGTGATACGTTCTTCAACTCGGTCTCCATAGCAGCGATATCCCATTTATTCAAGACTGTTGTCGTGTAGTTGTGTGGGCTTAAATTCCCGTTTAAAGTGAACCTTGTTTGGTTGTTTGACATATTTTTTTCTTAGATGGAGGTGGAAAAAGATATTCAGATTAGAAAAAGGAAGTGGAAAGGGTGTGAGTTCTATTTGGGAATTTTACCCTACCTAAATACTTCCAGCCGTTTTTTCTATTTGTAACCATATTTGTTCCTTCCTTTTTTTCTCTAGCTGAATAGGATAATTAATATAATATTTTAATATCTTAAATATATATTATTTTGTCCCTAGCCTTAAATATAAGGATTGACGTTAAGTAAGGATCAGTTATCACAATTAAATAAATATTTTAATCAGATAAGCATTAACTGAATACTAACGCTTTCTTGAATGTTTCTATTTTTTTCCAATATGGTTATTCAATATTAGCACTATTATATAAATTTTACATTTAACTTATTCAATCTTTTTAAGAAGTAATGCAAATATGTTTTAAATATATACAATATATATGCAGTTGTATCTTACACATACATGTATTAGAATTGTACATATATGCTATATTTAAAATATATAAAGTATATATGCAGTTTATATTTTTCATATAGAAGTATTAATATTATATGTTCGGTTATCACTAAAATAAATACATACATAGTTACATATTTTGAGATATATCTAGAATATCCATTTAATATTTCCTAGATATATGCATAATATGTAGCCCGATTGTAGTTTACTTTATTAGTAGTGAAATATATTTGTAGCTATATCTTGAAAATATCAAGAAGATTCAAGGGTAAATTATGAAAAATACCATGCTTATTCATGAATCTTTCAGGTGAAAGTAAAAGTCAACCTTTACAACTAAAATTGACTGAATGGATTATATTAGATGAATATTACAAATTCAAACATATGCTACATAACGTATGAAAATGATAAACAACATATCTTCACCATCCGAGTTAGATGTTCAAATCTGCTTTGCGATTTTAAGAACATATCCTTACCATCCAACATGACATCTTGGAGAATCCCTCTTCAATAGAACTGTTTCCATCTATTGGAGTGCATATCATAGGAAATCTTTGGTATTCTAGTGGATGATATGGTTAAGGAAGTTACTCCAACATCAGTTGGCAGACTATCCCTCTCCTACCATGGCGTGTCTGTTTTGAGATAGTTCATCTCCCTCCATGTCTTGTCTCTTTGGGTGATTAGTCTCTTCTCCTTCCTCTTCCTCTCGTCCTTTGGATTTGCCGAGAGTCTTGTGGGAAGAGATACATCACAGCAAAGCTACTGGCCGCCTAAAATGTCACAGTCGTTGGACAGACAAGCTAAAATGTTGAAATCACATTCAAAATCGAAATTGTGTTTTCAGATATCGAATGAGTTCTTCATCACCTTAGGGTGGACATTTCACCTTCCGCAATGTGGATAGAACTAGTGCTTGAGAAGTGAGCAAGAAAATAAAAAAAGCAACAAAATATTTTTATGAGGGAGCTACCTTACAGCGTAATTGGAAATAGTCAAATAAATCATAGGCAGTGAATGAAGCAGAATTAGCATTATATTTATGGGATTATATATTGTCCAGGTCCACTGTATGTTTGGAGTTAGAATAATGTGTTTGTACCCGTATCTATTCTTCAAAATCAAAAAAAAAATACAGCTATACTATTAAAAAAAAATAACATTTCCTTAGGTCACACACACGAAATTTCAGTGAGATAGTATGATAGTGAATGTGATAGAAGGATATAGTAAGAGATACTCCTATATATATACATAGTTATATAGCAGATGGCGTCCGTAAGTTAGAGGTTACAAAAACAAGTCATTTAGTTTGACCTAGCCGAATTTACTCCATCAAAGGCACACGTGTAATTATTAAGAGAATAAGTCGAGTTTATTACTGATCTACTCTCTTGTGTGATTGTATGCTATTTCGAAAATTAATAAAATAAAACTCTCTTATATACCCATCTACAATATTGTAGTTGTCCTGTCCTCAACTGTTTTTCATTGTTTTCTTAAGTTGTGTGCTATATGAGCGTAGTTGTTCCTTCCGTCTCAAATTATCTGCCCTTCTATTTTAAAATGTCTTGAAGACCACAAAAAACTTACTAATTGGTTAATATTATAATTGTTCAAATACCAATAAAGACTAAATAAGGGTAAAATATTCAATAATCATCCCTCTTTAATACTTCCTAGGGGCGTGTAAAAGTTAAGATTACAAATAATTTGAGACGGAAGGAGTATTTGATTATCCCTTTATGGGCCTCCTCTCCATTAACTACTACCCATTACTTTCAAATATTACCCGACCTACCTACTAAACTATTTACCCACTCTACTCATCCAGACTTGTATACCATAGTTTATGGAGTATACCATAAAGGTATACACATATAAGAGATAACAAAGGTATACAGTAATAAATAGTCCTCCAGACATTTATACCATAATTTACGCAGTATACTTTAAAGGTATACACTTACAAAGCATAACAAAGGTATACAATAATAAATGGGTAGGTTGGGTAAATACTCTTAGTTTTATGGGCAGTGTAATTTCTAATAGGTATGACTTGTAAATATTTTTTCATGGGTATAGAGTGTACAAATCCCTTAACTTTTCCCACTCTCCATGACACGACCCAGAATCTGGTTAGGCCGTGCGAGCACCCGACATCCTTCCCTAGACCCGTTGGGCGAACCCTTACCAATTAAATCAGGAAAATCAATATAACAATTTACAAATAAGGACAAGACTTAAAATAAAAACACAGACATACTGATACCTCTAAGCTGTACAAAAGAAATTGCAGCTGACTACCCAACATGCTAGGTTTCGGCTATCCAGACCAGACATCTAAGAGTACAAAAGAAGACAGATACCTCCTGAAGGGAGCAAAATGCAACTGAAATAATAACCAATAAACTGGTGGCCATCCGGAATAAAAGTTGGCTCACCCTGACAGCTGAAGTCTTCTTCGCTCTTTCACAACGTGGCGAACTCAATCCTTGAGCGAACCTGCCGAAACAAAATAGATAGACAAGAAACAAACAACAAACAAAGGTGAGCCAAAGGACTCAATAAGTGGGGCAGACTAGCCACCTCAAAGAATAGGATAGCAAGCCAGGGAGAAGAAACAGATAAACCAAATTCTTCTTATTTAAATTAAAAAAAGGAAGAGCCAGATAATAACCGGAAACACTTATAAAACCATAAACTCATCCAGGAATACGAGCCAGAGACATATCAACAAATAAGCAATGCAAGTAGAAGCAGAACAATAGTTATGTACCACAAGTCTACACAATGGTATGAAATGAAATGAAATGAAATATGATGCAAAGGGTCACATGTGCCCGTCATCCCATCTCAAAGCGGAATACTCCTGCATTCGAGGGGAATCCAATCTGATAACCAACTGGAGCGGAATACTCCTGCTCCTAGGGCGGAATACTCCTGCACCCGATATAATATAAACCAGAGGCGAAATACTCCTGCACTCTCTTGGGGCGGAATAATCCTGCACCCGATATAATATAAAGCTGAGGCGGAATACTCCTGCACTCTCCCGAGGGAGAATCCTCCTACCCTTAATATGATACAATAGAGCGGAATAGTCCTGCTCCTGGGGCGGAATACTCCTACCCTCAATATGATATAATGGAGCGGAATACTTGTCACGACCCAATTTCCAAGGGCTCGTGATGGCACCTAAACAACATTTGCCTAGGCGAACCAATGAAACAAGATGCGGAAAAGAACAATAATGTGAAAAGATCATAAATGGATATATAAATATAAAAGGGTGAAGTCCAAAAGAATATATCCACAAAAGAATTGGAGCATTGTAAGCGTGACTCAATAAAGTATGAATATACATCAAAGAAATCTGAGTCCTATCTCTAAGTGACTCCGGCGGTATGCCACCACGGTCTGTGTGGTCGGCTCACCTCAATCAAAAGTCTCAGAAGCCTCGGGAACCGCTAACGTCCGGGCTGCTGACTGGATGAAGGACCTGCTCACGTAGCAGAGTAAGTTATGAGCCGAAGCCCAGTAAGATCACCGACAGGCCCGCTAAGGTACCCTTGCGGGACAAGTCGCTACATGCATCATAAGCAACAACATACTATAGTAATCATACAATAAAGTAGTGAAATCACAAATAGATGTAACACATTCCATACACACAAGTAGTAACCAGAAGTCTCAAGGATTATGCCCATCCAACGTAAGGCATAGGTCAACTCAGCGGCGGTTTGGAGGTCCAATCTCTACTCCCGTGCCGACTAACCTAGACCTATGATGGACTAGCAACACCACTACTAAGTATCAACCATATACCGTGACCCGAAGTCACTATCACACTCATGAATAAGTAGACCAACGACCCGTAGTCGTTGGCTCATCTCAAATCTGTCTACGATCGCACCACACCCCCTGTCAAGTGCGTCGTATCTCAATAAATCAAGTGACCACACCACACCCCCTGTCAAGTGTGTCACATCTCAAAGATCAAGTGTCCACACCACACCCCCTGTCAAGTGTGACACATCTCATAGTATAGGCGACACCACACCCCCTGTCAAGTGTCCCTCTAACAGTATTAATATCCACGACATTAATAACAATAACAGAAATAATAACAGAAATATTAATAACGATAATATTTCACAGTCACCGTAACCCAGGTTGGTTATGCTAGCTGAACGTAAGGCGAAGGTTAACCCGACCACAGTTTGGGGGTACAATCCCTACTCCCATGTCGTCCAACCCAAGGTTACGTATAGACAGCTCTACCCAACCCGGCACGTGAACAAATCAAGTACCAATATCATACAAAAGCCGGCAAAATCCTCGGCAAGACATTTATCATGACATGCCGGCAACATCCTCGGCCATGTCCCAAGTTCTTGCTATCTAAGCATGGCGTAGCAAGCGTTACTACGATATAAATTTAAGCTACCTCGACGTAGCGTTTAGACCGGCACATACCTCGGTCGAGTCACAATCTCGCTATTTATAACAAACAATAATAGCAAGTAATTCACATCATTAATCCTAACCATTGTTAGGTATATATATGCGTACATGAAGCATACTAGCATGAAGGAAGAGTCCACAAGCACAATAGAGGTCAAGTCTCACTTACCTCGAAATTCGGGCTCAAATGCCGGGAAGAATCTCCTTTCCCGCTCGCCTTGTCCGCGAAGGACTCTCCACTAGGTCTATTAAGACAAGATATAGCACATATGAGTGCTCAATTATAGCTATTTAAGCCTATAGGCATCCTAGGGTAAAAATTATCAAAATGCCCCCGGGTAGGGCCGAGCCCTAAATTTACAAAATGTACTTTTCCGGACTCCCCACGCTCCCGTGAGTCCAAAAGTACACTTAGATTCCACATGCGATGTCTTTCCCCAATTCTTAAGAATCTAGGGTTCTAACCCATTTCCAAGAATCAACCCTTTGATTCTTGTGTTAATCAACATAAAGATGGATTGAAAGGGCTTACCTTAAGTGTAAGTATGATTGGGTCTTCAAGAAATACCCAAAAATCACCTCAAGAGCTCACCAAATGATTTTTATAAGTTATGAACCGAAATGGCCCGAAATGGCCTTTTTATAGCAGTTTTTGCCTCTGTGACAGCTTCTTTTGAAAAAATCATAACTTTTGATAGAAATGTCCAAATGACCTGAGATTAGTGCCATTAGAACCACAACTCAAAGGGCTACAACTTTCATTTTTTGAGTTTTTCCTAATTCTTTACGGATTGGCCCCAAAATCAGCTTTTATCCGGCTGTTTGCGCCAAAACAGAACAGAAAAGTCGCACCAGATTTTCTACTGTTTTAGGGGCAAAACGGGACCCTACGAAGCTCGGAATGATCCCAAATTTTGCACACAAGCCATAAAATACTTGGGTGACATGCTCGTCAAGACGGAACTCAATTCGGACCTCCAGAACTCAAAAAGTAGGTCCCACGGCAAAGGTTCAATTTTTTACTTTCGCCAAAATAGCGAAATTTAACCAAACGA
Source organism: Petunia secreta (assembly GCA_029990175.1). NCBI lineage: Eukaryota > Viridiplantae > Streptophyta > Magnoliopsida > Solanales > Solanaceae > Petunia > Petunia secreta. The sequence goes on from JARKIP010000156.1 coordinate 809,960, forward strand.
CCTCGGAATCCAATTCCGAAAGTTGCTACAAGTCACAAATGACTATACGAACCTAACGGAACTTTTGGATCTCTCATTGGAACTCATTTGCTCAAATCGAGCTCGAAAACCTCTTTTAACTCTTTTAAACTTCCGAAACGGGGACTTTATCAAAAGTCCTATCAAACGAGGTCCGTTTTCAATTTTGAAGGTTGCTACATATCATAAATGACGAGACGGACCTAACGGTGCGCTCGGATTTTCCATCGGGGTTCGTTTACTCAAACCAACCTATCGAAACCCCAAATTCCTTTCCGGAATTTCATAAACGGACCCTTTTCTCGAAAACCTATCAAACGGACTCTGTTTCGACTCAGATTTCACAGACGGGTCATAAATGACCTAACGGAGCTTTTGGGACTGTCGACACGTAAATCGAGGTCTCGGATCCCGTAACGACTATTTGAGGGTCGTTACATTCTCCCCCACTTAGACTCTCGACCGTCCTCGGACGAGCCTAAGTCTAAGGTAGGATCCAAACACTAGCCACGGAGCTGGCACGGATTTCGAGGACCCCTCGGTACCACCCAAAATCAATAAAACTTAAAAATGCAAATTCAGGCTTAGAAAATACAAGTATTTCATACCTGAATCATCAAACAAGCACGGATGCCTCTCACGCATCTCGGACTCAAGCTCCCAAGTGGCCTCGGCAATGGAGTGATGCCCCCACTGAACTCTCACAAGCGGGATCACCTTCGATCTCATCTTACGGACCTCTCTAGCCACAATAGCAATAGGCTCCTCCGAATAAGCTAAGTCGCCATCTACCTCCACAGAAGCCATATCGATCACATGAGACAGATCGTGAACATACTTCCGGAGCATGGACACATGGAACACCGGATGAACAGACAGAGAGGGAGGAAAAGCCAGTCTATAAGCAACGGCGCCAACGCGCTCCAATATCTCAAAAGGCCCAATGAACCTAGGACTGAGCTTGCCTTTCTTCCCAAATCTCATAACACCCTTCATGGGCGACACTCTGAGGAATACCCGGTCCCCAACCATGAACTCAAGATCTCTCCGCCTCCGATCTGCATACGATATCTGCCGGCTCTGAGCCGTGCGGAGTCGATCCTGAATAACCCGGACCTTATCTAAGGTCTGCTGCACCAAATCGGGCCCCAACACCTGGACCTCACCAGACTCGAACCAACCGATAGGCGAGCGACATCTCCGACCATACAATGCCTCAAACGGAACCATCTGGATAGAAGCCTGATAGCTATTATTATACGCAAACTCTGCTAGCGGCAAATGGCTATCCCAATAGCCTCCAAAATCAATAGCACACGCCCTCAACATATCCTCGAGGATCTGAATGGTCCGCTCAGACTGGCCATCAGTCTGCGGGTGAAATGCAGTGCTGAGATCGACCCGAGTACCCAGCTCTCTCTGAAAAGATCTCCAAAACTGAGCTGTGAACTGAGCACCTCGGTCAGAAATGATAGAAACAGGAGTACCATGCAATCTCACAATCTGCTCAATGAAGATACGAGCCAGACGCTCCGAGGTATAAGTAGTCCTCACTGGAATGAAGTGAGCTGACTTCGTCAGTCGATCAACTACTACCCACACCGAATCATGCTTACCCACGGTCAGCGGCAAACCAACTACGAAATCCATAGTGATCTACTCCCACTTCCACTCGGGAATGGGCATAGACTGGGTCACCCCGGCTGGCCTCCGGTGCTCATACTTCACCTGCTGGCAATTCAAACACCGAGATACATAATCAACAACATCCCTCTTCATCCCTTTCCACCAATACAGCTCTCGAAGATCATGATACATCTTCGCAGTACCCGGATGAATGGAATATCTCGAACTGTGAGCCTCTGCCAAAATCATCTGCCTCAGCTCCACAATGGTTGGAACACATACCCGGCCATTAAGCCGCAAAGCACCATCATCACCAATCACGAACGAGGACAGTCCCCCACTCAGGACCCTGTCCCGGAGATCTCTCAGATAAGGATCCTCGAACTGCATTTCCCGAATCTGGGAAGCTAAAGACGACTGAGACCCCACATATGCAAGCACCCGGCCTGGAACAGAATCATCAAACTGAACCCTACTAATGGACAAAGCCTGCAACTCACGGGCCAACGGCCTCATATCAGCATCAAGATAGGCGAGGCTACCCATGGACTTCCTACTCAAGGCATCGGCTACAACATTAGCCTTTCTGGGATGATACCGGATAGAAAGATCATAATCCTTCAGCAGCTCTAACCAGCGGCGCTGTCTCCCGTTCAAGTCCTTCTGAGTGAACAAGTACTGGAGACTCTTATGATCGGTGAATATCTCACATGGCTCGCCATAAAGATAGTGCCTCCACAACTTCAGTGCAAACACGACAGCTAAAAGCTCCAAATCATGGGCAGGATAATTCTTCTCATGGACCTTCAGCTGTCTCGAGGCATAAGCTATCACCTTACCCTCCTGCATCAGAACGCTACCTAGGCCAACACCCGAAGCATCACAATATACGGTGAATCCCCCGGATCCACTAGGCAAGGCCAACACTGGCGCTGAAGTCAACAGAGTCTTAAGCTTCTGAAAGCTAGACTCACAGGCATCGGACCACAGGAAAGGAACATTCTTCTGGGTCAACTTCGTCAGAGGTGCTGAAATAGAAGAAAACCCCTCGACGAACCGCCGATAATAACCTGCCAAGCCTAAGAAACTCCGAATCTCTGTAGGAGAAGTAGGCCTAGGCCAACTCTGAACGGCCTCTATCTTCTTCGGATCAACACACACCCCATCCTTGGTCACCACGTGACCTAGGAAAGATACAGAACTGAGCCAAAATTCACACTTGGAGAATTTGGCATACAACTGCTGATCCCTCAGAGTCCGAAGAACAACTCTCAAATGCTGCTCATGCTCCTCCCTGCTCCTCGAATAAACCAAGATATCATCGATAAACACAAAGACGAAGGAGTCAAGGTAGGCCTTGAACACTCGGTTCATCAGATCCATGAAAGCAGCTGGGGCATTCGTAAGACCGAAAGACATCACCAGAAACTCATAGTGGCCATATCGGGTACGAAAAGCAGTCTTGGAAACGTCCTCGGACCGAATCCTCAACTGATGATACCCCGACCTCAAATCAATCTTCGAGAAGAAGGTAGCACCCTGACGCTGATCAAACAAATCATCAATACGCGGCAAAGGATACCTATTCTTGATAGTAACCTTATTCAGCTGCCGGTAATCAATACACATCCGCATAGAGCCATTCTTCTTCTTCACAAATAATACCGGGGCACCCCATGGAGACACACCGGGCCTAATGAAGCCCTTATCGAGCAAATCCTGAATCTGCTCCTTCAGCTTCCTCAACTCAACAGGAGCCATACGATACGGGAGAATAGATTTAGGCTGAGTGCCTGGCAATAGATCAATGCAAAACTCTATCTCTCGCATAGGCGGCAAACCCGGCAAATCATCAGGAAACACATCCGGATACTCACAAACAACCGGAACTCTATCAAGGGATAACTCCTCTGCCCGGACATCCCGAATTGAAGCAATATATCCCTCGCACCCACTAGATATCATCCTCTGCGCCTCCAAGAAAGAAATGATCCTACTCTTCGGAGAAGGCCTGGAACCTCTCCAAACAACCCGAGACTCACCCTCTGCCCCGATCGTCACGGACTTGGCATGGCAATCCAAAGTCGCATGACAGGAAGCCAGCCAATCCATGCCCATAATGACATCGAAATCAGACATATCGAGCAGCATCAGGTCCACTAAGGACTCTACACCACAGATGGAGATCATACACTGCCGATAACCCCTATCTACACATATAGAAGACCCGACAGGGGTGGCAACCATAAAGGGATCATCTAAGAAGACCAGATCCCTGCCCAAGCAAGGGGTAATTCCCGGCGACACATACGAATAGGTAGACCCCGGATCAATAAGAGCATAAGCATCGCGGCCACAGACAGAAATAATACCTGTGATGACATCATTGGATGCCTCAGCATCCTGACGAGTCATAGCATAGACCTGCGCCGAGCCTCCTGAATCCGGATCTATCTGAGACTGCTGTCTAGGAGGAATCTGAGAAACGGGCCTGGCGGCCTGAGGACCAGATGGTACCATAGCTGCGGATCCCTGGCGACCTGATGAAACATAAGGGCAACTCCTGACATAGTGCTCTGGAGACCCACACTCAAAACATCCATCACCTCTACCTCCTCTACCGCCTCTACCACCTCTGCCATGACCACCTCCAGACGAACACCTCCCATGATGCCTCTGGTGGCACCTCCCGCACTGCGGCGGACCAGACTGCGAAGAGCCACCCCGCCTCTGGGATGACTGAGGCCTCGGGGTCTCTGAAGAAAAATCCTGGGCAGGCAAAGCAGCAGCCTGGGGCCTAGACTGAGAACGGCCCTGATGACCCTGACCCCTCTGAGCGGATCCACTATACCCACCAGACTGACGCGATCTCTTGGCCGCCCTCTCCGCGTCAGCCCTGGCGAAGATATCCTCCATCCGCCGCGCCACATCAACTATCTCAAAATATGACTTGTTGCCCATATCAGGGGCAACAGCTACCTGCAAGCGGGGATGAAGACCCTCAACAAACCGGAGGACCTTGTCCCTCTCCTGAGCCACCATAGACGGCGCAAACTGAGACAACCACAAGAACCTGGTGTCATACTCTGAAACAGACAGGTTTCCCTGCCTCAACCCCTCAAACTCGCGCCTCTGAGCATCGTGCTGACTCTGGGGCACGAACCTGCTCATGAACATAGACACGAACTCAGCCCAAGACAAAGGAGGGAGGTCACTAGACCTCTGCCGCATCATGGAGACCCACCATGTCTCCGCATCTCCCGATAATCTGAAAGAAGCACACTGCACCCCTAAGGTGTCTCTAGTACCAAGAACTGTCAAAATCTTCTCACACTTCTGAATGTACCTCTGGGCAGTACATGTAGCTGAGGTACCGTCGAACTCTGGAGGCTGAAGCTTCATGAATGACTCTATCCTCTTGGCAACCTCCTCAGTGCCCATAGGAGGAGTAGAAATAACAGGACCTGCCTGAGGAGCAGAAGCAGAAGGCTGGGCAATATGATCAGGAGCAGCCTCAGAAGTAGGCGTGCTCATAACAGGTGTGGTCGGCTGAGGAGCCGAAACAGGAGCTGCAACATCATCTCTGACAGGGACCTGATGGCTAGACAAGGCCATCAGTCTCATATACTCCTCTGAAGAGATCACAACGGTGCCTGGCACAACAGCAGGCACAGGGGGAATAGATGCTGACAGAGTCGCTGCGGACACCGCAGGTATAGCTGTGTCCTGCCTAGTGGCTAACGGGCGACCTGCCCGAGTCTTCTTAGCAGCTGGCGGCTGCGTAGGTGCTGATGGCTCTCCCGCAGACGCGGGTGAAGAAGATGCAGCCCTCCTAGCTGAGGATGCTCGCGTCCTCGCCATCTAATACAATACACGAAAAAGGGTCAGCACCTATATAAGCTACTCAGCACGAATAGAGATGAAACGAAGGGAAAACGTTTCCTAACATGCCCTTGTAGCCTCTCGCTCATAAGTATGGTCGACAACATACCCATAAGCAAGACTCTACTCAGACACTGCTCCAAGACTCCTAGGACTCGAATTAGAACCTAGGGCTCTGATACCAAACTGTCACGACCCAATTTCCAAGGGCTCGTGATGGCACCTAAACAACATTTGCCTAGGCGAACCAATGAAACAAGATGCGGAAAAGAACAATAATGTGAAAAGATCATAAATGGATATATAAATATAAAAGGGTGAAGTCCAAAAGAATATATCCACAAAAGAATTGGAGCATTCTAAGAGTGACTCAATAAAGTATGAATATACATCAAAGAAATCTGAGTCCTATCTCTAAGTGACTCCGGCGGTATGCCACCACGGTCTGTGTGGTCGGCTCACCTCAATCAAAAGTCTCAGAAGCCTCGGGAACCGCTAACGTCCGGGCTGCTGACTGGATGAAGGACCTGCGCACGTAGCAGAGTAAGTTATGAGCCGAAGCCCAGTAAGATCACCGACAGGCCCGCTAAGGTACCCTTGTGGGACAAGTCGCTACATGCATCATAAGCAACAACATACTATAGTAATCATACAATAAAATAGTGAAATCACAAATAGATGTAACACATTCCATACACACAAGTAGTAACCAGAAGTCTCAAGGATTATGCCCATCCAGCGTAAGGCATAGGTCAACTCAGCGGCGGTTTGGAGGTCCAATCTCTACTCCCGTGCCGACTAACCTAGACCTACGATGGACTAGCAACACCACTACTAAGTATCAACCATATACCGTGACCCGAAGTCACTATCACAATCATGAATAAGTAGACCAACGACCCGTAGTCGTTGGCTCATCTCAAATCTGTCTACGATCGCACCACACCCCCTGTCAAGTGCGTCGTATCTCAATAAATCAAGTGACCACACCACACCCCCTGTCAAGTGTGTCACATCTCAAAGATCAAGTGTCCACACCACACCCCCTGTCAAGTATGACACATCTCATAGTATAGGCGACACCACACCCCCTGTCAAGTGTCCCTCTAACAGTATTAATATCCACGACATTAATAACAATAACAGAAATAATAACAGAAATATTAATAACGATAATATTTCACAGTCACCGTAACCCAGGTTGGTTATGCTAGCTGAACGTAAGGCGAAGGTTAACCCGACCACAGTTTGGGGGTACAATCCCTACTCCCATGTCGTCCAACCCAAGGTTACGTATAGACAGCTCTACCCAACCCGGCACGTGAACAAATCAAGTACCAATATCATACAAAAGCCGGCAAAATCCTCGGCAAGACATTTATCATGACATGCCGGCAACATCCTCGGCCATGTCCCAAGTTCTTGCTATCTAAGCATGGCGTAGCAACCATTACTATGATATAAATTTAAGCTACCTCGACGTAGCGTTTAGACCGGCACATACCTCGGTCGAGTCACAATCTCGCTATTTATAACAAACAATAATAGCAAGTAATTCACATCATTAATCCTAACCATTGTTAGGTATATATATGCGTACATGAAGCATACTAGCATGAAGGAAGAGTCCACAAGCACAATAGAGGTCAAGTCTCACTTACCTCGAAATTCGGGCTCAAATGCCGGGAAGAATCTCCTTTCCCGCTCGCCTTGTCCGCGAAGGACTCTCCACTAGGTCTATTAAGACAAGATATAGCACATATGAGTGCTCAATTATAACTATTTAAGCCTATAGGCATCCTAGGGTAAAAATTACCAAAATGCCCCCGGGTAGGGCCGAGCCCAAATTTACAAAATGTACTTTTCCGGACTCCCCACACTCCCGTGAGTCCAAAAGTACACTTAGATTCCACATGCGAGCCTTGCTCGATGTCTTTCCCCAATTCTTAAGAATCTAGGGTTCTAACCCATTTCCAAGAATCAACCCTTTGATTCTTGTTTTGATTCTTGTGTTAATCAACATAAATATGGATTGAAAGGGCTTACCTTAAGTGTAAGTATGATTGGGTCTTCAAGAAATACCTAAAAATCGCCTCAAGAGCTCACCAAATGATTTTTATAAGTTATGAACCGAAATGGCCCGAAATGGCCTTTTTATAGCAGTTTTTGCCTTTGTGACAGCTTCTTTTGAAAAAATCATAACTTTTGATAGAAATGTCAAAATGACCTAAAAAAGGTTTCATTAGAACCACAACTCAAAGGGCTACACAGTTCATGTTTTGAGTTTTTCCTAATTCCTTACGGTTTGGCCGCAAAATCAGCTTTTATCCGGCTGTTTGCGCCAAAACAGAACAGAAAAGTCGCACCAGATTTTCTACTGTTTTAGGGGCAAAACAGGACCCTACGAAGCTCGGAATGATCCTAAATTTTGCACACAAGCCATAAAATACTTGGGTGACATGCTCGTCAAGACGGAACTCAATTCGGACCTCCAGAATTCAAAAAGTGGGTCCCACGGCAAAGGTTCAATTTTCGACTTTCGCCAAAATAGCGAAATTTAACCAAACGACCTCGGAATCCAATTCCGAAAGTTGCTACAAGTCACAAATGACTATACGAACCTAACGGAACTTTCGGATCTCTCATCGGAGCTCATTTGCTCAAATCGAGCTCGGAAACCTCTTTTAACTCTTTTAAACTTCCGAAACGGGGACTTTATCAAAAGTCCTATCAAACGAGGTCCGTTTTCAATTTTGAAGGTTGCTACATATCATAAATGACGAGACGGACCTAACTGTGCGCTCGGATTTTCCATCGGGGTTCGTTTACTCAGAACGACCTATCGAAACCCCAAATTCCTTTCTGGAATTTCATAAACAGATCCTTTTCTCGAAAACCTATCAAACGGACTCCGTTTCGACTCAGATTTCACAGACGGGTCATAAATGACCTAACGGAGCTTTTGGGACTGTCGACATGTAAATCGAGGTCCCGGATCCCGTAACGACTATTTGAGGGTCGTTACAATACTCCTGCTCCTGGGGCGGAATACTCCTGCACCCAATATGATATGCAATGTAATTCATATGAATGATATATAATGCATATGAATGCAATGTGATGCAATAATAACCCTTCACCGGCTCGGGACTCTCATGGATTACCGAGAAGTATATGCGATACTCAAAACAAGAGTGCAATGCTCATATGCTCAATGCAATACCAACAACAGGGCATAGCATATAATACACAATATAATTCCAAAGCTAAGGCGTGATGAGTACGCCTATCGGTAGCTACACACGTAAGGAACACGTGGTAGAAAATCCACGAGGCCAGGTGCCTCCAAAAAAATGGATATAAACACTTACCTCATTACAAAGTTAGCACAGCTACTCAATAACCGCTTTGTCCTTTGGTTTCATTGCCAAACGATTCCATTCTATTCAATAAGCAGAAAAATATATCAAATTAGGCTAAAGGCTTCATTCCCCACATCTTAGGGCAATCCGGTTAGGAACCTGACATCCTATTCGCATACGCAATACGCAGGCCAGGCCTATGTACAGGGTTTAAGGTCACATAACCAAACCCTAAATAAATCACATTTATATGTTGCCCATAACTCACTGAGTACGAATATATAATCAATTTCATTATCGGGGTCCAATTGACCCTTTAAACTATTAATTGAACTTATTAAAACGTTGTCTAATATTTCAAGTTTTACCGTTAAAATATATTCAAACACTCGTAATAAACTCAAGCAATGCATTAAGATCATTACCTGAATGTTTTGAGGTGAAAATTCTATCTTTTCTCCGGTTCTTTTCGCATTTTCTGGTATTTTTTCACTGTGTTTTATCTTTTTTTCTGTACGTATGTACTATGTTTTTGTTTCTCAAAATGTAGTTGCTGCTCATTTCGTCCTTAGCTTAAAGCTAAGGACCCTCTACCGACTCCATTTAATTTTTGTCTTTTCCTTTTTTTTTTCTTTTTCCTTTAAAATTCGCTGCTATGGTAAAAATTAAAACGGTACTCTACGATATTCGAAATAATCCCAACTTTTGCATACAAGTTATACAAAATATATGTAGCATACTCGCTAAGGCGGATCTCAAATTGGATTCCCGAAACTCAAGATGCGAATTAAATGAGAAAAGGTCAAATTATTTAACTTTCGGTATTTTAGCGGAAACTAGCCGAACAACATCGAAATTCACTTTCCAAAATTTACAAAAGTCACAAATAATCTTACGAACCTAACGGCGCTTTCGGATTTTGAGTCGGAGCTCGTTCGCCAAAACCGAGCTCAAAAATCTCTTTTTAATATTTATCGATAATAAAAACTGAAACATTCTTCCGATGCCTACCAAACGAGGTCTGATTTAGCTCAAATTTTACAGACAAGTCCTAATAGACATTATAAATATTTTAAAATTATCAGCACGCCAATCGGAGTCCTAACTTCCGAAACGACTGACCGAGGTCGTTTCACTCCATTTCCCCAATAACGTAACAAAATTAATGGTTATGACTTTATTAACAAAACCAAGGTCCCTACTCTGCTCCTTTCTTACAGAATTTTCATTTTATTATTCGACCATGCGAAAGTTAATATAGATCAATGACTTAATTCTTGAATATTTGTAAAATATAAATTAAATTAACGTGTGGTATTAATTTCCAGTAGTTTATATTCAAGAATGAACTTGTAGAATATCATGTAGAAAAATAAAAATAACTATCTTTAATATTATTGATCTGAATTTCTACTCTTTAGACCACTCAATATAATAGAGGTAGTACCCCTATTTATAATAATAACAAACAAAGTCTGTTTTAACTTTAACTACAAAACCTATTCTAATATAGTTTTCCCTAAAACCTTTCTAGACAGGAATTAAATAAACTACCGAATAATGAAATCTAATCAAATTAAGCTTCCCATATCAACTTTGAATTATCTTCAACATTTCATCTATAATATTAAAACCCTATTTAGGCACCCTGCCACAAGATTGGGCTGTCAAGCTCTCGAGACCATAAACCCTAATGCGCTGGCCCCTAGACCTAAAGGATGTTTACACTATACCACCGTATTAGCCATCCAATACGTTCCTCTGCACCTCAAGTTTCACCCATTTTGAATGCTTATCTGCATATTGAATGCACCAATCCTATGGACAAATTTTGTTACAGTCTACCTCTACCCGACTTTTTAGAAATTGAACGAGAGGATATCTTCCGTCCTTTCCTAATTCCTATGAAGATAGCTTTACTTGAGTTTTATCATTTCAGCCGAATCTCATAACATGCATCCAAACCAATTATGACATACCACGCCCATCTGTAAGTTGAAAACCTGAAAAGGATGTACAGTGGCCATTGCACTTGACCAATTCATTGATGTGGAGTATTCAGGAAAGGAATCTCTTCTGACGACCCTTTCTTCTTTCCATTGGTATGGGGTGATGCAAGCGATGAGAGGTTAGATTCCTGCGTATCCTGCAAAATATAGAACGCAATATCATTCCATAGTATACCTAATGACATCGACCACCTCTGAAGCTTCAAGATTTGACAGATCGAATGGTTAAGGGTTAAAATATTTGCTTTTGTATTGTAAATTCTACTACAACTCCAATATATATGTGCCGTATCTATAGTGGATAAAGTTCTGGGAATATAGATAATGTCTACTTTATTATTGCTGATGTTTATTCTTCTGCTTTTAATTTGTAAAAAAGGAACGAATACTGGCTTAAGTATGTTCGAGGATGTTATAAGCCTTTAATTTTCAAAATGCATGAACTTTTCATTAATGGGTGCCATTTAGAAAAAAAAGTGACCAATTAATAAGCCTTGGTAATTAAATACGACTCCTCATAATCGGTAATCCTAATGCTAACTTAAATATGCGACTTTCCATAATCCTAACGGTGCCAACTATAAATCTGATTCCTTTTAGCTTTTCCCAACATCTTGCTTCTTTTTTCACTATATTCTGTTTTCATTTTCGCTCAGTTTCATTGAATAATGAAGCACAAAAATAGACAACTCTACCAATGCATCGACACTCATTGGTGAACAACAGGTTGTTTGCTCTTTACTGTTTCATGCACCTTCGGTTGTATGAGCTTTAATTATATTGTGTAAATTCGGCAATATTTTAATGATACTTTCTGATGCAGGAGGATAAAGCTTTATTCCAGGAAAAAGTTGAACGCGTTACCCTAGCGCTGGAAAGGGTGCATCTGTTGGAGCTCAAACTTAAAAAGGCACTCTTGGATTTAAATGCATCGCAGAATGATCTATTCCAAGTTGAGGGGGGTCGAATTGCGCGTCGGACAGAAGAGGCAAAGAACGCGAAGGAAGCCATCACAAAAAGGATTACATATGTTCATGTTTATTGGAACCATATATTTTAATTTACTTAAAGGCTGTTTTATGTTCATGTTTATCGGAACCATATATTTTAATTTTCTACATAAAGTCAGTTGTTGTGTTGTTACATATGATTCTCACGTGTTCCGTGTTTGGTCCAAAATGATTGTCAGTCGTCGAATGTTTTGAATTATTTTATAAATTAGAGTGCAATATGTGCGTAGATTATTACTGCCTGCTAATCAGAAACAAATATATATATATATGACAGTAACTAATCGTTAATAACTTTGTCTATGCCATTAGATAGAAAATGGGAGCCAATTATCAGTCCGAAAGACAAGATGCACAAGTTTGGCTGCCAAATTGCGGTGGTAGAAGTTAGTGTTGTTTGAAATTTTCATTCCATCCAATCATGTAGACCATAACTTGTACTACACCAACCGCATCTTCAGTCTATCCCTCTATATTACGTCGATATTTTCATCATCAATCGCGCCAATTAATCCCTTGCCAGTTACTAGTAATCTTTATTTATTACATCAACATACCAGATATATATAATTTCTACTATATTTTCGGATCTATTTGCTCCCCTATATTTAAGTATACGCATATGCTTCATATATCCATACGCTTCATATTCTCCTCTCTCTCATTGTACGTACACACATTATGATGGATAACACACCACCCCGTTACATCGGTAGCGCATGCAGATCTCTCATTCCGCCTTCGCCGGGTGCATCGGAAGAGGTACTTCATAGAATTTTAGGTGACTTAATGGCTACGCTCAGGGAGGCCCGAGAACTTCTGCAAAGGATTAAGGAGGACTCCGGCGCAGATGGACTGACAAAGCTTCTCCTTCAAGAATCCCCACTGCCAAAGCTCTTCCAACTGTCCTTAGATTCCCCACCACCACTAGCTCCCGCAGAGCCCATTGTACTCTCTGACAATACAACTTCTGAAAATGCTTCGTGGGGCGGTGGAAACTCCAGTGTTAACCGCTAGGGTCTTGCCTGTTGTTTTATGTTTGAGCGATGTCCTTGTTAGGGCGCTCTGTGTTTTATAATATCTTTGCTACGTAGATTTAGTTGTGGTTGTTTGGTTTTGTTTTCCGTTATGATATGAACCTATTTTATTGTCGTGGTTGCCTTCTGCAAGGTTTAGTTGGACAACTTGCGTTGTACTTTCTTCAATGAAACTTATTGTAGTTATCATTGTGTTATCGTCGTCTCCACTATCTTTCGTGCACAGAATTTAGATTACTGTAACTCCATCATGTCAACTAAAAAAAAAAGAAAATTACCTTCCTACTTACATTTTTAGATCCCATTAGAAGTTTCGTATAACCTGAAAAGTGCATGCAAGGGAAACTATTTCACTATGATCTATTCAAGTCTAAAGACGGTGCTAACACATTTGACACTAAAAATTAAGACTAGTAAACTTTCAGAAAACCTAAAGAATGCGTAAAATTAATAGACTCTTCCATTTTGAAACAATCTTTCATTTTCCTCTTATTTTGCAGGATAAGAATGAATCTTTTCTCCGCCCACTTCCACTATAAAAGAGGAAACTGTCAGGTGAGATCATTTACTGCTCCATATCATGCACTTAGGGTTGTGGACATCCAATCAGTAGACGTGAGAGCAGTGATGTTCGGCATTTTATGCCTACTTTTCCTTTATATTTCCGCACGTTTGAGCTTGTTTTGCACTCGTTAGGTAGCTTGTGAATGTTGTTTTACAATGATATTGTGTTGTGCGTGTGTAGGTTGTTACGCGATACATTTGGAGCGTTTTTGAGCTTGATTTAGCATGAACTGATTGAAGGATGGTTGAAGATTGGACTGAGCACACAAAGGCACGACACGAGCCGAGTTTTGGAGCGAAAGAAGAGCATTTTGGCTTGGCGCCCTAGCCCATGCGCCGCGTGCTCTACCGCGCGCAGGGGCTAGGCGCGTTTGGCTTGCGCCGCAGGGCAAAAGCATGGAGTCTTGTGATGGGTTCTGACTGTTGGCACGCATTCCGAGGCGCGGTGCGCTCGTTATAGCGCCCCTTGTGCGCGTTTTTACTTCCTATTCCTTCTAGCATCGGGTCTAACTTATTACTAAGGGTTTGGAAACATTATAAATAGTTTATTACTTAGTTTTTGAAAGGAGTTCTTGACTTTGGGCAATATTGAGAGCTACACACTTCATTGAACAAGCGTTATTCCCAATCTTTCATCTATTACATCAAGTATTTCATTATTACACCAAATCTTTGTCTTGTGATTATGAATATGTGTGGCTAATTTCCTAACGTTCTGGGGTTAGAGTTTTACATGAAAGTTGATTGTTGAAGATTGATTCCCATTGATTGAATCCCATAACGGGTTACTTATTCTTTCTTGATTTAACTTGTATAATTGTTAGAGCTCGATAATTATACATCATCTATGGTTTTTGGGTTGAACTCGAAAGAGAGAATCTAATTACGTAATAAGAAAGAATAGAACTAGTTTGTGAACCCGGGCATCGGGGAACCAATTCGCGGGTAGGATAGACATATACTTGCTTGCCTAGTTTAACTCATTACATGAATCTTAATGCGTGCATGTGATTTAACCCATAGACATATAGGGATTGAAGTAGCTTGCATAGACTGCGAAGAACTGAAAGGTTTTCACAGTTACATTTACTCTGTTAGTTAGTAACTCGGGATTTAAAAAGTGAAATCAATTGGATACATCAACTGGATTGTTCGTAACTCTGACCCTGGATCGCTCTCTTGATATTGTTAACAACCAAAGTTTTGCCCCATTGCTCGATTATATCTTTAGCACTTTACTTACTGCGTTTTAGTATAAAAACTCTTACAACCATTGGAAAAAGACCCCTGGATTGTTTGTTCAGGAATTGTTTATTAAGCACTAGTCTGCATAGTCCTCGTGGGAACGATACTCGACTTTGTCACTTTATTACTTGGCGACCGCGTATACTTGCGTGTGCGTTTGGGAGCAACAAGTTTTTGGCGCCGTTGCCGGGGACTAATTACGGACTAATTACTTTTGAACAATTACTTAATTGCTATTGAGGTTTAATTTTTTGTTGAGTTTCTTGTGCTGTCTCTGGCAATAGGTTTTGAATGCAAAGGAACAAAAAGGACGAATCACTCGCACCTTTTGATCCCGAGCCTGAAAGAACCTTGAGGAAGACAAAGAAGGAAGCGAGAGATCGAGAAGCATTAGAAATCGTACTTGCTTCTTTACCTGTTGAAATGGCTGACGAACAAGCAGTAGCAGTGCGAGATGTGGCTCTTCCTAGTCTGAAAGGAGTAGAGTCAAGTATTGTGAAGCCTGCTATTACTGGAAATTTTGGGATCAAGCCCGGCATGATTCAGTTGCTGCATGTGACGGGGCAATATGGTGGATTCCAGCATGAAGATCCGCAGCAACACTTGCAGAAGTTTCTGGAGATCAGTGATACTTATACACCGGCAGGTGTGTCTACTGATTATGTGCGAATGACTTTGTTCCCATTTTCATTGATTGGGACAGCAAGGAAGTGGTTAAAGGCTGAAAAGCCTGGGTCTATCACTACTTGGGAGGATTTGGCTAAGAAATTCTTGGCTAAGTTTTATCCGTCTGCCAAGACGGCCAGGTTGAGGAGCGCAATTTTGTCCTTCAGGCAGTTTGAAGGCGAATCATTATATGCAGCCTGGGAAATATTTAAAGCTTTATTGAGAGATTGTCCACACCACAACCAATCTAATGAGGTCATTGCACACACTTTTGTTGAGGGGTTGAACCAACATACTAAGATTGTGGTTGATGCTGCTGCTGGAGGCCAAGTGCTGGCCTTAAATTTTGAACAGATATATGACTTACTTGATAAGTTTTCACAGAGCAATCCTGATTGGCAGGGTGATGGCAGAGCTAATATACATATGGAGGGGGCTAGCAGAGCTATTACGCAGAAAGCTGCTGGGGTACCTCAACTAGATGGAATTACAGAGCTGCGAGCGAAGATGGATGCTATTTCTAATCAAATCAGCAAGCTGGCTCTCCAAGCAAAGCCACAACCAGCTCCAGTGCAGCAAGTTCAGACCTTTTGTGAAGTATGTGGTGAGGATCATAGCACTGAGGTTTGTCCCTCTAACCCAGAGTCAGTATATTATGTGGGTAATCAGAACAGATCACAGGGCCAAAACCGAAATCAGTATGGTAATAATTATAACACGGGTTGGCATAATCACCCAAATTTTTCTTGGAAGGATACCCGTGAGCAGTTTCAGGGCAATGAGAGAGCCCAATTTACTCAAAACAATGCACCACAGCAGGGATCGCAGTCACAGGCTCAACCACAGCAGTCTAATACTATGGAGGATATGCTCAAGAAAATTCTTGCAGGGTAGCAAAAGCTCATTGATGAGTCAGCATCTCAGGCACAAACAATTAAAGATTTGAGCAATGCGCAGAAAGATCTTGAAAGACAATTGGGGCAGCTTGCTGGAGCACAAAATAATAGACCTCGGGGTGCTTTACCGAGTGATACAGAGAAGAATCCTAGAGAATTTGTGCAAGCAGTGACTTTGAGGAATGGAAGAGCACTGGAGGAAGTTCCCCCAAAGCCAAAGAAGCCTGTTGGTGAGTTAGAGCCAAATGTTGATAGGGAAGTGGAAAGAGAAGCAGAGAAAGTAACTGAAAAGCAGCCCGAGTCTGCTATTGTGAGACCACCACCACCTTTCCCGCAGAGACTTCAAAAGCAGAAAGTTGATGCAGCATGTAAGAAATTTTTGGAGATATTGAGTCAAATTCAGGTAAATATTCCTTTGGTGGAGCTTTTGCGGGATGTTCCCAAATATGCTAAATACATCAAGGATATTGTTGCTAACAAGAGAAGATTGACTGAGTTTGAAACCGTTGCACTTACTGAGGAGTGCAGTTCCAGAGTTAGAAGCAAGCTTCCGCAGAAATTGAAGGACCCGGGCAGTTTTACCATCCCTTTGAAAATTGGGGAACATGAGGTTGGTCGTGCTTTATGTGATTTGGGTGCTAGTGTGAATTTGATGCCTTCTTCAGTTTTTAGGAAGCTAGGCCTGGGTGAGCCACGACCCACTACTGTGACGCTGCAGCTTGCTGATAGATCGTTGACATGCCCCGAGGGGATTATTGAGGATGTGCTTGTACAAGTGGGTCAGTTCATATTACCCGTTGATTTTATTATTCTTGATTATGAAGCTGATCCTGAGGTTCCTCTCATCTTGGGAAGAGGATTTTTAGCTACTGCGGATGCTGTTATTCGAGTCAGAGCAGGAAAGATGATTATGAAGGTAAATGGGGAAGAAGCTGTGTTTAATGTGTTCAGAGCTACCCAGCTTCCTTCTCACTATGAAGAGTTGTCCATGGTAAAAGTGATAGATGATGAATTGACTGCTGATGAGAGGTCATTCTTGGCTTCTAATGTTGATTCTTTAGAGAGGGCGCTCTTATGTGATGATGATGATATCCTGAAGGATGAAGATACTGAAGAATATATGGAGGTTCTTAATATGCAGAGTAGATTCATCCCAGGGTGGAAGAAATTTGAGGAGCTTGATAGACCGTTGACCTTAGCTCATGCTAGACCGTCTATTGAGAAAGCTCCTAATCTTGAGCTCAAACCTTTACCCGCACATTTACGTTATGCTTATTTGGGTGGAGGTAATACTTTGCCCGTGATCCTTTCTTCTTTGTTGACTGATGTGCAGGTTGAGAAGGTGTTGCGGGTATTGCGAGAGCGCAAGAGAGCTATTGGCTGGACTATTGCTGATATTAGAGGGATTAGTCCTTCTTTCTGCATGCATAAAATTCTCTTGGAGGAAGATCATAAGCCATCCATAGAGCAGCAGAGGAGGCTAAATCCAATCATGAAGGAGGTGGTGAAGAAAGAAGTTATCAAGTGGCTGGATGCTGGTATTATTTTTCCTATCTCTGACAGCAAGTGGGTGAGTCCAGTGCAATGTGTTCCTAAGAAGGGGGGCATGACAGTGGTGAAGAATGAGAACAATGAGTTGATTCCTACAAGAACTGTTACAGGGTGGCGAATTTGCATTGATTATAGGAAGCTCAACAAGGCCACCAGGAAAGATCACTTCCCACTCCCTTTTATTGATCAGATGTTGGATAGACTTGCAAGCCATGAGTAATACTGTTTCCTGGATGGGTACTCGGGCTACAATCAAATTGTGATAGCCCCTGAAGACCAAGAGAAGACCACTTTTACTTGTCCATATGGCACCTATGCATTTAGGAGGATGCCATTTGGGTTGTGTAATGCCCCGGGGACTTTTCAGCGATGCATGATGGCTATTTTCACTGATATGGTGGGAAATTTTGTGGAGGTATTTATGGATGATTTCTCAATGGTTGGTGACTCTTTTGATGAATGTTTGAAAAATCTTGATGCTGTGCTGAGCCGTTGTGAAGAAACAAATCTGGTGCTGAATTGGGAAAAATGTCACTTTATGGTTCAAGAAGGCATAGTACTTGGGCACAAGGTGTCAAAGCAAGGAATTGAGGTTGATAAAGCAAAGATTGAGGCTATTGAGAAATTACCACCACCTATCTCTGTTAAGGGGGTGCGTAGTTTCTTGGGACATGCAGGGTTCTATAGACGTTTCATAAAGGACTTCTCTAAAATTTCCACTCCCTTGTGCAAATTGTTAGAGAAGGATGTGCAATATGTGTTTGATGATGCTTGTCTCAAGGCGTTTGAAGAGTTGAAGAAAAGGTTGGTGACCGCACCAATCATCATTGCTCCTGACTGGTCTTTGCCATTTGAGTTGATGTGTGATGCGAGTGATAATGCTATTGGGGCTGTTCTAGGCCAAAGAATTGGAAGAATCTTTCACTCCATCTATTATGCAAGCAAGACGCTTGATGCAGCCCAGTCTAATTATACTACCACTGAGAAGGAGTTGCTAGCCGTGGTTTATGCTTTTGATAAATTCAGATCTTATTTGGTTGGTACTCGGGTTGTTGTCTACACTGATCATGCCGCAATCGGGTATTTGTTTGAAAAGAAGGACTCCAAGCCTAGACTCATTAGATGGGTTCTCTTACTGCAAGAGTTTGATGTTGAAATTCGAGATCGCAAGGGTACTGAGAATCAAGTTGCTGATCATTTGTCAAGGCTGGAGAATAGAGATCATGTAGATGAAGGGCCCGAGATTAAAGAGGTGTTTCCTGATGAGCAACTTTTTGCTCTTGATGCAGCTGAGGTGCCGTGGTATGCTGACATGGTGAATTTACTTGTGAGTAATGTGTACCCCCCTGGGGCAACTGCTGAGCAAAAGCGTAAACTCCGTCATGAGAGCAGATTTTATGTGTGGGATGAGCCCTATCTGTACAAGATAGGAGTTGATCAACTAGCTAGGAGATGTATTCCAAGGGAAGAAGTAGAGCCGGTTCTACAGAGCTGCCATTCCTCTCCTTATGGTGGCCACCTTGGTGGAGATCGAACAGCTGCAAAGGTACTCCAATCTGGTTTCTTTTGGCCTACTTTATTTAAAGATGCTCATGCACTAGTGAAGCAATGTGATCGTTGCCAAAGAACTGGTACCATTACTAGGCGTCACGAGATGCCTTTGAACAATATCTTGGAGATTGAGCTGTTTGATTGTTGGGGTATTGATTTCATGGGTCCATTCCCACCTTCTATGGGCAATAAATACATCCTTGTAGCAGTTGATTATGTGTCGAAATGGGTGGAGGCTATTGCACTTCCAACGAATGACGCGAGTGTGGTGGTGAAGTTCGTGAAGAAGAATATTTTCACTCGTTTTGGGACACCGCGAGCTATCATTAGTGATGAAGGTACGCATTTTTGTAACCGGTTGTTCAATAAGTTATTGGCTAAGTATGGGGTTCGCTACAAGGTGGCTACTGCTTATCATCCCCAAACTAGTGGCCAAGTGGAAGTGTCTAACAGAGAGATCAAGCAAATCCTTGAGAAGACTGTGAATGCCTCGAGGAAGGATTGGGCTATGAAGTTAGATGATGCTCTCTGGGCCTATCGAACTGCATTCAAAACGCCTATTGGAACCTCTCCATATAGGCTTGTTTATAGTAAGGCCTGTCACTTGTCGGTTGAATTAGAGCATCAGGCGTATTGGGCTATTCAAAAGCTCAACTTTGATATGGCTTTAGCGGGTGAGAGGAGGATGCTCCAACTGCATGAACTTGAAGAGTTCCGTTTCCATGCGTATGAAAATGCAAAATTATATAAGGAACGGACAAAGAAGTGGCATGATAAGCACATTGAGCATCGCTCTTTTGAGCCCGGGCAGCGTATATTGTTGTTCAACTCGAGGTTGAAGTTGTTCCCGGGCAAGTTGAAGTCAAGATGGTCGGGGCCTTTTGAAGTTGTTCGTGTTACCGCACAGGGTGCGGTTGCATTGAGAGCCCCGGGTTCTGAGAGCACATTTTTGGTTAATGGTCAACGGGTGAAACATTATTGGGGAGGTGCGGTGAATCATCGCACTTCAATTACATTGAGAGACCCTTGATTTATACCCGTCGTGCCACGACGTTAAATAAGGCGCTTCTCAGGAGGCAACCCGAGTTTGTACTTGTAATAGTTTAGTTTTTTTTTGTTTTTATAGTGTCACGTAGTTGTTGTTTTTGTGTGTCGTTTTTGTAGGAATTGGGTGAGCTAAACAAGGTGAAATTGATGCATTGAGGGGTATGGGACGTCTCGAGACATGTCCCACGCTTGGGTTTGTACTTGGGATCGAAATTCGGTGCGAAAAAACGTGCTCGGGCGCGTTCGGGAGTGCCCCGCGCCTCCCAAAGCGCGAGAAAAAAAGCTAAGCAAAGAGGCTAGGCGCGGTTGGGAGCGCCCCGCGCCTCCCACCGCGCCATGCTTGGCAGAACGTAAAAGAATTGGCACGCGGTTGGCATGCGGCGCGGACTTAAACGCGCAAGGCAAGGAAATTTTTAAAAAAACGGGTCAACGGGTTTTGACCCGAAATTCTTTAATCCCCCATGCCCTATAACCCGATTTCTAACACTTGTTCTTCATTACTTTCACTCCAAATTCTCTGTAATCACATCCTAATTCATCTCTAACAATTGAACTCATTCCAACTCTTGTGCAATCAACTCTAACACATTCAAGTAAGTACATTACTACTCTTCCTTCTCAATAACATGTAAGTTGTGTTCATTATTGCTCATGGGTGATTCTCTTAGCTAGTTACAAGCTTTTGCATAAAAATTCAATCTTGATGTGCTTAATTGTCTATGATGCTTAGTGTAGAACTTGTGACTTGTAAAAAGAGATCTCCCAACAATTTGGGAGGGTTGGCACATTACAAAATCCATTGAAATTGCTAGTTCAAAGTTGTGCACACTAGGTGTTTGTGAAAAAGCCTCAAAGATTAAATATCAATGACATTGTGAATTCTTGAGTAACAATGCATTCCTTAGGCTTACTATGAACATTAGGTGTTGCATACACACTAGAATTGATCATGAGGCACCCACACTAGCTTGATTTTAAAAATTCAAAACGTGGCATATTTTGCCAAGGCTAGTTTTGTTCAAGTGTGGGGTTGCTCGTGCCATTGAAATGAGTGATTGACAGATAGAGTGTGTGATAAGTGTGGGGTGGTACCCTTGATCTTGAATTGTATTTTTGGCGCTTAGCTATACATCTCACATTGATATTTGTGTTTGTGTAGGTACCATGGTAGCCACATCTCATAAGGCGAGTTCTTCATCCACCGCGGGCCCGAGGAGAGAACCTCAAGCCGGGCCTTCATCCACAAAGCAAAAGGGTAAGGCACCGGCCAAACCCAAGGCAAAAGCAAAGGCAAAGGCCAAGATTCCAAAAGACGCGGTGCCGATACCACGTCCCGGAGGCAAGACCCAGTATGGCCTTCCTTTTGTAAAGAAGGGGGATTGCCAAACATGGTACAAGAATGTGCGGCTTGCGGGGTACATACCCGAGCAACCCATTGATAAATGGCCGGTGCTACAAAAGTTAAGAAGTGTGGCTGAGAAGATCATTGCCCTAAAGTGGGACTCAGTGTTTGAGAGTTCGGGGCACGCCAACTTGGACATGGTCCAAGAATTGTATGCTAACTGGGAGCCCGATGAGGCGTGGAGAGATGATGATGTGGTGACGGTTCGGGGTGTGAAGGTGAAGTTGGATCCATCGGCATTGAATGCCTTCTTGGGGGTAGCTGACCCCGATTATGATGAGTTGAGAGAGTACATCAAGAAACCGGATTACACGGCCTTGCGGGAGACCTTGTGTGGCGAGGGTTCCACGCATAAGTGGGGGTGAGGAGCGGCTGGGAGACACAAGTTTATGCATTTCTCCCAGTTTCTCAAGCCGGCTCGTGTATGGATGAAGTTCATAAATGCACGGATACTACCTTGTTCTCATTACTCCGAGGTCACTAAGACTCGGGCGTGTATGGTGTACTTTTTCATGACTGGGAGGCCGGTGAACATAGGATACTACATGCTGCGAGTAATGAAAAAGGAAAGGAAAGAAAAATCATGTAGTAGGTTGTATTTTGGGAACCTCTTGACCCGTTACTTAGAGAAGGCGGGCGTCCCCGTAGATGAGGTTGGGGATCGCATTGTCCATGATATAGGGAAGCCTTTTGACATTGCTTCGGTCAAGGGGGTGATCACCACGGCACCGGTGAAGCTGACGGCGGACGAGTGGCGGGAGACAAGTGCCAACTTGGCCGCGCGTCAGTACTTGATGATGGAGGCTATGGCCCGTCAGTCGGGTGTTGATTTGACTGCTATTGACCGCAAGGTCCCGCTGACGGAGACCTCGAAGGGTCTGCTGGGCGAGGTTCAAGCTAAAACGGTGGATCCGCAGGAGGATGAGAACACGGATTCAGATATTATGGCCGATGACCCGGACAGTGAGTATGGGACTGATCATGAGGGCGGTGGCCATGATGAGGAGGAGACTTAGGTCCACACTCCTGCGCACCATCCAGATTTCAGGGCAGTTTTCTTGTACTTTTACTTTTGCACTTACTTCTTTGTCGCACTGGGACATTGCTTAGTTTAAGTGTGGGGTGGGGTACTGCCCTTTATCTATTTTTGAGGTTAGGATGCATGTACCTTAGGACTTTTTCTTTTGTCACTTGACTTTGTTTTGATTTATTTCTTGCTTTAATATATAAAAAAAAAAAATTAGAAAACCAATGAAAAATTCCAAAAAGATTTTCCTTTTAGTTTTATTAGTGGTACATGTCATCCGCCCCGTGGTTTTTCTTATGGCCACGGTTCTTTTCCACGGGGAGGCCTTTGAACCGGGTAGTTTTTTATTTTTAGGATTAGAATAGTTAGTATAGGTGACCCTAGACGAAAGGAATAGGTGGAATGCTAGGTGCCTTTGATGTGTTTGATACCGGTGGACTTGAACTTGAGTGCATGTGCTATTTGTGGTGTCCTTGAGTTTTAATTTTGATGCATGCTTAGGAAAAACATGGAACGACCCCCTTGAGATGCTTGAGTTCGCTTGCTTGACTTGATTGCTATCCTTTGTGCATGAGTGCTTAAATTTCCACAATTTGCATTCTAGAAGCTTAGTTGAGAGTTGTTAATGGAACCTCTTTGTGTGAACCATGTGCGAGGTGTGTGTGAGGCATGTTCTTGTTTACTCCATGTTGCATGTTAATGTCTAGAACTTGCCCCGTGTGTGTGCAAAGCGAAATCCTAGCTTGGCTCTAGTCGGGAAATGATACAAGGCCTTCTTTTATTAGCCTACCCTTACATATATACCTTGAAAAAATTGTTGTTGTGACTTCTTTGATCCTTTCTATTGGTACCCACACCCCGAGCCTACCCATTTGTTCTTAATTGACTCTTTTGGCCCTTTACTCCTTAAGCACTTTATTGATATTGTGTAGATGATTGGAGTTGTGGTTGGATGTTGGGAGGTTCTTGAGTGGAACTAATAAAGGGGAATACTTGTGAAAATTGTGAAGTAGTGGAAAACATTGGCAAGGATGGAAGTTAATGAAATTGGAAAAAATGAAATGATAAGAAAAGAAAAAAAAAATAGCAAAGTTGAAAAAAAAATTGTGAAAAGAAAAAAAAAGAGAAAGATGTCCATTCCTTGCTAGTGTGTGCTTGAAAATAAAAATGCTACTTGTTGGGAAGGTGTATGTGTGATACTTGTGATTGGGTGGTTTGATGAGAATTGTGTTTGAAATTAAGTGTGATGTATTAAAGTGCTTAGGGAGGTAGTCACTATTACCATATGTATCCTACCCGCCCCTTAGCCTACATTACGACCTTTCTAAAAGTCCTAGTTAATCCCGATTGGAGTGAGCCTACATTAGTGGAGTCCTACACTACGGGCAAGCCTATGGTACGTTGTGTGTGACATGTGAGCCTTTCATGAGAGTGAGTGAATTCATTTATTATTGCCCCCGTTCTATTCATGATAATTTGTTTGTGTGTGATCTTTGGGGGGGGGGGGGGCACTCTCTTTGATATTGGTGAGGGCATGTGGTTTGCATGAAATAGGTGAAGTTGATGGCTTTTGATTGAGTAGATAGGTGTGATTTTGTGGGAGCATGGTTGCATTAAGTTGAGTTTTATGCATTTGAGCTATTTTGGGGTGGTTGTTCTCATATTTTTGGTTTTGGTAAATTGTTGGCATATTGTGGACCCATGGTAGTCATGTGCGCATTGGTTCAATGGTCGGTATCAACCATAGTCATAGGCAGACCTGTTTTACCTAGGAAAGGAAGTGAGATGTGACTTGCTCGAGGGCGAGCATGGGTTCAAGTGTGGGGTGGTGATGTTCGGCATTTTATGCCTACTTTTCCTTTATATTTCCGCACGTTTGAGCTTGTTTTGCACTCGTTTGGTAGCTTGTGAATGTGGTTTTACACTGATATTGTGTTGTGCGTGTGTAGGTTGTTACGCGATACATTTGGAGCGTTTTTGAGCTTGATTTAGCATGAATTGGTTGAAGGATGGTTGAAGATTGGATTGAGCACACAAAGGCACGACACGAGCCGAGTTTTGGAGCGAAAGAAGAGCATTTTGGCTTGGCACCCTAGCCCATGCGCCGCGTGCTCTACCGTGCGCAGGGGCTAGGCGCGTTTGGCTTGCGCCGCAGGGCAAAAGCACGGAGTCTTGTGACGGGTTCTGACTGTTGGCACGCGTTCCGAGGTGCGGGGCGCCCGTTATAGCGCCCCTTGTGCGCGTTTTTACTTCCTATTCCTTCTAGCATCGGGTCTAACTTATTACTAAGGGTTTGGAAACATTTTAAATAGTTTATTACTTAGTTTTTGAAAGGAGTTCTTGACTTTGGGCAATATTGAGAGCTACACACTTCATTGAACAAGGGTTATTCGCAATCTTTCATCTATTACATCAAGTATTTCATTATTACACCAAATCTTTGTCTTGTGATTATGAATATGTGTGGCTAATTTCCTAACGTTCTGGGGTTAGAGTTTTACATGAAAGTTGATTGTTGAAGATTGATTCCCATTGATTGAATCCCATAACAGGTTACTTATTCTTTCTTGATTTAACTTGTATAATTGTTAGAGCTCGATAATTATACATCATCTATGGTTTTTGGGTTGAACTCGAAAGAGAGAATCTAATTACGTAATAAGAAAGAATAGAACTAGTTTGTGAACCCGGGCATCGGGAAACCAATTCGCGGGTAGGATAGACATATACTTGCTTGCCTAGTTTAACTCATTACATGAATCTTAATGCGTGCATGTGATTTAACCCATAGACATATAGGGATTGAAGTAGCTTGCATAGACTGTGAAGAACTGAAAGGTTTTCACAGTTACATTTACTCTGTTAGTTAGTAACTCGGGATTTAAAAAGTGAAATCAATTGGATACATCAACTGGATTGTTCGTAACTCTGACCCTGGATCGCTCTCTTGATATTGTTAACAACCAAAGTTCTGCCCCATTGCTTGATTACATCTTTAGCACTTTACTTACTGCGTTTTAGTATAAAAACTCTTACAACCATTGGAAAAAGACCCCTGGATAGTTTGTTCAGGAATTGTTTATTAAGCACTAGTCTGCATAGTCCTCGTGGGAACGATACTCGACTTTGTCACTTTATTACTTGGCGACCGCGTATACTTACTTGGCGACTCAGCCTCGAAGTTTTGTATTTGATGTATTTCATCAGTATCATCAATACCACAAATGAACGAATTTTTTGCATGCCACTCTAATTTCCACAACTTTCCACATTAATACTTGATGAATGCACCACAACAACATGGTCATCCACATTATATTTTCATCCACCACAATGTTATTTAAAGTAACAATCAAATTAGACGTATTAATCATAATTAGAATGCAGTACAGTACATGAGACAGTCAAATTAACCATACACATTGCCTTCCAACCATATCAGATCTAATTTCATTAGATAGTCACTTGCACCTCTTGAGATATGATACAGTCATTAATTAGGTGTTCTGATATGCATTCATTGATTCTTTGAATCCCTCCCATGTCTTGCATTGAATGTTACTTATTACTTTTTGTGGATGTCCCACAAGCTCATGTTCACCCAATGGAAATGCCTCGCCTGTCAGATCTAAACATTTAACAGGGCTGCAAACCCTCGAAAATAGAAACCCTAACGCACGAAGTCCAACCAATAATAATATACCTTGGTTATATTTCATCTCTTCAACAAGTTTAGTAATGAGCATAACGGCCCTATTGTTCCACCCAAACTTTTCTGGTTCACCCCAACATTCCCCACTTGTCCGACTGTTGCTGAGCAGTTTTTGGATATCAAATGGACCTCTCTAGAAGGTAATTTTAATGTGGCCGATTTTTCCTCTTTTACAATCAGACTATGGAGTGAATGATTTGATCAATGAATATTCGATTCTTTCTTCAATGTAGAAAGCGCTCGATCAGTGAGCTATTACGCACTCTTTCAAGGGTGGCTGCTTCTAGGCAAACCTCCTAGCTGTCTCTGCACCCCTACCTCCTTTATCACTGAGCGGTCACTTACACTATACCACTGAATATGCCTGCCATTCAATGCGCTCCGCAAGCCAATTCCTATTTCACTCATTTGGCATATTGAATGCGCACAAACCCTATGGAGAAATTTCGTTACACACTACCTCAACCCAACTTTTTAGATTTTGACCTGAACGAAGCAAATCTTGCTTCCTACCCTATCCCCATGAAGATAGCTTTTCTTGAGTTTTACTGTTGCCGTCTACTCGTAAAGAATCACCGAGACAAGTGCATGCTCTCACCAATGTGTACGTTGAAAATTTGAAAAGTAAATACCCTGGCCACTGCAACTGAAATTTTTTTTATTTTTTTAATTTTTATAATTTGCAACTGGCAATTTAATACCCTGGCCACTCCTTTCTTCTTTTCATCGGTAGGAGGGTTATGCATGCCACACCACAGTAAAGATTCCTGCAAACCCCTCAAAAAAGGAAAACGAAAGATCTTTCAATATTCAGTAACTCAATCTCACCTGACGTTCCTTTCTTCTTTTCATCGGCAGGTGGGTGATGCAGGCCACACCATACTAAAGATTCCTACAAATCCCTCAAAAAAAGAAAACGAAAGATCTTTTAATACTATACATAATGACACGGACGAACACAGAAGATAATATATTTGATGTATCGAGTCTTGATGGCCTCTTTTGTATCTTGCATATTCGATTATATTATACTGTAGCAATAGTAATTACTTCCGTCTTCTGTATCTTGCATTTCGTGCTCCATCTCATCCGACTCTAAGACACATAGACGCACCAATAATTTGTACTCCCTGCGTCCCAAATTAGTTGACGCTTTAGTAAGATTCATTTTCATTTGTCACAAATTAGTTGTCACTTCCGAATTTCAAGACTATTTTAGCCAATCCTCTCCAGCTACACATGTAATTATTAATTGTATTCTCAAAAAGTATTTAATAGTCATATATTAAATAATGGTAACATAGTAAAATGTATACCCTATTTATTGATTATCATGATGGACATGCAATAGCTGAAAGTGTCAACTGATTCGGGACGGAAGGAGTAAAAGTCAAAGCAATTGTAGTTATGACGTCGCCTTTTCATTAACCATTGCATGTTTAACTTGACATACGGGCCATGATATATCAAAAGTTAGAACATCGTATAGATATAAGTATACTTCAATTCTTTCTTTTGTTCTAAATATATATTACTCCCTCCGTCCAAAATTAGTTGTCACTTTAGGAGAAATGGTTTGCCTCAAATTAGTTGTCTCTTTAGGATTTCAAGGCTAAATTTACTAGTTCTTCCCAACTACTCCCTCCATCCCAAATTAGTTGAGGTTTTAGAAAGATTCATTTGTCCCAAATTAGTTGACACTTTAGGATTTCAAGACAAAATATATTAGTTCTTTCCTACTATACCCTTAATAATTATAAAAATTCTCAAAAAAAAACTAATATATTTTCTGCTTATTGAATAAGCAGGATCGTTGGGCAGTGAATCCTAAGGGTAAAGCGGTTGTTGATTAGCAAGTTGAAGTAAGGTAATTGTTTATATCCATTTCTTTGGAGGCACCTGGCCTCGTGGATTTTCTACCACGCGTTCCTTACGTGTATAGCTGCCGATACGCGTACTCATTATGCCTTAGCTTTGGATTTATATTGTATATTCTAAGTTATGTCCTGTTTTTGGTATTGCATTGAGGATCTGAGCATTGTACTCTGGTTGTGAGTTGGCATCTACTTCCCGGCTGTCGATGAGAGTCCCGCGCCGGTGAAGGGTTACTATTGCATCACATTTCATTCATATGCATTACATTGCATATCATATTGTGTGCAGGAGTATTCCGCCCCAGCAGCAGGAGTATTCCACTCTTATGTCAGATACTGAGTGCAGGAGTATTCCGCCTCAGCTTTACATTATATCGGGTGCAGGAGTATTCCGCCTCTGGTTTAAATTTTATCGGGTGCATGAGTATTCCACCCCAGGAGCAGGAGTATTCCGCTCCAGTTGGTTATCAGATTGGATTCCCCTCGAATGCAGTAGTATTTCGCTTCGAGATGGGATTACGGGCACATGTGACCCTTTGCATCATATTTCATTTCATTTCATTTCATTTCATACCATTGTGTAGACTTGTGGTACATAACTATTGTTCTGCTTCCACGTGCATTGCTTATTTGTTCATATGTTTCTAGATCGTATTCCAGGTTGATTTTATGGTTTTATACGTGTTTCCGGTTATTATCTGGCTCCGCCTTTTTATAATTTAAATAAGAGGAATTTGGTTTATGTGTTTCTTCTCCCTGGCTAGCTATCCTATTATTTTAGGTGGCTAGTCTGCCCCACTTATTGAGTCCTTTTGACTCACCCTTATTTGTTGTTTGTTTCTTGTCTATCTAATTCGTTTCGGCAGGTTCGCTCCAGGATTGTCTATCTAATTCGTTTCTGATCGTGCGTCAGCCTAGGATGCAAAAGTATTTTCGTTAATTCCTTCGTGGTAATTGTGAACCCTCGTGCGACAAATCAGCAAACGAAATAATTTCAAGACGAAGTAATTTAGCATGGGGCTAGCATTGACAAAGCCCCGAGAGTTTTTTATTGTGTTGACGATCTAGTTACGGAGGTCCCAGTTGTACGTGCTCGCGATGGGCAAGGGTGCAGGGCCTTGTGGTTTTCTTGGCTCTCTACGATGCTTTTACGAGAATCTTAACAATGCAGATACCGCAAGAACCTATTATTCGCTAGGCAGCTTATCAGGTTGCCACAGATGGAAACGTTTGGTCTCAGGGAGCTCTTGTTCCAGTTCCTGATGTTGCCCCAGTAAATTATGTTGCAGAGACAGCATGTGTTATGCCACCAATTTTTCTGGCTGGTTAGCCAGCCAAGGTAACACTTCTGTCCGAGTGCCCAAAGAGGTTGCATTATTTTACATGGTTGAACCTTCCGATGTTCTTAAGCAATGCATCAGATAAACCTCGTGATTCTTTTTAAAATAAAATGATGTCAGCGTATCTTTCAAGCTCTTGATTATATCGAGTGGTATGGTGTTGATTATTCTGCTTTCCAGATTCAGGGTCCAGCCTTGAATTCGTGGGCCGCTCTCTTATTAGCTAACTTGATTCGATTTTTCTTCTAGATCCATGGAAAAGTTCCTTTCGAGTAGCGAGTGAGATGAAAAGTATCGCCAGTTTAAGTGGATTGGATAGGGTAGCCTGTTGGTTTTAGAATATGAGATTGAATTCTATAGAATGGCTGGATATGCATTAGAACTAGTCCATGAGCCTTTCGAGAGATTGAAAGATTTATTGATGACCTTTCTTTTTCCTTGAGATCTCAGATGGCTCGAGAGATTGAGGTCGGAATTTCATTTGATGTTGTAGTTGATATTGCCCGAAGATTCGAGGCATACCATAAGTTAGAGCGGGAAGAGTTAGAGCGGGAGAACAATAGATCCCGTGGCCCTAGTGGGCAACCATGGTACCTCATTTGGAGGTAAGAGTTCTGATTATTTTGGGAGGTCACCTTCCAAGTTATCTCAGCTTGTGTCACGCGATTCTTAGAGTGCGCTAGTAGTTCGTCAATATCAAACCCAGTTTTTCTCTTTGTAGCTATCAACAATCTGTCCAGCTTCTATTTTCACCGAAAAGGTATTATCATTGTCGTGAGTTTGGTTATCCTTTGGGGAGTTTTCCCTTACTCCAGCAAGTAGACAGTCGTCATTTTTCTTGCCCTCAGGCACCTGCCCAGTCGCAGGGATTTCATTTAGATCTCAATCAGCCAATGAAATGTCACCATCCAGTAGAGGTTGAGAGTGTGGTGGCAGTGGTTCTTCATAAAGTGATTGTCAGGGTAGTGGCTCAGCTCAGCTGCAGAGGCAGTTCTATGAACTGCTTTTCTGGCGGGATGCTGAGGTATCCGGTATAGTAGACCCTGAGATTTCTTCTTCTCTTAAATGTGAGTTTGATTTGATTCTTTCGATCGATCTGGAAATGGTGTGCCTTATCATGTTTTCATGATTTTCTTGGATGTCGTTTTTATTAAGAATCAGTTGCGGTAGAGTGGTGAGCTTCTTGTATGATTTATTCCTAGCATTTCTGAGATCCTCTTAGTTGATCTGGTTTAAATGTGAGAAATTTGAGAGAGAGTGTCGGTATTTTCTGCTTGGTATCTTGTTGTACCACTTTAACCTATTATGTCAATTCAGTTCCTCTCTCCGCGAAATTCAATGTTGGTAGGATAATGGGATCCTAATTCGTCACCATCAGAAAGTGTTACCGTTTCTTCTGGTGCAAAGTGATTAGTAAGTAATATTCGATCTATGTATCTCCTCTTGGTTCAAAACGCTAGTAAAGTCATGTTATCCTATGAGCTTGTCTGGGTTATAAAAGGGTTTCTGGTAAATTGTCATAGTTTACTTCTTATTGGGAGGTCAAATTAGCATGGATGTTGTTCCATAAAGCTCATTTAATATCTGTTTCTTCAATTTCTTGGGCTACTTTGACTCAAAAGTAGTCTAGCTTTGGTAGCCAAGCAAATAAGAAGATGAGCTTCTTGAAGCTCTAATTATTTCTATCCTCAGTCCGTTGCCATCTCTTCTTTGTTCGGCACTAGTGAGCTTAGGCGGTCAGTAGTCTCTTATAATGTTCCCTGTGTTGAGCCAGAGTGAAACGACCTCGGTCAGTCAT
Source organism: Petunia secreta (assembly GCA_029990175.1). NCBI lineage: Eukaryota > Viridiplantae > Streptophyta > Magnoliopsida > Solanales > Solanaceae > Petunia > Petunia secreta. The sequence goes on from JARKIP010000156.1 coordinate 841,577, forward strand.
TTCGGAAGTTAGGACTCTGATTGGCGTACCGATAATAATAAAGTATTCGTAATATCTATTAGGACCTGTCTGTAAAATTTGAGCTAAATCAGACTTGGTTTGGTAGGCATCGGAAGAAAATTTCAGTTTTATCGTCGATGAATATTAAAAAGAGATTTACGAGCTCGTATTAGCGAATGAACTCTGATTCGAAATCCGAAAGCGCCATTAGGTTCGTATGATTATTTGTGACTTTTGTGATTTTTCGAAAGTGAATTTCGATATTGTTCGGCTAGTTTCCGCTAAAATACCGAAAGTTAAATAATTTGACTTTTTCTATTTAAATTCGCGTCTTGAGTTTCGGGAGTCCAATTTGAGATCCGCCTTTGCGAGTATGTTAAATATATTTTGTATAACTTGTATGCAAAAGTTGGGATTATTTCGAATATCGTAGGGTACCGTTTTAATTTTTATCATAGAAGCAAATTTTAAAATTAAGGAAAAAAAAAGAATGAAAATGACAAAAATTTAAATTGAAGTTATGCGGTGAGGGATATATATCCCCCTAATCAATTTCGACAACAGAAACATGCGTACATACATACACAGAAACATAAAATGGAAAACACGCAATGGAAAAATGCCAGAAAATGAGAAAAGAGCTGGGAAAATAGTAGAAGTTTTACCCCGAAACATTCAGGCAATGATCTTAATATATTATTTGACTTTATTATGTATGTTTGAATATATTTTTACGGTAAAATAGGGATCTTAGACATCGCCTTAATGATGTAAATTGATAGTTTAAAGGGTCAAATGGACCCCGATAATGAAATTGATTATATATTCGTACTCACTGAGTTATGGGCAACTTATAAATGTAATTTATTTGGGGTTTGGTTATGTGGCCTTAAACCCTGTATATAGGCCTGGCCTGCGTATTGCGTATGTGAATAGGGTATCAGGTTCCTAAGCAGATTGTCCTAAGATGTAAGGAATGAAGCCTTTAGCCTAATTTGATATATTTTTCTGCTTGTTGAATAGAGTGGGATCGTTTGGTAATGAAACCAAAGAACAAGCGGTTATTGAGTCGATGTACTAACTTTGGAATTATATTGTGTACTATATGTTATGCCCTGTTGTTGGTATTGCATTGAGCATATGAGCATTGCACTCTTGTTTTGAGTATCGCATATACTTCTCTGTAATCGATGAGAGTCCCGAGCTGGTGAAGGATCATCATTGCATATACTTCCCGGTTGGTGATGAGAGTCCCGCACCGGTGAAGGGTCATTATTACATATACTTCCCGGTTGGCGATGAGAGTCCCGCACCGGTGAAGGGTCATTATTACATATACTTCCCGGTTGGTGATGAGAGTCCCGCACCGGTGAAGGATCATCATTGCATATGCTTCCCGGTTGGCGATGAGAGTCCCACACCGGTGAAGGATCATCATTGCATATACTTCCCGGTAATCGATGAGAGTCCCGAGCCGGTGAAGGGTCATTATTGCATATATCTCCTGGTAGACGATGAGAGTCCCGCGCCGGAGATAGGTATCAGGCATATGTGACTGCATTGCATCGTACCGTATTCATCCCATCTCATTGCCCCACATACTGACTATTGTGTGTATTGTGTTGTGTTTTATGTATGCGGTATGTATACTATGTCGTAGACATATCTCATTTTGCCTATATATTTCTGGCTCGTATTCTGGGTTGTGGGGATCGGGTTGCACGCCGCAACAGGATGAATATATGGATCGGGTTGCACGCCACGACATGATGAATATATGGATCAGGTTGCACGCCGCAACAGGATGAATATATGGATCGGGTTGCACGCCGCAACAGGATGTATTTCTGATTGTTGATGTGTCCGGGATACCTATATGTTTTGGTTATCTTACGTTCCTGGTTGTCAATGAGTTTGTCATTCCATACGTGTTTCCGGTGATTATCTGGCTCTGCATTTTTATAATTTAAATAAGATGAATTTGGTTTATCTGTTTCATCTCCCTGACTAGCTATCCTATTCTTTGAGATGGCTAGTCTGCCCCACTTATTGAGTCCTTTTGACTCACTGTTGTTTGTTGTTTGTTTTTGTCTATCTATTTCCTTGTGGCAGGTTCGCTCCAGGATTGAGTTCGCCGCGTTGTTCAGGAGCGAAGACGACTTCAGCTGTCAGGGTGAGCCAGCTTTATTCCGGATGGCCACCAGTTTATGGTTTATTATTTCAGTTGCATTTTGCTCCCTTCAAGAGGTATCTGTTTTCTTTTATTCTCTTAGATGTCTGGTCTGGATAGCCCTAAACCTAGTATGTTGGGTAGTCAGCTGTAATTTCTTTTGTACAGCTTAGGGGTATCAGAATGTCTGTTTTATTTTTTTTTGGTTTTAAAAAAAAGTCTTGTTCTTATTTATGGATTTTTATATTTATTTTCCTAATTTGATTGGTAAGGGTTCGACCGACGGGTCTAGGGGAGGATGTCGGGTGCCCGTACGGCCTAATCGGATTCCGGGTCGTGCCAGTTGGTATCAGAGCCCGGTTTAGTGTCTATCCAGACTAGGACAGTGTCTAGTAGAGTCTCGCTGATGGGTACGTAGACGTCCGTAGTTATCTACGAGAGGCTATGATGGAATTTAGGAAGTTTCACTTCCTTCTTTTCTGATCGCGCCTCGCTCTAGGATGCAAAAGTATTTTTATTAATTCCTTCGTGGTAACGGTGAACCTTCGTGCGATAAATCGGCAAATGGTAATAGTTCAGGACGAAGTAATCTAGCTTGAGGCTAGGGCCACTCAAGCCCCGAGAGTTGTGGATTGTGTTGACGATCCAGTTGCGCAGGCCTCAGTTGTACGAGCTCGCGATGGGCAAGGGAGTAGGGCCTTGTATTTCCCTTGGCTCTCTACGATGCTTTACGAGAATCTTGGCGACGCAGATACCGTAAGGCAGCATGTATTGTGCCTCCAGTTGTTCTGGCTGGTTAGCCAGCCGAGGTATCAGTTGGTTCTGAGTGTCCGAAGATGTAGCATTATTTTATGCGGTTGAACCTTTTGATATTCTTAAGCAATGCATAAGATAAACTTCGTGATTTTTTTTTAAAATTACAATGATGTTAGCGTATCCTTCAGGCTCTTGATTATATCGAGCGATATGGTGTTGATTATTCTGCTTTGCGATTTCAATGTCCAGCCTTGAATTGGTGGGCCGCTCTCTTATTAGCTAACTTGGTTCGGTTTTCTTCTAGATTCGTGGAAAAGTTCCTTTCGAGTAGCGAGCGAGATGAAAAGTATTGCCAGCGAGAGTGGATTGGACAGGGTAGCCTGTCGGTTAGCCTGTTGGTGTTTCAGAATATGGGATTAAATTCTATAGAATGGCGGAATATGCATCAGAATTAGTCCATGAGCTTTTCGAGAGATTCAAAGATTTATTGATGACCTTTCTCCTTCCTTGAGATCCCAGATGGCTCGAAAAAAAAAGAAATTGCGGTTGGGACTTCATTTGATGTCGTTGTTAATATTGCCCAAAGGTATTAGGCATATCATAAGTTAGAGCGGGAGAGTAAGAGATCCCGTGGCCCAAGTGGGCAACCATGGTACGTCATTTGGAGGTAAAAGTTCTGATTATTTTGGGAGGTCACCTTTCAGGTTATCTCAACTTGTGTCACACGATTCTTAGAGTGCGCAAGTAGATTTTTTTCTTTGTAGCTATCAACAACCTGTCCAGCTTCCATTTTCATTCAAAAGGTGTTATCATTGTCGTGAGCCTGTCATTTTTGGTTGAGTTTTCCTTACTCCGGCAAGTAGACATTTGTTCTTTTTCTCACCATCAGACCGACATCAGACACCTGCACAGTAGTAGGGAATTTCATTTAGATCTTAATCAACCAGAGATATGCCCTCATTTGATAAAGGTCGAGAGTGTGGTGGTAGTGGTTCTTCTAGAAGTAATTATTAGGGTAGCAGCTCGACTCAGCTGCAGAGGCAGTTCTATAAACTTCTAGTTTGGCAGAATGCTGAGGTATCCGATATAGTGGACCCTGAGATTTCTTCCTCTCTTAAATGTGAGTAAGATTTGATTCTTCCGATCGATTTGGAAATAGTTTGTCATATCATGTTTCCATGGTTTCCTTATTATTTCTATTAAGAATCGGTTGCAGTAGAGGGGCAAGCTTCTGGTATGATTTATTCAGAGCATTTGTGAGACCCTACCATTTTATCTGGTCTAAATATGAGAGATTTTATAGTGAGTGTCGGTATTGTCTGCTTGGCATCTTATCATGCCAGCTTTTATTATTAAGTCAAATTAGTATACCTCTCTTCTCGGAATTCCGTGTTGGTAGGAGGATAGGATTCCTATTCATCACCATCAGAAAGTGTCACATGTTTCTTCCGGTGTAAAGTGGTTAGTAAGTAATATTCGATCTACGTATCTCATCTTGGTTCAAAATGCTAATAAAGTCATGTTATCCTATGAGCTTATCTGGGTTATAACAGGGTTTCTGGTAAATTGTCAGAGTTTCCTTCTTATTGGGAGGTTAAATTGGCATGGATGTTGTTTCATAGAGCTAATTTAATATCTATTTCTTCAATTGCGATTCTTTGGCTAGCTTGACTGACACGACCCGAAATCCGGTTAGGCCGTGCGGGCACCCGACATCCTCCCCTAGACCCGTCGGGCGAACCCTTACCAATTAAATCAGGAAAATAAATATAACAATTCACAAATAAGGACAAGACTTAAAACCAAAATACATACATACTGATACCTCTAAGCTGTACAAAAGAAATTACAGCTCACTACCCAACATACTAGGTTTAGGGTTATCCAGACTAGACATCTAAGAGTACAAAAGAAGACAAATACCTCCTGAAGGGAGCAAAATGCAACTAAAATAATAACCAATAAACTGGTGGCCATCCGGAATAAAAGCTGGCTCACCCTGACAGCTGAAGTCGTCTTGGCTCCTTCACAACGTGGAGAACTCAATCCTGGAGCGAACCTGCCGAAACGAAATAGATAGACAAGAAACAAACAACAAACAAGGGTGAGTCAAAAGGACTCAATAAGTGGGGCAGACTAGCCACCTCAAAGAATAGGATAACTAGCCAGGGAGAAAAGAAATAGATAAACAAAATTCCTTTTATTTAAATTATGAAAAGGCAGAGCCAGATAACAACCGAAAACATGTATGAAACCATAAACTCATCAACAACCAGGAACGTAAGATAACCAAAACATATAGGTATCCCGAACATATCAGCAATCAGAAATACATCCTGTTGCGGCGTGCAACCCAATCCATATATTTATACCGCTGCAACGTGCAACCCGATCCATATATTTATACCGTTGCGACGTGCAACCCGATCCATATATTTATACCGTTGCGACGTGCAGCCCAATTCATATATTTATACTGTAGCGGTGTGCAACCCGATCCTCGCAGCTCAGAATACAAGCCAGAAATATATAGGCAAATAAGCAATGCACGTAGAAGCTGAACATCAGTTATGTACCACAAGTCTACACAATGGTATGAAATGAAATGGAATGGAATGAAATAAAATGAGATGAAATGAAATGAAATATGATGCAAAGGGTCACATGTGCCCGTCATCCCATCTCGAAGCGGAATACTCCTGCATTCGAGGGGAAATCCAATCTGATAACCAACTGGAGCGGAATACTCCTGCTCCTGGGGCGGAATACTCCTGCACCCGATATAATATAAACCAGAGGCGGAATACTCCTGCACTCTCCTGGGGCGGAATACTCCTGCACCCGATATAATGTAAAGCTGAGGCGGAATACTCCTGCACTCAATATCTGACATAAGAGCGGAATACTCCTGCTCTTGGGGCGGAATCCTCCTACCCTCAATGTGATACAATGGAGCGGAATACTCCTGCTCCTGGGGCGGAATACTCCTGCCCTCAATATGATATGCAATGTAATGCATATGAATGCAATGTGATGCAATAACCCTTCACCGGCGCGGGACTCTCATCGACAACCGGGAAGTAGATGCCAACTCGCAGCCAGGGTACAATGCTCAAATCCTCAATACAATACCAACAATAGGACATAACATATAATATATAATATAAATCCAAAGCTAAGGCGTAATGAGTACGCCTATCGGCAGCTACACACGTAAGGAATACGTGGTAGAAAATCCACGAGGCCAGGTGCCTCCAAAGAAATGGATATAAACACTTACCGTATCCCAAAGCTAGCCCTGATACTCAACCACTGCTTTTTCCTTTGGATTAACCGCCAAACGATCTCTTTCTATTCAATAAGCAGAAAAATTATATCAGATAAAGCTAAAGGCTTCATTCCTTATGTTTTAGGGCAATCCAGTTAGGAACCTGATACCCTATTCACATACGCAATACGCAGGCCAGACCTATATACAGGGTTCAAAGTCCCATAACCAAACTCTAAATAAATTATATTTATATGTTGCCCATGAATTACTGAGTGCGAATATATAATCATTTCCATCATCGGGGTCCAATTGACCCTTTAAACTATCAATTTACGCCAATAGGGTGATGTATAATATCCTTATTTTTACCGTAAAAATATATTCAAACACACGTAATAAGCTAAGATAATAAGTTAACATCATTACCTGAAGATTTGGGGTAAAAATTCCACTATTTTTCCACTCCTTTTTCCCTTTTTCCTTCTCTCTTTTCTAATTTTTTCTTTCGGTAGGTTTGTTCGAATGTTTCTGTATGTATTGCTAATTTCTAAGCTAAGGGATTTAATCCCCTTAGCTGACCGACAATCATTTTGACTTTTTCTCTTTTTTTTTTTTTTTTTTTTTTTTTTTTTTTTTTTTGTAAATTCGCTACGACGATAAAAATTAAAATGGAACTCTAGAGAAGTCGAAATGATCCCAAATTTTTCAAGTAAGCTATACAAAATATATGTAACATACTCGCGAAGACGGATCTCAAATGGGATTCCCGAAACTCAAGATGCGAATTTAAATGAAAAAGGTCAAATTATTTAACTTTCGACATTTTTTTGCGGAACTAGCCGAACAACATCGAAATTCACTTTCGAAAAATTATAAAAGTCACAAATAATTATACGAACCCAACGGCGCTTTCGGATTTCGAATCGGAGCTCATTCGGCAAAAACCGAGCTCGAAAATCTCCTTTTAATATTAATCGCCATTAAAACTGAAACCTTCTTCCGATGCCTACCAAACGAGATCTGATTTAGCTCAAATTTTAGAGACAGGTCCTAATGGACATTACGAATATTTTAAAATTATCGACACGCCAATCGGAGTCCTAACTTCCGAAACGACTGACCGAGGTCGTTTCATTCTCCTCCACTTAAACTCTCGTTCGTCCTCGAACGAGCCTAAATCTAAAGCAAGATTTACGCAGATAACAAGAGAACTTGCACAACCTTCATAAATTACTCCACGGACATGATCTCATAATTACAGAATCAGAGTTATGACATGCACATCAAACCCTTGGATAAAAACATAGCTGGATAATATCATAACGTCATTTCCCAAGTTATTCTGACTAAACCGATCATTCCTCGATCACGAGGGGAGAATTCTGCATTTTCGAAGCAAAGATATACGAAACTCTGGATGGACTAACATGATTCAGCCGAGAATCACCTTTTCGATATACCTTTCGATATAGAACAAGTCGATGAAACAAAGAATTAGCTTACGCTTGATGTAATAGGGGGAACTTTTGAAGTACCTTGTCAGTACATATTATAGAAGATTTGATGCAAGCTATATTATTTTTACAAACACACTAGGCAACATCTCAGTTGATGTTAGTGTTGTTCCGCAAGCTCCTTGTGGGAATGTAGTTACTCATATCCTAATGTATGTCAAAGGTTCATCTGAACAGGGTCTATATATAAGGATAAGGATCAGGTAAATACTTCTGGATAGTATGATGCAGACCAGGAATGATCTCCAGACTGAACACCTACTTTAGGGTATTTTCTTTCAATTAAAAATATTATGACTTGAAAAAGTAAAAATAAAGGAGACACGTAGTTGGACCATGAGCTGAGGCAGAATACCAGCAACAAAGTTGATTACATGAGCGCTTACAACGCTAAAGTAACCTCTCAAGGAGTTAAGGTGTGAAGGAGATATGCCAATGATGGATGGACGACAAGCTGCACTAGATCTTTCACTCTAAATTTCCATGAAGTAAAACAGCGTCAGTATGAGGATCCAGTTCCAGTTGAATACAGACAGATAGCCCAAGGAAAACCGAAGTCACCATACAGGGTCACTACTGACGGTGTTCTCATGTATAAAGATAGACTTTGTATTTCTGATTTCACAGATTTACGTGGACAGATTATGATAGAGGCACATTATTCCAAATACACTGTTCATCCAGATTCGACTAAGATGCACCATGATCTTAAGCAGATTATTGGTGGGATAGAATGAAGTGTGACATAGCAGGATTTGTGGCTCAGTGTTCTAATTGCCAGCAGGTTAAAGTCATGTCATCTTTTCAGACTTTATATTTTCAGCAGATAGATACGTATATATGATCAGGTTGCCAGCTTATCCCTATCATTAATAGATTATTAGTGGGTTTAGCAATGATCGACACTCATTGTAGATTTCTACCGTAGCCTTACTTTGGGTCGTGAGAAAAGTGATATCAACACCTCAGAGATTTAATATTACCATTCAGTATTTGGAGGAAGACTCCTCCACTTAAAGCACAAACTCATGTAGCCATTTGTATAGGAATAACCATCCTCGCACAGTCTGCTGGACTAAAGAAGATTTGGCTAAAAGCTGAACGTAAGCAGACCGAAGCTACCAACTACCCTTTCGAGTTGCCAAACAGCTGCAACTCTCAAGTTCACAACTCCATACCTTTGCCGTAAACACCACCGCCCGATGGATGGTACTTCTATATAAAAATTTCGGCAGAGTTTCCCCTGAAACTGGATGATCCGCAAAAACAGAACCAGCACTATACTATACATGGGAATGGATACCCGGATAAACTGATAACATAAACATGTTAAACGGATAACAAGATGAGACAACTGGACCAAAACAATAATATGCTTCCAAAATAATAATATGCTTACCCGACCACAATAACACGTACTCTGGCTCAACACAGGGAACGTCACAAACGGCTACCAATCGCCCAAGCTCACTAGTGCCGGACGAAGAAGAAATGGAAATAGATCGAGGATAGAAATAATTAGAACTTCAGGAAGTTCATCTTCTTATTTGCTTGACTACCAAAGCTAGACTACTTCCGCATCAGACGAGCCAAAAATCGCAATTGAAGAGATAGACATTAAATAAGCTTTATGGAAAAACATCTATACCAATTTTAACCTCCCAATAAGAAGGAAACTCTGACACTTTACAAGAATACCCTTTTATAACTAAGACAAGCTCATAGAATAACATGACTCTACTAGAATCTCGAACCAAGAGGAGACACATAGATCGAGCATTACTTACCAGCCACTTTACACCGGAAGAAACAACGACACTTCCTGATGATGACGAATAAGAATCCCATCATCCTACCAACACTGGTCTCCGAGGAGAGAGGTAAAATGACTTGACATAATATCACAAGGTGGCATAACAGGATGCCAAGCCAATAGCAATACTCACCATCAAATCTCTCATATTTAAATCAGATAAACTAGTAGGGTCTCATAAATGCCAGAAATAAATCGTATCAGAAACTCACCCCTCCACCGCTACCGATTCTTAATAAAAACGACATCCAAGGAAACCATCGAAACATGATAAGACATACCATTTCCGGATCGATCGAAAAAAAATTCAAATCTTACTCACATTTAAGAGAAGAAGAAATCTCAGGGTCTACTATATCGGATGCCTCCGCATCCTGCCAGGCTGGCAGTTCATAAAACTGCCTCTGCGGCTGAACTAAGCCGCTACACGGATAATTACCTTCTGAAGAACTACTACCACCACGCTCTCAACCGCTACTGGATGGTGGCATTTCTTTTGCCGATTGAGATCTAAATGAAATTCCCTGCGACTGCGCAAATACCTGATAACGAGAGAAAAGACGACTGCCTACTTGTCGGAGTAAGGGAAAATCCTCAAAAAGAATAGCCAAACTCACAACAATGATACCACTTTTTCGCTGAAAAGTGGAAACTGGACAGATTATTGAAAGCCACAAAGAGAAAAATTGGGTCTGATATTGACTAACTACTGACGCACTCTAAGAATCACGTGACACACACTGAGATAACCTGGAAGGTGACCTCCCAAAATAATCAGAACTCTTACCTCCAAATGAGGTAACATGGTTACCCACCAGGGCCGTGGGATCTCTTACTTTCCCGCTCTAACTTATGGTATGCCTCGAACCTTCGAGCAATATCCACAACAACATCAAATGAAATCCCGACCTCAATCTCTCGAGCCATCTGGGATCTCAAGGAAAATGAAAGGTCATCAATAAGTCTTTGAATCTCTCGAAAGGCTCATGAACTAGTTCTGATGCATATCCAGCCATTCTATAGAATTCAATCTTATATTCTGAAACACCAACAGGCTAACCGACAGACTACCCTGTCCAATCCACTTGAACTGACAACATTTTTCATCTTGTTCGCTACTCGAAAGGAACTTTTTCCACGAATCTAGAGGAAAAACCGAATCAAGTTAACTAATAAGAGAGCAGCCCACAAATTCAAGGCTGGACCCCTGAAACTGGAAAGAAGAATAATCAACACCATACCGCTTGATATAATCAAGAGCCTGAAGGATATGCTGACATCATTTTATTTTAAAAAGAATCACGGGGTTTATCTTATGCATTGCTTAAGAATATCGGAAGGTTCAACCGCGTAAAATAATGGAACCTCTTTGGGCGCTCAAATCTAACCGTTACCTCGGCTGGCTAACCAGCCAAAACAATTAGAGGTACAACACGTACTACCTCCGGAATATAATTTACTGCAGCAATATCAAGAACCGGAAAAGGAGCTCCCTGAAATCGAACGTCTGCACATGCGGCAACCTGATAGGCTGCCCAGCGATTAATAGGTTCTTACGGTATCTGCGTCGCCAAGATTCTCGTAAAGCATCGTAGAGAGCCAAGGGAACTACAAGGCCCTGCTCCCTTGCCCATCGCGAGCTGGTACAACTGGGACCTCCGTAACTAGATCGTCAGCACGATCAAAACACTCGCGGCTTCGTCAGTGCTAACCCCAGGTCAGACTGCTTCGTCTTGAACTCATACCGTTTGTTGATTTATCGCACGAGGGTTCACAATTACCACGAACGAATTAGCGAAAATACTTTTGCATCTTAGACCGACGGAAGATCAGAAAAGAAGGAAGTGAAACTTCCTAAATGCCATCATAGCCCCTCGTAGATAAGTACGGACGTCTACGTACCCATCAGCGAGACTCTACTAGACACTGTCTTAGTCTGGATAGACACTAAACTGGGCTCTGATACCAACTGACACGACCCGGAATCCGGTTAGGCCGTGCGGGCACCCGACATCCTCCCCTAGACCCGTCGGGCGAACCCTTACCAATTAAATCAGGAAAATAAATATAACAATTCAAAAATAAGGACAAGACTTAAAACCAAAATACATACATACTGATACCTCTAAGCTGTACAAAAGAAATTACAGCTCACTACCCAACATACTAGGTTTAGGGTTATCCAGACTAGACATCTAAGAGTACAAAAGAAGACAAATACCTCCTGAAGGGAGCAAAATGCAACTAAAATAATAACCAATAAACTGGTGGCCATCCGGAATAAAAGCTGGCTCACCCTGACAGCTGAAGTCGTCTTGGCTCCTTCACAACGTGGAGAACTCAATCCTGGAGCGAACCTGCCGAAACGAAATAGATAGACAAGAAACAAACAACAAACAAGGGTGAGTCAAAAGGACTCAATAAGTGGGGCAGACTAGCCACCTCAAAGAATAGGATAACTAGCCAGGGAGAAAAGAAATAGATAAACAAAATTTCTTTTATTTAAATTATGAAAAGGCAGAGCCAGATAACAACCGAAAACATGTATGAAACCATAAACTCATCAACAACCAGGAACGTAAGATAACCAAAACATATAGGTATCCCGAACATATCAGCAATCAGAAATACATCCTGTTGCGGCGTGCAACCCAATCCATATATTTATACCGCTGCAACGTGCAACCCGATCCATATATTTATACCGTTGCGACGTGCAACCCGATCCATATATTTATACCGTTGCGACGTGCAGCCCAATTCATATATTTATACTGTAGCGGTGTGCAACCCGATCCTCGCAGCTCAGAATACAAGCCAGAAATATATAGGCAAATAAGCAATGCACGTAGAAGCTGAACATCAGTTATGTACCACAAGTCTACACAATGGTATGAAATGAAATGGAATGGAATGAAATAAAATGAGATGAAATGAAATGAAATATGATGCAAAGGGTCACATGTGCCCGTCATCCCATCTCGAAGCGGAATACTCCTGCATTCGAGGGGAAATCCAATCTGATAACCAACTGGAGCGGAATACTCCTGCTCCTGGGGCGGAATACTCCTGCACCCGATATAATATAAACCAGAGGCGGAATACTCCTGCACTCTCCTGGGGCGGAATACTCCTGCACCCGATATAATGTAAAGCTGAGGCGGAATACTCCTGCACTCAATATCTGACATAAGAGCGGAATACTCCTGCTCTTGGGGCGGAATCCTCCTACCCTCAATGTGATACAATGGAGCGGAATACTCCTGCTCCTGGGGCGGAATACTCCTGCCCTCAATATGATATGCAATGTAATGCATATGAATGCAATGTGATGCAATAACCCTTCACCGGCGCGGGACTCTCATCGACAACCGGGAAGTAGATGCCAACTCGCAGCCAGGGTACAATGCTCAAATCCTCAATACAATACCAACAATAGGACATAACATATAATATATAATATAAATCCAAAGCTAAGGCGTAATGAGTACGCCTATCGGCAGCTACACACGTAAGGAATACGTGGTAGAAAATCCACGAGGCCAGGTGCCTCCAAAGAAATGGATATAAACACTTACCGTATCCCAAAGCTAGCCCTGATACTCAACCACTGCTTTTTCCTTTGGATTAACCGCCAAACGATCTCTTTCTATTCAATAAGCAGAAAAATTATATCAGATAAAGCTAAAGGCTTCATTCCTTATGTTTTAGGGCAATCCAGTTAGGAACCTGATACCCTATTCACATACGCAATACGCAGGCCAGACCTATATACAGGGTTCAAAGTCCCATAACCAAACTCTAAATAAATTATATTTATATGTTGCCCATGAATTACTGAGTGCGAATATATAATCATTTCCATCATCGGGGTCCAATTGACCCTTTAAACTATCAATTTACGCCAATAGGGTGATGTATAATATCCTTATTTTTACCGTAAAAATATATTCAAACACACGTAATAAGCTAAGATAATGAGTTAACATCATTACCTGAAGATTTGGGGTAAAAATTCCACTATTTTTCCACTCCTTTTTCCCTTTTTCCTTCTCTCTTTTCTAATTTTTTCTTTCTGTAGGTTTGTTCGAATGTTTCTGTATGTATTGCTAATTTCTAAGCTAAGGGATTTAATCCCCTTAGCTGACCGACAATCATTTTGACTTTTTCTCTTTTTTTTTTTTTTTTTTTTTTTTTAAATTCGCTACGACGATAAAAATTAAAATGGAACTCTAGAGAAGTCGAAATGATCCCAAATTTTTCAAGTAAGCTATACAAAATATATGTAACATACTCGCGAAGACGGATCTCAAATGGGATTCCCGAAACTCAAGATGCGAATTTAAATGAAAAAGGTCAAATTATTTAACTTTCGACATTTTTTTGCGGAACTAGCCGAACAACATCGAAATTCACTTTCGAAAAATTATAAAAGTCACAAATAATTATACGAACCCAACGGCGCTTTCGGATTTCGAATCGGAGCTCATTCGGCAAAAACCGAGCTCGAAAATCTCCTTTTAATATTAATCGCCATTAAAACTGAAACCTTCTTCCGATGCCTACCAAACGAGATCTGATTTAGCTCAAATTTTAGAGACAGGTCCTAATGGACATTACGAATATTTTAAAATTATCGACACGCCAATCGGAGTCCTAACTTCCGAAACGACTGACCGAGGTCGTTTCATTGACTCATAAGTAGTCTAGCTCTGGTAGCCAAATAGATAAGACGATGAGCATCATAAAGATCTAATTATTTCTATCCTCAGTTTATTGCCATCTCTTCTTCTTTCGACACTGGTGAACTTAGGCGATCAGTAACCTATTGTGATGTTCCCTATGTTGAGCCAGAATGCATGTCAAGGTAACCGGGTAAGCATATTATTGTTTCGGATACAAACACTTACTCTTCCAAAAGATAGCACTACTAAGAACTACGGTAAAAGATGTGCAAAATTGTAGCACAAAATGTTTCAAAATATGGAAAATTGTTTTTATTTTCGGACATCTGTTAGTAGTTTGCGCATAACGCCTTGTACAAAATTGATATTAAGATGCTTCAAGATTCCCTGGAACCCTAAGACATATATCTAAAACTTTTATGAAGACTATGAAGTCTATAACTTTGATCTATACTCTGAAAATTAGGTTGAAAATCAGGACAGTGGTGCTGTCCAGACATTCTATCTGCGGATTTGTTATGTCATCCAGTTGTCTCATCTTGTTATCCGTTTAACATGTTTATGTTATCAACTTATCCGGGTATCCATTCCCATGTATAGTATAATGCTGGTTCTATTTTGCGGATCATCCAGTTCCAGGGGAAACTCTGCCGAAATTTTTATATAGAAGTACCATCCATCAGGCGGTGGTGTTTACGACAAAAGTATGGAGTTGTGAACTCGAGAGTTGCAACTCGAAAGGCTAGTTTGGTAGCTTAGGTCTGCCTACATTCATTTTTTTAGCTAAATCTTCTTTAGGCCAACAGGTTGTGCGGGGATGATTATTCCTATTCAAATTATTTGTATGAGTTTATGCTCTAAGTGGAGGAGTCTTCCTCCAATTGATGTCGAATCATAATATTAAATCTCTAAGGCGTTGCTGAAGCGTAAGCTAATTCTTTGTTTCATCGTCCTGTTCTATATCGAAAGTATATCGATGAGGTGATTCGTTGGTGGAATCATGTTAGCCCATCAAGAGTTGCGTGTATCTTTATTTCGAAAATATAGAACTCTTCTCTCATGATCGAGAAAGGGTCAGCTTAGTCCGAATAAGTTGGGCAATGATGTTATCATATTATCTAGCTATGTTTTTATCCAAGAGTTCGATATGCGTGTTATAATTCTGATCCTGTAATCAGGAAATAATGCCCGTGGAGTAGCTCATGAAGGTCGTGCAATTTCTCTTGTAATCTGCGTGAATCTTTCTTTGGACTTAGGCTCGTTCGAGGACGAACGAGAGTATAAGTGGAGGAGAATGAAACGACCTCGGTCAGTCGTTTCGGAAGTTAGGACTCTGATTGGCGTACCAATAATTTTAAAATATTCGTAATATCCATTAGGACCTGTCTGTAAAATTTGAGCTAAATCAGACTTCGTTTGGTAGGCACTGGAAGAAGATTTCAGTTTTTATCGTCCATAAATATTAAAAAGAGATTTACGAGCTCGGTATTGGCGAATGAACTCTGATTCGAAATCCGAAAGCGCCATTAGGTTCGTATGATTATTTGTGACTTTTGTGATTTTTCGAAAGTGAATTTCGATATTGCGGCTAGTTTCCGCTAAAATGCCGAAAGTTAAATAATTTGACTTTTTCTATTTAAATTCGCATCTTGAGTTTCGGGAGTCCAATTTGAGATCCGCCTTCGCGAGTATGTTACATATATTTTGTATAACTTCTATACAAAAGTTGGGATTATTTCAAATATCGTAGGGTACCGTTTTAATTTTTATCGTAGCAGCGAATTTTAAAATAAATAAAAAAAAGAAAAATGACAAAATGTTAAAATGAAGTTAGGCGGTGGGGGATCTATATCCCCCTAATCAATTTGGACAACAGAAACATACATACATACATACATACATACATACACAGAAACATAAAATGGAAAACACGCAGTGGAAAAATGCCAGAAAATGAGAAAGGAGCCGGGAAAATAGTAGAAGTTTTACCCCCGAAACATTCAGGTAATGATCTTAATATATTATTTGAGTTTATTACGTATGTTTGAATATATTTTTACGGTAAAAATAGGGATCCTAGACATCGCCCTAATCACGTAAATTGATAGTTCAAAGGGACAAATGGACCCCGATAATGAAATTGATTATATATTCGTACTCAGTGAGTTATGGAAAACTTATAAATGTAATTTATTTGGGGTTTGGTTATGTGGCCTTAAACCCTGTATATAGGCCTGACCTGCGTATTGCGTATGCGAATAGGGTATCAGGTTCCTAACCAGATTGCCCTAAGATGTGAGGAATGAAGCCTTTAGCCTAATTTGATATATTTTTCTGCTTATTAAATAGAGTGGGATCGTTTGGCAATGAAACCAAAGGACAAGCGACTATTGAGTGGATGTACTAACTTCGTAACAAGGTAAGTGTTTACATCCATTTCTTTGGAGGCACCTGGCCTCGTGGATTTTCTACCACGTCTTCCTTACGTGTGTAGCTGCCGATAGGCGTACTCATCACGCCTTAGCTTTGGAATTATAATGTGTATTATATGTTATGCCCTGTTGTTGGTATTGCATTGAGCATATGAGCATTGCACTCTGGATTTGAGTATCGCATATACTTCCCGGTAATCGATGAGAGTCCCGAGTCGGTGAAGGATCATCATTGCATATACTTCCCGGTTGGCGATGAGAGTCCTGCACCGGTGAAGGGTCATTATTACACATACTTCCCGGTTGGCAATGAGAGTCCCGCACCGGTGAAGGATCATCATTGCATATGCTTCCCGGTTGGGGATGAGAGTCCCGCACCGGTGAAGGATCATCATTGCATATACTTCCCGGTAATCGATGAGAGTCCCGAGCCGGTGAAGGGTCATTATTGCATATATCTCCCGGTAGACGATGAGAGTCCCGCGCCGGAGATAGGTATCAGGCATATGTGACTGCAGTGCATCGTACCGTATTCATCCCATCTCATTGCCCCGCATACTGACTATTGTGTGTGTTGTTTTGTGTTTTATGTATGCGGTATGTATACTATGTCGTAGACATATCTCATTTAACCTATATATTTATGGCTCGTATTCTGGGTTGCGGGGATCGGGTTGCACGCCGCAACAGGATGAATATATGGATCGAGTTGCACGCCGCGACATGATGAATATATGGATCGGGTTGCACGCCCCAACAGGATGAATATATGGATCGGGTTGCACGCCGCAACAGGATGTATTTCTGATTGTTGATGTGTCCGGGATACCTATATGTTTTGGTTATCTTACGTTCCTGGTTGTCGATGAGTTTTTCATTCTATACGTGTTTTCGGTTATTATCTGGCTCTGCCTTTTTATAATTTAAATAAGAGGAATTAGGTTTATCTGTTTCATCTCCCTGACTAGCTATCCTATTCTCTGAGATGGCTAGTCCGCCCCACTTATTGAGTCCTTTTGACTCACCCTTGTTTGTTGTTTGTTTTTGTCTATCTATTTCGTTTTGGCAGGTTCGCTCCAAGATTGAGTTCGCCGCGTTGTTCGGGAGCGAAGACGACTTCAGCTGTCAGGGTGAGCCAGCTTTATTCCGGATGGCCACCAGTTTATGGTTTATTATTTCAGTTGCATTTTGCTCCCTTCAAGAGGTATCTGTTTTCTTTTGTACTCTTAGATGTCTGGTCTGGATAGCCCTAAACCTAGTATGTTGGGTAGTCAGCTGTAATTTCTTTTGTACAGCTTAGGGATATTAGTATGTCTGTGTGTTTTTTTTTTTTAAAAAAATCTTGTTCTTATTTATGAATTGTTATATTTATTTTCCTAATTTTATTGGTAAGGGTTCGCCCGACGGGTCTAGGGGAGGATGTCGGGTGCCTGCACGGCCTAATCGGATTCCGGGTCGTGTCACAGAGTGCGTGTCAAAGTGGCGGGGTAAGCACATTGTTGTTTTTCAAGGCTACTAAGGGTAATGAGAGGCATCATTTGACCTCTAATTTGATCCATCAGGCGGTGGTGCTTATGGCAAAGGTATGGAGTTGTGAACTCGAGGGTTGCAGCTGTTTGGCAACTCGAGAGAGTAATTTGGTAGCTCAGGTCTGAGCCGCGTTCTCTATTTAGCTAAGTCTTCCTTAATCCAGCAGGTTGTGCGAGGATGGCTATTTTCATTCAACTTAACTGTATGAGCTGAAGCTCTAAGTTGAGGAGTCTACCTCCAATAATGAATATAAATATTAAATCTCTAAGGCGTTGTGAGAGCGTAAGCTAATTCTTAGTTTCATTAACCTATTCTATATCGAAAAGTATATCGAGGAGGCGATTCATCTTTCGAAATTATGTTAATCTATCCAGAGTCTCGTATATCTTTCTTCCGACAATGTAAGACTCTCCTCTCATGATCAAGAAAGGGTGAGCTTAGTCAGAATAAGTTGGGAGTGTTATGATATTATCCAGATATATTTTATTCCAAGAGTTCGATATGCGTTATAATCTGATCCTGTAATAAGAGGATAATACCCGTGGAGTAGTTTATAAAGGTCATACAAGTACTTTTGTTATCTGTGTGAATGTTGCTTTAGACGGAAGCTCGTTCGAGGACGAACGAGAGTCTAAGTGAAGGAGAATGAAACGACCTCGGTCAGTCGTTTCGGGAGATAGGACTTCGATTTGCGTGCCAATAATTTTAAAATCTTCGTAAGGTCCATTGGGACTTATCTGTAAAATTTGAGCTAAATCATGCTTCGTTTGGTGGGCATCGCAAGAAGGTTTCAGTTTTTATTATCGATAAATATTAAAAAGAGATTTTCGATCTCGGTTTTGGAGAACAAGCTCCGATTCGAAATCCGAAAGGGCCGTTAGGTTCGTATGATTATTTGTGACTTTTGTGATTTTTCGAAAGTGAATATCGAGGTTGTTCGGCTAGTTTCTGCTAAAATGCCGAAAGTTAAATAATTTGACCTTTTTCCATTTAAATTCGCATCTTGAGTTTCGAGACCCCGATTTGAGATCCGCCTTAGTGAGTATGCTACATATATTTTGTATAACTTGTATGAAAAAGATGGAATTATTTCAGATATCGTAGGGTACCGTTTTAATTTTCGTCGCGAAAAAAAAGGAAAACAAAGTAAAATAATAGAAAAAGGAAAAGACAAAAGAAAGAAAAGAAAAGAGAAAGAAATGAGGCGGTGGTCCTTAGCTAAGCTAAGGACAAGTTAGTAGTATACAGAAACAGATGTTTGAACAATATGAGCAGAAAGAAATTGACATGACGGGGAAGAAGAGAAAAATGCCAGAAAATGAGAAAAGAACCGGGGAAAGATAGAATTTTTACCCGAAACATTCAGGTAATGATCTTAATGTATTATTTTTGTTTATTACGTGTGTTTAAATATATTTTAACGATAAATATTGGGATATTAGACATCATTTTAATAAACTCAACTAATAGTTTAAAGGGTCAATTAGACCCAATAGTGGAATTGATTATATATTCGTACTCAGTGAGTTATGGGCAATATATAAATGTAATTTATTTAGGGTTTGGTTTTATGACCTTAAACCCTGTACATAGGCCTGGTCTGCGTATTGCGTATGCCAATAGGGTATCAGTTTCCTAACCGGATTGCCCTAAGATGTGAGGTATGAAGACTTTAGCCTAAATTAATATATTTTCTGCTTATTGAATAAGCAGGATCGTTGGGCAGTGAATCCAAAGGATATAGCGGCTGTTGAGTAGCAAGTTGAAATAAGGTAAGTGTTTATATCCATTTCTTTGGAGGCACCTGGCCTCGTGGATTTTCTACCACGCGTTCCTTACGTGTGTAGCTACCGATAGGCGTACTCATTATGCCTTAGCTTTGGATTTACATTGCATATTATATGTTATGTCCTGTTGTTGGTATTGCATTGAGGATCTGAGCATTGTACTCTGGCTGTGAGTTGGCACCTACTTCCCGGCTGTCGATGAGAGTCCCGTGCCGGTGAAGGGTATTTATTGCATCACATTGCATTCATATGCATTATATGTCATTCATATGCATTACATTTCATATCATATTGGGTGCAGGAGTATTCCGCCTAGGAGAGTGCAGTAGTATTCCGCCTCTGGTTTACATTTTATCGGGTTCAGGAGTATTCCGCCCCAGCAGAGTGCAGGAGTATTCTGCCTCTGGTTTATATCATATTGGGTGCAGTAGTATTCCGCCTCAGGAGCAGGAGTATTCCGCTCTTATGTCAGATACTTTATGCAGGAGTATTCCGCCTCAGCTTTACATTATATCGGTGCAGGAGTATTCCGCCTCAGGAGAGTGCAGGAGTATTCCGCCTCTAGTTTATATTATATTGGGTGCAGGAGTATTCCGCTCCAGTTGGTTATCAGATTGGATTCCCCTCGAATGCAGGAGTATTCCGCTTCGAGATGGGATTACGGGCACATTTGACCCTTTACATCATATTTCATTTCATTTCATACCATTGTGTAGACTTGTGGTACATCACTATTGTTCTGCTTCCACGTGCATTGCTTATTTATTGATATGTTTCTGGCTCGTATTCTGGTTGAGTTTATGGTTTCATACGTTTTTCCAGTTTTTATCTGGCTCGTTTTTCCAGTTTTTATCTGGATATCTTACGTTCCTGGTTGTTTAATAGTTTGTGATTCCATACGTGTTTCTAGTTATTATCTGACTCTGCCTTTTCATAATTTAAATAAGAGGAATTTGGTTTATCTGTTTCTTCTCCCTGGCTAGCTATCCTATTCTATAGGTGGCTAGTCTGCCCCACTTATTGAGTCCTTTTGACTCACCTTTGTTTGTTGTTTGTTTCTTGTCTATCTATTTCGTTTCGGCAGGTTCACTCCAGGATTGAGTTCGCCACGTTGTGAAGGAGCGAAGACGACTTCAGCTGTCAGGGTGAGCCAGCTTTTATTTCGGATGGCCACCAGTTTATTAGTTATTATTTCAGTTGCATTTTGCTCCCTTCAGGAGGTATCTGTCTTCTTTTGTACTCTTAGATGTCTAGTCTGGATAGCTCTAAACCTAGTATGTTGGGTAGTCAGCTGTAATTTCTTTTGTACAGCTTAGAGGTATCACTATGTCTGTGTTTTTTTAAGTCTTGTCCTTATTTATGAATTATTATATTTATTTTCCTAATTTAATTGGTAAGGGTTCGCCCAACGGGTCTAGGAGAGGATGTCGGGTGCCCACACGGCCTAATCGGATTTCAGGTCGGGTCGGGTCAGCACGTGATGCTTAGAATTGTAGAGTGTTTATATATCATTGGATTTGAAGGAATGAAAATCCACATTTCAGTAATCATAAACTTGGGTATCAAGTTTTCAAAAAACTTAATTTGCCTTGTGAATATTGTTTCCAAAGTTAATGATGCATGTGATTAAATTATTGTACATTTTAATACATGTTTCACATCTGAACTGGTCTGGTACGCTTACTAAAAATAATCCATGCATTACTAATTTTTGTATTGCTAATCCAATTAAAACTCGTTTCTCTACCAAACGACCTCATACTAGATATATAATAAATTACAGGTCTACCGTTAAACTAACTAACAAAGCAACAAGTTTTATACTATTAAAATAGTACTGTTGTACACGGATTTTTATTTTTCCCCTACCGAATGAAATCCATTGTTTTAGTGGGTTGGTTATTAGAACTTACTAGCCTAATAAAAAAAAGGTTTTTCCGTCATATCGTGTGGATGTCAGGTTTTGGATTACTAATACGTAGGATCTACTAAATGGGGCGTAGTCGCATAGACAAATGAAAAAAAACACACACAAAAAAAAAAAGGAACTGAGACTGCCGAAAAACCCGTCAAATGTAATTTTCTTTTTAAACTAAGATAGTATGCTAGTGAATGTGACAAAAATATATATATATATACTATATAAATACTGCTTTTTCAAGGCATTTATAAGTGTGTTCGTTGGAGGTTAGACATTGCGTTTTATTTTCTCAAGTCAAAAAAAATTAACTTTTATTGACCACTAACGCCCATGAAGATAGTATCCCTCGGCTCCACCATATTCGATGTTTTATCCTTCTTCTTTTTTCGGCCACGATATTTGCTATAGTCAATTAAATTTTTAATTAATGCTAAAAAGGTGATTTTAGGTGGGGATAGGACATCTTTGGATTTTATATTAAGTTGTTGTTTTTCATTTCAAGATCTGCCACTTAACGGAGGCATTATCTTCATGTTTGTCAGTAGTACATATCTTAATTTGCTACATTAAATCCGTTATCTGTTCATATGTTTTCCACGACATCCTTTTTATGTTCGAACTTCAAACTGGTTGTATAATGATATCTTTTGAATACTTTTATATAACTTTGCGTGCAAATGTATGTCACGGGTGACGACCATTAATTGTTAAGAATTCGGTCTGTGACATTAAAAAGAGATCGTGGAAGGAAAAAAAAACACTGATTTATCTTAAATGACATATAAAAATAGTGATTGTAGAATAGTTGTTGACCGCTTTGACATGTTAAGGAATCAACTCTAGCCATATACAATTAATTTGTGATGCTTGCGATTAGCTATTGTTATAATTAGGGGGTCGTTTGAATTTAGAAGACCACAAACTGTCAAGAATGCAAAATGAAAGAGAAACTCTCAAGGCCAAGAAGAAATTCGACGCAACAAAATAATGGAGTAGCATGTTGAGAGTATGTTTTTTTATATATTAATATTTTTATATCAAGTTTATATGCAAACAAATAGTGTTACCTATAGCTAACTAGCTAAGTACTCCGTATTAATAAGTGTAGTTAAAAAAAGGCACACGCATGCATACACCCACTCTACGTAAGTCTTTTATAAGGGGAATCCAGTAGATAAAATTCCGTTGGGAAACTGCCATTAATAGTGGTTAATACATTACGTACGACAGATAAATTTTAATTGCAGTAACTAATAAATAACTGCCCTTAATATGGACAATTACATAGATAAACATGCGTATCTTTTCAAACTGCCAATGCATGACAAATCTAACCCCAAATCATGCGAGTAGAAATTCAAGTCCCGTAAATATGCAATAGATCTGAGGTTAGCAATGTGGATACTCTGAAACCGCAATTCCGTACATGATTGGCAATGCAGGTTCTTGAAGCAAGAGCTTCTACACATATGCGGCATTAGATTGACACCTCACTCTTAGGAGCAGAAGGCGGAGCTCGCTTCTTAGAGATACCAAGTCATCGCTTGTCTTTAGGATGCGTGTCCTTTGCGAAACAGGAGATAGTGGTAGGATACTATCCATATTTACCCTGAAACTGCAATGTAGAGTTATAGCGAAACAGATTGTAAGGCAATGAAAAACAGATTGTAATATAACCTCATTTGTCTGTTGCCACATATCAATTTGCAGAAGTTTGAATGCAGAGTGACACGACCCGAAATCCGGTTAGGCCGTGTGGGCACCCGACATCCTCCCCTGGACCCATCGGGCGAACCCTTATCAATTAAATTAGGAAAATAAATATAACAATTCATAAATAAAGACAAGACTAAAAAAACATACAGACATATTGACACCTCTAAGCTGTACGAAAGAAAATTACAGCTGACTACCCAACATACTAGGTTTAGGGCTATCCAGACTAGACATCTAAGAGTACAAAAGAGGACAAATACCTCCTGCGGGGAGCAAAATGTAACTGAAATGATAACCAATAAACTGGTGGCCATCCGGAATAAAAGCTGGCTCACCCTGACAGCTAACGTCGTCTTCGCTCCTTCACAATGTGGCGAACTCCATCCTGGAGCGAACCTGCCGAAACGAAATAGATAGACAAGAAACAAACAACAAACCAGGGTGACTCAAAAGGACTCAATAAGTGGGGCAGACTAGCCGCCTCAAAGGATAGGATAGCTAGCCAGGGAGAAGAAACATATAAACCAAATTCCTCTTATATAAATTATGAAAAGGCGGAGCCAGATAATAACTAGAAACACATATGGGATCACAAACTCATTAACAACCAGTAACATCAGATAGCCAGAACATATAGGTATCCCGAACATATCAACAATCAAAAATAAATCCTGTTGCGGCGTGCAACCCGATCCATATAATTATCCTGTTACGGCGTGCAACCCGATCCATATATTCATACCGTCGCGGTGTGCAAATCGATCTATATATTTATACCGTCGCGGCGTGCAACCCGATCCATATATTTATGCAGTTGCGGCGTGCAACCCGATCCATATATTTATACCGTTGCGGCGTGCAACCCGATCCATATATTTATACCGTTGCGGCATGCAACCTGATCCATATATTCATCCTATTGCGGCGTGCAACCCGATCCCCGCAACCTTGAATACGAGCCAGAAAAATATAGGTAAACTGAGATATGTCCACGACATAGTGTACAAACTGCATATATAAAACACAACACAATACATACAATAGTCAGTATACGGTGCAATGAGATGGGATGAATGCGGTATAATGCAATGCAGTCACATATGCCTGATACCTATCTCCGGCACGGGACACTCATCGTCTACCAGGAGATATATGCAAAGATGACCCTTCACCGGCTCGGGATTCTCATCGATTACCGGGAAGTATATGCAATGATGACCCTTCACTGGCTCGGGACTCTCATCGATTACCGGAAAGTATATGCAATAATGACCCTTCACCGGTGCGGGACTCTCATCACCAATCGGGAAGTATATGCAATAATGACCCTTCACCGGTGCGGGACTCCCATCGCCAACCGGGAAGTATATGAAATAATGACCCTTCACCGGCTCGGGACTCTCATCGCCAACCGGGAAGTATATGCATTGATGAACCTTCACCGGCTCGGGACTCTCATCGATTACCGGGAAGTGTATGCAATAATGACCTGCACCGGCGCGGGACTCTCATCGCCAACCGGGAATTATATGCAATAATGAACCTTCACCGGCTCGGGACTCTTATCGATTACCGAGAAGTGTATGCAATGCTCAAAACCAGAGCGCAATGCTCGTATGCTCAATGCAATACCAACAACAGGGCATAACATATAATATACAATGTAAATTTAAAGCTAAGGCGTAATGAGTACGCCTATCGGCAGCTACACACGAAAGGAACACGTGGTAGAAAATCCACGAGGCCAAGTGCCTCCAAAGAAATGGATATAAACACTTACCTTGTTCCAAAGTTAACACTACTACCAAAAAACCGCTTTATTCTTTGAATTCATTGCCAAATGATCCCACTGTGTTCAATAAGCAAAAAAAATATATCACATTAGGCTAAAGGCTTCATTCCTTACGTCTTAGGGCAATCCGGTTAGGAACCTGATACCCTATTCGCATACGCAATATGCAGGCCAGGCCTATGTACAGGGTTTATGGTCAGATAACCAAATCCTAAATAAATTACATTTATAAGTTGCCCATAACTCACTGAGTACGAATATATAATCAATTTCATTATCGGGGTCCATTTGACCCTTTAAACTATTAATTGAACTTATTA
The DNA here is from genome assembly GCA_029990175.1 of Petunia secreta. Classification (NCBI taxonomy): domain Eukaryota; kingdom Viridiplantae; phylum Streptophyta; class Magnoliopsida; order Solanales; family Solanaceae; genus Petunia; species Petunia secreta. The sequence goes on from JARKIP010000156.1 coordinate 867,284, forward strand.
AAACGATGTATAATATTCTAAGTTTTACCGTCAAAACATATTCAAACACACGTAATAAACTCAAAAAATATATTAGGATCATTACCTGTATGTTTCAGGGTGAAAATTCTACTTTTCTCTGGCCCCTTTTCTCATTTTCTGGCATTTTTTTCCTTCTCCGCATTTTCTATTTCATTCCACTGTTCTCATTGTTATGTTTCTGGTTTTGCTAAGAACTCACAATATCATATGCTAAGCCCACCGCCTCATTTGGTCACTTTGAATTTCTTTCCTTGTTTTGACTTTTTTCTCTTTTGTCTTTTCTCTTTTTCTTTTTTTTCTTTTTTCCTTTAAAATTTGCTGCTACGGTAAAAATTAAAATGGTACCCTACTATATTCAAAATAATTCCAACTTTTACATACGAGCTATAAAAAATATATGTAACATACTCGTGAAAGCGGATCTCAAATCGGGTTCCCGAAACTCAAGATGCGAATTCAAATAAAAAAGTCAAATTATTTAACTTTCGGCATTTTAGCAGAAACTAGCCGAACAACATCGAAAGTCGCTTTCGGAAGTTCACAAAAGTCATAAATAATCATACGAACCTAACGGTGCTTTCAGATTTCGAATCGGAGCTCATTCGCCAAAACCTAGCTTGAAAATCTCTTTCTAATATTTATCGACAATAAAAACTGAAACCTTCTTCCGATGCCTACAAAACGAGGTCTGATCTAGCTCAAATTTTACAGACAGGTCCTAATGGACATTATGAATATTTTAAAATTATCAGCACGCTAATTGGAGTCCTAACTTCCGAAACGACTAACCGAGGTCGTTTCACAGAGTCTCATTTTTTTACTCCAAATACCTAAACTTAACAACATTGGATTTCTTAGGTTGAATCGGGAGCGGTAGCACTTCTTGGAGGTGATTTTTAGATTTAATAGTTGATATCTTATTATAAGACCCATCTCCAAGAAGTGATACCGCTTCTGATCCAAGTAAGATTAACATACTCTACTCCTTGGTATATTTGCTTACTATTTAGATTTGATTTCGTTATAAGAGAAAATAGGGGAGGAAGAGGTGAATGAACCTTACCGAGTTCTTAATTTAAGTATTACTTTCTGTCTGTATAGTTTCTCGGTCATTCTCCCATAATAAATAAGTGAAGAATTTGTCAAAGTATGAACAGTAGCAATCGTGCAATCAAAGAACTGCCATAAAGTCGGTCAAGTATTCACGGGCGTCTGTGGGCTGTGGCCTTTGAATGTCTCTGACGTTGGAAGTAATGTTTGACTGCATCCGTTACTTTTTTGTGGTCTCTACGGTAAATTGCATCATACTACATTGAACAAAAATATTTTGACAGTTAACAAAATGGCAACTCTTCACCACCCAGACAAACTAGTAGCTCAAATATGCCCAAAAAATTTCACGATATGACACCGATGATTTGGCGTTTTAATTAATGGCCTCAAGGTACTCTTTGCTGTCGAATAAGTGTATAATGTGGTGTTCGCACATACAAACAGACACCAACATATTGGATATGAAATAATTCAAATCAAATAAATATACTAATCATCCAGTTAATAAGAGAGTATAAAGAGAGGGTTTCAGGGAAAACGGTATTTATTCAATCATATCATATTACTACAAAATTGGGAATCACCCATATAAAAATGTGAACAAAGTTTTTGCCCCGAGGCAGACCTAACAATCGTATCATATAAAAAATGTATAATTGATATCGCATCGTTTGATCTTAGACGTCATGAATATGAAGTGTCGATCTTTGAATTATAATGGGCTATTATAATCAATTATGCACGTGATATCATATTTTGATGTTTGTTCTATGTTGATATGAAATTAGGACAAAATTTGTCATATGTTGTGGTTGCTTTTACTATCTTGTTTTGTTGTTTATCTTTGATATTGGGCTTACATACCAAGATGGACTATTAAACACTTTTGGTAGCGTCATTTTCTCTAGGTAGATAATGTCCAATTATACACATGAGGGAACCTTCTAAACAAATCGGTTCTTCTTTATGATATGGCCATAGGCACACAAACATTTACACCACCAGGTCAAGGCATCTCTCCGATTGGATAGGCTTACAATGAATATGTAGTAGGTATCGATCCGACAGAGCACTTAATCGCCTTTTTATGGAGTAACTAATACAAAGTCACTTTTAACGCCTCAAGATATCCAATATATAATCATCATTGGATAGTGGGCAAATCCATTTCTGATCACAAACTCTTTTCGTGTCCCATTATCCATATGCTTTATCAACATGACCAGTTGCGTCCGAACCAGAATCATCGATAGTGGGCTTCATTATTAGTGCAAAACAATTTTCATCAAGGTCGTCGTGCAATACCACATCAGCTTTGACAACACAATTACTTAAAGTACAGATGCAGTATTGTTGAGCAACACGTATTGAACATAGTTTCATTCCTCTCGCTACTTTAAGGAATGTGCAGAGATAAATTGTGCTTGATTTCAAGCTCCTATTTCAGGAGTTAAATAAGATAAGAAGAAAACATAATTTCTTCGTGCCCCCTCCGTATTCGTTATTGCTTTATATTAGATACTTATGCTACTAGTGACGACAAGTAATGTACCCCTTATCGAATCCTAACTTCCATTCTGAATAATTTCATCAATAAAGTTAAATTGTGATTGAGTCTAACTTCCATTCTGAATAATTTCGTCAATGAAGTTAAATTGTCATTGAGTCTGGCCACAAACGCAATTTCCAAAAAGAGGGGCGATGTCTTTACTGTTGTTAATTGAGTTGTTGGGGGTATGAATTGGCGACGTGTTGTATTTAAGTGCATGTCTAATCCGTAAAGGGTTTCAAAGTCGGTAATGGACAAACGAGCAATGAATCACCCAATAATAAAATGGCACGCCATTTTTACTCCCCATTGCCAACTAAGCCCTATTGACTCCCAACTTGTGTATGTCGTAAAACGTGCAGCAGGATAAAGGCTTTTCCCACCAGTTATTTACTTTCGACTATGGTTCTATTTGTATGCATAGAACCTTCCTTGTGTATTGCAATACTTACCATACACACCACTATAATAAGTTGCTAAATGACTATTTGAATACAATGGAACGAAGATGTTGTTGTAATAATGCCGGCAGTCCGCTACAGGGGCGTCTCCGAATACAGTGGAAAAGCTGGTTCGCAATTACAGTACTTATTTGAGTTCCCTCAATGGGGGAGCTAAGTAATTTTCTTTTCAGAATAAGATGTGAATCCGATGCTGACCATTTGCGAAACCTATTAAATATTGATCGTCCTCCGACAAAGATCATGGCAATTTTCATTAATTTGCCACAAGAGATTATTGTGATCCCCGACTCGTCTACATCAGCCCGAAATGGCGGTGAAGATGATAGCGACGACGACTTAAGCGTACACCAATAGGGGCTGCTAGGTGTAGTTATTGAGGTCATCGGAACTCCTGCAATATTCAACATAGTACTTTTTTTCTACTGTATTTCCTCATTGCTATGCCTTTAAAATAAAAATAAGGCTGGAAAAAAGAGAGAGCTCATTTCTTTTCTAGCTTTGGCGGGAGGAATAATTTTCTCTTTCGGCATCTCTTTCGCTTGTCCAGTAACCTCTTCTTTCTCAAAAAGAAAATGTCGGAACCCGGTCTTGACGCCCATCGATGACTAGAATCTCCTTTAAGATTCAAAATTCTTCATTTTTTTCTCCCAATTTTTCAAGTCAAGAAGAGATTCGCTCCTAAGGAGGAAATAATAGACTCATATCGAAAAGGCTTAGTGATAATTCCTTCTCCTATGGTTATGCCTATTTTTTTTAGCACTAAGTATTAATGTCGTTTTATTCCATGTAACTTTATGTGGATATCCTCGTAGCGTGTCCCGTTTGTTAGGTTCTAATATTGGGGCCGGTAATATTAACGGGTATTTCACAATTTCTAGCCATGTTGAATGAAATGAAATCCTTTTTCTTTTGTATGTAGAATTGCCTTAAGCGGCGCCTCTTTTCATTTATATCAAAATTAGATAATCAAGTTACTACTTTTACTAATACTCATAATTAACAACGGGGATCTGGGCCTTGCCTTATTATTCCTAATAATGGTAAGTACCAAAAAGTAAGCTTATGTCACAAAACATTGTATAAATGTTGATGTATATTTAGTCTCTTATGACTCTATTGCTTACATGTTCATCACATTCCATGCACCATTAGTAGACTTAATTATCCAATTAGTTTTACGTCTTAGTTCCCCATTTAGTTAGAGACATATCCAGTTAATTAACAAAGAAGTAACGATATTCTTGTAACATTTGGACTGTATTGTACGTCTTCATATATTTAAACTTATATATAAAGCACACTTGAACGCACTTGGAAAGGAATAATACAATATTGTTATTTATGTGTTCTCTTTAGGACTACAATTTATAGTTTGTATGCGTATTTTTAACAGGTCAAAAATAAATTTCAACATCACCCTTGCTTATAAATGACATAAATTAAATTCTAGGTAATAATACATCCTTCGTCTCAAAATTTTTGTCCTCTTAACTTTACACGTCAATTAAGAAATCATTAATGAGGGGGGATTACTTGACTATTTTACCCTTTTTTAATCTTCATTACTATTTGAACAATTATAATATTAAATAATAAGTGAGATTTTTTTGATTTTCAAAATATTTACCACAATGGGTAAGAAGGACATTTTGAGAGGGAGGGAGTAGGTTGTTGGAGGGAAGATTTAGAGGGAGAAATTTGAAGTATGTGGGGAATCGAAGCGGCACTACTCCAATTTACATACCCCATCCCTTCCTATATGATGAATGATTTTCCAGCTTTTGCAAACAATTCTATCAAATTCATTCGTCCTGTTGTGCGATTTTGTACGTGACTATATCATTTGAATCTTACATCTACTTTTCAGTAAATTTGTCGAAATAATTGTCAACCCCATGGTGAAATATTTTTTCCCTACGCTTTCAAAATAACCAATTTTAGATACAAATCCGAGAGCTGTTAATACATCAATATTTAGCTGCAACAGTGCTCTGTAGTATGCACATAAATATATTCTCAACGACACTTACAAGTTCCAACACAAACGTATGGCTAGGGATGGTGCCAAAACTCTTAATTTGAAGCGTAGAAAGACTTGTCGTCAAGAAAATGACAAATGATGCAAGTATCCTTGACTGGTAAGAGTAGCATCATAAACCATCAGATATTCTAAGATGTAGATAGCTTTTGTTGTAGTTGTCTACTTGAAAGTACACCACCATATTCTAAGATGTAGATAGCTTTTGTTCTAGTTGTCTACTTGAAAGTACACCACCAGTATATGATACAAGGTTTGATTTTACTTTCCTTTGCCATTTCCTTTGCATCAAGTTTGGCATATGTACCCCCTGTTGTTTTTGTTTTGTTCCGTGATTATCTTCCTCATAACATGGAGTCTAACATTTGGATTAAAATCCAAAGAGACTTGAAATGATCCGTTTCTATATGTCACACTGAAATGTAAGGACATAAATTGATATATTCTAGGGATCAAAATAACATGCCGTCATGCGGAAGCTAACACATCAACTGTTGTATGACAATAAATCGGACATCCAAGAAAAATACTAAAAGAGACATTTTTTAAAAGTGATTTTGGTTAGCCTACATAATTTCGGAGTACAAGTCTCTACTAAACAAAATTCTAAATGATAGGCATAGACGGAGATATATTCCTATTAGAACACTTTTTTATCCTTTAAAAAATAAGTGTCCTAGTAGGTTACAAATGAAGGAAAAAAAAATCCTAATAATTCTCCCCATTGGCATGAATTTTGAACAAAGTAGTTTTTACTTCTCTTATTCATATCTTCACCCTGCTGCTTGGTTTAATAAGGTTCCACTTTTGAAGTGATTGTCTAGGTAACAATGAATTTCCGGTTTATAGAATTTCATAATTTAACAGTGGTGATTTATTGTTTTACTTTTGTACAAATTAATCACTCAATATTGTTTTACTTTTGTACAAATTAATCACTCAATTAATATCGTGACATGTTATGTATCGAAAAGTTATTCACTATAGTATTAATTTAATACGTGTTCCGTATTCACTTATTTTTAACATTTAGTATGCCAAAATTGCTTCTACATGTATAAAAGGAATTAAAATATGAAACACTAAGTCTGAAATTATTATAGACAAATAGAATTATCACATTACTACATCAACAAAAATTTAACGCCACTAGTTACAGTAGAGATAAGAATGGCATACTTTCCCTCTCTTTATTTTAATTTTATAAAATTTTGGTGGGAAAATATGGGGCGGGAAGTAATTCGCAACTTTTTCGTACACGCAGATACAATCAATCATTCGCCGAGACAAATAACACCCCTACAACTTACTAGGAACTTTCAAAGGAACTTAGTAGCGCGTAGCTCTACAATGGATGAACTTATGAAATTCGGTGTCACCATGTCCAATACCTACATGTCAAAGGCTATGTGGTATTTTTCGTTCAACACCTTACTCTTCTTATTTTGCAGGCTTCCGTATGTTTATGAATGAGACACACTAACAATAGTAATTATGTTTACTGATAGTATCTACCTGTGAAGTCTGTTCTTTATATTCCGGCTTCGGCACAGACTTGTGTCCTTGACTTCCTGACACGACCCGGAATCTGCCTAGGCCGTGCGGGCATCCGACATCCTCCCATAGACCCATCGGGCGAACCCTTACCAATTAAATTAGGGAAATAAATATAATTAAATTCATAAATAGGAACAACGCTTAGAAAAAGCACAAACATACTGATACCTTTAAGCTGTACAAAAGAAATTACAGCTGACTACCCAACATAGTAGGTTTAGGGCTATCCAGACTAGACATCTAAAAGTACAAAAGAAGATAGATACCTCATGAAGGGAGCAAAATGTAACTGAAATAATAAATATAAAACTGGTAGCCATCCGGAATAAAAGCTGGCTCACCCTGACAGCTGAAGTCGTCTTCGCTCCTTCACAACTTGGCGAACTCAATCCTGGAGCGAACCTGCCGAAATGGAATAGATAGACAAAAAAAAAAAAAACAACCAACAAGGGTGAGTCAAAAGGACTCAATAAGTGGGGCAGACTAGCCACCTCAAAGAATAGGATAGCTAGCCAGGGAGAAGAAATAGATAAACCAAATTTCTCTTATTTAAATTATAAAAAGGCAGAGCTAGATAATAGCCGGAAACACGTATGGAACCATAAACTCAACCAGGAATACGAGCCAGAAACATATCAACAAATAAGCAATGCCCATATAAGCATAACAGTACTTATGTACCACAAATCTACACAATGGTATGAAATGAAACGAAATGAAATGAGATGAAATGAAATGAAATGAAATATGATGCAAAGGTTCACATGTGCCAAATGAATGGAGCGGAATCCTCCTGCTCCTAGGGCGGAATCCTCCTGCCCTCAGTATGATGCAATGGAGCAGAATCCTCCTGCTCCTAGGGCGGAATCCTCCTACCCTCAATATGATGCAATGGAGCGGAATCCTCCTGCTCCTATAGCGGAATCCTCCTACCCTTAATATAATGCAATGTAATGCATATGAATGACATATAATGCATATGAATGCAATACGATGCAATAATAACCCTTCACCTGCGCGAGACTCTCATCGACAGCCGGGAAGTAGATGCCAACTCACAGCCAATGTACAATGCTCAGATCCTCAATGCAATACCAACTACATGACATAACATATAATATGTAATGTAAATCCAAAGCTAAGGAGTAATGAGTACGCCTATCGGCAGCTACACACGTAAGGAACACATGGTAGATTATCCACGAGGCCAAGGGCCTCAAAAGAAATAGATACAAACACTTACCTCGTTCCAAAGTTAAAACTGCTACCCAACAACCACTTTATTCTCTTGGATTCATTACCAAACGATCCCACTGTGTTCAATAAGTAGAAAAATATATCACATAGGGCCAAAGTCTTCATTCTGCACATCTTAGAACAATCCAGGTAAGAACCTGATACCCTATTTGCATACGCAATACGCAGGCCAGGCCTATGTACAGGGTTCAAAGTCACATAACCAAACTCTAAATAAATTATATTTATATGTTGCCCATAACTCACTGAGTACGAATACATAATTAATTCTATTATTGGGGTCCAAATGACCCTTTAAACTATTAATTGAACTTATTAAAACGATGTCTAATATCCCAATTTTTACCGTCAAAATATATTCAAACACGCGTAATAAACTCAAATAATGTATTAAGGCCATTAACTGAATGTTTCGGGGTGAAAATTCTATCTTTTCTCCGGCTCCTTTCTCATTTTTTTTTTGGTATTTTTGTCTGTTGCTTTCTTCTCTGATTTTGTAAGCAACGTTTCTGGTCCATTTTGTTTTAAAGCTTCTAAATGAAGTTTTTGAGGGATAATATCCCTGCTGCCCCACCGCCTTTAACTTTTGTCCTCTTTTTCATTTTTTTTCTTTTACTTTTATATTTTCTTTTTTTAATCGAAAATTAAAATGGTACTCTATGATACTCAAAATAATTCTAACTTTTGCATACCAGTTATACAAAATATATATAATATTGTTGCTAAGGCGGATCTTAAATCGGACTCCCGAAACTCAATATGAAAATTAAATAGAATAAAAATCAAATTATTTAACTTTCGGCATTTTAGCGGAAACTAGCCGAACAACCTCAAAATTCACTTTCGAAAAATCAAAAAAGTCACAAATAATCATCAAAACATAACGGCGCTTTCGGATTTATAATCTAAGCTCATTCGCCAAAAACGAGCTCGAAAATCTCTTTTTAATATTTATCGACAATTAAAACTGAAACTTTCTTCCGATGCCTACCAGACGATGTCTGATTTAGCTCAAATTTTACAGATAAGTCCTAATGGACCTTACAAAGATTTTAAAATTATTGGCATGCAAATCGGAGTCCTATCTCCCGAAACGACTGACCGAGGTCGTTTCATTCTCATCCACTTAGACTCTTGTTCGTCCTCGAACAAGCCTCAGTCTAAAGCAAGATTCACGCAGATAGCAAGAGAACTTGCTCAACCTTCATAATCTACTCCACGAAAATTATCTCATAATTACAGAATCAGAATTATAACACGCACATCAAATTCTTGGGTAAAAACATAGCTGGATAATATCATAACGCCATTGCCCTGCTTATTTTGACTAAGCTGATCCTTCCTTGATCACGAGAGGAGAGTTCTACATTTTTGAAACAAAGATACATGAAACTCTGGATGGATTAACATGATTCCGCCGACAAATCACCTCGTCGATATACTTTACGATATAGAACAAGTCGATAGAACTAAAAGTTAGCTCATGCTTGACAACGCCTTAGGGATTTAATATTAGGATTCGGTATCAATTGGAGGAAGACTCCTCCACTTAAAGCATAAACTCATATAGCTAATTTGAATAGGAATAGCAATCCTCGCACAACCTGCAAGATTAAGGAAGACTTAGCTAAAACATAACGCGGCTCATACCTGAGTTACAAAATTACCCTCTCCAGTTGCCAAACAGTTGCAACTCTCGAGTTAGCAATTCCATACCCTTACCATAAGAACCAGCGCCTTGTAGATCAACTCTGGGGCCAAATGACGCCCCTCATTACCCTTCGTAGCCTTAAAACACAAGGTGCATACCCGGCTACCTTGATATGCACTCAGGCTCCACACAGGGAACATCACCAGAGGCTACTGACCGCCTAAGCTCACTAGCGTCGGACAAAGAAGAGATGGCAACAGACTGATGATAGGAATAATTAGAGCTTTAGGAAGCACATCTTCTTAATTACTTGGCTACCTGAGCTAGACTACTTATGAGTCAAGCTAGCCAAAGAATCGCAATTGAAGAAATAGACATTAAATGAGCTTTATGGAAAAACATCCATGCCAATTTAACATCCCAATAAGAAGGAAAATCTGAAAATTTACCAGAAATCCTTTTATAATCGAGACAAGCTCATAGAATAACATGACTCTACTAGCGTTTTGAATCAAGAGGAGATACATAGATCGAATATTACTTACTAATCACTTTGCGCCGGAAGAAATGATAACATTTTCTGATGGTGACGATTAAGAATCCCACCATCCTATCAACACTAAATTCCAGAGAGAGATAAACTTATTTGACATAATAAGAGAAGGTGGCAAAACAATATGCCAAGCAGAAAATACCGCCACTCACTCCCAAATCTCTCACATTTACCTAGAAAAACTAGTAGAGTCTCACAAATTCCCTAATTAAATCATACTAGAAGCTCACCCCTCTACCACAACCGTCTCTTAATAGACTATGATATCTAAAGAAAATATGGAAACATGATAAGACAAACTATTTCCAGATCGATCGGAAGAACCAAATCTTACTCACCTATAAGGGAAGACGAGATACTTGGGTCTAGTACATCGGATGCCTCAGCGTCCTGCCAGACTAGCAGTTTATAGAACTGCCCCTGCGGTTGCGCTGAGCTGCTACCCTGATAATTACTTCTAGAGGAACTACTACCACCACGCTCTCGACCTCTACTGGATGGTGGCATTTCTCTGGCTGATTGAGATCTAAATGAGATCCCCTGCGACTGTACAGGTGCCTGATGGCGAGAGAAAGGACGACTGCCTACTTGCCGGATTAAGGGAAACTCCTCAAAGGATAACTAGTACTTGGCAATGATCAAACCTTTCTGCTGAAAATAGAAGCAAGACAGATTGTTGATAGCAATAAAGAGAAAACTGAGTCTAATCGTGATGAGCTATTCTATTCGCACACTCTGAGAGTCATGCTCTACAAGCTGAGATAACCTGGCAAGTGACCTCCCAAAATAATCAGAACTCTTACCCCCAAATGAGGTACAATGGTGCCCACCAGGGCCATGGGATCTCTTGCTCTCCTGCTCTAACTCTTCCCGCTCTAACTTATGGTATGCCTAATACCTCAGAGCAATATCAACAACAACATCAAATGAAGTCCCAACCTCAATTTCTCGAGCCATCTGGGATCTTAAAGAAGGAGAAAGGTCATCAATAAATCTTTGAACCTTCTCAGATGACTCATGGACTAGTTCTAGAACATATCCAGCCATCCTAGAAGATTCAATCTCATATTCTGAGATCGACAGGCTACCCTGTCTAATCAACTCAATCAGGCAATACTTTTCATCTTGCTCGCTACACGAAAGGAACTTTTTCATGAATCTATAAGAAAATTTGCACTATGTTACCTTAGGCAAGCCCTACCTAGCCAAGAAATGAGCGGTTCACCAATCCAAGACTGGACCTTGAAACTGGAAAGCATAATAATAATAACCATACAGCTTGAGATAACTAAGAGCTTGAAGGATACGTGATGTTTGGCATTTTATGCCTATATTTCTTTAATATTTCCTCACGTTTGGATACTTTATTCGCATGTTTTCTAGTTGATGAATGTGATTTTGCACTGATTTTATGTCGTATGCTTGTAGGTTGTTATGAAGTGCAATTGGAGCTTTAAAGAGCATGATCGAGCAAGAAAAGGTTGGAATTTGATTAAGGATTGGATCGAGCACACGAAGGCACGACGCGATGCGAGCTCTGAACGACGAGAAGCTGAAAATGGCCTAGCGCTATGGGTGGCACGCCGCGCCTGGTATGGTGCTCAGCTTTCTAGCGCATTTTGTGCCGCGGGGCATGGCCATTGCGTGCGAGATTCAACAGAATCTGACTTGTTGAGCGCGTTTTGAGGCGCGGGGCGCCAGCTATAGCACCCCTGGAGCAGGTTTTGAAGTCCTATTTCGTCTAGGCTTAGGTGTAACTAATTGCTAGGCTTTTGGAAACACTATAAATACTCCTTTACTTAGTTTTTGAAGGAGTTCAGACTTTGGAGCAACTTGAGAGCACCATACTTCATTGAACAAGGGTTTTACTCCTATTCTTTCATCTATTAATCATTTCATCAAATTATTGTCTTGTGATTATGAGTATGCGTGGCTAAATCTTTCGTTCTAGGGTTAGAGCGTTTCATGAAGGTTGATGTTTGAAGATTGAATTCCATATATTGAATTCCATAACGGATTATTTATTCTTTCTTGATTTCACTTGTTTATTATTAGGGCCCAATAATTATGCATTATCTATGGTTCTTTGATTGAACTCGAAAGAGGGAATTTATGAACGCAATAAGAAAGAGTAGGGCTAGATTGTGAACCCGAGCATCGGGGAACCGATTTGTGAGTAGGATAGACATATACTTGCTTGCCTAGCTTAACTAATTACAGAATTCGTTAATGCGCGCACGTGATTCAACCCGTAGACATATAGGGATTGGAGTAGCCTGCATAGACCGTGAAGAATCGAAAGGTTTTCACGGGTACATTTAATCTGTTAGTTAGTAATCCGGGATTTGAGAAGTGGAATCAATTGGAAACTCAACTGGGTTGGTCGTAGCTCTGACCCTGGACCGTCTCATTAATATTGTTTATAACCAAAGCTTGCCCCATTGTTTGACTGAATTTCCACCATTTAAATTACTGTTTTTTCGTTAATAAAATTCTCACTTTTAGAAAAAGATCCTTGAATAGTTGTTAAGAAATTGTTTGTTAGGAGTCCAGTCTGAATAGTCCTCGTGGGAACGATACTCTACTTATCACTTTATTACTTGTCGACCACGTATACTTGCGTGTGCGTTGGGAGCAACAAGTTTTTGGCGCCGTTGCTGAGGACTAACAATTGACTGATTTCTTTTTGAACGATTAATTATTATCTATTCAGGTTTAATTTTTGTTTTGAGTTTCTTGTGCTGTTTCGGGTATTAGGTTTCCCTTAATCATTACCCGTAGGAATTGCAGCAGAACGAGCTTTAGCTATGTGAGATGTTGCTTTTCCCAGTCTGGAAGGAGTAGCTTCTAGCATTGTTAAGCCTGAAATTACTGGACATTTTGAGACTAAGTCCGGCATGATACAACTGTTGCATGCGACTGGACAATATGCTGGATTACTGCACGAGGATCCACAACAATATATCCAGAATTTCTTGGAGATTAGTGACACATACACACCAGCAGGGGTCTCAACTGATTATATTCGATTGATACTCTTCCCCTTTTCATTGATCGGGGCAGCAAAGAAGTGGTTAAAAGCTGAAAAGCGTGGGTCTATCACTACTTGGGATGCTTTAGCTAAGAAATTTTTGGCTAAATTCTATCCCTCTGCCAAAACAGCGAGAATAAGGAGTGAGATTATGTCGTTTAGATAAAGAGACGGAGAATCCTTGTATTCAGCCTGGGAAAGATTCAAGTCATTGTTGAGAGATTGCCCGCACCACAACCAGTCTAATGAGGTGTTGGCCCACACTTTTGTTGACGGTTTGAATGCTCATACCAAGATCGTGGTTGATGCTGCTGCTGGAGGCCAAGTACTAGCCTTAAACTTTGACCAGATCTATGAATTACTAGACAAGTTTTCGCAGAGCAATCCTGATTGGCAGGGTGATGGTAGAGCTATTACACACAAATCTGCTGGGGTACTTCAGTTAGATGCAGTTTCAGAGCTGAGGGCGAAGATGGATGCTATTTCCAATCAAATTTGCAAGCTAGCTCTGCCGCAGACTCAGCAACAAGTAGCTCCAGTGCGACAACTCCAGAGTTTTTGTGAGGTTTGTGGTAAAGATCATGCTACAGAGGTATGCCCCTATAATCCAGAGTCAGTTTATTACGTGGGTAATCAAAACAGGCCGCAGGGTCAAAATCAGTTTGGTAATGCTTATTATCAAGGCAATGTGAGAGCCCCAAATAATTACCATCCACTTCCAGCTCCACCACAGCAGGTTAGCAATTCAGTTGAAGATATGCTAAAGCAGTTAATGGCAGGCCAGCAGAGATTGATAGCTGACACTGCAGCCTATGCACATGGCATACAAGATCTTGTCAATGCTCAAAAAAACCTAGAGCACCAGTTGGGGCAGCTGGTGGGACCAATTAGTACTGTTAAAAAAGGGCCTGAGCAATGTCTTGCAGTGACTTTAATTGAAGGTGGAGAGCTGATGGCCAAGCCTGAGGAGAGAGCTGAAATAGAAAAAGTTGAAAAAGTGGAGAAGGTAAAGAAGAAAGAAGAGAAAAAGGAGGCACCTCTGCCGCCTCCACCATTCCCGCAGAGACTTATACCGTCGAAGGATTTGGCCCAGTATCAAAAATTTTTGAGTATGTTCAAAGAGCTTCAAGTTAACATTCCTTTGACTAATGTGTTTGAATTGATGCCATCCTTTGTGAAGTTCTTAAAAGAGATTTAGTCAAGAAGAAAAAGCCTCAAGAGATAGATATAGTTGAGTTAGTCGAGGAGTGTAGCACAATCTTGGGCAAGCTACCTCCAAAACTTTAAGATCCTGGGAGGTTTACTATTCCTTGCGCCATTGGAGGGCACAATATCACTAGTGCATTGTGTGATCTGGGTGCAAGCATAAATCTCATGCCTCTATCTGTTTGCAAAAGGTTAGGGCTAGGTGCAATCAAGCCCTCTTCAGTTACTCTTAAGATGGCGGATAGATCACTCACTCACCCTGATGGTAAGAGTGAGGATGTGTTGCTTAAAGTTGGTAAATTTACATTCTCTGCTGATTTTGTAGTCCTAGATTATGAAGAGTACCGAGAAGCTCCAAACATTTTGGGGAGACCATTCTTAGTCACCTCGAAGGCAATTATTGACATGGAGCTAGGAGAGATGACTGTTAGACCGCATGGAGAAAAGGTTACTTTCAAGGTTTATAATGAGAAGGAGAACATAACTAAAGTTAAAGAGTGCTCTATGATCGAATGTGTCAAACAAGAACATGGAAGTAAACCAAATTGTTACACCCCGCACGTCTAAATTGACGTATATCATTATAATATCATGTTAAGAATGATTTAAGTGAGTTTAAAGTAATAATATGACCATATATGATGTTTATATGTTGAATATAAAGTTTGGGAAAAATCAGATTTAAGTTGCGGAAAAACCGACTAAAGAATTGCCTTGTAACGGAGCTTTTTCAGCAATTAATTTCATGTGTTATATGAAGTCTTTTGGGGACATATCATATACCAAATTGAAGGTCTTGGAGTGTAGTTTCCAACACTTTTAACGGTTTGCTCATATAACTTATAGATAAAAAGATATGAGCGTCAGAAGTCAGACCAGAAAAAGGGACATAAGCGCAAAAGAGGGCTAGAAATGAAATGTTTTTATTATAAAAGAGAAATTTCTCTCTCTCTCTCGACATTTCCAGTAAAACCACGACTTAAACAGACCTTACTTCAGTTTTAATCCATATTTTTTGATTTTGAAGAAACAACATCAATTTTGACACGAAACGGAAGATGGATTGCGTCAAAATGCTCTACGCTATTAGGGTAACATTATGCTACCTTCAATTTCGTCTATAGTTTGAGTTTTAGAATTACTTCATAGCTAAGTAAAGTATCTAAATTCTATATTATAGCTTGTTTAAGCTTTAGAAGGTGTGGAATTCAAAGGAACGAAGTTTAGAAGCTAGAAACATCAAAGGTATGTAAGGCTAAACCTTTCTTTTGGCAAGGCATGTATCTTTTAGATTTTGAAGCTTTTATTAGTTTCAAACTTAGTATTTCTTCTGAGAAACTTGTATGGTACCAAGGAAACCTTGTATATACTTAATTTGGTACTAAAATCCAAGGTGAAAGACGTCCAAATCAGAAAGGCAAAACGTTTCAAAATCTGGAAAATTGTTTTGAACTTTGGACAGTTGTTAGTATATTGATCATAACTCCTTATACAAAATTGATATTAAGATGATTTAAGAATCTCCAGAATCCTAATACATATATCTACAACTTTCATGAAGACTATGAGGTCTATAAATTTTATCTGCACCCTCAAAACTATGATGCAATACAGGACGCTGGTACTGTCTAGAAATTCTGTACATCCGTGGAATTGTTACGCCACTCTCATCTTGTTATCCAGTTAATTTGTTTATGTTATCAGTTTATCCGGGTATCCATTCCCGTGTATAGTATAGTGCTGGTTCTGTTTTGAGGATCATCCAGTTTCAGAGGAAACTCTGCCGAAATTTTTATAAAAGTCAAAGAGTTAGACAAATTCTAAGTTTCAGGTTGTGTCTACAATTCCATCCAGAGTTTTCTTATCATTCCTTTGAGTCCATATATATTGTCGCCACATGTGTTATGCCTCATACATGCTTATGCTTATATTGTGATCATGTTATGTGTGATTTGGAGTCCCCCATAGAGGCTGGACATTGGACACACAGTCCGGTCGCGTGTGATACTACCCGTCTGGGGGATACAGCCCCTCTGGTTCAGGCGGGAGTTGAAACACCTAGTGTGACCGGGTGTCATTCACACACTCTGACCAGAGAGACTAGATATTACTGGCTGGGGGGGATATAGCCCATAACACCCACCAGGTTTGTTATATACGCGTATATAGCCACAGTATGCACTGCATGATTATACATGAGGCTAGTTCCGGTTTTCAGTTACCTGATTTGGGGGGATACAGCCCATAACGCCAGACAGGTACTAGTTCAGATGTTCAGTTACCTGATTTGGGGGGATATAGCCCATAACACCAGACAGGTACCAGTTCAGATAACAGTTCAGTTTTAGCGTCAGTATCAGTTGACAGTTATCAGTTCTCAGTTATCAGCCACCAGTTCTTAGCGTCAGTATCAGTTGACAGTTATCAGTTCCAGTTTCTAGTAACCAGCTATCAGTCATATTACAGTTATTTATCAGTATAGTTCAGCTCAGTCTTCAGGTTCAGATTCAGCTAGACTTCAGCTTATATTCATATCATGTTTAGTACGTTCTTCAGATTTCCAGCTATATTGCTATGCTCCAGCTCATGTTTACATATTTATATTCCAGCCTACAGTTTCATTCAGCTATGACATATTATATGCCCATGCCTTACATACTTGGTACATATCGTACTCACGCCCTTTTCTGGGGCGCTGCGTTTCATGCCGCGCAGGTGCAGATAGATCAATGCTTGGACCATGTTAGTAGGCCATCTATCAGCTACTGGAGTCACTCCGCTTACTCCCGGAGTTACTTATCTTTTGGTATGTGTACAGTCAGCCAGCTTGGGTATGGCGGGGCCTTATCTCGTCCTTTGTATATTCAGTTCATCACTCTTAGAGGCCTGTAGATATGTCCCTGTGTGGTGCAGTCAGTATGTTATGTATGTCAGCTTATGTTAGCCTTGTCAGCTATTTGCATTGCATACTCCTTATCAGCTAGGTTTATGCTTATTCTGTTTATCAGTTATAATGGTTAGCATATTATCAGTAGGATTAGTGATGATCG
Organism: Petunia secreta; assembly: GCA_029990175.1. Classification (NCBI taxonomy): domain Eukaryota; kingdom Viridiplantae; phylum Streptophyta; class Magnoliopsida; order Solanales; family Solanaceae; genus Petunia; species Petunia secreta. The sequence continues at coordinate 884,714 of JARKIP010000156.1, forward strand.
ACACTTAGTGTTGGTCATCCGTCGCGGCCCTAAGTTGGGTCGTGACAAAAGTGGTATCAGAGCCAGGTTCAGTCCTAGGGTGTCTACAGGCCGTGTCTAGTAGAGTCTTGTTTAGGAGTATGTTGCGCGCCATACTTTTGAACAGGAGGCTACAAGGCACTTCAGGACAGTTGTCTTTCCTTCTTCTCTAGATCGTGCGATAGAGCCATGATTATAGAATTCAGCCCTCTAACAATAGTAATTTCAGCAAAGCGATGCCGCCAAAGAAACTAACAGCTGCCCAGAAGGGCAAGGTTATTGCCGGCCAGGGTATTAGTAGAGTGCCACCTAAGGTGGATGAGAGTGAGGAGTCCAGACTTGAGGCTCCATCCGAGGCCTCACAGATCCTATCAGTTCAGGGTGATATTAGAGGTACTGCAGCTACTATACCTCCACCTTCTTAGCCTGATAGTCAGGGGCAGGAAATGAGGGATGCCATCAGATTATCGACTAGTGTTGTAGTTGCTCAGACTAGACAACACCGTGCAGATTCCCAGGGAGATGTTGGATCCAGGATCAATGATTTTATCAGGCTAGAGCCTACAGTCTTTACCGGATTCCGTACAGGAGAAGACCCTCAGGATTTTCTATTGAGGATAGCCAGAGTGTTGAGGGTTATGCACGTGTCAGACACAGAGTTAGTAGAGTTGGCTGCATTCAGATTGCATAACCTAGCAGCAGGGTGATACCAGACATGGGAGCTATCTAGACGGCCTGATGCTACTCCCACGACTTGGAAGGAATTCTCAGATACCTTCCTTTATCAGTATATGCCTATAGAGACATAGGGAGCCCGTGCTAATCAGTTCCTGACCTTGAGACAGGGAAGTTTGAGTGTAGAAGAGTATAATTATTGCTTTAGTTCTTTAGCATGGTTTTCCCCTACGGTGGTAGTGAGTATGAAGGATAGAATTCACAGGTATATAGTGGGACTAGCTCCACACCTAGTGAACGAGCGTATGACAGTTGCTATGCAGTCATGTATGAACATAACATTCAGGCAATTGCTTTGTTACTTGAGGAGAGGAAGCAGAAATAGAGAGCCGACAGGGATAAAGTGCTAGACAAGAGGGGCAGATTTTCTGGTTCGTTTGGAGAGACGTCTGGAGCGAGTAGATAGCAGAGTGTTAGACAACCACCAGCTAGTATACCTACATAGTCTCGTGGCCTGAGATCTGATAGAACTCCTCAGTCCAGAGCTAGTCAGGCATCATAGATTTCAGGATTTCAGCGCCGTGGTACTTCGATACTGGCCAGTCAGACATATCCCAGATGTTTAGATTGTGGTAAACGCCACTTGGGTCCATGTCAGTTAGGAGTTGATACTTGTTATATTTGTCACGAGGCAGGCAATTTCATGAGAGATTGCCCGACTAGGGGTGGTAGTGGCGTAGCCTAGCCAGCTAGATCAGCAGTAGCTTCCTCAGCACCAGCACGCCCTCAGGGGCATGTTCTTCGGGGACCAGCAGAACTGAAAGAATTTAAGGAGCAATTGAAGGATTTGTTAGACAAAGGCCTCATCAGACCCAGCATTTCCCCGTGGGGAGCCTCGATGCTATTTGTAAAAAAAAAAAAAAAAAAAAAGATGGCTCTCTACGCATGTGCATAGATTACAGACAGCTGAATAAAGTCATTATTAAGAATAAATACTCTCTGCCCAGGATTGATGTCTAGTTTGACAAGCTCCAGGGTGCCAAGTGCTTCTCAAATATAGATCTGCGATCAGGCTACCATCAGGTTAGAGTTAGAAAATCTGATATACCTAAGACTGCATTCAGGACTAGGAATGGCCATTATGAGTTTTTAGTGATGTTGTTTGGACTCACTAATGCCCTTGCAGTATTTATGGATCTAATGGACAGCGTATTCAGGCCTTATTTAGATTTATTTGTGATTATATTTATTGATGATATTCTCATCTATTCAAAGTCTGAATCAGAGCATGCAGAGCACCTACGCACAGTATTGGGTACTCATCGGGACCAACAATTATATGCTAAGTTCTCAAAAGTGTAAATTCTAGATAGATTCAGTGGCATTTCTTGGCCACATAGTTTCAGCAGAAAGAATTAAAATAGATGACCAGAAGATCTAGGCTGTGAAGAATTGGCCCATGCCTACGACGCCAACTGAAGCACGTAGTTTTCTGGGTTTAGCAGGTTATTACAGAAAGTTTATAGAGGGTTTTTCCTCTATTGCAGCTCCACTGAACAAATTGACAAAGAAATCAGCTAAATTTGAGTGGTCTGATTCTTGCGAGCACAGCTTCCAAGAACTAAAGAACAGGTTGATAACAGCTCCAGTACTTACACTTCCAGAGGGATCTGAGGGCTATGTCATTTACTGTGATGCTTCTCGAATTGGTCTTCGTTGTGTTTGATGCAGCATGGAAGAGTAATTGCTTATGCTTCTAGGCAGCTGAAAAAGCACGATCAGAACTACCTCATCCATGATCTTGAGCTTTCAGCAGTCATTCATGCATTGAAGATTTGGAGACATTATTTTTACGGTGTTCATGTTGATATTTATACGGATCACAAGAGCCTCCAGTACATATTTAAGCAAAAGGAGCTAACCCTATGATAGAGGCGGTGGCTAGAGTTGCTGAAGGACTATGACATGGACATTCTTTATCATCCGGGTAAAGCGAACGTTGTTGCTGATTCCCTTAGTCGCAAGCCTATGGGTAGTCTATCTTATTTACAACCAGAGAGAATAAAGTTAGCTCATACACTCTACCAATTGGCCAGCATGGATGTCAGATTAATAGATTCAGAGGACGCAAGAGTTACAGTTCAGAACGCAACCACTACTTGCCTAGTGACATAAGTAAAGCAGCGCCAGTATGAGGATCCAGTTCTAGTTCAATACAGGCAGATAGCCAGAAGAAAACCAAAATTATTATATAGGTTACTAGTGACGGGGTTCTTATATATAAAGATAGACTTTATGTTCCTGATGTTGCAGATTTATGTGGACAGATTATGACAGATGCACATTATTCTAGATACACTGTTCATCCTAATTCGACTAAGATTTACCATGATCTTAAGCAGATTTATTGTTGAGACGAAATGAAGCGTGACATAGCAGAATTTGTGGCTCAGTGTGCTAACTGCCAGCAGGTTAAAGTCAAGCATAAAAAAATAAAAAAATAAAAAAAAACCTAGTGGCTTGTTACAGGAAGTCGAGATTCCATCATAGAAATGGGAAGCAGTGAATATGGACTTCATTACAGGCTTTCCCCGTATGCGGAGCAGATATGACTCTATTTGGGTTATAGTTGACAGGCTTACTAAATGAGCTCATTTCTTTCCTGTTAGAACTACATATACAGCAGAGGATTATGCCAGACTTTATATCAGAGAGATAGTGCGCCTACATGGTATTCCAGTAATTATTATTTCAGACGGGGGCGCACGAGTTTACAGCTAATTTCTATAGATCGTTCCAGACAGGTTTAGGGACACAGGTGTATCTGAGTACAGTATTTCATCCATAGACAGACAGACAGGCTGAGCGGACCATTCAGACATTAGAAAATATGCTTAGAGCTTACGTGTTAGATTTTAGAAGCAGCTGGAATGGTCACCTTCTGTTGATAGAGTTTGCATATAATAATAGCTATCATTCTAGCATACAGATGGTGCCATATGAAGTTTTGTATGGGCACAAATACAGGTTTTCTATATGATGGTTAAAGGTTGGAGAGTCTCAATTGATAGGTCCAGACTTAATCCAACAAGTAATTGATAAAGTCAAGTTGATCAGGGAAATATTATTAGCAGTGCAGAGCAGACAGAAGTCCTATGCAGATAATCGACATTGAGATTTAGAAGCTCATATTGGCGATTAGGTATTCCTGAAAGTATCACCTATGAAAGGCGTTATGAGATTTGGAAAGAAGGGAAAGCTTAGCCCTAGATTTATTAGTCCATATCAGATTATCAGGCGAGTTGGGCGTGTAGCCTACGAGTTAGACCTTCAAGCAGACCTTCAGGAGGTACATCCAGTATTCCATATTTCCATGCTCAGAAAATGTGTCAGAGATCCTTCTAGAGTTGTACCAGTAGAGGATGTACAGATTACAGAACAGTTGACTAATAAGGAGGTGCCAGTTGCAATTTAAAGAGGCAGATTCGTCGAGTAAGGACGAAAGACATTCCTTTAGTTAAGATGCTATATCAAAGCAATAATATAGAAGAAATAACTTGGGAAGCTGAAAATGACATGAGGGCCAAATATACACATCTCTTCATTACTTCGAGTATGTAACAGATCGTTGCTTAATGCTTCTACATACTTCATTTAACATTCGAGGACGAATGTTCCTAACGGGGGAATATTGTTACACCCCGTACGTCTAAATTGACGTATATCATTATAATATCATGTTAAGAATGATTTAAGTGAGTTTAAAGTAATAATATGACCATATATGATGTTTATATGTTGAATATAAAGTTTGGGAAAAATCAGATTTAAGTTGCGGAAAAACCGACTAAAGAATTGCCTTGTAACGGAGCTTTTTCAGCAATTAATTTCATGTGTTATATGAAGTCTTTTGGGGACATATCATATACCAAATTGAAGGTCTTGGAGTGTAGTTTTCAACACTTTTAACGGTTTGCTCATATAACTTATAGATAAAAAGATATGAGCGTCAGAAGTCAGACCAGAAAAAGGGACATAAGCGCAAAAGAGGGCTAGAAATGAAATGTTTTTATTATAAAAGAGAAATTTCTCTCTCTCTCTCGACATTTCCAGTAAAACCACGACTTAAACAGACCTTACTTCAGTTTTAATCCATATTTTTTGATGTTGTTTTGATTTTGAAGAAACAACATCAATTTTGACACGAAACGGAAGATGGATTGCGTCAAAATGCTCTACGCTATTAGGGTAACATTATGCTACCTTCAATTTCGTCTATAGTTTGAGTTTTAGAATTACTTCATAGCTAAGTAAAGTATCTAAATTCTATATTATAGCTTGTTTAAGCTTTAGAAGGTGTGGAATTCAAAGGAACGAAGTTTAGAAGCTAGAAACATCAAAGGTATGTAAGGCTAAACCTTTCTTTTGGCAAGGCATGTATCTTTTAGATTTTGAAGCTTTTATTAGTTTCAAACTTAGTATTTCTTCTGAGAAACTTGTATGGTACCAAGGAAACCTTGTATATACTTAATTTGGTACTAAAATCCAAGGTGAAAGACGTCCAAATCAGAAAGGCAAAACGTTTCAAAATCTGGAAAATTGTTTTGAACTTTGGACAGTTGTTAGTATATTGATCATAACTCCTTATACAAAATTGATATTAAGATGATTTAAGAATCTCCAGAATCCTAATACATATATCTACAACTTTCATGAAGACCATGAGGTCTATAAATTTTATCTGCACCCTCAAAACTATGATGCAATACAGGACGCTGGTACTGTCTAGAAATTCTGTACATCCGTGGAATTGTTACGCCACTCTCATCTTGTTATCCAGTTAATTTGTTTATGTTATCAGTTTATCCGGGTATCCATTCCCGTGTATAGTATAGTGCTGGTTCTGTTTTGCGGATCATCCAGTTTCAGAGGAAACTCTGCCGAAATTTTTATAAAAGTCAAAGAGTTAGACAAATTCTAAGTTTCAGGTTGTGTCTACAATTCCATCCAGAGTTTTCTTATCATTCCTTTGAGTCCATATATATTGTCGCCACATGTGTTATGCCTCATACATGCTTATGCTTATATTGTGATCATGTTATGTGTGATTTGGAGTCCCCCATAGAGGCTGGACATTGGACACACAGTCCGGTCGCGTGTGATACTACCCGTCTGGGGGATACAGCCCCTCTGGTTCAGGCGGGAGTTGAAACACCTAGTGTGACCGGGTGTCATTCACACACTCTGACCAGAGAGACTAGATATTAATGGCTGGGGGGGATATAGCCCATAACACCCACCAGGTTTGTTATATACGCGTATATAGCCACAGTATGCACTGCATGATTATACATGAGGCTAGTTCCGGTTTTCAGTTACCTGATTTGGGGGGATACAGCCCATAACGCCAGACAGGTACTAGTTCAGATGTTCAGTTACCTGATTTGGGGGGATATAGCCCATAACACCAGACAGGTACCAGTTCAGATAACAGTTCAGTTTTAGCGTCAGTATCAGTTGACAGTTATCAGTTCTCAGTTATCAGCCACCAGTTCTTAGCGTCAGTATCAGTTGACAGTTATCAGTTCCAGTTTCTAGTAACCAGCTATCAGTCATATTACAGTTATTTATCAGTATAGTTCAGCTCAGTCTTCAGGTTCAGATTCAGCTAGACTTCAGCTTATATTCATATCATGTTTAGTACGTTCTTCAGATTTCCAGCTATATTGCTATGCTCCAGCTCATGTTTACATATTTATATTCCAGCCTACAGTTTCATTCAGCTATGACATATTATATGCCCATGCCTTACATACTTGGTACATATCGTACTCACGCCCTTTTCTGGGGCGCTGCGTTTCATGCCGCGCAGGTGCAGATAGATCAATGCTTGGACCATGTTAGTAGGCCATCTATCAGCTACTGGAGTCACTCCGCTTACTCCCGGAGTTACTTATCTTTTGGTATGTGTACAGTCAGCCAGCTTGGGTATGGCGGGGCCTTATCTCGTCCTTTGTATATTCAGTTCATCACTCTTAGAGGCCTGTAGATATGTCCCTGTGTGGTGCAGTCAGTATGTTATGTATGTCAGCTTATGTTAGCCTTGTCAGCTATTTGCATTGCATACTCCTTATCAGCTAGGTTTATGCTTATTCTGTTTATCAGTTATAATGGTTAGCATATTATCAGTAGGATTAGTGATGATCGACACTTAGTGTTGGTCATCCGTCGCGGCCCTAAGTTGGGTCGTGACACAAATGACCTGTGTGAGCAGAATGTGGAACAAGATAGCGATGGCACATCACATGTGAAGTTGAAGATGGGTTCTCTCAAAGAAAGGAAGAAAGCAAAGGTTCGTCGTAAGAAGAGAATACATAAATGCTGGAAGTGAGCTAAAAGTGTCGTCGTGCCACGACGTTAAATAAGGCGCTTCTCGGGAGGCAACCCGAGTTTGTACTTGTAACAGTTTAGTTGTTGTGTTTTATAGTGTCACGTAGTTTTTGTTTTGTTGTGTCATTTTTCTAGGTGTCGGGAGTGCTAAACGAGATGTAGTCGACGTATTATGGGATCTGGGGCGCTTTGAGGCATGCCCCGTGCTTGGTTTTGCACTTGGAATCAAAATTTGGTACAAAAAAAACTGCTCAGGTGCGTTTGGGAGCGCCCCGCGCCTCCCAACGCGCCTGGACAATCAGTGCGCGCTAAATCTTGGGCGCTATGGGAGCGCCCCGCGCCTCCCACCATGCCTGGATGATCAGTAGGCTCAGGGTGAGCGCCATTGGCGCGCGCCGCGGCTCCAAATTGCCAGGCAAATTTTCTTAACGATCCGGGTCAAAGCTGGTTTTGACCCGCGACCCGGATTCCCTTTTTCCCTCAACACCCGATTCCCCTCCCCTTTTCTTCATAATTTTCACTCAAAAGACCCCAAATCACTCCTACTTCTTGAAAATCATCTCAAGTTCTTCTCCAATCATCCTAAACTCTTCAAGTAAGTGATTCTCCTCCTTCTCTTTCCATTACATAGTAAGTTAACATCCTCCGTCCATGTTTAAATCCCTAACTAGTGTGCAAGCATGTTGATTAGATTTTGATCTTAAATTGATTATATTCATAATTGTGCTTCATGTTTGGCTTGTATACTTGCAAAAAGGGATCTCCCAACAATTTGGGAGGGTTGATACACTACTTTAGCCATTGAACTTGCAAGTTGAAAATTGTGCACACCAAGTGTTTGATAAAATGCCTCAACTATGAAAAATGCTTAACCTTGTGAATTCTTGAGTAGCAATGGTATCCTTAGGCTTAAGTTGAACATTGGGTGTCATACATGCATATAATTGGCTATTTTGTAACCCCCACTAGCTTGATCATGAAGTCCACACCCGCGGCAATTTGTGCAATATTTGTTTTCGCTAAGTGTGGGGTCGCTCGTGGTTATGAGACCCCCGAAGGAGGATGAGAACACTGATTCGGACATCGTAGACCGTGATCCGGATAGTGATGGTGTGGAGGCAGATGCTGAGGGAGGTTCCACAGATGGGGAGGAGGAGGATTAGGACCGCACTCCATCGCACCGTTCATTGTAGGACGACTGGCCTTCAGAGAAGTTCCTTTACTCCTGTACTTTATTATTTACCGCACTCAGGACAGTGCTTGATTTTAACTGTGCGGTGGGGGAACTCCCCTTTATTTTTGAGGTTAGGGATGCATGTACCGTTAGGATTTGTTCCCCTTTATTTTTGAGGTTAGGGATGCATGTACCGTTAGGATTTTTCCTTTGTCACTTGACTTTATTTTTATTTGTTTCTTGCTTTATATATGAAAAAAAAAAAATTAGAAAACTAATGAAAAATTGCAAAAAGATTTTATTTTTAGTCTTTGTTAGTGGTACATGTCATCCACCCGGTGGTTTTTCTTATGGCCTCGGTTTTTTTCCACGGGGAGGCCTTTGAACCGGGTAGTTATTATTTTAATTAGGATTAGAGTAGTTAGTTATAGGTGGCCCTAGACGAAAGAGATAGGTAGAATGCTAGGTGCCTTTGATTTGTTTGATACCGGTGGACTTGAACTTGTTGCATGTGCTATTTGTGGTGTCCTTTGGTTTTAAATTGAGATGCATGCCTAGAAAAAAAAATGGAATGACCCCCTTGAGATGCTTGAGTCCACTCACTTGACTTTGTTGTGAACCTTTGTGCATTAGTGCTTAAATACCCACAAGTTGCACCCTATTTGCTTGATTGAGAGTTGTGATGGAATCATCTTGTGTGGATTGTGTGCAATGTGTGTTGTGAGGCATATTCTATTGTGTTCCATGTTTGCATATTGGTGTCTAGAACTTGCCCCATGTGTGTGCAAAACGAAATCTTAGGTTTGCTCTAGTCAGGAGATGATACAGGCATTCTTAGATAACCCTTTGACCTCGATTTTCCTACCCTTGTATTCACCTTGGACTTGATTGTTGTGATGTCTTTGACCTTTTGTTGGCACCCACACCGCAAGCCTACCCACTTGTTCTAAATTGCTTTTTTTTTACCATCTACTCCTTAAGCACTTTAATTGATAATTTTATATTATTGTGGAGTTTTAGTTGAATATTGGGAGGTTTTTTAGTGGAACAAATGAGGGGAATATTTAATAAATTGTGAAGTAGTTGAAGAAGCACTGGCAAGATTTGGAAAGAATTGAATAGAAAAAAAACAAATGAAGAAAAAAGTGAAAAAAAAGTTGAAAAGGAAATAAAGAGAAAAAGAAGTGAATATCCATCCTTGCTAGTGCTGTGCTTAAAAGAAAGAAAAATTGCTACTTGTGAAAAAGGTGTGTGAGAAATGTGTTGGTTGGGTGGTGAAATGGGTTGCTTTGATGAGATATGTGCTTAATTTGAATGTGAAGTATTAAAGTGCTTAGGGAGGTAGTCACTATTACCCATATGTATCCTACCAGCCCCTTCGCCTAGATTACAACCCTTTAAAGTCCTAGTTAATCTCGATTGGAGTGAGCTTACATTAGTGGAGTCCTACACTACGGGCAAGCCTATGGTACATCGTGTGTGACATGTGAGCTTTTCATGTGAGTGAGTGAATTCTTTCTATGATATTGTCCCCGTTCTATTCTTGATATTCATTGTTGTGTGTGACACTTGGGGGACACTCTCTTGCTTCATTTTGGTGAGGGCACACGGTTTGCATGAGGTAGGTGAAGTAATGGCTTCTTGGTTGAGTACGTAGGTGTGACTTTGTGGGAGCATGGTTGCAATGAGTCGAGTTTGTGCATTTGAGTTGTCTTGGGGTGATTTTTCTCATGTTTTGGTATTTGATAAATTGTGGCATGTTTGTTGGACCCATAGTAGTCGTGTATGCATTTGTTCAATGGTCGGTATCAACCATAGTCATAGGCAGACCTGTTCTACTTAGGTTGGGAAGCTAGTTGTAATTGCTCGAGGGCGAGCAAAGGTTCAAGTGTGGGGTGGTGATGTTTGGCATTTTATGCCTATATTTCGTTAATATTTTCTCACGTTTGGATACTTTATTCGCACGTTTTCTAGTTGATGAATGTGATTTTGCACTGATTTTATGTCATATGGTTGTAGGTTGTTATGAAGTGCAATTGGAGCTTTAAAGAGCATGATAGAGCAAGAAAAGGTTGGAATTTGATTGAGGATTGGATCGAGCACACGAAGGCACGACGCGATGCGAGCTGCGAACGACGAGAAGCTGAAAATGGCCTGGCGCTATGGGTGGCGCGCCGCCTCTGGTATGACGCTCAGCTTTCTGGCGCGTTTTGTGGCGCGGGGCATGGCCATTGCGTGCGACATACGACGTACTCTGACTTGTTGAGCGCGTTTTGAGGCGCGGGGCTCCAGCTATAGCGCCCCTGGAGCGGGTTTTGAAGTCCTATTTCGTTTAAGCTTAGGCGTAACTAATTGCTAGGCTTTTGAAAATATTATAAATACTCCTTTACTTAGTTTTTCAAGCAACTTGAGAGCACCATACTTCATTGAACAAGGGTTTTACTCCTATTCTTTTATCTATTAATCATTTCATCAAATTATTGTCTTGTGATTATGAGTATGCGTGGCTAAATCTTTCGTTCTAGGGTTAGAGCGTTTCATGAAGGTTGATGTTTGAAGATTGAATTCCATATACTGAATCCCATAATGGATTATTTATTCTTTCTTGATTTCACTTGTTTAATTATTAGGGCCCAATAATTATGCATTATCTATGGTTCTTTGATTGAACTCGAAAGAGGGAATTTATGAATGCAATAAGAAAGAGTAGGGCTAGATTGTGAACCCGGGCATCGGGGAACCGATTTGTGAATAGGATAGACATTTACTTGCTCGCCTAGCTTAACTATATACAAAATTCGTTAATGCGTGCACGTGATTCAACCCGTAGACATATAGGGATTGGAGTAGCCTGCATAGACCGTGAAGAATCGAAAGGTTTTCACGGGTACATTTAATCTGTTAGTTAGTAATCCGAGATTTGAGAAGTGGAATCAATTGGAAAACTCAACTGGATTGGTCGTAGCTTTGACCCTGGACCGTCTCATTAATATTGTTTATAACCAAAGTTTGCCCCATTGGTTGACTGAATATCCACCATTTAAATTACTGTTCTTTCGTTAATAAATTCTCACTATTAGAAAAAGATCCTTGAATAGTTGTTAAGAAATTGTTTGGTAGGAGTCCAATCTGAATAGTCCTCGTGGGAACGATACTCTACTTATCACTTTATTACTTGTCGACCACGTATACTTGCGTGTGCGTTGGGAGCAACAATACGCTAACATCATTTATTTAAAAAGATTACACAGGAATTATCTGATGCATAGTCTAATAATATTGGAAGGTTCAATTGGGTAACATAATGCAACCTCCTCACGCACTCGGACTGAACTATTGTCGGGATAGACTCTAAACCGGGCTCTGATACCAACTGACACGACCCGGAATCCGACTAGGCCGTGCGGGCACCTGACATCCTCCCCTAGACCCATCGGGCGAACACTTACCAATTAAATTGGGGAAATAAATATAATTAAATTCATAAATAGGAACAAGACTTAGATAAAACACATACATACTGATACCTTTAAGCTGTACAAAAGAAATTACAGCTGACTACATAACATACTAGGTTTAGGACTATCCAGACTAGACATCTAAGAGTACAAAAAAGACAGATACCTCATCAAGGGAGAAAAATGTAACTGAAATAATAAACATAAAACTGGTGGCCATTCGGAATAAAAGCTGGCTCACCCTGACAGCTGAATTCGTCTTCGCTCCTTCACAACGTGGCGAACTCAATCCTGGAGCGAACCTGCCGAAACGGAATAGATAGACAAAAACAAACAACAAACAAGGGTGAGTCAAAAGGACTCAATAAGTGGGGCAGACTAGCCACCTCAAAGAATAGAATAGCTAGCCAGGGAGAAGAAACAGATAAACCAAATTCCTCTTATTTAAATTATAAAAAGGCAGCGCTAGATAATAACCAAAAACATGTGTGGAACCATAAAATCAACCAGGAATACGAGCCAGAAACATATCAACAAATAAGCAATGCACATATAAGCAGAATAGTAGTTATGTACCACAAGTCTACACAATGGTATGAAATGAAACGAAATGAAATGAAATATGATGCAAAGGGTCACATGTGCCAAATGAATGGAGCGGAATCCTCCTTCCTCAGTATGATGCAATGGAGCGGAATCCTCCTGTTCCTAGGGTGGAATCCCCGTACTCTCAATATGATACAATGGAGCGGAATCCTCCTGTTCCTAGGGCGGAATCCTCCTACCCTCAATATGAAGCAATGGAGCGGAATCCTCCTGCTCCTAGGGCAGAATCCTCCTACCCTCAATATAATGCAATGTAATGCATATGAATGGCATATAATGCATATGAATGCAATATGATGCAATAATAACCCTTCACCGACGCGGGATTCTCATCGACAGCCGGGAAGTAGATGCCAACACACAGACAAAGTACAATGCTCAGATCCTCAATGCAATACCAACTACATGACATAACATACAACATATAATGTAAATCCAAAGCTAAAGCGTAATGAGTACGCCTTTCAGCAGCTACACACATAAGGAACACATGGTAAATTATGCATGAGGCCAAGGGCCTCAAAAGAAATGGATACAAACACTTACCTCGTTGCAGTGTTAACACTGCTACCCAACAACCGCTTTATTCTTTTGGATTCATTACCAAACGATCCCAATGTGTTCAATAAGCAGAAAAGTATATTACATACGGCCAAAGTCTTCATTCCTCACATCTTAGAACAATCCAGGTAAGAACCTGATACCCTATTCGCATACGTAATATGCAGGCCAGGCCTATGTACAGGGTTCAAAGTCACATAACCAAACTCTAAATAAATTATATTTATATGTTGCCCATAACTCACTGAGTACGAATATATAATTAATTTCATTATTGGGGTCTAATTGACCCCTTAAACTATTAATTGAACTTATTAAAACGATGTCTAATATCTCAATTTTTATCGTCAAAATATATTCAAACACGCGTAATAAACTCAAATAATGCATTAAGGTCATTACCTGAATGTTTCGGGTTGACAATTCTATCTTTTCTCCGGCTCCTTTCTCATTGTTTGGCATATTTCTCTGTTGCTTTCTTCTCAGATTTTTTAAGCAACGTTTCTGGTCCATTTTGTTTTAAAGCTTCTAAATGAAGCTTTTGAGGGATAATATCCCTGCTGCCCCACCGGCTTTAACTTTTGTCCTCTTTTTTATTTTTTTATTTTAATATTATATTTTCTTTTCTTAATCAAAAATTAAAATGGTACCCTATGATACTCAAAATAATTCTAACTTTTGCATACCAGTTATACAAAATATATATAACATAGTTGCTAAGGAGGATCTCAAATCAGACTCCCGAAACTCAATATGCAAACTAAATGGAATATAAGTCAAATTATTTAACTTTCGGCATTTTAGCGGAAATTAGCCGAACAACCTCGAAATTAACTTTCGAAAAATCACAAAAGTCACAAACACTACTAAAAATAAGGCATTTTCAGACCGAAATTTCAGACCGAAATTCGGTTGGAGCACGTTGTCCGACCGACGCGGTGGGATAATTCATCGAATTATAATTTTTTTTTTTTTTTACTTTTAGCCGACCGCCGCGGTCGGACAATAATTAAAATTTTTTGTCCGACCGCAGCGGTCCGAGTGCGGTCGGAAGGCAGAAACTATACACACACGGGCATAGCAGCCCGTTTTCATTACACCCAAACCAACATTCTCTCTTTTTCGCCCCCTTTCTTCTTTTCACCATTCTACCCGATTCCAAACCCAAAATCCAACCCAAATCTATTAAAAAAACACTCTTAATCTCTTTATTCCATTCCTCTACAACTTGGTAAGTTTAATTTTCATAGTTTTCTTCAATTTTTCCCCAAATCCGAAACCCTAACTTTTTTATCTATTTTTTTTGTAGTTCTTCCATCTATCAAAGTTGGGGATTGTACATTAGTGGTGGTGGAGTACAAAACCATCCCTTGAGGTGAGTTTTATGATGAAACACCATTTTTTTTTTAAATTTAATTTTAGCTCGTTTTTTGTCATTTTTTCCTATGTTTGAATTTTAGCTCATGAAATTAATCCATGACATAGTAGTTGCTATTTGGTTGTGAACTAGGTTACATTGTGTTGTTGTTTGGTTTGGGAATTGTTGAAGCTAGTTTGACATTTTTGTTGGTATTGTTAAAATTAGGTTGATTGAAAAATTGGGTGTTGTTAAAAAAATGATTGGGTTATTGAATGCACATTTAGAAGATTCTATGGTTGGAAAGTAACACTTTGAATGAGTTGTTTTAGTGAAAAAGTTGGTGTTCCATTGAGAATAGTACACTTTGAATAGGTTGTTGTTGATGGGTTCCTTTAGTAGTGTTGTTGTTGTTGAATGTTGTTAATGGTGTTGTTGTTGTTGTTGTTGTTGTTGTTGTTGTATTGCTTTGAGATAGAATTGTTGGTGTATAGTGTAGTTTGGTAGTTAGATTCTTTGAGGCATTTCATCAAATAAGTGGTGAGCAACAACTAAGTTGAATAGTTTGCAAATAGTTTTAGATTACTCCAACTAAGTATAGATAAGTAAATAGTTTTATCATTTTGAATTATAAATAGATATAAGTTGCAAACGAGAAGTGTTATTAATTACTAAATGATAATCTTAGAGAACAAATTAGTTAGTAATATAAAAGTAATGTTTGTGTATCAAAGAAATGTTTGTTTAAATATTTGCAATTTAATATGCATCTGAAACGTGTAATTTTTGTGTAGATATGGTTAATGAAAGTCGTAGTTGGATGTATAATAGAAATAATCCCGGCCGGCGGGGGATGAGGGCAGAATTTGCAGTAGGTGTTGAAAATTTTATTGAAAAAGCGAAAACACTTGATGATTTTATACGGTGGGGCCAGATTAAGTGTCCTTGTGTAGACTGCCAGTGCATAAAAGGAAAAAATTTGGAAGATGTTGAAATGCATCTTTATAGGAAGGGTTTTATGCCAGATTATTTTGTTTGGGTTTATCATGGAGAGTCTAGGGATGTGGGGGGTGATGTTCATTTTCAAGATGCTTATGTCGGTGGGAGTGGTCCGTTTGTGGAGAATGATCTTGATAATTATCGAATGAACGATATGGTTAATGATGCTTTTGGGATGTACCCAGAGGAGCCATCCCAACCGAGTACATCGCAACCAAATGTTGAGCACATTCCTAATGATGAGGCAAAGCTCTTCTATAAACGGTTGGAGGAAGCTAGTCGTCCATTGTACGAAGGCTCAGTGCATTCCAAGTTGTCAGTTGCTGTTAGATTGTTAAGTATTAAATCTGATTTTAGTATATGTCAAGCAGCCATGGATTCCATCATTGACCTTATGAATGATCTCAATCCGACTAACATGGCATTACCAACTAATTATTACCACACTAAGAAGTTGGTTTCCACGTTAGGTCTTTCTGCTCAGAGAATTCATTGTTGTGTCAACGGTTGCATGTTGTTTTATAAGGATGATGCAGAATTAGATAAATGTAAATTTTGTGCGGAGCCTCGTTACAAGCCGGTTTTAAACCCTAAAAAGAAGCCGGTACCTGTTAAGTCGATGCATTACTTACCCCTTATACCTAGGTTAAAGAGGTTGTATGCGTCGATGAGTTCTGCTCCTCATATGAGATGGCACCATGATCGTACGAAACAGCCAGGCATTCTAAGCCATCCGTCAGATGGTCAGGCATGGAAACATTTTGATCAGGTGTATCCGGCATTTGCTAGTGAACCAAGAAACATAAGGTTGGGTCTATGTTCAGATGGGTTCACTCCTTTTGATGTCTCGTCTACACCTTATTCTTGTTGGCCCGTATTTGTCACGCCGTACAATCTTCCGCCCGAAATGTGCATGACTAGTCCTTATCTGTTTTTGAATTGCATTATCCCAGGGCCACATAACTCGAAAGCCTCGATTGATGTATTTTTGCAACCTTTGATTGATGAGTTAACGGTATTGTGGTATGAAGGTGTTGAAACATATGATATATCAATGAAACAGAACTTTCAACTGCATGCTTCTTTGATGTGGACTATAAATGACTTTCCAGCTTATGGAATGTTGTCTGGGTGGTCCACTGCTGGTAAGCTCGCTTGCCCTTACTGTATGGAAGATACAAAAGCATTCACTTTGAAAAATGGTGGTAAGATTACATGGTTCGACTGTTGTCGTCGATTCTTGCCAATGGAGCATCCGTTTAGGGCTAACTGTAGTGCTTTTATGAAGAATCAGGTTGATTTCGAGGAGCCTCCGCGAAGGTTGTCTGGACGAGAAATATGGGATAGGGTTAAGGTGTATCCTAAGGTAACTGACCAACGACCATCTAAAGCACCTGGCTATGGTATTGATCATAATTGGACTAAACAAAGTATCTTTTGGGAGTTGCCTTATTGGAAGGATAATCTTCTTCGACATAACCTGGATCCCATGCATATTGAGAAGAATTTTTTCGAGGCTGTGTTTAATACTGTGATGGATGTCAGAAACAAGACAAAGGATAATGTGAAGGCCAGGTTGGACCTTGAGGAACTTTGTAGGCGGCCTGAGTTACACATATCTCAAGTTGACAACACGATTTGGCTTCCCAAGGCCAGTTACACATTCGGATTGGATGAGAGAAGAATGATTTGTGATTGGGTCAAGAATTTGAGGATGCCTGATGGATATGCATCAAACTTAGAAAGGTGTGTTGATATGACAGAAGGAAAATTGACTCACATGAAAAGCCACGATTGTCACATCTTCATGGAAAACTTGCTCCCAATTGCATTCAATGGCTTGCCTGATAATGTTTGGAAACCACTTACAGAGACGAGCTTATTTTTTAAGGAGCTGTGTTCTAAGACATTGAAGGAAGAGAATCTTAAGTCATTGGAAAGTAACTTTCCTGTTGTCGCGACTAAGTTGACAAAAATCTTTCCCCCTGGTTTCTTTAATGTAATGGAGCATCTTCCAATTCACCTCGCGGAAGAGGCACTATTGGGAGGCCCGGTGCACTGTAGATGGATGTATCCTTTTGAGAGGTAAGGTCTCTTAAATTAGTCCTTGACTCATTTTTTTAATTCATCTTAAGTAAATTAATTAATATAATGTATTGTGCAGAATTATTGGCAAGTGTAAGCGGGACGTGAAAAATAGGAACCAAATTGAGGGGTCCATATGTGAGGCATATCTGGCTCGAGAAACTTCTCATTTTTGTTCTTATTATTTCGATCAAAATGTGCCATGTTTGCGAAATAGGCCGGATCGACATGATGATGGAGACAACAATGATCCGAATTATCCACCATTTTCTATATTCAATCAACCTGGTAGAGGAAAGTTAATGACCGAAGTATGCAAGTTCAATGACCGGGACAGAAAAGCAGCTACAACTCATGTTTTGTTGAATTGTCCCGATGTCACTCCTTTTTACAAGTATGCTTCTTTTTAAGTATTTAAAACCTAACATTCAAGTTTTATCAGTAATCTAACTAATGAGATTTTTTGGATCATCCAGTCACTTTGTTGGAGAATATGGCGCCTCTGCTGTTTATGAACAATTTTCAGATTGGTTTAGAGAATTTGTAATCGTTACATAAACAAATACATAAGTTTTTTGGTATATATATATATATATATATATATATGTTGGTTTAATGTGTACAACTATCTTGAACTTTATATAGGTACTTAATCCGGATAACGGCATAAACTTCCCATTGTTGCATGATATATCTCACGGGCCTTATTATAAATACAAGAGGATGTCTAAGTACTTTGTTAATGGGTACAAGTTCCATACTAGAGAATGGTCCTTGGGGAAGAAAACAAACAACACCGGTGTGTGTGTGAAAGGTGGTACTGGTGACCAGGATGTAGACTTTGATTACTATGGTGTGATTGAGGAGATTTTAGAAATAGAGTTTACAGTAGGTTGGCCTCGTAAAATATTGGTGCTTTTCCGTTGCAAGTGGTTTGATCCGAGTCCAAAGGGTACGAGGGTAGACCCCTGTTCTAAAATAGTTGAAGTTAATCACAAAAGGTCATATAGACATTATGATCCTTTCATCATTGCCCAGAATGTGAAGCAAGTGTGGTACGTTCCTTATCCACCGACAATGAACAAAGCCAAAGCCAAATCCAAATCCAAATCCAAAGCCAATTGGTGGGCTGTTCTAAAAGGCAAGCCGGTGGGAAGAGTGGAAGTAGATGATGTATTAGATGTTGCATATCAAAATGAGGTATCTACCGTTCCCTTGATTGTGGATATTGAATTAGCCGACCAGTTGCAACATAGTGAAGGCATCTATGAACAGTTTGATGAATCGGTGGTTAGAGGAAGAAAAAACACTTCTAATTTTGGAGAAGGAACATCTAGGGCTAACGAGGAGGATGAATATATGGATGACGTTGAAATAAGTGAGGAAGAATTTGTTGACAGCGATGAGACGAGCGAAGAGGAGGAAATAGCCGATGACCTTAACGCGGATGATGATGATTGACATGTTCGTAGTTGGTTGTTTTTACTTTACTACAATTATTTGCACTACTTTATAAATGTATTCCATAAAAAATTATAATTTGATTATATTGTGCTAATTTATTGTGCTTATTTTACAGATATGTCATCTTCGGAGAAGGCTAGGGGGAAAAGAAAGGTTCAAAGTACCTCGCCTACCTCAGGTCATACTACTCCTCCTGGACTTGTACCTCATATGCTTCCTACACATCCTCCGTCTGCATATGCTCCAGATTTTTTCACTCCTCCTCCTGCCTTTCCCCCTGGCATGCCCTCTACGACATCGCCTGGTTATGTTGTTCGTCCGTATGGCATCAGTTCATCATCCATGCCTCAGCCATCTTCCAGTCCGTCACCATCCCCTTCATCATCTACTCCTTCTGATCCGAGCTCGGTGGACCCTTTGGTACCACCTACTATTAAGTATTATGATCCGAGCTCGCCTTATTACATTGGTCCTGCAGGATCATATGATGATGACGGGAGGGTAAGGCTTTATCCTGAGGGTAGTCGTGAGTAAGTATTATTTTTTGTTATTTTTTAAGTATTTAATCCTACTATGAAGTTTAATTTTTTAGTATATTTATTAACACTAGAAATTTTTATCTAGTTTTACTCCCTCGATGGTGGCTACTCCCATAATCACCAAATGCATTAAAGCTAGATGGACTGAGCCATGGCCATCCTGGGGTAGGGTACCCTCCAAGGTAAAGATGGGCATGTTTGACGATTTTCAGGTAATAACTATATTTTATTTTTTAATAATTTTGTTAAGTGTCACTTTTTTAAAAATCTAATATTTTTAATTATTTCAGGCAAAGTGTAAATGGCATCCTGCATTTAATAACATTGCCGAAAGCAATTTCCTTGGAAAATGTGCAGATAGAGTGAAAGGTAACCTTTATGATTGTTGGGCCAAAGGAAAGAAGCCCGAGTGGATATACGATCACGTTTGGGCAAAATATCTAGAATATTGGGATAGTGATGAATTTAAGAAGAGGAGCGCCCAAGGAAAAGCCGCACGAGCCTCCGAAAAGGGTGGATCGCTGCACACCGGGGGTTCGGTTAGCTCAGCGACTCAGCGGATGATATTGGTAACTTATTAATTAATTGTATGTATTATTTTATGTAACTCACATTAATTTTCTATCTAACTTGTTATCTTTTTAATTTTGTAGGAAAGGCAAGAAGGGCGGCCAGTTCGTGTGCCTGAAATGTTTAAGAAGAGGCATATATACAGAAACAAAAAAGGAGAAGAAGTGTGGGTCGAAGAACGCGCTAAAGAGCTATATGTAAGTTATTAAATTCAATTTTTTAAACTTATTAAATCCGTCAATATTTGTAAATCTAATTCTTGTTATTAAATTTTTTTCCAGGAAAAGGCTATGGCGGTCTATGAAGAAAGGATTGCGACTCAGGCATCCGGGTGTGGTAGCAGTACCCCAGCTGAAATGACACTAGAGGAGGAAACCGCACTATGGTTGGAGGTGAATGGCGGAGTAAAGAAGGGAAGTGCTTACGGCCTTGGATCGCAGTATGCCTCAGAACGTCTAAATCCAGGTTTTGGCTCTTACACTCCTCCTGCTAGTTCAATTGATCCCTCGGTGGAAGCCTCTTTGCGCAATGAAATCGAAGAGCTTAGGAGAAAGAGTGAAGAAGACCGTTTGCGCAATGAAGAAAATTTGAGAGTCATGCGGGAAATGATGCAGAATATTATGTGTGGTGGTGCGGACAAGGGAACGAAGGGCAAGGGCAAGGGCAAGGGCAAGGGCAAGGGCAAGAGCAAGAGCAAGAGCAAGAGCAAGAGCAAGAGCCGGGGGAAAGGCAAGAGCAAACGTCAATACAGCTCTGAGTCGGCTTCTGAGTCGGGTTCTGAGTCGGGTGCTGAGTCGGGTGCTGAGTCTAGTTCTGAGGCAACGGAGTAGTGATAATGGACTGTTGATGTATTAGACTTGTTTTAGACATGTTTTAACTTGTTTGGATCACTATTCGGATTGGATATGTTATGCAAAAATGTTAAACTTTCTATTTAAAGGCAATAAGCCTTGTTTAGACTATTATTAAGGCTTGAGAAGCCTTATCTTCTTCTGGGTGCTGTTTTTTCTGTTTTTTACAGGTGGTGTAGCTCTAATTGCAGGTTTTTTATTGCAGGTATTACACTGCCTACCGACCGCAGCGGTCCGAAAGCGGTCCGAAATTTGGCAATTACCCAGCCCAGAAATAAGCAATTTCCCACCGCAGCGGTCGCCTGGCCCACCGACGCGGTCGCCTAGCCCACCGCTGCGGTCGCCCAGTTTTTCAATTTTTGTGCAATCTCCCACCACTGCGGTCGCCCAGTTCAACATTATTTTTTCCACCTATAAACTAGGCGACCGCCGTCCGACCGTACTGCGGTCCGACGTCCGACCGCGGCGGTCGGAAGGCTGTGAGCGACCACTACTTAGCCGACCGCCTTGTTAGGTCGGACAACGGTCGCCTAGCCGACCGTTGTCCGACCGTATAGGCGGTCGGAAAAGCCCTGATTTTTAGTAGTGAAATAATCATACAAACCTAACGGCGCTTTCGGATTTTGAATCTGAGCTCATTCGCGAAAACCGAGCTTGAAAATCTCTTTTTTATAGTTATCGACAATTAAAACTGAAACTTTCTTCCGATGCCTACCAAACGAGGTCTGATTTAGCTCAATTTTTACAGATAAGTCCCAATGGATCTTACAAAGATTTTAAAATTATTGCCACGCAAATCGGAGTCCTTCTCCCGAAACGACTGACCGAGATCGTTTCATTCTCCTCAACTTAGACTCTTGTTCGTCCTCGAACGAGCCTAAGTCTAAAGCAAGATTCACGCAGATAGCAAGAGAACTTGCACAACCTTCATAATCTACTCCACGAAAATTATCTCATGATTACAGAATCAGAATTATAACACGCACATCAAATTCTTGGGTAAAAACATAGCTGGATAATATCATAACGCCATTGCCCTGCTTATTCTGACTAAGCTGATCCTTCCTCGATCAGGAGAGGAGAGTTCTACATTTTCGAAACAAAGATACATGAAACTCAGGATGGATTTACATGATTATGCGGACAAATCACCTCGTCGATATACTTTACGATATAGAACAAGTCGATGGAACTAAGAATTAGCTCACCCTTGAACAACGCCTTAGGGATTTAATATTAGAATTCGGTATCAATTGGAGGAAGACTCCTCCGCTTAGAAAGTTTAAGAAAAGATATAAATGGGTAAAATTTCTTAGAAAGCATAAAAAAAGGTATAAGCAATATTGGAAAAAGAAGAAACATAGGAATCCACCAAGAAGGAAAATGTGTCAATGTTATGTTTGCCATCAGGAAGGACACTATGCTAATGAGTGCCCCAATAGAAATATGAAAGAGTATAAAAAGCAAATAAAGTTTAGGGAAACTTTAGAAGAAGAAATAAATTTAGTGCCGGCAGAAGATAGTGGTAGTGAGCTTAGTGATTATAGTCTATATGAAATAGTGACTGAAAGTGAAGATGAGTAGTCATATTTACGAGGAAGAAAGAGACGAAGAAGGAAGTTTTAAACAAAGGTTAATATTTGATCCAAAAACTTTTGAAAAGATTTCAAAAGAAGATTTAGATTTAAGAATAAAGGATATATATGAGCAGCCTTATTTTAGAAGAAAAAAATATACTTACTATATAGCGCATCGACAAGAATATCCTATACAGATAAGACATACCCAAGGGAACGTAAAGATTCCTATTAGTAGTGAAGACTTATTAAAGCAAGAATTGAATAAAATACCAGAAGGTATAAGAAATAAATTAACTAGTATATATATTGGAGGAATACAAATTATGATGAAGGCTTATTTTCAAGAAGGGATAGATACTCCGATAGAAATATATTTAGCAGATGATAAAATAACGAGTAGTCTCTGCTAAATATATTTCTATCGGAGTATCTATCCCTTCTTGAAAATAAGCCTTCATCATAATTTGTATTCCTCCAATATATATACTAGTTAATTTATTTCTTATACCTTCTGGTATTTTATTCAATTCTTGCTTTAATAAGTCTTCACTAATAATAGGAATCTTTACGTTCCCTTGGGTATGTCTTATCTGTATAGGATATTCTTGTCGATGCGCTATATAGTAAGTATATTTTTCTCTTCTAAAATAAGGCTGCTCATATATATCTTTTATTCTTAAATCTAAATCTTCTTTTGAAATCTTTTCAAAAGTTTTTGGATCAAATATTAACCTTTGTTTTAAACTTCCTTCTTTGTTTCTTTCTTCCTCGTAAATATGACTACTCATCTTCACTTTCACTCACTATTTCATTTAGACTATAATCACTAAGCTCACTACCACTATCTTCTTGCGGCACTAAATTTATTTCTTCTTCTAAAGTTTCCATAAACTTTATTTGCTTTTTATACTCTTTCATATTTCTATTGGGGCACTCATTAGCATAGTGTCCTTCCTGATGGCAAACATAACATTGACACCTTTTCCTTCTTGGTGGATTCCTATGTTTCTTCTTTTTCCAATATTGCTTATACATTTTTTTATGCTTTCTAGGAAATTTTACCCATTTATATCTTTTCTTAAACTTTCTATTTTTAAATCTTTTTGTAGGGGGACATCCGTAAGCTCCCACTTCTTCATTTTGTTCACAACAAATTCCTCTTTTAGCATGCTTATATATTTTCATATTTTCCCTTTGAATTTTACACCAATCGTTGATTTTTGCTTTAGCAAATTCTATTCTACCTCCTAAGGTTGCTCTATGATCTGGGATTTCTAAATTTCATATTCTTCCATTAATCTAGGTCCATAAGGAGGGGGTAATTTTACAAAATATAAATCTGCCATTTGTTGATAAATTTGATTTGGTGGTATTCCTAATCTTGCTTCATAAAAATATTTTTGAAATTCACATGTATAATTTTCAAAATAACACATATCACATAATGGTAACTGATTCAAATTTTTCATAGCATCCTTTTTTAATTTTAGTTGTCTTCTCTCTTCGTTATCTAGGTCCTATCTTAAGAATTCAAATCTTATCGCATTTTCTAATGTCGTTATTAAATCTTTAGTGCTAGTTTTAGCCTTTAGTTCCTCCTTTAATATTTCTGGTAATTCTTTATACCATAGTCCTATACTTCCATGCATCGTTCCGTATAAATATCCTAATGCTCTCTGCACATCCATTCCTTCTTTAGTTACTACCGAAAAACTATGTTTTACCCATTGTGTTATCATTTCATCTTTATTTTTAGTACAATCTAAGTTAAGGTATATACCCATAGGATACAAACCTTCTGGTTCTCTAATTACTGGTTAAAACTCATATCTTGTCCTATTATTATTATTTTGTCTTCTTATATAATAATTTCGCCTATCTACATATTTCCTAATATAGGATTCATCATCAAATCTTTTATCAGCGTATTTCCACTCAGGGGTTTCTTCGTATCTTTCTTCATAATGAGGTTGTGGTATTTCTTGTTTTATATCTAGTCTAGTACCACTAGAACTTGGTTTATTCATTTTTGTTTCTAATGTCATATCTCTAAAACCTTCTACTAGTCCTATTATTTCTTCTTCTTTATCGGAATCAGGATTTCTAGATACTCTTCGATTCTATTCATCTTAATATCTATTTTATTTTCATCTTTTTCTTTATCTTTACGTTCTTCCATTCCTACCATTAATTTTATTATTGGCGAAATTTCGATGGTTTTACTATATTTTAAGATTTTTTCTTTTATTACATCTTTCCTTTTACTCTCAGTTTGCTCTGTTATTTTTATCCCTATTATTTCAGCATATTTCTTTTCCATCTCTAGCTGTAATATTTCTTGAGTTAACTCAATTTTACCGATAAATTTCTTACATTTTTATTTAATACTTTTATGGATTCACCTAAATGGCTATCATTTAGTATTTTATTAAATTCTAGCTCATTCTTTCTTTTCTTTAATTCTTCTAATTCTTTTTCTATATCTCTAGAAGTAGTAACTTTATTTAACGATCTCTTACACTCCGGCTTAGAACTTTCAGGATTCATTAAATATTCTCTTCACTATTTCTAATACTATTTCTCTGTTATGTAGCATTTTTCTTAAACATAAAATAATATATGCTACAATCTTGTTATATTCCTGTATAAGTATGGTGTCATATAATTTTCTACTTGGTCCACCATATACTTTTCTTAGTATTTCTACATACGTTAACGGAGAATCATCATATTTTAAATATCTAGTATAATCTCTACCGTGTAGTAAACTTCTATATTCTAACCTGTCTAGAGCCCAATCTCTTATATCTTCTATCATATTTCTAAATACCTTTTTAATTATAATATCTACTACTTCCTTAGGAAGCGACTCACTTAATCCTAAAATAAGTCCTATAGTAAATACACGAAGATCGTGTTTATCTCTTACAACTTCTTCTATTCCATATTGGTCTGCTATAACAAACCAAATATTTCTTATCTCTCTTATCTTGTAAGAAAATATAGTTTTTTCAAATTCCTTTCTCGGTCATCTTCTAATTATATTTGGTATAAGTTCAGATGGATTTCCTTCCATCTTTTGGTTAAATTCTTCACCTGTTATATAAAAAATTTTATTATTTTCCATTAAAAATTCTAACACTATATCACCACACTTGTTTGTTTCTTGTCTATCTATTTCGTTTCGGCAGGTTCGCTCCAGGATTGAGTTCGCCACGTTGTTCAGGAGCGAAGACGACTTCAGCTGTCAGAGTGAGCCAGCTGTTATTCCGGATGGCCACCGGTTTATTGTTTATTATTTCAGTTGCATTTTTCTCCCTCCAGGAGGTATCTGTCTTCTTTTGTACTCTTAGATGTCTAGTCTGGATAGCCCTAAACCTAGTATGTTGGGTAGTCAGCTGTAATTTCTTTCGTACAGCATAGAGGTGTCAGTATGTCTTTGTTTTTTTTAAAAGTCATGTCCTTATTTATGAACTGTTATATTTATTTTCTTAATTTAACTGGTAAGGGTTCGCCCGACGGGTCTAGGGGAGGATGTCGGGTGCCCGCACGGCCTAACCGGATTTCGGGTCGTGTGAGGAGGCTTCCTCAATTACATTTAATTTTCTTATGATTTTTGGTATAAAATTGGTCTCTTATCATTATAGATGTCTCATGTGCTGTCACAAATTATACTTCATTCATGCGGCAAGGTTTAGTACTATAATTAAAGTACTTCATTTTTTGTGTTAATTCAAATATAGATTTTACAAATATTCTAACTCTATGAAATATATGGATGGAGATACTCACAATAAGTTAATATGAATCATATAAGGTATAACATTCTTTCATTACTATATTTTTTAGTTCTTCAATGACTTTTTATGGTTATGTTTGCTTTATTACAGTTGATATTATGTTTTAAATATTTCTTTGTTGATTTCTTACTATAATTTTTGTTAGAAAAAAAATTGTTCTCATTAATATGGATTACACGCGCAAATCGTGTTTCGAGAAGAAGTATATATTTAAGGGGAAACGTATGGTCATTTCTGGCAGATTCGAAGCCGGTCTAGTGTCTTTTGGTTTTCTCTTTATTACTGTCAAACTGTCGAAATGTTTCAGGAGTTAACTAGTGTTTGGAATGTGTGGATAAAAGGGTTGCTTCTTTACTGTGATAACCACCGACGACCAGTAATTCCAGCCACGGTTCAAATATCCTACCGCTTCCGCTTATAAGGAGAACAATGGAACGTTAAATAAGGGCTCAACCAGTGGTTTATGATGCTCAACACTTGTATTAAAGGGCGAAAAAGGTTAAATAAGGGCTGAGGAGATTTTGTAAGAGCCAAAAATCTAAAGGCAAAAGATCATGTTAGCTTGCGACTCATTGAAAGCACCGAAGCTGTAGTAGTAGATGAGTAAGCATTAAATTATTAAAGAATATATTCAGAAATAAATACTGTTTCATAAAGTAATATCCTTTTCGGTGTTCGAAAATCAAAGTGGATGAACTTGACCAATAATTTAAGATTTTTTTTCATCATATTGATATGGAAAGGACTGTATGTAGTAGAACTTTTTGTATAGTTTTTGAATATGCAAATTTTTATTTGAAAATATTAATTTAATATAGTCTAATTTAGAATGAAAGATTAGTCGAATTGAATTTCAAAAAGTGAAAAAGGTTCATAATTTTTGAAACGGAGGGAGTAAATGTAATGTTAATATCAAGAAAAATAAATTAGTATAAACTCGGCTAATTTCCCATGAACTTTCTTTTCTACGCTAATTTCCCATGAACCGTACAGCTTCGCCTATATATAAGGCTAGTGGTAGTTGTAGAATCCAAATTCTTCTTCTGAGAACACTTCATTCCTTGCGAATATCTCTCATGAAAAATATTTATTCCTTCATCTTAAAAAATATTTGCCTTCGGTCCTGGTGTAAGATTCCAAAAAGTACTCCCTCATTTAGATTTAAATCAAAGAATATGCACATTTTTCTTCATATGTTCTTCCATCCATGATTGGATGAACGGAGTACCCCAAGTCATGAAGTCGGATCGGGATCTTAATTGCGCTCTTTCGATTGACTTCAATTTAGTGTGTGCACCAATTACGGTGCACTCAACTCCTAAATCAGTGAAATGCTGTGATATTCCTCTTGTCATGCGGAGTTCTTTAACAAATGAATTCCAACTCCAAATAGTTTCTCTGCATTAGCTCGTCTTTTGGTTGCAAGGACACATTTTTCTGGAAGGTCCTGTATTTTCACAAGTTGTGCGTCCGCCATTCTTTTCTATCTTCTGTCGATTGATTAGAGAGACTTTAATGCAAGCGCAACTATACAGATGAATGGTATCAAGCCGTACAAACTCGGACTTGGAGGAACTTGCTGATTAATATTTTAGCTTTTATGAACTTCCTAAAGGATCTTCTTTGAGATTCACTGGCACTGTGTAGGCGGACATTCACACTATCATCTAGGTGCAATTTTTTAAATTGACGACTTCGACCAAGTGGGTGAACTAGAGGTGATTTGTGTTTACCCTAGTTTTTGTTGCGAAAGGTGATTGTATCAAGTCAGTAGTATACCGTAGTTTTTGTTGCGAAAAGTGACTGTATAACTTCAAGTTAAGTTGTGTCGGACTGTGAATATTTGTATCGTACATGAATTTGATATATCATATTATATTTTATTGTATTGTTTTGTACTCATAGTTAGTACATGAATTTGATTTATCATATTCTGTTTTATTGTTGCATTGTACGGTGCTGTAATATTGTACTATAATATTTTGAATTGTTGAGTACAACTCTTGTATACTATTGTATTGTTTTATGATGGGTGTTTATGTGTTTTAATTTAATGTTTTTCAATTGTAGTGTATGTCCAACTTTAATGTATTTTAATGTATGTCAAACTTTAATGTATTTTTCATAAAAATAATAAATGCACAAAAATTAATTTATCAAAATTATACGCCAAAGTTAAGATGTAAAATAAATATTATAAAGGTATTACATAAACATAATTAGATATATATAGAGCTAAATTAAAAGAGTTAAACAATAAAAAAAATAAGGAATATTAATGTAGGCGACGAATAGTGTAACCCAAATTTGGAGTCACACCATTCCTTTCGCCAATAAAAGGGGTACCTCGGCAGATACTGTATCATTTACAAAAGCTCTTCCTGAAATCATAGTGTCTCCTTAAAACTTCACTACTTACAAATATACAAATAAATCCCGTTATTACTCCGAAATGTTCAGCTTCGATTCTGGTTCATATCTTTGAAACAACTTCTTTATTCGGAACAGACGGTATATGAGAAAACTGGAAATAAGGATGCAGCAACTGTCCTGCATCTTCACCCTTATGTCTATATTGAGACGTGCGAAGTTCCCCGAGTCATGGACCTTGATCGGGATCATAATGACGTTCTTTGTAATGTCTTCTCGATGACATATGCACAGATTACGGTATGCTCGTTTTTCAACACAATTGTTGATGTGATATTCCTCTTGTCACGGGGGTAAAGGGCACTTAGCCTTTTTAATCGTTCAAAATGCTACTCTTCCGTGTTGCTTAAAGCACACTGGTGGCTTCTTGGACGGTGTCAGGTTAATGGCCCAATGCTTGGCTTACCTCCTGTGTTGACAAAACAACTATTGTCAACTTTATGCCTTTTTTTGATAACTTTACCTTCACAAGCGAAAGTGAGAAGAATATTTCCATCCTTAGGGCGATTGTGCGGCGATGTGCCGTGGTGTAACGCTTTACCATTTTGTCAAACATATATTTGTTCTCTTTATATTTTCCTTTTCTCATTATTTAATGTATCACTTTTTTTTTGTACTCCAAAACTATTGTATTGGTATTACTCTTTTCATCAACTCTCCCATCTCTTTTCATATTTATATACGATTATATTCTTTTTGTCATTTAAGCTCATTTTTCAATCGCTTTATTCCACGAAGACCACCTTTAAAACCCAACAGGCACAGTGAAAGTTTTGAAAAAGCTTTCCACAATGTGTTAGAACTGAAAATCTGAACATTATTTCATTATTTTCAGCTATTAGTGCAAGATGTGGTTTTCATAAAGTTATTGGTTACTCTCACTCCTTCATTGTCCCAAGCTGACAATTGTAGGATCGTTTGGTTCCCCGATGTAAAGGATTATCACCGCTATTTTAATTAGTAATCTAATGTGTCTCTTTGTATTTGTCTTCGACCATATATAGTATAGACGTGAAGATTTAATTATAAAAAAAAATAATTGTGGTCTCAATATACAGTACACATAGATTGTTGAATGTATTGCTGATGTTTAGAGCCCGCTTATATAGTTATACTCCGTAGTTTGAATAACTGAACGTACCCATGTAAATTTGTTAAGGGAATTCGGTAGCCTTTAATTATCAAACAAATACTCCATCCGTCTCAAATTAGTTGACACTTTCAAGTTTCAACCACTGTACGCCCAATCGCCCATTAAGAAAATCAATAATTAGAGTATATATTTTACTATGTTATCCTTATTAAAGATATGACTATTAAATAATTTTTGAGAATATCTGAATAATTAAGGAAATAGTTGGAAAGACCTAACAAAAATATTCTTGAAATTTGTTGCAGTCAACTAAATTGGGAAAAAATAAATCTTGCTAATGCGTAAACTAATTTGAGACGGAGGGAGTACAAAACAAAGTCACATGGACAGTATCCAAGTGCATGGACATTATCATAGGCTCTATTGATATTTAATGGAGCAAATAATAATGGAGAAAAATTCAAACCCCCAAATTGATACCCAAGTGTCTTATGGAGTGCTCCAAATTGATACCCCACTAATTTGTGGCAAACCATTTCTCCTAAAGTGACAATTAATTTAGGGCGGAGGGAGTAATATAGATTTAGAACAAAATAAAGAAGTGAAGTATACTTATGTCTACACGATGTTCTAACTTTCGATATATCATGACCCGTATGTCAATTTAAACATGGAATGGTTAATGAAAAGACAACGTCATAACTATAATTGCTTTTATTTTTATTCCTTCCGTCTCGAATCAGTTGACACTTTCAGCTATTGCATGTCCATCATGATAATCAATAAATAGAGTATATATTTTACTATGTTACTACTCCCTCTGTCCCAATTTATGTGTCACACTTTCCTTTTTGGTCTGTCCCAAAAAGAATGTCACATTTCCTTATTTGTCAACTATTTAATGCACTATCTCTACTTTACCCCTATTGGGCCCTACTTATTTTAAAAGTCACAAACAACTTTTTTATTACTACAATCTTCTCTCTCTTACTTTTTCAAGGGTAAATTTGCACATTTACAAAGTCAACTTCTATTTCTTAAACTCCGTGCCAAGTCAAACACCGCCACATAAATTGGGACGGAGGGAGTATTATTTAATATATGACTATTAAATCTTTTTGAGAATACAATTAATAATTACGTGTGTAGCTGGAGAGGATTGGCAAAAATAGTCTTGAAATTCGGAAGCGACAACTAATTTGTGACAAATGAAAATGAATCTTACTAAAACGTCAACTAATTTGGGACGCATGGAGTACAAATTATTGGTGTGTCTATGTTGTTAGAGCCAGATGGAGATGGAGCACGAAATGAGAGATATAGAAGACGGAAGTAATTACTATTGCTACAGTATAATATAATCGAATATGCAAGATACAAAAGAGGCCATCAAGACTCGATACATCAAATAGATTATCTTTTGTGTTCGTCCGTGTCATTATGTATTGTTTTGAAAGATCTTTCGTTTTCCTTTTTTGAGGGATTTGCAGGAATCTTTACTGTAGTGTGGCCTGCATCACCCACCTGCTGATGAAAAAAAAAGAAAGGAACGTCAGGTGAGATTGCGTTACTGAATATTAAAAGATCTTTTGTTTTCTTTTTTTGAGGGATTTGCAGGAATCTTTACTGTGGTGTGGCCTGCAAATCATCCACCTGCCGATGAGAAGAAGAAAGGAACGTCAGGTGAGATTACGTTACTGAATATTGAAAGGTCTTTTGTTTTCCTTTTTCGAGGGATTTGCAGGAATATTTACTGTGGTGTGGCCTGCATCACCCACCTGTCGATGAAAAGAGGAAAGGATTGTCAGGTGAGATTGCGTTATTGAATATTGAAAGATCTTTCGTTTTCCTTTTTTGAGGGATTTGCAGGAATCTTTACTGTGGTGTTGCCGGCATCACCCACCTGCCGATGAAAAGAAAAAAAGAAGTGGCCAGGGTATTAAATTGTCAGTTGCAAATTCTTTAAAAAAAAAAGTTGTCAGTTGCAGTGGCCAAGGTATTTACTTTTCAGATTTTCAACGTACACATCGGCGAGAACATGCACTTGTCTCGGTGATGCTTTACGAGTAGACGACAATAGTAAAACTCAAGAAAAGCTATCTTCATAGGGATAGGGTAAGAAGCAAGATTTGCCTCGTTCAGGTCAAAATCTAAAAAGTCGGGTTGAGGTAGTGTGTAACAAAATTTCTCCATAGGGTTGGTGCGCATTCAATATGCAGATAAGCATGCCAAATGAGTGAAACAGGAATTGGCTTGCGGAGCGCATTGAATGGCAGGCATATTCAGTGGTATAGTGTAAGTGTATTATTATTGGTTGGACTTTGTGCATTAGGGTTTTTATTTTCGAGGGTTTGCAGGCCCGTTAAATGTTTAGATCTGACAGGCGAGGCATGCCCATTGGGTGCTCATGAGCTTGTGGGACGTCCGCAAAAAGTAATAAGTAACATTCAATACAAGACATGGGAGGGATTCAAAGAATCAGTGAATGCAAATCAGAACACCTAATTAATGACAATATCATATCTCAATAGGTGCAAGTGACTATCTAATGAAAGTAGATCTGATATGGTTGGAAAGCAATGTGTATGGTTAATTTGACTGTCCCATATACTGTATTGTATTGTAATTATAATTACAACGTCTAATTTGATTGTTACTTTAAATAACATTGTGGTGGATGAAAATATAATGTGGATGGCCGTGTTGTTGTGGTGCATTCATCAAGTATTAATGTGGATAGTTGTGGAAATTAGAGTGGCGTGCCAAAAATTCGTTCATTTGTGGTATTGATGATGCTGATGAAATACATCAAAAACAAAACTTCAAGGCTGAGCGAAAATACATTAAATGTTCTTGCCAAGTCCACATATTGGATGTGGCTGCAATCCCTTTAATTCCAAAACACTATGCTCTGAGCCCTAAATTACGACTCACTCTAGCCTACACCGCTGAATTCACCACTCAATGCGTCTTCTGCCAAGCCAAGCTACTCTCACGTCCACTGATTGGATGTCCACAACCCTAAGTGCACGATATGGAGCAGTAAATGATCTCACCTGACAGTTCCCTCTTTTATAGTGGCATTGGGTGGAGAAAAGATTCATTCTTATCCTGCAATATAAGAGGGAAATGAAAGATTTTTTCAAAATTTAAATTGCGTATATTGCTCGTGACTTCTTAACTAGGTAATAATGGTTAGCTTCTTGATAATATAAATTAGATAACCTTCTTCTTTGCAATGATGAGCACGTATTACTTAACATGAGCTTATATAGTTTGAGCCGGTTTAGTAGATTATTTACAACCAAGAT
The DNA here is from genome assembly GCA_029990175.1 of Petunia secreta. Classification (NCBI taxonomy): domain Eukaryota; kingdom Viridiplantae; phylum Streptophyta; class Magnoliopsida; order Solanales; family Solanaceae; genus Petunia; species Petunia secreta. The sequence continues at coordinate 917,675 of JARKIP010000156.1, forward strand.
TGACATTGTTACATGTCCCATCTACAACTGAGATTCACGTAGTTACATGTGTTAAACACATGAATTGCCATTATATTATTGGCTTGTCCATTTCTCGTTTTTGCATTATCAAATTCGAAACCCCCTTACGGATTATCACAGCATGGACTACATGACCTCGCCATTTTATACACCCTTCCAACTCAATTAATGCTTAGGCTATTAAAGACATCGCCCATCCATTGGCTACATAAAATTACATTGTTTCATCCTGACATAGCGACTGGTTCACGATCCTATTAACTTAATGACTTTTAAGTCTCCAGCTTCTAAAATTATTTTAAATTTGAAATACGTGACCTAATTTTTTCTGGTTTTTTGTTATTTAAAGTATTTGCTGTACCGCTTATATTCTTTGTACATTTCCAAAGACCGCCATTAACTACTCACTGTTGACACCCAATTTCGTCCCGAGATATAATTAACGGCTAAATTATTTAAATGAGAATCGATTGTCCAAATAAAATTAAAATTAGAATTAGATAATTAAAATTATTTGAATTACAATTAATTAATTAAATTTAATTAAAGTAAATTAATTAATTTCAAAAGAAGGCTAAAATTACCAGGCATATCCCAATTTCTGTCCTACTCGCGCAACACCCTCAATTACTCATTTAATCCTAACTGGGGGCCAAAATCGTTCTTTCCTTTAATTTTGGATCACTTATGCAACATTACATACAACAAATTCCTCCGACCCGGCCCAAACCCATCTCTCCTAATCAAAATTCCCATCCCCAATTCAGAAAAACCCGATCCCTCTTCCCCCATTTCCCCTAAACCCGATTAACCCTAACCCCTTCACCTTAATCCCAATTTCTCCTTCCTAAATGAGCAAGAAGCCAAATTCATGGCGTCACAGTGGCCCCTGGGTGTGTCTTCAAGCGACGTCGGATGGCCTTCTCACTCCTCATTTTTCCAGTAGAAAATCATGGTAAAATGATTCCTACCGTTGATTCGACGAGGTGACTTGCTTGTTTTTCACTTTTTCACTAAATTTTCACTGTTTTTACTCTCTATTTCACAATCTATATGCAATTTGTCCCATATCGAAATCCAAGCACTTTTACACTCTTAAAACACCTATAAAAATCCCTATGCACAGTGGAGAAAGGAGAGGAATTTTTGGGGATTTTAACAGTCAGTTTTTGACTAAAAGTCCTAGCAGTTTAAGCTTTTCTTTAAGTTAAATATTTTAAGTATTTGAGGTCTAGGTGAGTCGCCCCTGAGTTCATTCAGCTTGTCGAAGTGCTCGCAGAAACTCAGATTCGAGCCTCATTTCACTGCCTCGCAAAAGGTCAGTCTTTTCTTTATTTCTTGCTTCTTGTATGTGTTTTGTCTCTGATTAGTTTAATATTAGTTTTAAAATCAATGTTAAGTTCAGGCTTGTTTCCGTGAATTAGTATCCAGCAAGATGTAGATTAAGATAAATGGTCAATTATTAGGCGAGTTAATCAGTTTATAGGTTCAGTTCATGAATGAATGAAAGAAATATGAAAGGGTTTCCTGCTTAGTTTAGAACTTAAGAAACTGTTGAAAATGGCACTTAAACTGAATGCTTAAGTAACCTCATAACTGTTAGCTGAACAAGTTGTTTTAAAATTGGTTTTCATTTGGATAAAAGGTGATTTATGTCCTAGTTTTGCCCTGTTTCTGCCTGCTGTTGTTTCTATTTGGGTATGTATGTTAAGGTGAGGGCATTGGAGTAGATTTGAATGGAGTTTTGTTCCTGGATGTTTGGTGTAGTGTTGGTAAGCTGAGGGAGCTATGAGATGGTGTGAGGGTATTGCTGGGCAGGTCTGTGTGTGAGTGTGAGGGTGATCAGTTGTGCAGTGCTGTTTAGAGGGTGATTTGGAGTTTGATTCAGGTTTTAGATGAGAGGTCTGTTGGTTTTTGTAGTGAGCTGGAGGGGCCTGTGAGTGTAGGAGGTTGTTTGGGTTACGTTTATGGTGCTGCAGTGTGAGGTAATAAGCAGGTTGTAATTGGTTCTGGTAAGTTGAATTGATGCAGGCGCTTGAAAAGAGTCCTAATGGTTCTGCATTGTATAATTCAAGGGATCAGAGAGAGGTTAGGTGGTTCAGGTAGCTTAAGGTCTTGCTGGTGTTAGCCTGGGTTAGAGAGAGATCTGTTATGGTTTGTGGAGGTGTGCAGGTGTATGTGAATGTGTGTGTGTGTGTTCAAAAGATGTGTGTGCAAGTGTTCAGATGAGAGTGTTAGTTCAGTAAGGAGTCAGGAGAGTTTCAGGATGTTTTTGTAGCTGGTGTGTGTGGTGTATGTGCAGCCCTTTGTTTCATGTTTACCTTCAGTGTTCTTATATATCAACTAGAAGTTCCGGCTTAGGTTTCTCCTTTGTTCTGTTAAAGTATTTCCTTTACAAATTTCTATTTAAGATTATGGTTAGCTATGTCAACTTGACATTGAATCTGTGAAGATAAGATCCCAGTCACTACCCTTTTGAAAACTTGAAAGTTGTCTGGAGTCTTGAAGTTTTTGATCTGTTGCTTGGTATCTGCTATTATCTTATTTAAGAACTAACTTCCATGTCTACAATTTGAATGCTTGCTTTAGGTTGAAAGATAGTTCATTTCTTTAAAATATTTTCTTTGTGCTATTCTGACATAAGGATTTAGTATACAATTTAAAGTACTTTCCTTGAATGATAATGAGGCACTCAGGTCTTGCTCTGTTCATATGGAAAGGTAGGATTTTTACTCATTCCGTGGCTGTTTGAATAAAGAAGTTCTATTTTTTTCATGATGAATTACACTTAAGATACCCAGCTGGTGCTATGTTGTTTTTGTCTGTACTTAAAGGCATTTTGGAGACTCATTTATGAAGTTTAGATTTTTAAAGAATCATGAAAAGCTTTGTATAACTTGTACACTTGTTTTGCTATATGAGTTGTGAAGCATAATTGAAGTCTTTTCTTAAAAGTTGCTATAACAAGTTTAATTCTGGAGGTGTCAGAATGAATGAAAGTTCTGTAATTTTTTATATAGGTTAGTTTATGTCTTTTTTTTAAAAAAAAAAATTATGAAATTCTTGCCTGGCATGAGGAAATTTACCAAGCGGTTACTGGATCAGTTTTAGATCATTTATTGGCTATATTACCCAAATTCATGAATCTGTATCGTTTTTTTTTTTACTTGTTGATTAAGTTGCTGATCATTTGATAAGCTTAGTCATTAACTTAGTTTGGTTCTTTTGCTTAGCTTATAAAGTATATCTAATTTTAGAGTATTTACTAATTCTTTATCTCCCTTTCTTTTGCATAAACACACCTTGGGATCGAGTTGGTTAAACTCACCAATTGGGATTGGCTTATTGGCTTGCAATCGCATTGAGGTCGAATCCGAGCTTAAGATTCAAGAAGTGAAGATCATAGAAAGTGCTTTGTTGAGCCGCCTATTCTAACTTAGGCTCATGGGCATATAATTGTATAAAATTAAATAAATTCAAGGCTCCCATGAGTTTATCAATTTCCGAATTCTTCCTCTAAACCTCCTCTTTTCCCATCCTTAGAAATTGTATGCCTATAGAAACTTCCATATAATTAATTGTTATAGAATAATTTGCTATTTATGAATGAATGTTTATTTATTGAGTTATTTTGCGAATATTTATTTATTTATTTATTTTTTTTTTTTTTTGAATTTCCATCTTATTTAAGAATTTCGAACCTTTTAGTTAAATAGTGCGTGCAATAAAATTTGAAAATAATAAAAGCAGTAACTTTGTTTCAAATCCCTTAAATTGCAACTTTAATTGATATTTTCCCCATGTTAATTAATTTTCTTACCTCTTCCCGAATACATTATTATTAGTATTATTATTATTATTATTATTATATTTAAATTCATATCTAAAGCGTAATTTATTACAATCTTAGATTTTAGCATTAATTTTAATGTTTTTGAACTAAATTTTGTAAACTTGCATTTATTTATCTATTTTGTGAAAACCGAAGAATTAACCACATTTGGTGGATTTTCGAAAGTGCTTTTAAAATGAAAACCTTCTTTCGAAAATAATTGAACCTCTTACTTAGAATCTCCGAAAAGACCATTTTCCTTAAAACGGAGTGCTTGCACGCACTATTTAATTAAATGGTTCCTAATTCTCCTAAATTAGGTGGCGACTCCAAAGAAAGCCCTTTGGAATCCCATATTGTTGAATATTATACCCGAAACCTATCTTTTCTTAAGAAAGGGTAATTTTTGGGGTTCAAGACTCACGATACTTGCTCGTTCTCTACTCCTTTCGCCTATTAATGGGGTACCCTGGCAGACATCCTTCACAAATGCTCTTTCTAAAATCATCGTGTCGCCTTAGAACTTCACTTTTCATCAAAAAGATCCTGCTTCTTTCTCTGAAATGTGCTTCTTTGATCGTGGTTCCATATCTTTGATCGTGGTTCCATACTCTTTGATCGTAGTTCCATATCTTCACCCTTATGGCTATTTTGACACGTGCATAGTTCCTCGAGCCATTGACCTAGATCGGGATCCTAACGACGTTCTTTGGAATGTCTTCTCCGTGACATATGCAGTTATGCACTGATTACGGTGTGCTCGTTTTCTAACACTGTTGTTACTGAGATATTCCTCTTGTCACGAGGGCAAATGATACTTAGCTAGCCTTTAATCGTTCAAGAAGCTCACCCTCATTGCTCAAAGCATATGAATTGAATCTTGGTCTCTTATCTTGCATGTTTCTTAAAGTACTTTGGTGGCTTTTTGGCAGAGTAGGGTAAATGGTCGAAAAGTTGACCTAGCTCTTTTGATGAAAAGGGAATAAAGTTGACGTCACTGACTATCTGTTGGGTTAGTGACATGTAACTACAGGGGGGAGTACTACTTAATCTAATATTAATACACTCATATCTTTCATGGAGTAGCTTATGACTAAATAGAGTAGGATCTATGTCATTCATTTAATGACGCCTATGGTAATATATCTATAAATACATATGTCCCAGAACATTTCTGTGACGACATACACTCTATGCCCAGAAAACTCAACATAAACCAATATTATCAACTTGACGTGGCACATGTTGAATACATAAAAAGTATATTAGTCCTTTTTATTTTTCTAAGCGCGTAGCCTCCCATGCTCGCACTCTCATGCAGCCCAAAAAAGGGATCATTTTCCTCTTCTTATCTTTTTCTCACCCTAGAACCCTTCAGATGTTGGAAGAGGCGTCTTTCTAAATCAACACATGACCAAGGTGGTTGAGGAGTAATTGTTAAATCTGAAAATCAATGCGGGCAATTCAAAGTACTAATTGTATAGAATTCCTAGTAAATTACATATAATCAATTGCAGTTAGTGATCATATGTATTGGCCAATGGCCACCCATAGATGAATACAATTGGTCAGTGTATTTATTAGTAAACCGATAATATGTCGTATTGTACATCATGCTATTGTTTGCAAGCGATCGACCATATGTGTTCACGTTCTTGTGCCTATGATTTATCTCTAAGTGAGTCATAATATCTATTGATCCCCCTATATGTCCATTATTGGTCAATGTATTAGTTAGTAATCACTGGTAATCTATTGATCCCCCTATACGACGTTACAAATCCTACCTTTAATGATACTTAATTCAATTAATTGGGAAGTGATTTCATTATTTCAAGTTACATGGTCCTTAGAATCAAGGGCAATATAGAAAGAATACGCCTAATTCTCTCTTGAATTACTAAAAAGACAAGTAAAAAGAGAATTTGACTTTGAAAAATTTGAAGAAAAGACTGACGGAGGAAGTAAATCTTTACATGTCGGAGAAACATGATGATATGACTTTGTCTTACCACAACTGCCTTCCCTCTTGGATGGACCACGTTTGCCCATGCGAAGCTTCCGGCTCTAAATCCCATGGCTGTGAGTACGGTTGATCCAGACAAAAGTATACGCTCTCTGTTTCAAGGCTGTGAGTAAGGTTGAAACAGAAAAGCATATACTTTTTTCAGGAACTCCCTTTCAAAATAACTTAGAAGTGTTGTGCAACACTCATTGCATAGGTAGTCCAAGGTTTGCATATATGATTGCACCACTAGTCCGTGTATGTAGTTAAAATGTAAATCACCAACTAGTGGTGCAATGATATCTCTAATCTCTTCCACTAGTCCATGTATGTAGTGAAAATATAAAGCATCAAATCCTTCCGGGTATAAGGAGCAGAAGTTGGAATACAAGGCGGTGTGGTTCTTGATAATATTATAACACACAAAAAAGTTGGAAGAGGCTATACAACTGTTCGCAATAAAATTTTCATAAGTATGGAAAATAAATTGGAACCACAAAAAAATAAAGAAAAGAGGTATTTATTATTAGTCACAATTGTAGGTACAATTCCCATGATTCTTCTCTCTAAATATTTATCCATAATTCGAGTACTACAATAGCGTGTTCCTCGAATGTAGGATGACTTGATATTTTTGAGATGCTATTTAAAGGGAATATGCGACCCGTTATTAGAGGAGTAAGCTAGGGTTTAAAGTGGAGTACCCTGTAAGAAACATAGAATTAGGGGCGGCCCGACGAATTTTGTGGCCTAAAGCGAAGCATATAACGAGGGGCCTTATTTGTTTTTAAAAAATAATAATAGATATAACTTTGAACTCTATTTCCGCTAACTGTTTGAGATGCAAAGTTATTAATAAGATTATAATCAATTTTTTCTGATAAGTTTTTCTCAATTGATAATAGATAAAATTCATTTAATCTCACCAAGACATTGTTCATATTAAATTTTTAGATTAGTTTTGTTCAATTTTTTATAAATTCACGTTTTGATTTCAGATGACGTCTTTTTTTAACTCACATACTACGTTTTCTTACACTATCATATTCTCTTTTTGCGTTAGTGTCTTCTTCTTCTGTCGATTTACCGACTAATCAAGCACGCTAATGGACATCGCTACCGATGTCTTCGAACTCAATGCTAATCAAAGATGGTATGAGACAGAAGTGGGTACATCAAGAATCGCTCTATCAAATCTATAATATTCAAAGGTCGTCGATGTCATTATGTATTCTGTGTAAAGATCATTCATTCTATATTTTTTGTAGGATATAAAGGAATCTGACCGCTCATGTCATGCATCACCCACATGCCAATGGAAAAAAGAAACGAACATCAGAAGAAATTCCATTTCCGAATACTCCACTTCGGTGAATTGGTCTGGTGCAGTGGACACTGGACACTGTGATTCCTTTTTAGGTTTGAAAACTTACAGATGGGCATGACCTTTCACTGGCTTGGATTCATGTTTTGAGATTCGGCTGCAATGATAAAACTAAAGTAAAGCTATCCTCATAGGAAATATAGAAGGCCGCAATATATCCCCTCGTTCAGTTAAAAATCTAAAAAGCCGGGTTCAGGTAGAGTGTAAAATAATTTGACCATACGGTTAGTGTGCATTCAATAATAATTAGATAAGCATTCCAAATGGGTGCAACTTGAGGTGTACACTGAATGGCTAATTCAGTGGTATAGTGTAAACAGTCTTTAGGTCTGGGGATCAGAATGGTCAGTGCATTAGGGTTTTATAGTCTCGAGAGCTTGACAGCCGAATCTTGTGCCTGGGTGTGCATGAACTGAGCTCTGTAATCTGTATATGCAGTTGGTTTAAATTTCCTAATAGATATGGGAAATGTAAAGAATCAATGAGGTCCGGGCATACCCATTACACCTCACTAATGAAAAATCTCATCTCAGGAAGCGCATGGGACTGTCTGATAAAGTAGTTCTGACTTTCGATGGGTGGAAGGCACTGTATGTTGACTTCTTTAGTACCGATAAATGTAAGAAAATATTTTCTCCCTCCGTCTCAAATTATTTTTCGTTCTTTCTAAAAATAACCATCTCAAAATATTTGTCCACTTAGGATTTAAAGGAAAATTTTCCATTTTTTCCATATTACCATAATAATAAATGTCTTTAAGACCACAAAGATCTCACTTATTGGTTAGTATAGTCAATAATCCCCCCTCACCAAATAAAATATTGTCTTATTTACCTAAAAAAACCTACTCAGTTACTAGTATTTATCCAAAAAAATATAAAATTTTATCGGAACAAAGAACATCTAATTTGAATGACAAAGGCAGGAAAAACTTTGTGTAAACAAAGGAAATTTATAACTCAATAATTTAAAAAAATCACCCTGTAAAGATTGCTAAAATCTTAATTTAATTTTTGGCGCTTCATTTATACGGTGGACAAATATCCCCCAAGTTTATGGTTAAGCTCTTTTTACTTAGAGATTTTTATATTGATATGAAAAATCATAAGTTTGTTATTCTGTCAATCAATTTTTTCTTTCGACCTTTAATAAATGTGATTCCTCTTAATTTTTATGTACTGAAAGAAATTATTTAACAAATAAATTTTTATATTTATTTTGCATCAATTCTTCAAAATTTCCATTCTCCTTGATTCAACTATCTTTTAATTCAAAAAAATTTATCAAGTAAGTTTAATCGGATTACTAATAGCATAATACATAACTTGGTAAAGAAGAAAACGAAAAATATTATTCGGTGAAAGATAATATTTATCGAGTAAGTATTATTGATCGGCTACGGAGTCAATTTAAGAAACAAAATTAAATATTTAAAAAAAATCATAGATTGAAAAATAACATTAAAAGTTTATTAGGGCGACGTGGCATGCCATATCATCTTTCCAGTGATAGGAAAGTGGAGTAGTAGGCTATAGTGACCTTTTGAGATATATGGGCAAACATGAGTGCCCTTGTTGATACTAATAATACATCAAGTACAAATTATTCCCTCCGTCACAAATTATCTGTCCTTCTTTTTAAAAATAGCCATTTCAAAATATTTGTCCAGTTAGGATTTCAAGATAAAATTTCTTACTTTTTTCCCATTTTACCATAGTAGTAAATGTCTTGAAGACCACAAAGATCTCATTCATTGGTTAATATTATACTTGTTCAAATACCAATGAAGATTAAATAAGGATAAAATAGTGAATAATCCATCCTTATTAATGATTTCTTAAAGGATGACAATTTGAGTTACTAACTCTTTTATTTGACATAGTTAGTGTTTCAAGCGTCAAACTTTTTAATTGTAGTCACAGACTACCCCTTTTGAATTTCGAAATCTGTAATATGATAAACAAAGTGTGACAGAGGCAGTGTCTTGTTTAGTCATCAACCACCATGTCCATGAGTACCTTACTGAGGTAGTGTCTTTTAAACCAGGCAAAGTAACAGAGCCTAACCTTCCCTTATCAGTTAGTCGTATTAACTTCTATATTCATTACATCATCACCTACCAGATACAAACAATAGCTACTAAGAAGTTGGGTTATTTGCTACTATTATATATTTAAGTATACACATATGCTTTATATACCTATCAGCGCCCTTTACGCAATTCGCCACTTGTCAAATAACTCTTCTATCCTGCGGTCAGAAAATGAAACTCTCCAATCTCTCATTGTACGTACACAAGTTATCATGGATAACACACCACCCCTAACATCGGTAGGACACGCAGATCTCTCATTCTGCCGTCGTCGGGTGCATCAGATGAGGTACTTTGTAGTAGTTTAGCTGATTTAAATGCTACAGTCAAGGAGGCCAGAGAACTTCTGCAAAGGAGCACGGGAGACACCGGCAGAGATGGACTGACAAAGCTGCTCCTTCAAGAATCCCTACTGCCAAAGCTCTTCCAACTGTCGTTAGACTCCGCACCACCAATAGGGCCTGCAGAGCTCATTGTAATCTCTGACAATAAAACTTCTGAAAATACCTCGGGGGCTGGTGAAAACTCCAGTATTAACCGCTAGGGTATTGCCCTATGTTTTAAGTTTGTGCGATGTCTTTGTCAGGGCGCTCTATGTTTTATATCATGTTTGGTATGTAGGTTTAGTTGTTCGGTCGTTTGGTATTGTTTGTTGTTCTGATATGAAACTACTTTGTTGTCGTGGTGGCGATTTTCTGCATGGGTTAGTTGGATGTTTTGCATTGTTTGTACTTGCTTCAATGAAATTTTATGGCGTTATTGTTGTGTTACCGTCGTCTCCACAATCATTCATGTACGGAGTTTAGTCTTTAGACTAATGTTACCTAATATATCTAACCAATGTGTGCTATCTCTAAAAACGAGCCCATACTGGGTCGGACGTCGGTGACCGTTATTATCATTCAACGACACTATACCTGTGCGACAAATTTCTTTAGGTTAACGTATGTACCCTTCGTCATATTGTGTACGTATGAAATGCAGCTATTAGGCCAAATAGGCAAATATACTCTATATCTGTGCAAGCAAAACCGAGGCTAAGCTTAACACGAAGAAATGCGGAAGAAAGAACGATAAAATAAATATAGAAGCAAGACGAATCTTACTTCGTTCAAAAAAACATTGAGGAACTTGTCTCAAGCTCGATTGAATCGGAATTCAAGATGCACCTATGCTAAGCAACAATCCTCAAGAAGAATAAGCTTCTTGCAAATTGAATGACCAAGAAGAAAATAGTTAATCGAAGACACCGATTGACACAAGTTCTTTAAAATCCCACGTCGGCATTCGGCTCCATCGGAGACTCGCAATAGCCACAGCTATGTTTGATCATTCAACAAAAACTAACTTCTACAAGTGAAATGTAAAGGAGTATATATAGACTATGCTAGGGATAAAACAGTAAATGGTCACAGGCGACCAATAGGACTAAGCCACGCAGGGCTGCATAATGAGTGTTCGGTTACTCCTTCAATCGAACACTTTGAATTCAAACACTTGAGCTCGAGCTTTTTCACTTCAGTGCTCAGTTGTCCAGCTCAGCTCATTCTTGACATCGATCGCTCTTCCTTCGGTTATTTGCTTTTACTTCGGCATCAATGTTGAGTGTTTTGTTGGGGTTCGGTCACTCCCTTGTTCGATCTCAAGCTTATAGATGAAGCCTTCAGTTCTTGAGCTCGGCCATTCAGCTTCGGAGTAGTTGCTTTCCTTCAACCAAGCCAAGTGAATGTGAACATCGTGGAGCAGCTTGGCTTGGCTTCGTGTCATCGGCCTTGGTGGATTGAACACTTGATCAGCACGTGTTCGGGCTGCATCATCCTCCCCTTCTTGAGAAGATTTCCTCCTCGAAATCGAGCCCTCTTTATTCTCCGAATTTTGACCTACAATACAAGGAACTAAGTCAGCAACATTAAAGGTGTTGGACACATTATACTCACCAGGGAGGTCGATCACATAAGCATTGTTGTTGATCATGCTCAGCACTTAAAATGGACCATCCCCTCGAGGAGCCAACTTTCCTTTCCTTTGGTTCGGGAAGCGTTCCTTTCGGAAGTGAACCCAAACCCAATCTCCCTTCTTTAATTCCAACTTTTTACGCCCCTTGTTTTTTTCGATGCAACTTTTGCATAAGCTTCCTCGAGGTTCTTCTTCACCTTTGCATGCAACTCGATCAAGGCAGTGGCTCGCCGAGTACCTTTAAAATCAATAGTAGAATCTAGAGGCAATGGGGTTAAATCAAGTGGAATCAAAGGATTAAAACCATACACACATTCGAACAGGGTCATATTTATCATTTGATGCACCGTTTGATTGTATGTAAACTCCATCATGGGCAAACGATCAGCCCAGTTTCCAACCTTGCCTTTGGTCATAGCTCGAAGCAGAGCACCCAAGGTTCGGTTAACTACCTCGGTCTGTCCATCAGTCTGAGGATGGTGAGACGTCGAGAATAGTAGTTTGGTGCCGAGGGCACCCCATAAACATTTCCAAAAATGACTCAAGAACTTTGAGTCTTGATCACTCACAATAGTATGAGGCACACCATGCAATTTCAACACATTAGAAATAAACAAAGTAGCTACATGTTCTGCATCATCACACTTTTAACAAGGAATAAAATGAGTCATTTTGGAAAAAACGGTCGACGACGACAAAGATGCTATCATGTCCACCCCATAACAAAATCTATGGATATATCAATCCACGGTCGATTAGGAACAGGCAATGGAGTATACAATCCATGAGGGTTGGACCTCGATTTAGCTTTCTTGCAATCTATACAAGCATTGCAAAGCTTTTCCACATCTCTTCGCTTTTTTGGCAATTGGAACTGCTTGGTTAAGATACCAAGAGTTTTGTCGACGCCGAAGTGTCCCATAAAGCCTCTAGAGTGAGCTTCTCGAACCAAAAGCTCTCTCCACGATTACACTGGCACATAAACCCTCCCATTCTTGAAGAGGTAGCCATCGTGCCACTGATATTTCTCAACCCTTCGGCCACTCAAGATTGCGTCACAAACGCATTTTAGCTTGGGATTCTCTTCGTGCATCAACTTGATGCTTTCGAATCCCATGAGCCTCGAGGCGAGAGTGGTCGCTGAGGCAAATTTTCTTGATAGCGCATCGGCCACAACATTGTTCTTTCCCTTTTTGTAATGAATTACATAGGGAAAACTTTCAATGAATTCAACCCATTTGGCATGCCTTCGGTTTAATTTCTCATGGCCTCGGAGATGCTTCAAAGATTCATGATCACTTTTAATCACAAACTCTCGAGGCCACAAATAATGTTCCCAATGGGAGAGTGCTCGAACGAGGGCATACAACTCTTTGTCATACGTCGAGTAAATCAAGGTTGCACCCTTAAGCTTTTCACTGCAGTAAGCGATCAGCTTCGAGTCTTGCATAAGCACTCCTCCAATCCCAACTCCGGACGCATCACACTCGACTTCAAATGCTTTGCCGAAGTCAGGGAGTTGCAACAACGGGGTAGAGCATAGAATCCATTTCAACTCTTGAAAAGCCATCTCTTGGGACTCTCCCCACACAAATGGACGGTCTTTCTTTACCAGCTCGGTTAAAGGGGCTGCCATGGTGCTAAAGTCATGAATAAACCTTCGGTAAAAGCTAGATAAGCCATGGAAGCTACGAACTTGAGATACCGAGGTTGGAGTTGGCCAATCTTTGATGGCTTCAACTTTTAACTCATCAACTTCAACACCATTAGCACTTACAACGAATCCTAGAAAGACTACACGCTCGACACAAAAGGCACATTTCTTGAAGTTAGCATATAACTTCTCTTCTCTAAGCTTATCAAGCACTAGCCTTAGGTGTTCGACATGTTCATCTACAGATTTACTATAAATAAGGATGTCATCAAAGTAAACGACAACAAACTTATTTATGAACAATTTGAGCACATGGTTCATCAGTCGCATGAATGTGCTCGGTGCATTAGAGAGGCCAAAAGGCATCACTAACCATTCATAGAGACCGAACTTAGTCTGAATGTGGTTTTCCACTCGTCTCCGGGTTTCATTCGGAGTTGGTGGTAACCGGGCCTGAGGTCTATCTTCGAAAAGCATGAAAAACCACTTAACTCATCTAGCATGTCATCTAATCGAGGGATAGGATGACGATACTTTACCGTATTTTTTTGACTATTCGGCAATCAACACACATTCGCCATGTTCCATCTTTCTTCGGGACAAGGATAACAGGAACGGTGCAAGGACTCAAGCTCTCTCGAACAAGGCCCTTGTTCAGTAACTCATCAACCTGCCTTTGGAGCTCTTTGGTGTCTTCGGGATTACACCGGTATGCAGGTTTGTTGGGGATTTGAGACCTCGGTACAAAGTCAATTTGGTGCTCGATTTCTCTCAACGGAGGCAATCCACCTGGCATTTCTTCGAGAAAAATGTCTCCGAAGTCCTGCAAAACACTTTGTACAGCACTAGGCAAAGGGTTATCGTTAGAAAAATCATCATTACAGTTTAGAAAGATACCCTTGTGCATAAGGCAAATCATCATTTGATCATTGTCGTTGCCTTGTAGATACTCACCTAGTTGCATGATTGAACAGATATTTCTTGCCTCGGGCGGTGAGTTTTCTTCGGCCACAATTTTTGTTCCCATCGGAAGCTTAGCTTTGGCTGCTTCTTTCAATTCTTTCATCCATTTATAGTCCTCGGTGACTTGTTTCAGAGACAAGGGTTTGAGCATGAAACTCTTCCCTTCGAGCTTTGCAGTGTAAGTGTTGGATCTTCCATTATGAATAACCGACCGATCATACTGCCATGGTCGACCCCATTGCATATGACAAGCTTGCATCGGCACCATATCGAACATCTTCTCACCTTGATATTCTCCAACCCTGAACATGATTCACACTTGTTTGACAACCCTCGATTCTCCACACTCGTTCAACCATTGTAATCTGTAAGTGACACGACTCGGAATCCGATTAGGCCGTGTGAGCATCCGACATCCTCCCCTAGACCCGTCGGTCAAACCCTTACCAGTTAAATTAGGAAAATAAAAATAATAATTCATAAGTAAGGATAAGACTTAAAAAAAACACACAGACATATTGATACCTCTAAGCTGTATGAAAGAAAATTACAGCTGACTACCCAACATACTAGGTTTAGGGCTATCCAGACTAGACATCTAAGAGTACAAAAGAAGACAGATACCTCCTGGAGGGAGCAAAATGCAACTGAAATAATAAACAATAAACTGGTGGCCATCCGGAATAACAGCTGGCTCACCCTGACAGCTGAAAACGTCTTCGCTCCTGAACAACGTGGCAACTCACTCCTGGAGCGAACCTGCAGAAACGAAATAGATAGACAAGAAGCAAACAACAAACAAGGGTGAGTTAAAAGGATTCAATAAGTGGGGCAGACTAGCCACCTCAAAGAATAGGATAGCTAGCCAGGGAAGAAAAAGAAACAGATAGACCAAATTCCTCTTATTTAAATTATAAAAAGACAGAGCCAGATAATAATCGGAAACACGTAAGAAACAATAAACTCAACCAATGATGTGAGCCAGAAACATATCAACAAATAAGCAATGCACATTTTAGTAGAACAGTAGTTATGTACCACAAGTTTACACAATGGTATGAAATGAAATGATATGAGATGAAATGAAATGAAATATGATGCAAAGGGTCACATGTGTAAAATGAATGGAGCGGAATCCTCCTGCTCCGAGGGCAGAATCCTCCTACCCTCAATATGATGCAATGGAGCGGAATCCTCCTGCTCCGAGGGCGGAATCCTCCTACCCTCAATGTGATGCAATGGAACGGAATCCTCCTGCTCCGAGGGTGGAATACTCATGCACCCAATGATATGCAATGTAATTCATATGAATGCAATGTGATGCAATAATAACCCTTCACCGGCGCGGGACTCTCGTCGATAGCCGGAAAAAAGATGCCAACTCATAGCTAGAGTACAATGCTCAAATCCTCAATGCAATACCAACAACAGGACATAACATATAATATACAATGTAAATCCAAAGCTAAGGCGTAATGAGTACGCCTATCGGCAGCTACACACGTAAGGAACACGTGGTAGAAAATCCACGAGGCCAGTTGCCTCCAAGGAAATGGATATAAACACTTACCTTGTTACAAAGTTAGCACCGCCACTCAATAACCGCTTTGTCCTTTGGATTCATTGCCAAACGATCCAACTCTATTCAATAAGCAGAAAAATATATCAAAATAGGCTAAAGGCTTCATTCCTCACATCTTAGGGCAATCCGGTTAGGAACCTGATACCCTATTCGCATACGCAATACGCAGGCCAGACCTATGTATATGGTTTAAGGTCACATAACCAAACCCTAAATAAATTACATTTATAACTTGCTCATAACTCACTGAGTGCGAATATATAATCAATTTCGTTATCGGGGTCCATTTGACCCTTTAAACTATTAATTGAACTTATTAAAACGATGTCTAATATTCTAAGTTTTATCGTTAAAACATATTCAAACACACGTAATAACCTAAAATAATATATTAGGATCATTACTTGAATATTTCAGGGTGAAAATTCTACTTTTCTCCGGCCCCTTTTCTCATTTTCTGGCATTTTTTTGTTTCATTTTTACGTTTTCTGCTGTATTCTCGTTTTTCTCTCTGTATCTCCTCGTCCTTAGCATTTTAAGCTAAGGACCCTTATTTGAGTTGACCCCCACCGCAAAACTCTTTCCAATTTTCATTCTTTTCCTTTTTTTTTTTTTTTATAAATTCGCTGCTACGGTAAAAATTAAAACGGTACCCTATGATATTCGAAATAATTCCACCTTTTGCATACAAGTTATACAAAATAGATATAGCATACTCGCTAAGACGGATCTCAAATCGGACTCCGAAACTCAATATACAAATTAAATAGAAAAAGTCAAATTATTTAACTTTCGGCATTTTAGCGAAAACTAGCCGAACAACACCGAAATTCACTTTTGAAAAATCACAAAAGTCACAAATAATCATACGAACGTAACGGCGCTTTCGGATTTTGAATCGGAACTCATTCGCCAAAACCGAGCTCAAAAATCTCTTTTTAATATTTATCGACAATAAAAACTGAAACCTTCTTCCGATGCCTACCAAACGAGATCTGAGTTAGCTCAAATTTTACAGATAAGTCTCCATGGACCTTACGAATATTTTAAAATTATCGGCACGCCAATCGGAGTCCTAACTTCCGAAACGACTGATGGAGGTCGTTTCATTCTCCTCCACTTAAACTCTCGTTCGTCTTCGAACGAGCCTAAGTCTAAAGCAAGATTTATGCTGATATCAAAAGAACATGCACGACCTTCATAAGCTACTCTACGGGCCTTACCTCCTGATTACAGGATCAGAATTATACTACGCACATCATACTTTTGGAATAAAATATATCTGGATAATATGATAATACCATTACACGGCTTATTCTGACTACGCTGATCCTTCCTCGATCACGAGAAGAGAGTTTTACATTTTCGAAACAAGGATACACGAAATTTTGAATGGATTAACATGATTCAGCCGATAATCACCTCTTCGATATACCTTTCCATATAGAACATGTTGATGGAACTAAGAATTAGCTCACACTTGATGCAATAGGGGGAGCTTTTGAAGTACCTTGTCACTTCACACTATAGAAGATTTGATGTAAGCTATATTATTTTTACGAACACACTATGCAACATCTCAGTTGATGTTAGGGTTGTTCCGCAAACTCCTTGTGGGAATGTAGTTATTCATATACTAATGTATGTCAAAGGTTCATCTGAACAGGGTCTATCATATAAGGATAAAGATCATGCAAATACTACTGAATAGTATGATGCAGACCAGGAATGATCTTCAGACTGAACATCTACTTCAGGGTATTGTCTTTCGAACTGGAAATATTATGACTTGAAAAAGTGAAAATAAAAGAGACATGTAGTTGGACCATGAGCTGAGACAGAATACCAGCAACAAAGTTGATTACATGTGTACTTATAACGCTAAAGTAGCTTTTCAAACAGTTGAGGTGTGAAGGAGATATGCCAATGATGGATGGACAACAAGCTGCACTAGACCTTTAACTCTGAATTTTTATGAAGTAAAACAGTGTCAGTATGAGGATCCAGGTCTAGTTGAATACAGGCAGATAGCCAGAAGAAAACCGGAGTCACCATAAGGGTTACTACTAACGGTGTTCTCATGTATAAAGATAGACTTTGTGTTCCTGATGTTGCAGATTTACGTGAACAGATTATGATAGAGCCACATCATTCCAAATACACTGTTCATCCAGGTTCGACTAAGATGTACCCTGATCTTAAGCAGATTTATTGGTGGAACGGAATGAAGTGTGACATAGCAGAATTTGCGGCTCAGTGTTCTAATTGCCAGCAAGTTAAAGTCGTGTCATCTTTCTAGACTTTATGCTTTCAGCAGATAGGTACATATATATGATCAGGCTGCTAGCTTGTCTCTAGCATTAATAGATTATTAGTGGGTTTAGCAATGATCGACACTCATTGTAGGTTTCTGTCGTGGCCCTAGGTTGGGTCGTGAAAAAAGTGGTATCCACGCCTTAGAGATTTAGTATTAGCATTCAGTATTTGGAGGAAGACTCCTCCACTTAAAGGATAACCTCATGCAGCTATTTGAATAGGAATAACCATCCCCTCACAGTCTGCTGGACTAAAGAAGATTTAGCTTAAAAGCTGAACGTAGGCAGACCTAAGCTACCAACTACCCTTTCGAGTTGCCAAGCAGCTGCAACTCTCGAGTCATAACTCCATACATTTTCTATAAGCACCACTGCCTGATGGATCAAAGGTCAAATGACTCCTCTCATTACCCTTAGTAGCCTTGAAAAATGACAATGTGCTTACTCGACTACCTTGGCACGCACTTTAGCTCAACGCAGGGAACATCACAATAGGTTACTGACCGCCTAAGCTCACTAGTGCCGGACGAAGAAAAAATGGTAATAGACCGATGATAGAAATAATTAGAACTTCAGGAAGCAAATCTTCTTATTGCTTGGCTACCAGAGCTAGACTACTTCCGAGTCAAGCTAGCCAAAGAATTGCAATCGAAGAAATAAATATTAAATGAGCTTTATGGAACAACATCCATGCTAATTTAAACTCCCAATAATGAGAAAACTCTAACAATTTACTAGAAAACCCTTTTATAATCCAGACAGCTCCATACGATCACATGACTTTACTAGTGTTTTGAACCAAGAGGAGATACGTAGATGGAATATTACTTACTAATCACTTTGCACAGGAAGAAATGATAAAATTTTCTGATGGTGACGAATAAGAATCCCACCATCCTATCAATAATGAATTCCAAAGAGAGAGGTAAACTCACTCGACATAATAAGAGAAGGTGGCACAACAAGATGCCAAGCAGACCATATCGATACTCACTCAAAATATCTCACATTTAAACCAGATAACTAGTAAGGTCTCACAAATTCCCTGAATATCATACTAGAAGCTCGCCCTTCAATCACAACCGATTCTTGATAGAAACAATATCCAGGGAAACCATGGAAACATGATAAGATAACGAAGTCCTGACCGATCGGAAGAATAAAATCTTACTCACTTATACTAGAAGAAGAAATACATGGGTCTACTACATCGGATTCCTCAGCATCTTGCCAGACTGACAGTTCATAAAACTGCCTCTGCGTCTGAACTAAGCCGCTACACTGATAATTACCTTTTGAAGAATAACTGTCACCATGCTCTCAACCTTTACTGGATCGTGACATTTCCCTGGTTGATTGAGATCTAAATAAAATCCCCTGCGACTGTGCAGGTGCCTGACGAGAGAAAGGATGACTTCCTGCTCACCGGAGTAACGGAAAACTCTTTAAAGGATAGCCAGACTCATGACAACGATACCAAATTTTCGATTAAAAATGGAAGCTGGAAAGATTATTGATAGCTGTACAGAAAAGACTGAATCTGATCTTGACGAGCTACTGGCGCACTCTAAGAATCACGTGACACACGCTGAGATAACCTGGAAGGTGACCTCCCAAAATAATCAGAATTTTTACCTCCAAATGAGGTACCATGGTTGCCCACTAGGGCCACGAGATCTCTTGCTCTCCCGCTCTAACTCTTCCTGCTCTAACTTATGGTATGCCTCGTACCTTCGGGTAATATCAACAACAACATCAAATGAAATCCCGACCTTAATCTCTCGAGCCATCTGGGATCTCAAGGAAAAAGAAAGGTCATCCATAAATCTTTAAATCTCTCGAAAGGCTCATGGACTAGTTCTAGTACATATCCAGCCATCCTAAAGAATTTAATCTCATATTCCAAAATCCGACAAGCTACCCTATCCAATCCACGCAAACTGGCAACACTTTTCATCTCGCTCGCTACTCGAAAGGAACTTTTCCATGAATCTAGAAGAAAAATCGAACCAAGATTCAAGGCTGGATCCTGAAACTGGAAAGAAGAATAATCAACACCATACCGCTCGATATAATCAAGAGCTTGAGGGATGTGCTGACATCATTTTTTTTAAAAAAATTCATGGGGTTTATCTGATGCATTGCTTAAGAATATCGGAAGGTTCAACCGTGTAAAATAATGCAACCTCTTCGGACACTCGGACCGAGGCATTACTCAGGCTAACTAACCAGCCAGAATAACTAGAGGCATAACACATGCTGTCTCCGGAACATAATTCACTGCAGCAATATTAAGAACTGAAATAGGAACTCTCTAAGACCGAACATATGCACCTGCGGCAACCTGATAAGCTGCCTAACGAATAATAGGTTCTTGCGGTATCTGTATCACCAAGATTCTCGTGAAAGCATCGTAGAGAGCCAAGGGAACCACAAGGCCCTGCTCCCTTGCCCATCACGAGCTCATACAGCTGCGGCCTGTGAAACTGGATAGTCAACACGATCCACCACTCTCGGGGCATGAGCAGCTTTAGCCCCAGGCTAGACTGCTTCGTCTTGAACTCATATCGTTTGCTGATTTGTCGCATGGGGGTTCACAATTACCACGAAGGAATTAACAAAAATGTATTTGCATCCTAGACCGACGCACGATCAGAAAAGAAGGAAGTGAAACTTCCGAAATGCCATCATAGCCTCTCGTAGATAAGTACGGACGTGTACCCATCAGCGAGACTCTACTAGACACTGTCTTTGTCTGGATAGACTCTAAACTGGGCTCTGATACCAGCTAACACGACCCGAAATCCGGTTAGGCCGTGCGGGCATCCGACATCCTCCCCTAGACCCGTTGGGCAAACCCTTACCAATTAAATTAGGAAAATAAATATAATAATTCATAAGTAAGGACAAGACTTAAAAAAAACACACAGACATATTGATACCTCTAAGCTGTATGAAAGAAAATTATAGCTGACTACCCAACATACTAGGTTTAGGGCTATCCAGACTAGACATCTAAGAGTACAAAAGAAGACAGATACCTCCTGGAGGGAGCAAAATGCAACTGAAATAATAAACAATAAACTGGTGGCCATCCGGAATAACAGCTGGCTCACCCTGACAGCTGAAAACGTCTTCGCTCCTGAACAACGTGGCAACTCAATCCTGGAGCGAACCTGCAGAAACGAAATAGATAGACAAGAAGCAAACAACAAACAAGGGTGAGTTAAAAGGACTCAATAAGTGGGGCAGACTAGCCACCTCAAAGAATAGGATAGCTAGCCAGGGAGGAAAAAGAAACAGATAGACCAAATTCCTCTAATTTAAATTATAAAAAGACAGAGCCAGATAATAATCGGAAACACGTAAGAAACTATAAACTCAACCAAGGATGTGAGCCAGAAACATATCAACAAATAAGCAATGCACATATAAGCAGAACAGTAGTTATGTACCACAAGTTTACACAATGGTATGAAATGAAATGATATGAGATGAAATGAAATGAAATATGATGTAAAGGGTCACATGTGTAAAATGAATGGAGCGGAATCCTCCTACTCCGAGGGCGGAATCCTCCTACCGTCAATATGATGCAATGGAGCAGAATCCTCCTACTCCGAGTGCGGAATCCTCCTACCCTTAACATGATGCAATGGAGCGGAATCCTCCTGCTCCGAGGGCGGAATCCTCCTTCCCTCAATGTGATGCCATGGAGCGGAATCCTCCTGCTCCGACGGCGGAATACTGTTGCACCACATGATATGCAATGTAATGCATATGAATGACATATATTGAATATGAATGCAATGTGATGCAATACTAATCCTTCACCGGCGCGGGACTTTCATCGACAGCCGGGAAGTAGATGCCAACTCACAGCCAGAGTACAATGCTCAAATCCTCAATGAATTACCAACAACAGACATAACATATAATATACAATGTAAATCCAAAGCTAAGGCGTAATGAGTACGCCTATCGGCAGCTACACACGTAAGGAACACGTGGTAGAAAATCCACGAGGCCAGGTGCCTCCAAGGAAATGGATATAAACACTTACCTTGTTACAAATTTAGCACCGCCACTCAATAACAGCTTTGTCCTTTGGATTCATTGCCAAACGATCCAACTCTATTCAATAAGCAGAAAAATATATCAAAATAGGCTAAAGGCTTCATTCCTCACATCTTAGGGCAATCCGGTTAGGAACCTGATACCCTATTCGCATACGCAATACGCAGGCCAGACCTATGTATATGGTTTAAGGTCACATAACCAAACCCTAAATAAATTACATTTATAACTTGCTCATAACTCACTGAGTGCGAATATATAATCAATTTCGTTATCGGGGTCCATTTGACCCTTTAAACTATTAATTGAACTTATTAAAATGATGTCTAATATTCTAAGTTTTATCGTTAAAACATATTCAAACACACGTAATAACCTAAAATAATATATTAGGATCATTACCTGAATATTTCAGGGTGAAAATTCTACTTTTCTCCGGCCCCTTTTCTCATTTTCTGGCATTTTTTTGTTTCATTTTTACGTTTTCTGCTGTATTCTCGTTTTTCTCTCTGTATCTCCTCGTCCTTAGCATTTTAAGCTAAGGACCCTTATTTGAGTTGACCCCCACCGCAAAACTCTTTCCAATTTTCATTCTTTTCTTTTTTTTTTTTTTTTATAAATTCGCTGCTACGGTAAAAATTAAAACGGTACCCTATGATATTCGAAATAATTCCACCTTTTGCATACAAGTTATACAAAATATATATAGCATACTCGCTAAAACGGATCTCAAATCGGACTCCCGAAACTCAATATACAAATTAAATGGAAAAAGTCAAATTATTTAACTTTCAGCATTTTAGTGGAAACTAGCCGAACAACACCGAAATTTACTTTTGAAAAATTACAAAAGTCACAAATAATCATACGAACCTAACGGCACTTTCAGATTTTGAATCGGAGCTCATTCGCCAAAACCGAGCTCAAAAATCTCTTTTTAATATTTATCAACAATAAAAACTGAAACCTTCTTCCGATGCCTATCAAACGAGGTCTGATTTAGATCAAATTTTACAGATAATTCTCAATGGACCTTACGAATATTTTAAAATTATCGGCACGCCAATCAAAGTCCTAACTTCCGAAACGACTGACGGATGTCGTTTCAGTAAGGATGGGGATGTTTCAAAGTAGGTAGGCCCAATTGTGAAACCAAGGTTTGGCTCACCAAATTTTCACAACTACCTGAATCAACGATCATCGAACACACTTTCCCCCTCACTCGACATCGGGCATGGAAAAAGTTTTCTCTTTGGTTGTCCTCTTCTTCAAGAGTCATGCAGCTCAAATTCCTTCAAACAATAAGGAACATTTCCGGATGATCAGCTTCGGCAGCTTCACGACCATCATCATCTTCAGCTCGGTCAATCCCCTCAAATTTTTCCTCTTCGGTGTCACTCACTTGCTCGCAAACATCTCCATTGTCGAGTACTAGCCTAACTTTGCGAGTTGGAAACTCTTTTGCCATGTGACCATAACCTTTACATTTATAACACCGAATACTTGAAGCACTAGAATAATTAAGTTGAACTTTACCTCCCACTTCTCTTGGTTGGTTAACAATCACACCCCTCTCGAAGGGTTTCTTTGGCTCTCGAACAGTGTTAGCACTTATTGGATTCAGACTCTTCCATTCTTTACCTCGGTTCAAAGGAGTTGAAGTAGTGACTCCTCGGTACCGGTTTGCTTTATCATCCTTAACCCATTTCTCAGCTTCGATTGCAGCATGAAACACATCTTCCAAAGTTTGGTACACATGCAACCTCAATTGAGATGACATATCCAAGCCAAGCAATTTTTGAATCGTATGATAGCTTGCTCGTCATCTTCTTCCATATCAAGGGCCAATCGAATTTGTTCAAACTCATCATGGTATTCTTCAACTGATTTGGTCCCTTGTTTCAATTCGAAGAGCTTTCGAAGTTGTTCCTGCCGGTATTTGGCATTCACATACTTGGCATCCATTGATCTCTTCAACTGCGCCCAAGTGGTGACTTCAGGATAAGCATTCCTTCGTCTCAACCTTTTGTCAGCTTCCCACCACGTTGATGCATATGCCTCGAACGAATCAATAGCATGTGCAGCTTTTCTTTCTTCGGTCATCTCATTGGTCTCAAAGATTCGCTCCAATTTAAGCTTCCAATCAAGATATTGGTCTGGGTCACTAGTTCCTCTGAAGGGTGGAATAGTGATCTTAACACTGTTCAATTTGAATCTCGAGCTCCTCAAATCTGTTCGGGATACTCCTCATAATAGTCATCAGCCTCACGCTCAATATTTCGATCAACATTTGTGCCTCGACCTCGACCTCGGAAATATCCACGACCTCGTTGTGCTTGTCTTTATTGAATGAATGGTGGCTCATACTCATGTTCGCCTTCGGGAAACTCTCCTTCTTCGACTTCTTCATCAACGTCCATAACTTGTCTTCGGGCCATTGGAAGTGGTACTCTTTCACCTGGGGGAATGCCCAAGTGTTGGTATCCACCTTGGGGATTGCCTAAGTTTTGTTATTGTACCTAGGGTTTGCCCAAGTGTTGTGTAGCTTGGGGATTTCCCATAGCTTCATTTCGAATAGCCTCGCGCTTCAACTGATGTTGTCGAACAAGCTGAGCAAATAGCTCAGGTTTCATCGGAGTGGAGTTGCTAGTTCCAGCGCCGGATCCAGGTAATGCCACGGACACACTACCTTGCTCGAGTTGAGCTACTCGAGCACTCACTCCTCTTACATCTGCACTGATGCCCTGAATCGCATCCATGAGATCGGCTAACATCACCTCGGGCTTCTCAATGCCTTTTCCTTTGACTCCATTCCCAGCCATGGTACCTGCACAAATCAAAGACCCAATAAAATGTTAAGGTTAGAAATCACCTCACATACTCTCTCACCTTTGTTTGGTGGCACTCGGGTCCACTCAATTTATGGGTTCGGTTTTTGGTCACTCAAAAACATGTAGCCAATGGCTTCTTTAGTTTATCAACATCTCTCAGTTCCTTCAAATTTTACAAGTTACACTGTCTCCTTCGGGATGAGTGAATTGATATGACTCGATGGAACGGATGCTATTTGCTCTGTGCTTCGGAAGTCAAGAATTTTCGATGAAATTTGGACTTCGGTCACCCCACGCATGAGTTCCTATAAGCTCAAATGTGTTAGTACGACCTCGAGTAGGAAGAATTACTCCAGAGATCCACTAACTAGATTTATCCTTCACAAGAAAAGTGAAATCCTAGAAGAATCTACCCTTCGATTCCTCTTCGGAATCCCCTGCGAACTCACCAACTCTTGTTCGTACAAGAGTGCTCCCTCCTTGGTACGGATAGGGTTTTACCTTATCCAATTCCCTTTTCTAGTCGACAAAATTTTCACCTGGGTTTTAAATCTTTACACTTTACCCTTTTCTTCTTCAATGGAGCAGTGACGTATTTACTTTGACGTACGGACAAGCTCACTTCGTTCACTGACCAAGAAGTTTAACAGACTTTGGGTTGCTCTTTCAACTCCAGTATCAACATCATCAGAGGAATTCAGTTCAAAATTCTTCTGAGCTAAGGACAACTCAACGCCGTCGGTACACTGTTTATATGTAACAAGTTTCCGGCGTACGGACAAGGCTCAAATCATAGAACTTTGAGATTTTAGGCACAAAACACAATCCAAAACACTCAAGAACCACCAGTTTTCCAACGGTAACAACCAAAACTCACTGGGGTTCGATTTAACAGCCACAACGTCAAAACAGTCCAAAATATCGTC
Source organism: Petunia secreta (assembly GCA_029990175.1). Lineage (NCBI taxonomy): Eukaryota > Viridiplantae > Streptophyta > Magnoliopsida > Solanales > Solanaceae > Petunia > Petunia secreta. Next base: position 943,313 of record JARKIP010000156.1, read on the forward strand.
GAGAAACCCTAGTCGACGATCGTGTACGACAGGTACTCAAAACACTCCTCGGACAGTGGTGAACACAAGTCAATGATTGTTTACTTCAAACAACCAAAAATCAACGAAAATTTTTGAATTTTTATTTTCTACCTTTTTTTTTGGTTAAAACACCACAGCAACAACAATCAACAAGGAAGAAAGCTGAAACTGAAGACACAAAGCACGAGATACACGAACAGGATTTGAGGTTGGAGAAACAAGCTAAAACCTTGCTCTGATACCAAGATGGTGCAAGCAAAACCGAGGCTAAGCTTAACACGAAGAAACGCGGAAGAAACAACGATAAAATAAAGATAGATGCAAGACAAATCTTGCTTCAATTCAAAAGAACATTGAGGAACTTGTCTCAAGCTCGATTAAATCGGAATTCAAGATGCACCTATGCTAACCAACAATCCTCAAGAAGAACAAGCTTCTTGCAAATTGAATGATCAAGAAGAAAATGTTCAATTGAAGACACCGAATGACACAGGTTCTTTAAAATCCCACGTCGGGGTTTGGCTCCATCGGAGACTCACAATAGCCATAGCTATGTTTGAGCATTCAACAAAAACTAACTTCTACAAGTGAAATGTAAAAGAGTATATATAGACTATGCTAGGGATAAAACAGTAAATGGTCACAGGTGACCAATAGGAGTAAGTCACGTAGGGCTGCATAATGAGTGTTCGGTTGCTCCTTCAACCGAACAATTTGAATTCGAACACCTGAGCTCGAGCTTTTTTACTTTGGTGCTCAGTTGTTCAGCTCAGCTCATTCTTGACATCGATCGCCTTTCCTTCAGTTATTTGCTTTTACTTCGGTGTCGATGTTGAGTGTTCGGTTAGGGTTCGGTCACTCCCTTCTTCGAGCTTAAGCTTATAGATGAAGCCTTCGGTTCTTGAGCTCGGTCACTAAGCTTCGGAGTAGTTGCTTTCCTTCGACCAAGCCAAGTGAATGTGAACATCGTGCAGTAGCTTGGCTTGGCTTCGTGTCATCGGCCTCGGTGGATTGAATACTTTATCAGCACGTGTTCGGGCTGCATCAATATCTGCCTTAAGAAAACTTTCCCAATTTATAAAAACTTGGAGCCAAACGAAACCTTGAAATTGCTATAAAAATTTAGTTTAGTTAATTTAACTATAAAGCAGTTAAAGACCCCTTCCATTCCATAATATAGGATTGTAGCATTTTTAATGCGGTCCAAAATAAATGAAGTTCAAATATGAACACGCAATTAAGTGGTCCTTCCGAGGTATGCCCTTGTTAATCATCGATCTAAACACACGTTTAAAAACCTAATCCTCACAGATTAATAGGCGTAATTTTGAAAGAGATAAAGGTTAATAAAATAAATGTATTAATGTTCATTAAGGGATTATTTAATCTAAGTGCAAACACCCAAAAAAATCTTAAATTGTGGCTGGTAGGAAGGATATTTATAGTAGTGATACCTAGTCCTAATACAAGTACTAATAGGGCCATGAGCCTACAACTCAAGACGGTAGTATACTAATCCCTAACTAGTTGATAGTAAACCCTAAGCGACGGGATGTGTGCCCTGTGGACAAACCGCCTAAACGGTCGTTGGCTCTAGGAGCGGGCGTATATCGTCAGTGCTTGGTGACTTGTAAGGTAACTCTAGTCTCGACAGCTGGACTCGTATCCCCATAGTAATAGGTGGCGTATTTTTGCCCACACAGTCAATCCCCTCTTGCTGAGTGCTGACGCAAGCAGTCAGGAAGTGAAAGTGGTGTGACATGAAAATATATCTCACTGACTACTTGAGACTCGTAGTCTCTTTGACCAAGAATGGTATTGAACTCTTCGAGAACTTCGCGTGCTTCCTTCTGATTGCCTGATACCGATCTCAAGCACCTTTTCAAGAACTGCCATTAACTGCTCAAACTTGTTTCATATCTCTAGCCAAAATGATGTACGACCATTTCGTGCCTCATCCTTATCCCTTTCTGCCTATAAATAGTGACTTCATGACATTGGAAAAATCACAACTCTTCTCGAGAAAACAATCCACTTCTTCAGCAACTTCCTCATGATAACGAGAAGCTGTTCTCTCCTTAAAAATGTTCGCCCTTGATCATGATTTGATATTCCCAGAAAACCTTCATTGCTTTGAACGGACGACACTTAAGAGAATTATAGGAGGAAACTCATCTGCAATTATCTTCTTTTCTCTCTTCATTCACGAGGGAATTAATGAAGTCCCCCGAGTCATGAAGTTTGATCGGGATTCTAATAATGTCCATCGGGATGTCTTCATCATTTCACGTGCCTTGATTACGGTGCGCTCACCTTCTAACACATCAGTTGTTGTGATATTCTTCTTGTCATGTGGGGTCAGGACGCTTATCCCTTTCAACTATCATGAGGCATCTCTGCTAGGATTTCTGTGGTGTTTAGGTTGCCTCTTTGATGGAGTAGGGTTAAAGCCGACTTGTCTTACTCCGTTTCATGGCAGGCAAGAAGATGGAGCCCTAGGTCGTGAGCGGATTGACGAATCACCAAGTTCTAACTCCGCCTGCGGTCCTAGGCTGTCTCTTGGTTCTGCCGGTACGGTCTTGTCGGCGTTGCAATGCCTCATCGACCGTTGGCTGTGTGTTACCCGGGGGAAGAGGCTCCTTTGTGGTAGGTTTCTAGCTCAAGCCTTCCTGCTCTCGGCGAACTTTTATTTATGATTGAAGATCTGTGGGACTGTGCACTCCGGTTTGGCCAGTTGAGGTTGAAGCGGATGGTCAAGCTTCACTGCTAGTCTTCTAGTTTCTCTTCAAGTTCAATGGACGAGATGTGGGAATGTCAGGCATGTATTCAGGTGCTTCCGGGATCCCTTGCTTTGATGCAGCTGATAGGCTCTAACTGCACCAGCAGCCATATATCTTGAAGAATGCTCGGGCCGACATATCTCGGGCTGTTAGAAGAAAAGAAGAACTCCAGATTATTTACGGCGTATAGATACAATCCAGATGAAGGATTTTTCAGCCATGTTAATCGTGATGAGTTTTAGTCTTCCCTTTCCTTTTTTTTCTACAATTGTTATAAAACAACTGTTGTATTTAGGAAGAAGTAAATGTATATTATGATCCTACGAGCTGTTTGCTATTAATGAAACGAATGTTCATCAATATTACAAGCAATTTGATGTATCAAAGTTAGTAAAGATAAAGAATAGTTGAATAATAAGCGAATAACAAGAAAACAAATACCGAACTACTATATACCGAACGAATAATTAGGGTAGATTATTTTGTAAAATAAACAAACTTCAAAAATACCGAACTGAACTAATATAGTCAAACATGTTTATTTTTTTATATTTGTATAAATACTAAATATACGCAGATATTTTTATTCGAGGTCTTGGACCTCGAGGTGATAGAAACACAATGTTGCATATACTAATTAGCGTCGAAAGTGCAAACTACAGAACTCATAGACACTCGTAAATACTGCTGAAATGTGTTTACTCAATGTGTTTAGTTGGGTTACATTGACATAATATTCAAATAATTTGCAAGAATGTGTTTATCTACTATTGATTGTGGTGGATATGTGGATTATTTGCAACGTATTATATTTATTCAGTAGTTATTCTAGAAATTATAAACCCATCACCAATCCTGATGGCATGGCTTCAAGCACATAACAACATGTCATTCATTTAAATTAAATAAAAATATATAATATTCCGTTGAGTAAATAAAATATGAAACCTTATGCATGACCGTGATACGGTGATGATAAAAAGAGTGATGGAGTAGAGCTCTCATTCAGTCCCTAATGCATATTGTAGTTGAACTGGTAATACAACACATGAAGCTGAGATTTTAACCGCATGCACTTAAGAGCTGAGCGTACATTTGCTTTAAGGGACGCTTACAGAGTACTCCATCACTTGACCTCCATGAGTGGAGATTAGCTAATATGTAAAGTGTAATGTTTTATAATTTTTCCGGTGTGGGACTTTAAAAGCACCCGTTCCATATAAAAAGAGTGATGGAGTAGAGCTCTCATTAAGTCCCTAATGCATATTGTTGTTGATCTGGTAAGTCAACACCAGAAACTGAGATCTTAAGCGCACACACTTAAGAGATGAGCGTACATTTGCTTCACTTGAACGTTTAAGAGCTGAGTGTACATTAATAAATTGGAAACCCGGACAGATTATAACGCCCGCTTCAATGAGATTGCATGCGAAGAAGATAAACTTAATTAATCTATTAGTAGAGTATTATGTAATTTGATGTGTTTAACCTTCCTTGTAGACTTTTGTCTTGCCAACATATGTAGGCTTGTTGGTCAATACACTACAGAACGTGGATCTCAATTACACAAACAAAAATAGACATAAAAAAAAATGAAACACAAATATCAATGTATCGCAAAAAATAACACACTACCTATGGCCGTTCTCCTCCATTTCTTCAAATTGACAAAACAACCATGGCAATATATGCTTTATAAATACAATCTTCATAATAATTTTTCATAAATCCAGCAGTCAAATTCACAATCGCAAAGAATGTCGTATATAGATATGCACTCCCAATGACCTTTACCAGTCTCTGAACTATACGATTAGTCCACGCGGGGATTTTGACCCATCCAAGGAGGACTGGTTTTGAACCTCTTTAATCTTCTATGACCTTGCTATTTATGATTTATCTTGTTTTTAAGAGAAAAACAAAAAAAATCCCCTTAATGCATATTTTTTCCTCTCATTACAAATTTCGAGTAACCCTGAAAGTGCATGCAATGGAAATTTTTTCACTATGATATATTAATCAAGTGCAAATGAAGTGCCAACACATTTGACAATAAAACTTCAACGTAAAAAATGTTAAATCATACAAGGTGCAAAATTTATAGAAATTTACTTTATAAAAGATTAGAGTTCTTAATGTTGTTCCAATATCGTGTACTTGATACTATATGTTCATATCATAGCATTAATGATTATGATTAGGAATTTGATGTGTTTCCAGAATTAACCCACATACTCATTGACCATATACTTATTATATCTGGTTTTCAAATACACCCACGGTTGCCTAACATTCATTCATATCTTTACATAAACATAAACATACATAAGAGATAATAATTCTTTGAGCCTAGATTGAATCATTGCATGCACATGTGACAACAATACTTTAAAAGAAAATACAAGATGAGGAAAAATATTTACCCAATGGGATAAATGACTAAACCTCAGCAAAGATACCACAAGTCCAGACACCTCCTTTGAACAAAATCCACACCAGCAGCTAACAACCAGTGCCAAGCCAGGCCAAACAAGAACAACCACGAGCAAAATACCAAGCCCCGCTTTAAACTTAAACCTTTGACCCAAAAACTCAAAGTTTATACTTAAACCACCTCCCTATTACTCTAGTATTTTTTATGAGCGAGTGTATTTTTCTGATGTAGAATGGTTTCCCAAGAAGTGAGTAAAAACTCTCTTTTAATAGCCAAAAGGTGGAGTGAAAAGTTGGGGATAAGTACAACGGAAGTGAACCTGTGTTACTGGTACATACCCATTGCTGTAAAGAATGCGAGACATTGACTTTTACATTTTTCACATGTAAAATTTCATGGGTCTGCATTAGGAAGAAACACAGGTTCTGTGTGGTGTCGGCAGTCCTTAAGAAGAAGAGGTCAAGAGCCGTGCGCGGTGACCAATCTTGACACAACCTGGAAATCCGGTTAGGTCGTGCAGGCACCCAACATCCTCCCCTAGACCCGTCGGGCAAACCCTTGCCAATTAAATTAGCAAAATAAATATAATTCAATTCATAAATAGGAACAAGACATAGAAAAAGAAGCACAGACATACTGATACCTCTAAGTTGTACAAAAGAAATTACAGCTGACTACCCAGCATACTAGGTTTAGGGCTATCCTGACTAGACATCTAAGAGAATAGAAGAAGACAAATACCTCCTGAAGGGAACAAAATGCAACTGAAATAATAAACATAAAACTGGTGGCCATCCGAAATAAAACCTGGCTCACCCTGACAGCTGAAGTCGTCTTCGCTCCTTCACAACGCGGCAAACTCATTCCTGGAGCGAACCTGCCGAAACGAAATAGATAGACAAGAAACAAACAACAAACAAGGGTGAGTCGAAAGGACTCAATAAGTGGGGCAGACTTGCGACCTCAAGGAATAGGATAGCTAGCCAGGGAGAAAAGAAACAGATAAACCAAATTCCTCTTATTTAAATTCTGAAAAGGCAAAGCCAGATAATAACTAGAAACACTTATGGAATCACAAACTCATCAACAACCAGGAACGTAAGATATCCAGAACATATAGGTATCCCGAACACCTCAACAATCAGAAATACATCCTGTTGCGGCGTGCAACCCGATCCATATATTGATACTGTTGCAACGTGCAACCCGATCCATATATTTATACCGTTGCGGCGTGCAACCCGATCCCCGCAACTCAGAATACGAGCCAGAAATATATAGACAAATAAGCAATGCACGTATAAGGAGAACAGTAGTTATGCACCACAAGTGTACACAATGGTATGAAATGAAATGAAATGAAATAAGATGAAATGAAATATGATGCAAAGGGTCACATGTTCCCGTAATCCCATCCCGAAGCGGAATACTCCTGAATTCGAGGGGAATCCAATCTGATAACCAACAGGAGCGAAATACTCCTGCTCCTAGGGCGGAATACTCCTGCACCCGATATAATATAAACCAGAGGCGGAATACTCAGGCACTCTCCTGGGGCGGAATACTCCTGCACCCGATATAATGAAAAGTTGAGGCGGAATACTCCTGCACTGTATCTGACATAAGAGCGGAATACTCCTGCTCTTGGGGCGGAATCCTCTTACCCTCAGTATGATACAATGGAGCGGAATCCTCCTGCTCCTGGGGCGGAATACTCCTACACCCAATATGAATGACATATAATGCATATGAAAGCAATGTGATACAATAATAACCCTTCACCGGCGCGGGACTCTCATCGACATCCGGGAAGTAGATGCCAACTCACAACCAGAGTACAATGCTCAAATCCTCAATGCAATACCAACAACAGGACATAACATATAATACACAATGTAAATCCAAAGCTAAGGCGTAATGAGTACGCCTATCGGAAGCTACACACGTAAGGAACACGTGGTAGAAAATCCACGAGGCCAGGTGCCTCCAAAGAAATGGATATAAACACTTACCGTATCCAAAAGCTAAACCTGCTACTCAACAACTGCTTTTTCCTTTGGATTAACTGCCAAACGATCCCGCTCTATTCAATAAGCAGAAAAATTATATCAAATAAAGCTAAAGACTTCATTTCTTATTTCTTAGGGCAATCCAATTAGGAACCTGATACCCTATTCGCATACGCAATATGCAGGCTAGGCCTATGTACAGGGTTCAAAGTCCCATAACCAAACCCTAAATAAATTGCATTTATATGTTGCCCATAACTCACTGAGTACGAATATATTGTCATTTCCATCATCGGGGTCCAATTGACCCTTTATACTATCAATTTAAGTCATTAGGGCGATGTTTAATATCCCTATTTTTACCGTAAAATTATATTCAATCACACTTAATAAGCTAAAATAATGAGTTAACATCATTACCTGGAGATTTGGGGTAAAAATTCCACTATTTTTCCACTCCTTTTTCCCTTTTTCCCCTTTCTCTTTGCGTTATGTCTCAATTGAAGCTCTCTGTTTCGTTCTCTATGTTCTGTATTAAAATGAAGCTAAGGGATGTTAATCCCAAAGCTAGCTGACATTCTCCTTTTTTTTTTCCTTATATAATTTCTTTTGTTCTTGAAAATTAAAATGGAACCCTAGAGAAGTCGAAATGATCCCAAAATTTTCAAGTAAGTTATACAAAATATATGTAGCATACTCCCTAAGACGGATCTCAAATCGGACTCCCGAAACTCAAGATGCGAATTAAAAAGGAAAAAGCTCAAATTATTTAACTTTCAGTATTTTAGCGGAAACTAGCCGAAAAATACCGAAATTCACTTTCGAAAAATCAAAAAAGTCACAAATAATCATACAAACCTTACGGCGCTTTCGGATTTTGAATCGGAGCTTATTCGCTAAAACCGAGCTCGAAAATCTCTTTTTAATATTTATCGACAATAAAAACTGAAGCCTTCTTCTGATGCCTACCAAACGAGGTCTGATTTAGCTCAAATTTTACAGTCAGGTCCTAATGGACCTTACGAATATTTTAAAATTATCAGCACGCCAATCGGAGTCCTAACTTCCAAAATGACTGACCGAGGTCGTTTCATTCTCCTCCACTTAGACTCCCGTTCGTCCTCGAACGAGCAAGAGCCTAAAATAGATTTCACACCTCTAATGAGAATGCTTACACCAATTTTCAGTAACATTTACTATGAAACCAAAATCATATACAATGATAAGAACTTTAGGCTTTAAAGACCAAGATCGAACCTGAATCGTTGAAGAGGTGCGGATACCTCTCACGCATACTAGACTCAAGCTCCCAAGTGTCCTCCTCACGAGGACTATTATTCAATTGCACTTGAACTATCGGAATCTGCTTTGAACGAAGCTTCTGGACATCACGCGCAACAACAGCAACTGGGAACTCCTCGTAAGCTAGATTCACATCTAGCTGAGCAGGGTCTAATTCGATCACTTCGGAAGGATCTCGGATACACTTCCGAAGCATCAATACATGAAAAACTGGGTGAACTGGCATAGAAGCTGGCAAGTCGAGCCGATAAGCTACCTTACCAATACGCTTAACGATACGGAAAGGGCCAATGAACTGGGGACTAAGCTTTCCTTTCCTACCAAATCTCTTTACACCTCGCATCGGTGACACTTTCAGAAATACCATGTCCCCGACCTCGAACTCTAACTCTCGGTTCCTTCGGTTCGAATATGAAATCTGCCTACTCTAGGCGGTCCTTAAACGATCCCTAATAACACGAACAACATCAAGAGTCTGACGAACCATATCTGAACTCATCACCTCGATATCTCGAGACTCAAACCAGCCAATAGGAGAACGACATCGACGACCATATAAGGCCTCAAATGGAGCCATCTGAATAGAAGACTGGTAACTATTATTATAAGAGAACTCTGCTAACGCCAAATGATCATCTCAGTAACCCCCGAAGTCCAGTGCACAAGCTCTCAACATGTCCTCCAGAATTTGAATAACCCACTCGGACTGATCAGTCTGAGGATGGAATGTTGTGCTAAGCTGCACCTGGGTCCCCAACTCTCTCTGAAAAGACTACCATAACTGAGAAGTAAACTGGGAACCACGATCTGAGATAATGGATACAGAAGTACCATGCAGCCTAACCACATGCTCAATGAAAATCTGAGCCAATCTCTGAGCTGAATCAGTAGTCTTTACAGGGATAAAGTGAGTTGATTTAGTCAGTCTCTCGACAATGAGCCAGACTGAATCATGGCGCCGCAGGGTCTTTGGCAGACCAACTATAAAATCCATTGTGATGTGCTCCCACTTCCACTCGGGAATGGGCAATGCCTGGGCTAACCCTGCTAGTCTCCGGTCCTCGAACTTAACCTGCTGACAGTTCAAGCAACGAGATACATAATCAAATACATCTCTCTTCATCCCCTTCTACCAATATAGCTCTCGGAGGTCCTGATACATTTTTGTAATACCAGGATGAGTAGAATAATGCGAGCTATGAGCTTCACCGAGCACTGACTGCCTCAAATCCCCAACATCAGGAACACAGAGTCGACCATTAAACCGAAGAATTCCATCTGAGTCAAGCTCGAAGGAGGGAACTCCTCCACTTAGGACACGACCACACAACTCCTGCATATGAGAATCCTCGAACTGTCTTCCCTTAATCTGATTGACTAAGGAAGACTGAGCTGCAATACATGTTAAGACTCGACTAGAGTCTGGGAGAAGAAATCTCACGCCAGAGTCGCCAAGGGACTGCAATTCTCGGGCCAATGGTCTCATATCAGCATAATGAAAAGCCATGCTGCCCATGGACTTCTTTCTCAAAGCATCCGCTACCACGTTCGGCTTCCCAGGATGATAGCGGATAGTGAGATCATAATCTTTAATCAATTCAAGCCACCTCCGCTGTCGGCCGTTAAGATCTTTCTGAGAGAGAAGATACTACAGACTCTTATGATCCGTATACACCTCACAAGGCTCGCCATAAAGATAATGTCTCCATATCTTCAAAGCAAAGACCACAGCTGCCAATTCTAAATCGTGAGTCGGATAATTCTTCTCATTCGGCTTTAACTGTCTGGAAGCATAAGAAATTACCTTCTTGTGCTGCATGAGAACAGAACCAAGGCCCACACGAGATGCATCACAATAGACTACAAATCCACCGGTGCCCGAAGGAAGGGATAACACTAGAGCTGAAGTCAACAAGGCCTTAAGCTTTTGGAAGCTTGCGTCATACTCATCGGACCATCGAAACTGAACCGCCATCTACATCAGGCGAGCCAGGGGAGATGCAATAGTAGAGAACTTCGGATCAACCTTGATACCCTCACTAGATACAACGTGACCTAAAAATGCCACAGAATCAAGCCAAAACTCACATTTCGAGAACATGGCATACAACTTACGATCACGGAGGGTCGGAAGAACCACCCTCAGATGATAATCATGCTCCTCGCAGCTACGAGAATAAATAAGAATATCATCAATGAAGACAATGATAAAGGAATCAAGGAATGGCTTAAACACCTGGTTCATGAGATCCATAAAGGCTGCAGCGGCATTAGTCAGCCCAAAAGACATAACTAGGAACTCATAATGGCCGTAACGAGTCCTAAAAGCAGTCTTCGAGATATCTGACTCACGAATCTTTAGCTGATGATAACTAGATCGCAGATCGTCTTAGAAAAGAATTTGGCACCCTGCAACTGATCAAACAAATCATCAATACAAGGCAACAGATATTTATTCTTGATGGTGACCTTATTTAGCTGACGATAATCAATACACATCCGCATAGTCCCATCTTTCTTTTTCACGAATAGAACAGGAGCACCCCACGGAGAAATACTCAGCCTAATGAACCCCTTATTAAGCAAATCTTGCAACTGCTCCTTCAACTCTGATGGGGCCATGCAATAAAGATGGATAGAAATAGGCTGAGTCCCTGGCACTATATCAATGCCAAACTCGATTTCTCGATTAGGAGGAAGTCCTGGCAAATCATCTGGAAACACGTCAGGGAACTCTCTGACGACAGGAATAGAATCACGAGATAGAATCTCCACAGTGGTATCTCGAACCATGGCAAGATACATGGAACACCCTTTATCCATCATCCGCTTTGCCTTCAAAAAAGAAATAACATGCCCCCTGGGTGGCAAATAAGAGCCATGCAACACTACTGGTGCTGAACAAGGAAGAGATAACTGAAGAGACTTGGCATGACAATCTAACGTGGCATGACGCGACGCCAACCAATCCATGCCAACAATAATATCAAAATCAACCATATCTAGGATTAGAAGATCTACTAGTGTCTCCCGACCCCCAAATAATATGGTACAAGCTGGATAAACTCGATTCACAAAGATAATGTCTCCAATAGGAGTAGAAACACATAATGGATCACGAAGATGCATATAATCAACATGAAAGCACGAAGCAAAATAAGGAGATACTGAAACGACCTTGGTCAATTGTTTCAGAAGTTAGGACTCCGATTGGTGTGTCGATAATTTTAGAATATTCGTAAGGTCTATTAGGACCTGTCTGTAAAATTTGAGCTAAATCAGAACTCGTTTGGTAGGCATCGGAAAAAAGTGTCAGTTTTTATTGTCGATAAATATTAAGAAGAAATTTTCGAGCTCGGTTTTGGCGAATGAGCTCCGATTCGAAATCAGAAAGCGTCGTTAGGTTCGTATGATTATTTGTGACTTTTGTGAAATTTCAAAAATGAATTTCGATTTAAATAATTTGACTTTTTCTATTTAAATTCGCATCTTGAGTTTCGGGAACCCGATTTGAGATTCACCTTCGCGAGTATGTTACATATATTTTTTATAACTTGTATGCAAAAGTTGTAATTATTTCAAATATCGTAGGGTACCGTTTTATTTTTTATCGTAAAAGTGAATTTTAAAAGAAAAAGAAAAAAAAAGGAAAAGAGGACAAAAGTTAGGCGGCGGGGGCAATCTTTAGCCTTATAAAAGCTAAGGTCAATCAGAGGGAGCAATGTAGAACAGAAAGCAGAGACAACCAAATATAAATGCCAGAAAATGATAAAAGAGCCAGAAAAAGATAGAATTTTTACCTCGAAAGATTCAGGTAATGATCCTAATATATTATTTGAGTTTATTACGTGTGTTTGAATATATTTTAACGGTAAAAATTGAGATATTATACATCGTTTTAATAAGTTCAACTTATAGTTTAAAGGGTCAATTGGACCCCGATAGTGGAATTAATTATATATCCGTACTCAGTGAGTTATGGGCAATATATAACTGTAATTTATTTAGAGTTTGGTTATGTGACCTTAAATCCTGAATATAGGCCTGTCCTGCGTATTGCGTATGCGAATAGGGTATCAGGTTCCTAACCAGATTGCCCTAAGATATGAGGAATGAAGCCTTTAAACTAGTTTGATATATTTTTCTGTTTATTGAATAGAGTGGGATCGTTTTGCAATGAAACCAAAGGATAAAGCGATTGTTGATTAGCAGAGCTAAGTTTTGGAAGAGGTAAGTGTTTATATCCATTTCTTTAGAGGCACCTGGCCTCGTGGATTTTTCTACCACGTGTTCCATACGTGTGTAGCTGCCGATAGGCGTACTTATTATGCCTTAGCTTTGGATTTACATTGTATATTATGTGTTATGTCTTGTTGTTGATATTGCATTGAGGATCTTAGCATTGTACTCTGGCTGTGAGTTGGCATCAATTTCCCGGCTGTCGATGAGAGTCCCGTGCCGGTGAAGGTTATTATTGCATCATATTGCATTCATATGCATTACATTGCATATCATATCGGGCAGAGGAGTATTCCGCCCCAGGAGAGTGCAGGAATATTCCGCCTCTGGTTTATATCATATTGAGGGTAGGAGGATTCCGCCCTCGGAGCAGGAGGATTCCCCTCCATTGCATCATATTGAGGGTAGGAGGATTCCGCCCTCGGAGCAGGACGATTCCGTTCCACTGCATCATATTGAGGGTAGGAGGATTCCGCCCTCGGAGCAGGAGGATTCCGCTCCATTACATCATATTGAGGTTAGGAGGATTCCGCCCTCGGAGCAGGAGGGTTCCGCTCCATTGCATCATATTGAGGGTGGGAGGATTCCGCTCGATCGCATCATATTTAGGGTAGTAGGATTCCGCCCTCGGAGCAGGAGGATTCCGCTCCATTCATTTGGCACATGTAACCCTTTGCATCATATTTCATTTCATACCATTGTGTAGACTTGTGGTACATAACTATTGTTCTGCATCAACGTGCATTGCGTATTTGCCTATATTTCTAGCTCGTATTCTGGGTTGCGGGGTTCGGGTCGCACGCCGCAACGTTATAAATATATGGATCGGGTTGCACGCCGCAACGGTATGAACATATGGATCGGGTTGCACGCCGCAACGGTATAAATATGTGGATCGGGTTGCACGCCGCAACAGGATGAATATATGGATCGGGTTGCATGCTGCAATAGGATGTATTTCTTATTGTTGATGTGTTTGAGATACCTATATGTTTTAGTTATCTTACGTTCCTGGTTTTTGATGAGTTTGTCATTCCATACGTGTTTCTAGTTATTATCTGGCTCTGCCTTTTTATACTTTAAATAGGAGGAATTTTGTTTACCTGTTTCTCCTCCCTGGCCAGCTATCCTATTCTTTGAGGTGGCTAGTCTGCCACACTTATTGAGTCCTTTTGACACACCCTTGTTTGTTGTTTGTTTCTTGTCTATCTATTTCGTTTCGGCAGGTTCACTCCAGGATTGAGTTAGCCACGTTGTGAAAGTGCGAAGACGACTTCAGCTGTCAGGGTGAGCCAGCTTTTATTCCGGATGGCCACCAGTTTATTGATTATTATTTAAGTTGCATTTTACTCCCTTCAGGGGGTATTTGTCTTCTTTTGTACTCTTAGATGTCTAGTCTGGATAGCCCTAAACCTAGTATGTTGGGTAGTCTGCTGTAATTTCTTTTGTACAGCTTAGAAGTATTAGTATGTCTGTGTTTTTGTTTTAAGTCTTGTCCTTATTTATGAATTCTTATATTTTTTTTTTGCTAATTTAATTGGTAAGGGTTCGCCCGACGGGTCTAGGGGAGGATGTCGGGTGCCCGCACGGCCTAACCGGATTCCGGGTCGTGTCAACTGGTATCAGAGCCCAGTTTAGAGTCTATCCAGACTTAGACAGTGTCCAGTAGAGTCTTGCTGTTGGGTACGTAGACGTCCGTACTTATCTACGAGAGGCTATGATGGCATTTAGGAAGTTTCACTTCCTTCTTTTCTGATCGTGCGTCGGTCTAAGATGCAAAAGTATTTTCATTAATTCGTTCATGGTAATTGTGAACCCTCGTGTGACAAAACAGCAAATGATACGAGTTCAAGACGAATCAGTCTAGCCTGGGGCTAGCACTGACGAAGCCCCGAGAGTTTTGATCGTGCTAACGATCTAGTTACGGAGGTCCCCGCTGTACGAGCTCGCGATAGGCAAGGGAGCAGGGCCTTGTGGTTCCCTTGGCTCTCTACGATGCTTTTATGAGAATCTTGGTGATGCATATACCGTAAAAACCTATTATTCGCTAGGCAGCATATCCGGTTGCCGCAGATGCAGATGTTCGATCTCAGGGAGCTCCTATTCCAGTTCTTAATATTGTCTTAGTAAAGTATATTCTGGAGGCAACATGTGTTGTGCCTCCAGTTGTTCTGGCTGGTTAGGTAACTGAGGTAATTATTGGGTCCGAGTGCTCAAAGTGGTTGTATTATTTTACGCCGTTGAACATCCCGATATTCCCAAGCAATGCATTAGATAATCCCTAGGTAAGTTTTTTAAAATAAAATGATGTCAGCGTGTCCCTCAAGCTCTTGATTATATTGAGTGGTATGGTGTTGATTATTCTTCTTTCAAGTTTTAGGGTCCAGCCTTGAATTGGTGGGCCGCTCTCTTATTAGCTAACATGGTTCGGTTTTTCTTCTAGATTCGTGGAAAAGTTCCTTTCGAGTAGCGAGCGAGATGAAAAGTGTATCCAATTTGAGTGGATTGGACAGGGTAGCCTGTCGGTTAGCCTATTGGTGTTTCAGAATATGAGATTGAATTCTATGGAATGGCTGAATATGGATTAGAACTAGTCCATGAGCCTTTCGAGAGATTCAAAGATTTATTGATGACCTTTCTTTTTCCTTAAGATCCCAGATGGCTCCAGAGATTGAGGTTGGGATTTCATTTGATGTTGTTGATATTTGCCGAAGGTTCGAGGCATACCATAAGTTAGAGCGGGAAGAGTTAGAGAAGGGAAAAGAAGAGATCCCGTGGCCTTGGTAGACAACCATGGTACCTCATTTAGAGGTAAGAGTTCTGGTTATGTTGGGAAGTCACCTTCCAGGTTATCTCAGGTTGTGTTACGTGATTATTAAAATGCGCCAGTAGTTCGTCTAGATCAGACCCAGTTTTTCTCTTTATAGCTATCAACATTCCGTCCAGCTTCAATTTTCAGTGAAAAATTGTTATCATTGTTGTGAGTCTGGTTATCCTTTGAGTAATTTTTCCTTACTCCGGTAAGTAGCCAGTCGTCCTTTCTCTTGTCATCAGGTACCTGCACAGTCGCAGGGAATTTTATTTAGATCTTAATCAAGCAGAGATATGCTACCATCCAGTAGAGGTTGAGAGTGTGGTGGCAGTGGTTCTCCAGAAAGTGATTGTTAGGGTAGTGGCTCAGCTCAGCTGTAGAGGTAGTTCTATGAACTGCTTGTCTGGGCAGATGCTGAGGTATCCGATGTAGTACACCCATGTATTTCTTCTTCCATTATATGGTAGTAAGATTTGATTCTTCCGATCGGTCTAGAATTCATTTATCTTACCATGGTTTTATTGGAAATTGTTTGTATTAAGAATTGGTTGTGGTAGAGGGGCGAGCTTCTGAATTTATTACTAGCATTTGTGAGACACTACTAATTTTTGTAGTCTAAATATGAGAGATTTGACAGAAGTGCCGCGATTGCCTGCCTGCCATCTTGTCGTGCCACCTTTTATTATTATGTCAAATTAGTTTACCTATGTTCTCAGAAATTCTGTGTTGGTTGGATTATGGGATTTTAGTTTATCACCATCAGAAAGTGTCATTGTTTCTTCCGGTGCAAAGTGATTAGTAAGTAATACTCGATCTACGTATCTCCTCTTAGTTCAAAACACTAGTACAGTCATGTTATTCCATGAGCTTACCTGGGTTATAAAAGGGTTTTCTGGTAAATCGTCAGAGTTTTCTTCTTATTGGGAGATTAAATTGGCATAGATCTCCTTCCATAAAGCTCATTTAATGTCTATTTCTTCAATTGCGATTCTCTGGCTAGCATGACTTGAAAGTAGTCTAGCTCTGGTAGCCAAGAAAATAAGAAGATGAGCTTCCTAAAGCTCTAATTATTCTTATCCTCAGTTCATTTCCATCTATTCTTCTTCCGGCACTGGTGAGCTTAGGCGGCCAGTAACCTATTGTGATGTTCCCTGTGTTGAGCCAGAGTGCATGCCAAGGTAGCCGAGTAAGCATATTATTGTTTTTCAAGGCTACTAAGGGTAATGAGAGGCGTCATTTGACTTTTGATTTGATCCATCAGGCGGTGGTGCTTATAGAAAATGTATGGAGTTGTGATTCGAGAGTTGCAGTTGTTTGGCAACTCGAGGGAGTAATTTGGTAGCTCAGGTCTGAGCCGCGTACGCTATTTAGCTAAATCTTCCTTAGTCCAGCAAACTGTGCGAGGATGGTTATTCCTATTCAAATAACTGCATGAGTTTGTGCTTTAAGTGGATGAGTCTTCCTCCAAATACTGAATGGTAATACTAAATCTTCAAGGCGTTGATACCACTTTTGTCACAACCCAACCTAAGGCCACGACAGAAACCTACAATGAGTCTCGATAATTGCTTAACCCACTAGTAATCTATTAATGATAGAGATAAGCTGGTAATCTGATCATATATACGTACCTATCTGCTGAAAATATAAAGTCTGGAAAGATGACACGACTTTAACTTGCTAGCAATTAGAATACTGAGCCACAAATTCTGCTATATCACACTTCATTCTGTCCCACCAATAAATCTGCTTAAGATCATGGTACATCTTAGTCGAACCTAGATGAACAATGTATTTGGAATAATGTGCCTATATCATATTCTGTCCACGTAAATCTACAACATCAGGGACACAAAGTCTATCTTTATATATGAGATCACCGTCAGTAGTAACCCTGTGGTGACTCCGATTTTCTTCTGGCTATCTGTCTGTATTCAACTGGAACTGGATCCTCATACTGACGCTGTTTTACTTCATGAAAATTTAGAGTTAAAGGTCTAGTGCAGCTTGTCGACAATCCATCATTGGTATGTATATCTCTTTCGCACTTCAACTCTTTAAGAAGTTAATTTAGCGTTATAAGTGCGCATGTAATCAACTTTGTTGCTAGTATTCTTCCTCAGCTCAAGGCCCGGCTACATGTCTCTTTTATTTTCACTTTTTCAAGTCATAATATTTTCAATTCAAAGACAATAGCCTGAAGTAGATGTTTAGTGTGAAGATCATTCCTGGTCGGCATCATACTATCCGGTAATAGTTGTATGATCCTTATCCTTATATGATAGACCCTGTTCAGATGAACCTTTGACATACATTAGGATATGATTAATTACATTCCCACAAGGAGCTTGTGGAACAACACTAACATCAACTGAGATGTTGCATAGTGCGTTCGTAAAAATAATATAGCTTGCATCAAATCTTCTATAGTGTGTAGTGACAAGGTACTTCAAAAGCTCCTCCTATTGTATCAAGCGTAAGCTAATTCTTAGTTCCATCGACCTGTTCTATATCGAAAGGTACATCGACGAGGTGATTCGTCTGCGGAATCGTGTTGATCCATCCAAAGTTTCGTATGTCTTTGTTTCGAAAATGTAGAACTCTCCTCTCGTGACCGACGAAGGATCAGTGTAGTCAGAATAAGCTAGGGCAATGGCGTTATGATATTATCCAGCTATGTTGTTATCCAAGAGTTCGATATGCGTGTTATAATTCTGATCCTGTAATCAAGAAATATTACCCTTGGAGTAGCTTATGAAGGTCGTGCAAGTTCTTTTGCTATCTGTGTGTATTTTTCTTTAGATATAGGGTCGTTCGAGGACGAACGAGAGTTTAAGTGGAGGAGAATGAAACGACCTCGGTCAGTCGTTTCGGAAGTTAGGACTCTGATGGGCATGTCGATAATTTTAAAATATTCATAAGGTCCATTAGGACCTGTTTGTAAAATTTGAGCTAAATCAGAACTCGTTTTGTAAGCATCGAAAAAACGTGTCAGTTTTTATTGTCGATAAATATTAAAAAATAATTTCGAGCTCGGTTTTGGCGAATGAGCTCCGATTCGAAATTTGAAAGCGTCGTTAGGTTCGTATGATTATTTGTGACTTTCTTGAACTTTCGAAAGTGAATTTCGTTGTTGTTCGGCTAGTTTCTGCTAAAATGCCGAAAGTTAAATAATTTGACTTTTCTATTTAAATTCGCATCTTGATTTTCGGGAACCCGATTTGAGATCTTCCTTCGCGAGTATGTTACATATATTTTGTATAACTTGTATGTAAAAGTTGGAATTATTTCAAATATCGTAGGGTACCGTTTTAATTTTTAGCGTAACAGCGAATTTTAAAAGAAAAAGAAAAAAAAAGGAAAAGAGGACAAAAGTTAGGTGGCGGGGGCAATCCTTAGCCTTAATAAAAGCTAAGGTCAATCAGAGGGAGCAATATAGAACAGAAAGCAGAGACAACCAAAAATAAATACCAGAAAATGAGAAAAGAGCCAGAAAAAGATAGAATTTTTACCCCGAAAGATTCAGGTAATGATCCTAATATATTATTTGAGTTTATTACGTGTATTTGAATATATTTTAACGGTAAAAATTGAGATATTATACATCGTTTTAATAAGTTCAACTTATAGTTTAAAGGGTCAATTGGACCCCGATAGTGGAATTGATTATATATTTGTACTCAGTGAGTTATGGGCAACATATAAATGTAATTTATTTAGGGTTTGGTTATGTGACCTTAAACCGGTATATAGGCCTGGCCTGCGTATTGCGTATGCGAATAGGGTATCAGGTTCCTAACCAGATTGCCCTAAGATGTGAGGAATGAAGCCTTTAGCCTAATTTGATATATTTTTCTGTTTATTGAATAGAGTGGGATCGTTTTGCAATGAAACCAAAGGATAAAGCGATTGTTGATTAGCAGAGCTAAGTTTTGGAAGAGGTAAGTGTTTATATCCATTTCTTTAGAGGCACCTGGCCTCGTGGATTTTTCTACCACGTGTTCCATACGTGTGTCGCTGCCGATAGGGGTACATATTACGCCTTAGCTTTGATTTACATTGTATATTATATGTTATGTCTTGTTGTCGATATTGCATTGAGGATCTGAGCATTGTACTCTGGCTGTGAGTTGGCATCTATTTCCCGGCTGTCGATGAGAGTCCCGTGCCGGTGAAGGTTATTTTTGCATCATATTGCATTCATATGCATTACATTGCATATCATATCGGGTGCAGGAGTATTCCGTCCCAGGAGAGTGCAGGAGTATTCCGCCCCAGGAGAGTGCAGGAGTATTCCGCCTCTGGTTTATATCATATTGTGGGTAGGAGGATTCCGCCCTCGAAGCATGAGGATTCCGCTCCATTGCATCATATTGAGGGCATGAGGATTCCGTCCTCGGAGCAGGAGGATTCCGCTCCATTGCATAAGATTGGAGCAGGAGGATTCCGCTCCAAGGATTCCGCTCCATTGCATCATATTGAGGGTAGGAGGATTCCGCCCTCGGAGCAGGAGGATTCCGCTCCATTGCATCATATTGAGGGTAGGAGGATTCCGCCCTCGGAGCAAGAGGATTCGCACCATTCATTTGGCACATGTGACCCTTTGCATCATATTTCATTTCATACCATTGTGTAGACTTGTGGTACATAACTACTGTTCTGCTTCTACATGCATTGCGTATTTGCCTCTATATTTCTAGCTCGTATTCTAGGTTGCGGGGATCGGGTCGCACTCCGTAACGTTATAAGTATATGGATCGGGTTGCACGCCGCAACGGTATGAACATATGGATCGGGTTGCACGCTGCAACGGTATAAATATGTGGATCGGGTTGCACGCCGCAACAGGATGAATATATGGATCAGGTTGCACGCCGCAACAGGATGTATTTCTGATTGTTGATGTGTTCGGAATACCTATATGTTTTAGTTATCTTCCGTTCCTAGTTGTTGATGAGTTTGTCATTCCATACGTGTTTCTAGTT
The DNA here is from genome assembly GCA_029990175.1 of Petunia secreta. Taxonomy (NCBI): domain Eukaryota; kingdom Viridiplantae; phylum Streptophyta; class Magnoliopsida; order Solanales; family Solanaceae; genus Petunia; species Petunia secreta. The sequence goes on from JARKIP010000156.1 coordinate 963,895, forward strand.
ATTATCTGGCTCTGCCTTTTTATAATTTAAATAAGAGGAATTTTGTTTACCTGTTTCTCCTCCCTGGCTAGCTATCCTATTCTTTGAGGTGGCTGGTCTGCCCCACTTATTGAGTCCTTTCGACTCACCCTTGTTTGTTGTTTGTTTCTTGTCTATCTATTTCGTTTCGGCAGGTTCACTCGTGGATTGAGTTAGCCACGTTTTGAAGGAGCGAAGACGACTTCAGCTGTCAGGGTGAGCCAACTTTTATTTCGGATGGCCACCAGTTTATTGGTTATTAGTTCAGTTGCATTTTACTCCCTTTAGGAGGTATTTGTCTTCTTTTGTACTCTTAGATGTCTAGTCTGGATAACCCAAAACCTAGTATGTTGGGTAGTCAGCTATAATTTCTTTTGTACAGCTTAGAAGTATTAGTATGTATGTGTTTTTGTTTTAAGTCTTGTCCTTATTTATGAATTATTATATTTATTTTCCTAATTTAATTGGTAAGGGTTCGCCCGACGGGTCTAGGGGAGGATGTCGGGTGCCCGCACGGCCTAACCGGATTCCGGGTTGTGTCAGATACATATTAATATGTAGACCCCGGATCCACCAAAGAATATGCATCTCGACCACAAACAGATAAAATACCTGTAACAACAGGTGGGGATGCCTCGGCATCCTGCCTGGCCGTTAGTTCATTTGCTGCTGAGCTGAGCCGCTACCCTGACGACCACCTCTAGAGTGACCACTAGGACAACGCCCACGACCTCTATTGGGTGGTGGTGCACCTCTAACTGGCTGAGACCCTGGAGGGGCACCCTGGGGCTGCTGCTGCATAGGCGCTGGAAGGCGAGGGAAAGGGTGGCTACTACCCTGATGATGGAGATAAGGGCAATCCTTCTTATGATGCCCTGGATCCTGACAGATAAAGCACCCTGGAGCAAATTTACGCTGATCAAACTGAGACTGATCTCGCAGGCGAAACCTAAACTGACCCTAAAATTCACGAGGCAAGGTGCCTCCAAAGAAATGGATATAAACACTTACCGTATCCCAAAGCTAGCCCTGCTACTCAACAACTGCTTTTTTCTTTGGATTAAATGCCAAACGATCCCGCTACATTCAAGAAGGAGAAAAATTATATCAAATAAAGCTAAAGGCTTCATTCCTTATGTCTTAGGGCAATTCAGTTAGGAACCTGATACCCTATTCGCATACGCAATACGCAGGCCAGGCCTATGTACAGTGTTCAAAGTCCCATAACCAAACCCTTAATAAATTGCATTTATATGTTGCCCATAACTCACTGAGTACGAATATATAATCATTTCCATCATCGGGGTCCAATTGACCCTTTAAAATATCAATTTAAGTCATTAGGGTGATGTTTAATATCCCTATTTTTACCGTAAAATTATATTCAAACACACGTAATAAGCTAAGATAATGACTTAACATCATTACCTGGAGATTTGGGGTAAAAATCCCACTATTTTTCCACTTCTTTTTCCCTTTTTCCCCTTTCTCTTTGCGTTATGTCTCTATTGAAGCTCTCTGTTTCGTTCTCTATGCTTTGTATTAAAATGAAGCTAAGGGATGTTAATCCCAAAGCTAGCCGACATTCTCCTTTTTTTTCCTTATATAATTTCTTTTGTTTTAGAAAATAAAAATGGAACCCTAGAGAAGTCGAAATGATCCCAAATTTTGCAAGTAACTTATACAAATTATATATAGCATACTCCCCAAGACGGATCTCAAATCGGACTCCCGAAACTCAAGATGCGAATTAAAAAGGAAAAAGTTCAAATTATTTAACTTTCGGCATTTTAGCGGAAATTAGCCGAACTATATCGAAATTCACTTTCGAAAAATCACAAAAGTCACAAATAATCATACGAACCTAACGGCGCTTTCAAATTTTGAATCAGAGCTCATTCGCCAAAACCGAGCTCGAAAATCTCTTTTTAATATTTATCTACAATAAAAACTGAAGCCTTCTTCCGATGCCTACCAAACGAGGTTTGATTTAGCTCAAATTTTACAGACAGGTCCTAATGGACCTTACGAATATTTTAAAATTATCGGCACGCCAATCGGAGTCCTAACTTCCAAAACGACTGACCGAGGTCGTTTCAAATCTTTCGATGGACAGCCTCTAATGACAAGAGGAATATCACAGCAAATGATGTGTTAGAACACGAGCGCACCGTAATAAGTGCACATGCCACGAAGAAGACATTTCGACGAGTGTCAGTATGATCCCCATAAAGTTTAATGACTCCGAGGACGCAAAGTATATCAATATAGTAAATGAGGTCGTGGAATGAGAGTGACCAAAGGTACTATATACTCAGTTTTATCAAACACCATACAATACGAATAGAACAACAGTTCTGGGAGCATGGAGCTAGGATCAAAAGCGAATATTTTAAAGAAAAATCAAGATTACTTTCTTATAAGAGGAGTTTATGAGAAAGGCAATATAATATTTCTGATCAAAACTTGAGATCAACTTCTAATGAGAAGCCTCTTTTATATGCGGAAGATGATAAGGAAGGAGCACAAAGCGGTCTAGGAGTAATTATAGCCAAGGATACAAACCGATTCAGCGTAGTAAACGCAAAAATAGTAAAGGTGCCTAGAACGGAGTTATATTCAACGCGCCCTGCACGTTTTACGTCATATACAGATGGGAGGCCCAAGGGCTAAATTGGCATTGTTGAGTAAGAGTGACGTGCCATTCCAATCTTGGTTAATGCATTTCTCTTTTGTTCACTATCGAATTTGTACCCCCAACTATCTTAATCAACATAAGTAAACACATCGCCCATCCACATCACAAAAAATGAGAGATTTTTAAAGCTACCGTAGCAATAATATTTGAAGTAACAATCGAAATAAACGTTATATTGAAGCAATGATACTATTCTTTATGTCTAAAGTCGGACTACCAATGAAGTACCAACTACCAAGCACTACCTAGACATGCACTCCAATTTACCGTACATCAACTTACAATGAATTTAATTATATTTTAAGATTTAAATAAGATAAATAAGAACAATTTACTAAAAATGACCGATACGTAGCCATCAAGGAACTCACACGACGGTTTATTTTTTCCAATGACGGTTGATGTATTTCTCTTTTTTCCTTATTATAACTGTATTTTCAAATATAAGGCGGATGAGCAGTAAACAGTATGTCACTACAAGAGGGAGTAAATTAAGAAAATGACATACATGATACAACTATGAGAGGGAGTTGTAGCCTATTGCAAGAGGAAATATGTTTCGCTATTCATTTAAAATCTGCAATGTTTGTTCAACTAAGTTGGGGTTTACTTTATATTGGGTTATTAACACTGATGAAAAATAGTGATAAGCAATTTAGCATACATGGCTCGGTAGTGAAATAGATGCCGACACACGTCTCTGCTCGTCAAATCTCAATAGCTGCTTTTCTAATAAAATGGATTTTCGTTTTTATTTTGCTCCTCAATTATCCCTTTTCTAATTAAACGTCACTAGATACCTTTGTAAGTTTTAAGAGTTCTGTTTTTTTGTTTGACTCACTCTTCGTCTTTTACATATCCCCTATATTAATAACAAATTACTTACATCAAAGATTTTAAAAGAAAAACACCTAAAGTGGCTGGGAGCGTTCGTTAAATTCGTATTGTGTTGAATGTTACTTTATTCCATGAAACAACATGGAATCGTGTTCAGTCTTTCAACTGATTAGATACTCTATTTAATTTGGCAAATTAAAACTATCATTATAACCAGCGAATAATGACTAAAAAAACCATTAACTCAAATCGCAATAGCATTTAACCATCGCATTAAAATGCCTAACCTAAACATTGGAGGTTGCCGCTGTAGACGTAGCTGCACCCATGCAATATATTAAGTTACTCCTTCGATCACGCGAACCCACGTATCCACACATTCAATGTGGCTGCCAGCTCACTTTAAAAAGTTAGATTTTACGCTGAGCGATATCTGTCCAAAGAATAAACATAGGTGGATCTATTGTTGGTGCAATAGATGCGTGCACACATTGCATGCGACTGCAAAACCTCGAAACTACAAACCTTAATGCACTAAGTCCTAGCCCTGATAATGCATTTAACATTGCAGCGCTGAAAATTCATCTGCCACGGCCAATTGCACCCATCTGGCCGTAAGTCAGCATGAATGTTTAAATCACTGACAAAAAAAAAAAAAATCAATACACTTTAAATCAATACAACTGTTTAAATTTTGTGCAGCGCACTTTGTGATGAACAATGGGGATACCTTGCATCTTTCCATAACTGATAACCCTAGGAACATAGCTTTTTTTGAGTTGTATCAGTACCCTTGAACGTGTAGCATCACTAAGACAAATGCATGCTCATACCCAATCTTTAAGTTGAAAGCCTGAAAAGAACATCAAGTACAGTGGCCATTGCACTTAACCAACCGATATGGAGCATTCAAGAATCCCACCCAAGGGTTATTTTTCTTTCCAGTGGAATGGGGTAACAAAAAACACAGGAAAAGATTCGTGTTTATCTGAAAAAAAAAAAGTAAAGTGAATGATCTTTCCACACAATACATAATGACATGGAAGATCTTTGAAGATCACAAATTTGATAGATTTGAGTCTTGATGTACCCTCTTCAGTGCCTCTGTAAAATTTAATTTTCTTATATTGTAGCAATAGTAATTACTTCCTCAGTTATTAAAAAAAATTATCATCCTTCCATCAATCCAACCCAAAATTCCACACATTCAATGTGGCTGCAAACTCACTTTAAAGCATAAATCAACACACATGTTTAGATTTTGTGCTGAACGATATCCGTGCAAACGGTGCAATGAATTAATGTAGGTGAACCTATGTACTCTTTGACATCCTAACGTTCCAAATGCAAGCGATACTTCGTATTAATTCGTAATAGTCCATTCACTACATTGAAAAATGAAAAATAAACGTCTTCTTTCTTTTATCGTTACTATTAAAATATTCTGAGGATATAAATGATATATCTCTTCCGCATTAGCTTACAAATTAATTAATTTCATATAATAATCCATTGCACGCACATTGCATGCGACTGCAAAGCCTCGAAGCTACAAACTCTAATTCACTAAGTCCTAGCCCTGATAATGCACTTAACATTTCACCGCTGAAAAATTTATCTGCCACGGCCAATTGCCACCATTTGGCCGTCACATCAACATATTGAATGTCTATCAAGTACAGTGGCCATTGCACTTAACCAACCGATATGGAACATTCAAGAATCTCACCTAACGGTTCTTTTCTTTCAGTGGCATGGGGTGACGAAAAACACAGGAAAAGATTCTTGTTTATCTGCAAAAAAAAAAAAAAAAAAAAAAAAGTAAAGTGAATGATCTTTCCACATAATACATAATGACATGGAAGATCTTTGAAGATCATAGATTTGATAGATTGAGTCTGGATGTACCCTCTTCAGTGCCTCTTGAAAATTTGACTGTCTTATACTGTAGCAATTACTTCCGTCATTTAATTAAAAAAATATTATCATCCTTCCATCAATCCCACCCACAATTCCACACATTCAATGTGGCAGTGACATGACCCGGAATCCGGTTAGGCCGTGTAGGCACCCGATATCCTCCCCAAGACCCGTCGGACGAACCCTTACCAACAAAATTAGGAAAATAAATATAACAATTAAAAAAATAAGAACACGACTTTCAAATAAAACACAGACATACTGATACCTCCAAGATGTACAAAAAATTACAGCTGACTACCCAACATACTAGGTTTAGGGCTATCCGGAATAGACATCTAAGAGTACAAAAGAAGACAGATACCTCCTGAAAGGAGCAAAATACAACTGAAATAATAACCAATAAACTGGTGGCCATCCAGAATAAAAGCTGGCTCACCCTAACAGCTGAAGTCGTCTTCGCTCCTTCACAGCATGGCGAACTAAATCCTGGAGCGAACCTGCCGAAACGAAATAGATAGACAAGAAACAAACAACAAACAAGGGTGAGCCAAAGGACTCAATAAGTGGGGCAGACTAGCCACCTCAAAGAATAGGATAGCTAGCCAGGGAGAAGAAACAGATAAACCAAATTCCTCTTATTTAAATTATTAAAAGGGAGAGACAGATAGCAACCAGAAATACGTATGAAACCATAAACTCAACTAGGAATATGAGCCAGAAACATATCAACAAATAAGCAATGCACATATAAGAAGAACAGTAGTCATGTACCGCAAGTCTACAAAATGGTATGAATTGAGATGAAATGAAATGTGATGCAAAGGGTCACATGTGCCAAATGAATGGAGCGGAATCCTCCTGCTCCGAGGGCGGAATCCTCCTACCCTCAATTTGATGCAATGGAGCGGAATCCTCCTGCTCCGAGGGCGGAATCCTCCTACCCTCAATATGATACAATGGAGCGGAATCCTCCTACCCTCAATATGATGCAATGGAGCGGAATCCTCCTGCTCCGAGGGTGGAATCCTTCTACCCTCAAGATGATGCAATGGAGCGGAATTCTCCTGCTCCGTGGACGGAATCCTCCTACCCTCAATTTGATGCAATGGAGCGGAATCCTCCTGCTCCGAGGGAGGAATCCTCCTACCCTCAATATGATGCAAAGATAACCTTTCACAGGCACGGGACTCTCATCGAGTGTCGGGAAGCGTATGTCAACTCACAGCCAAAGTACAATGCTCAGATCCTCAATGCAATACCAATAACAGGACATAACATATAATATAAAATGTAAATCCAAAGCTAAGGCGTAATGAGTATGCCTATCGGCAGCTGCACACGTAAGGAACACGTGGTAGAAAATCCACGAGGCCAGGTGCCTCCAAAGAAATGGATATAAACACTTACCTTGTTACAAAGTTAGTACATCCACTAAATAACCGCTTGTCCTTTGGTTTCACTGCCAAACGATCCCACTCTATTCAATAAGCAGAAAAACATATCAAATTAGGCTAAAGGCTTCATTCCTCACACCTTAGGACAATCCAGTTAGGAACCTGATACCCTATTCGCATACGCAATACGCATGCCAGGCCTATGTACAGGGTTAAGGTCACATAACCAAAACCTAAATAAATTACAGTTATATGTTGCCCATAACTCACTGAGTACGGATATATAATTAATTCCACTATCGGGATCCATTTGACCCTTTAAACTATTTATTGAACTTATTAAAACGATGTCTAATATCCCAATTTTTACCATTAAAATATATTCAAACACACGTAATAAACTCAAATAATTCATTAAGATCATTACTTGAATATTTCGGGGTAAAAATTCTACTATTTTCCTGACTCTTTTCTCATTTTCTGGCATTATTTCCTGATAATTTTCTCTGTTTCGTTTCTTTTTGCATTTCTGCTTCTCTTCGTTTCTCATATGTTCATTATGAGCTTTATAAGCTCACCAACCGACATTTCTCTTAAAATCTTTCATCTTATCCATTTCTCTTTCCTTTTGTCTTTTTTCTTAAAATCTTTTTTTTTCTTTTTTCTTTAAAATTCGCTGGTACGGTAAAAATTAAAACGGTACCCTACGATATTCGAAATAATTCCAACTTTTGCATACAAGCTATACAAAATATATGTAACATACTCGCAAAGGCAGATCTCAAATTGGACTCTCGAAACTCAAGATGTGAATTTAAATAGAAAAAGTCAAATTATTTAACTTTCGGCATTTTAGCGGAAACTAGCCGAACAACATCGAAATTTACTTTCGAAAGTTCATAAAAGTCAAAAATAATCATACGAACCTAACGGTGCTTTCGGATTTCGAATCGGAGCTCATTCGCAAAAATCGAGCTCGAAAATCTCTTTTTAATATTTATCGACGATAAAAACTGAAACCTTCTTCCGATGCCTACCAAACGAGGTCTGATTTAGCTCAAATATTACAGATATGTCCCAATGGATATTACAAATATTTTCAAATTATTGGCACGCCAATCGGAGTCCTAACTTCCGAAATGACTGACCGAGGTCGTTTCATTCTCCTCCACTTAAACTCTCGTTTGTCCTCGAACGAGCCTAAGTCTAAAGCAATATTCATGCTGATAAGAAAATAATTTTCACGACCTTCATAAACTATCCCACGGAATTTTCTCATGATTACAGAATCAAAATTATAACACGCATATCGAACTCTTTGATAAAAACATAGCTGGATAATATCATAACGCCATTGCCCCAGCTTATTCTGACTACACTGATCCTTCCTCGATCACGAGAGGAGAGTTCTACATTTTCGAAACAAAGATACACGAAACTTTGAATGGGTTAACATGATTCAGCCGACAATTACTTCTTTGATATACCTTTCGATATAGAACAGGTCGATGGAACTAAGAGTTAGCTCACGGTTGATACAATAGGGGAAGCGTTTGAAGTACCTTGTCACTACTCACTATAGAAGATTTGATGCAAGCTATACTACTTTTACGAATGCACTATGCAACATCTCAGTTGACTTTAGTGTTGTTTCGCAAGCTCCTTGTGGGAATGTAGTTACTCATATCCTAATGTATGTCTAAGGTTCATCTAAACAGGGTCTATCATACAAGGATAAGGATCATCCAACTACTACTAGATAGTATGATGTAGACCAAGAAAGATCTTCAGACTGAACATCTATCTCAGGGTATTATCTTTGAATTGGAAATATTATGACTTGAAAAAGTGAAAATGAAAGAGACATGTAGTTGGACCATGAGCTGAGGCAAAATACCAGCAGCAAGTTGATTACATATATACTTATAACGCTAAAGGAACTTCTCAAAGAGTTGAGGTGTGAAAGAGATATACATACCCATGATGGATTGTCGACAAGCTGCACTAGACCTTTAACTCTAAATTTTCTGAAGTAAAACAGCGTCAGTATGAGGATCCAGTTCTAGTTGAATATGGACAGATAGCCAGAAGAAAACCGGAGTAGCCATACAGGGTTACTACTAACGGTGTTCTCATGTATAAAGATAGACTTGTGTTCCTGATGTTGTAGATTTACGTGGACAGATTATGATAGAGGCACATTATTCTAAGAATACTCTGTTCATCCAGGTTCGACTAAGATGTACCATGATCTTAAGCAGATATATTGGTGGGACGGAATGAAGTGTGACATAGAGAATTTATGGCTCAATGTTTTAATTGCCAATAAGTTAAAGTCGTGTCATCTTTCCAGACTTTATGCTTTCAGCAGATAGGTACATATATACGATCAGGTTGCCAGCTTATCTCTGGCATTAATAGATTAATAGTGGGTTTAGCAGTGATCGACACTCATTGTAGGTTTTGTCGTGCCCTAGGTTGGGTCGTGACAAAAGTGGTATCAACGCCTTAGGAATTTAGAAACTCATGCAACTATTTGAATAGAAATAGTCATCCTCGCACAGTCTACCAGACTAAGGAAGACATAGCAAAAAATAGAATGCGGCTCAGACCTGAGCTACTAAATTACCCTCTCGAGTTGCCAAACGACTGCATCTTCCGAGTTCATAACTCTATATCTTTGTCATAAGCACTACCGCCTGATGGATCAAATCAGAGGTCAAATGATGCCCCTCAGTGCCTTTAGTAGTCCTAAACACAACATTGCGCTACCCAGCTACCTTGACAGGCACTTTGGCTCCACACAGGGAACATCATAAGAGGCTACTGACCGTCTAAGCTTACCAGTGCCGAACAAAGAAGAAATAGCAATGGAATGAGGATGGAAATAATTAGAGCTTCAGAAAGCTCATCTTCTTATTTGCTTGGCTACCAGAGCTTGAGTACTTTCGAGTCAGGCTAACCAAAAAATTGCAATTGAAGAGATAGACATTAAATATGCTTTATGGAATGACATCTAGATTAATTTAACCTTCCTATAAAAGAAAACTCCGATAATTTACCAGAAAACCCTTTTATGCCGAGACAAGCTCATGGAATAGCATGATTCTACTAGCGTCTCGATTCAAGAGGAGACACATAGATCGAGTATTATTTATTAATAACTTTACATCGGAAGAAACAATGACATTTTCTGATGGTGATGAATAAAAATCCTATCATCCTACGAACACTGAATTCCAATGAGCGGTAGACTAACTTGACATTATAACAGAATGAGGTACAACAAGATGCCAAGCAAACAATACTGATACTCACTCATAAATCTCTCACATTTAAACCAGATAAACTAGTAGGGTCATCACAAATGCTGGGAATAAATCATATCAGAAGCTCACCCCTCTACCGCAACCGATTCTTAATAGAAACGGTATCCAAAGAAACAATCGAAACATGATAAGACACACCATTTCCAGATCGATCGAAAGAATCAAATCTTACTCACATATAATGGAAGAATAAATACATAGGTGTACTACATCGGATACCTTAGCATCCTGTCAGACTGACAATTCATCAAACTGCCTCTGCAGCTGAGCTGAACCACTACCTGACAATCACTTTCTGAAGAACCACTCCCACCGCACTCTCAACCTCTACTGGATGGTGGCATTTCTCTGGCTAATTGAGATCTATATGAAATCCCCTGCGACTGTGCAGATGCCTGATGACGAGAGAAAAGACAACTGCCTACTTGTTCGAGTAAGGAAAAACTCCTCAGGGGGAATAGCCAGACTCACGACAATGATACCACCTTTTCGCTGAAAAATGGAAGTTAGAAAGATTGTTGATAGCTATAAAGAGAAAAATTGGGTCTGATCTTGACGAACTACTGGCGCACTTTAAGAATCACGTGACACAAGATGAGATAACATGGAAGGTGACCTCCTAAAATAATCAGAACTCTTCCTCTCGGTCTTAGTAGAAAAATCTATATGTTCCCAGCATCAGGTAGCCTCAACGAGTCCTCTTACATGCATCCATTCTAAAAATCGGACTAGAAACAGATAAACCAAATTCCTCTTATTTAAATTCTGAAAAGGCAGAGCCAGATAATAACTAGAAACACTTATGGAATCACAAACTCATCAATAACCAGGAACATAAGATATCCAGAACATATAGGTATCCCGAACACCTCAACAATCAGAAATACATCCTGTTGCGGCGTGCAACCCGATCCATATATTGATACTGCTACGACGTGCAACCCGATCCATATATTTATTCCGTTGCGGCGTGCAACCCGATCACCGCAACTCAGAATACGAGCCAGAAATATATAGACAACTAAGCAATGCACGTATAAGGAGAACAGTAGTTATGCACCACAAGTCTACACAATGGTATGAAATGAAAGGAAATGAAATAAGATAAAATGAAATATGATGCAAAGGGTCACATGTGCCCGTAATCCCATCCCGAAGCGGAATACTCCTGCATTCGAGGGGAATCCAATCTGATAACCAACAGGAGCGAAATACTCCTGCTCCTGGGGCGGAATACTCTTGCACCCAATATAATATAAACCAGAGGCGGAATACTCATGCACTCTCCTGGGGCAGAATACTCCTGCACCCGATATAATGTAAAGTTGAGGCGGAATACTCCTGCACTGTATCTGACATAAGAGCGGAATACTCCTGCTCTTGGGCGGAATCCTCTTACCCTCAATATGATACAATGGAGCGGAATCCTCCTGCTCCTGGGGCGGAATACTCCTACACCCAATATGATATGCAATGTAATGCATATGAATGACATATAATGCATATGAATGCAATGTGATGCAATAATAACCCTTCACCGGCGCGGGACTCTCATCGACATCCGGGAAGTAGATGTCAACTCACAGCCAGAGTACAATGCTCAAATCCTCAATGCAATACCAACAACAAGACATAACATATAATACACAATGTAAATCCAAAGCTAAGGCGTAATGAGTACACCTATCGGAAGCTACACACGTAAGGAACACGTGGTAGAAAATCCACGAGGCCAGGTGCCTCCAAAGAAATGGATATAAACACTTACCGTATCCCAAAGCTAACCCTGCTACTCAACAACTGCTTTTTTCTTTGGATTAACTGCCAAACGATCCCACTCTATTCAATAAGCAGAAAAATTATATCAAATAAAGCTAAAGGCTTCATTCCTTATTTCTTAGGGCAATCCCGTTAGGAACCTGATACCCTATTCGCATACGCAATACGCAGGCCAGGCCTATGTACAGGGTTCAAAGTCCCATAACCAAACCCTAAATAAATTGCATTTATATGTTGCCCATAACTCACTGAGTACGAATATATTGTCATTTCCATCATCGGGGTCCAATTGACCCTTTATACTATCAATTTAAGTCATTAGGGCGATGTTTAATATCCCTATTTTTACCAGAAAATTATATTCAAACACACGTAATAAGCTAAGATAATGAGTTAACATCATTACCTGGAGATTTGGGGTAAAAATTCCACTATTTTTCACCCCTTTTTCCCTTTTTCGCCTTTCTCTTTGCGTTATGTCTCAATTGAAGCTCTCTGTTTCGTTCTCTATGTTCTGTATTAAAATGAAGCTAAGGGATGTTAATCCCAAAGCCAGCCGACCTTCTCTTTTTTTTTTCCTTATATAATTTCTTTTGTTTTCAAAAATTAAAATGGAACCCTAGAGAAGTCGAAATGTTCCCAAATTTTTCAAGTAAGTTATACAAAATATATGTAGCATACTCCCTAAGACGGATGTCAAATAGGTCTCCCGTAACTCAAGATGCGAATTAAATAGGAAAAAGCTCAAATTATTTAATTTTCGGTATTTTAGCGGAAACTAGCCGAACAATACCGAAATTCACTTTTGAATAATCAAAAAAGTCACAAATAATCATATGAACTTTACGGCGCTTTCGAATTTTTAATCGGAGCTTATTCGCTAAAACCGAGCTCGAAATTCTCTTTTTAATATTTATCGACAATAAAAACTGAAGCCTTCTTCTGATGCCTACCAAACGAGGTCTGATTTAGCTCAAATTTTACAATCAGGTCCTAATGGACCTTATGAATATTTTAAAATTATCAGCACGCCAATCGGAGTCCTAACTTCCGAAATGACTGACCGAGGTCGTTTCATTCTCCTCCACTTAGACTCTCGTTCGTCCTCGAACGAGCAAGAGTCTAAAATATATTTCACACCTCTAATAAGAATGCTTACACCAATTTTCAGTAACATTTACTATGAAACCAAAATCATATACAATGATAAGAACTTTAGGCTTTAAAGGCCAAGATCGAACCTGAATCGTCGAAGAGGTGCGGATACCTCTCACGCATACTAGACTCAAGCTCCCAAGTGTCCTCCTCACGAGGACGATTATTCAATCGCACTCGAACTATCAGAATCTGCTTTGAACGAAGCTTCTGGACATCACACGCAACAATAGCAACTGGGAACTCCTCGTAAGCTAGATTCACATCTAGCTGAGCAGGGTCTAATTCGATCACTTCGGAAGGATCTCGGATACACTTTCCGGAGCATCGATACATGAAAAACTGGGTGAACTGGCATAGAAGCTGGCAAGTCGAGCCGATAAGCTACCTTACCAATACGCTTAACGATACGGAAAGGGCCAATGAACCGGGGACTAAGCTTTCCTTTCCTACCAAATCTCTTTACACCTCACATCGGTGACACTTTCAGAAATACCATGTCCCCGACCTCGAACTCTAACTCTCGGTTCCTTCGGTTCGAATATGAAATCTGCCTACTCTAGGCGGTCCTTAAACGATCCTGAATAACACGAACAACATCAAGAGTCTGACGAACCATATCTGAACTCATCACCTCGATATCTCGAGACTCAAACCAGCCAATAGGAGAACGACATCGACGACCATATAAGGCCTCAAATGGAGCCATCTGAATAGAAGACTGGTAACTATTATTATAAGAGAACTCTGCTAACGCCAAATGATCATCTCAGTAACCCCCGAAGTCCAGTGCACAAGCTCTCAACATGTCCTCCAGAATTTGAATAACCCACTCGGACTGATCAGTCTGAGGATGGAATGTTGTGCTAAGCTGCACCTGGGTCCCCAACTCTCTCTGAAAAGACTACCAGAACTGAGAAGTAAACTGGGAACCACGATCTGAGATAATGGATACAGGAGTACCATGCAGCCTAACCACATGCTCAATGAAAATCTGAGCCAATCTCTGAGCTGAATCAGTAGTCTTTAGAGGGATAAAGTGAGCTGATTTAGTCAGTCTCTCGATAATGACCCAGACTGAATCATGGCGCCGCAGGGTCTTTGGCAGACCAACTATAAAATCCATTTGTGATGTGCTCCCACTTCCACTCGGGAATGGGCAATGCCTGGGCTAACCCTGCTAGTCTCCGGTGCTCGAACTTAACCTGCTGACAGTTCAAGCAACGAGATACATAATCAAATACATCTCTCTTCATCCCCTTCTACCAATATAGCTCTCGGAGGTCCTGATACATTTTTATAATACCAGGATGAGTAGAATAATGCGAGCTATGAGCTTCACCGAGCACTGACTGCCTCAAATCCCCAACATCAGGAACACAGAGTCGACCATTAAACCGAAGAATTCCATCTGAATCAAGCTCGAAGGAGGGAACTCCTCCACTTAGGACACGACCACACAACTCCTGCATATGAGAATCCTCGAACTGTCTTCCCTTAATCTGATTGACTAAGGAAGACTGAGCTGCAATACATGTTAAGACTCGACTAGAGTCTGGGAGAAGAAATCTCACGCCAGAGTCGCCAAGGGACTGCAATTCTCGGGCCAATGGTCTCATATCAGCATAATGAAAAGCCATGCTGCCCATGGACTTCTTGCTCAAAGCATCCGCTACCACGTTCGGCTTCCCAGGATGATAGCGGATAGTGAGATCATAATCTTTAATCAATTCAAGCCACCTCCGCTGTCGGCCGTTAAGATCTTTCTGAGAGAGAAGATACTGCAGACTCTTATGATCCGTATACACCTCACAAGGCTCGCCGTAAAGATAATGTCTCCATATCTTCAAAGCAAAGACCACAGCTGCCCATTCTAAATCGTGAGTCGGATAATTCTTCTCATTCGGCTTTAACTGTCTGGAAGCATAAGCAATTAACTTCTCGTGCTGCATGAGAACAGAACCAAGGCCCACACGAGATGCATCACAATAGACTACAAATCCACCGGTGCCCGAAGGAAGGAATAACACTAGAGCTGAAGTCAACAAGGCCTTAAGCTTTTGGAAGCTTGCGTCATACTCATCGGACCATCGAAACTGAACCGCCATCTGCATCAGGCGAGCCAGGGGAAATGCAATAGTAGAAAACTTTGGATCAACCTTGATACCCTCACTAGATACCACGTGACCCAAAAATGCCACAGAATCAAGCCAAAACTCACATTTCGAGAACTTGGCATACAACTTAATCACGGAGGGTCGGAAGAACCACCCTCAGATGATAATCATGCTCCTCGCAGCTACGAGAATAAATAAGAATATCATCAATGAAGACAATGATAAAGGAATCAAGGAATGGCTTAAACACCTGGTTCATGAGATCCATAAAGGCTGCAGGGGCATTAGTCAGCCCAAAAGACATAACTAGGAACTCATAATGGCCGTAACGAGTCCAAAAAGCAGTCTTCGAGATATCTGACTCACGAATCTTTAGCTGATGATAACCAGATCGCTGATCGATCTTAGAAAAGAATTTGGCACCCTGCAACTGATCAAACAAATCATCAATACGAGGCAACAGATACTTATTCTTGATGGTGACCTTATTTAGCTGACGATAATCAATACACATCCGCATAGTCCCATCTTTCTTTTTCACGAATAGAACAGGAGCACCCCACGGAGAAATACTCGGCCTAATGAACCCCTTATCAAGCAAATCTTGCAACTGCTCCTTCAACTCTGATGGGGCCATGCAATAAAGATGGATAGAAATAGGCTGAGTCCCTGGCACTATATCAATGCCAAACTCGATTTCTCGATTAGGAGGAAGTCCTGGCAAATCATCTGGAAACACGTCAGGGAACTCTCTGACGACAGGAATAGAATCAAGAGATAGAATCTCCACAGTTGTATCTCGAACCATGGCAAGATACGCTGAACACCCTTTATCCATCATCCGCTTTGCCTTCAAAAAAGAAATAACATGCCCCCTGGGTGGCAAATAAGAGCCATGCCACACTACCGGTGCTGAACAAGGAAGAGACAACTGAAGAGACATGGCATGACAATCTAACGTGGCATGACACGACGCCAACCAATCCATGCCAACAATAACATCAAAATCAACCATATCTAGAATTAGAAGATCTACTAGTGTCTCACGACCCCCAAATGATATGGTACAAGCTGGATAAACTCGATTCACAATGATAATGTCTCCAATAGGAGTAGAAACACATAATAGATCACGAAGATGCATATAATCAACATGAAAGCACGAAGCAAAATAAGGAGATACTTAAATGACCTCGGTCAGTCGTTTCGGAAGTTAGGACTCCGATTGGTGTGTCGATAATTTTAAAATATTCATAAGGTCCATTAGGACCTGTCTGTAAAATTTGAGCTAAATCAGAACTCGTTTGGTAGGCATCGGAAAAAAGTGTCAGTTTTTATTGTCGATAAATATTAAAAAGAAATTTTCGAGCTCGGTTTTGGCGAATGAGCTCCGATTCGAAATCAGAAAGCGTCGTTAGGTTCGTATGATTATTTGTGACTTTTGTGAACTTTCGAAAGTGAATTTCGATGTTGTTCGGCTAGTTAACGCTAAAATGCCGAAAGTTAAATAATTTGACTTTTTCTATTTAAATTCGCATCTTGAGTTTCGGGAACCCGATTTGAGATCCACCATCGCAAGTATGTTACATATATTTTGTATAACTTGTATGCAAAAGTTGGAATTATTTCAAATATCGTAGGGTGCCGTTTTAATTTTTATTGTAAAAGCGAATTTTAAAAGAAAAAGAAAAAAAAGGAAAAGAGGACAAAAGTTAGGCGGCGGGGGCAATCTTTAGCCTTATAACAGCTAAGGTCAATCAAAGGGAGCAATGTAGAACAGAAAGCAGAGACAACCAAAAATAAATACCAGAAAATGATAAAAGAGCCAGGAAAAGATAGAAATTTTACCCCGAAAGATTAAGGTAATGATCCTAATATATTATTTGAGTTTATTACGTTTGTTTGAATATATTTTAACGGTAAAAATTGAGATATTATACATCGTTTTAATAAGTTCAACTTATAGTTTAAAGGGTCAATTGGACCCCGATAGTGGAATTAATTATATATCCGTACTCAGTGAGTTATGGGCAACATATAAATGTAATTTATTTAGGGTTTGGTTATGTGACCTTAAATCCTGTATATAGGCCTGGCCTGCGTATTGCATATGCGAATAGGGTATCAGGTTCCTAACCAGATTGGCCTAAGATGTCAGGAATGAAGCCTTTAGCCTAATTTGATATATTTTTCTGTTTATTGAATAGAGTGGGATCGTTTGGCAATGAAACCAAAGGATAAAGCGGTTCTTGATTGGCAGAGCTAAGTTTTGGAAGAGGTAAGTGTTTATATCTATTTCTTTAGAGTCACCTGGCCTCGTGGATTTTTCTACAACGTGTTCCTTACGTGTGTAGCTGCCGATAGGCGTACTTATTATGCCTTAGCTTTGGATTTACATTGTATATTATGTGTTATGTCTTGTTGTTGATATTGCATTGAGGATCTGAGCATTGTACTCTGGCTGTGAGATGGCATCAATTTCCCGGCTGTCGATGAGAGTCCTGTGCCGGTGAAGGTTATTATTGCATCATATTGCATTCATATGCATTACATTGCATATCATATCATATCGGGTGCAGGAGTATTCCGCCCCAGGAGAGTGCAGGAATATTCCGCATCTGGTTTATATCATATTGAGGGCAGGAGGATTCCGCCCTCGGAGCAAGAGGATTCCGCTCCATTGCATCATATTGAGGGTAAGAGGATTCCGCCCTCGGAGCATGAGGATTCCGTTCCATTGCATCATATTGAGGGTAGGAGGATTCCGCCCTCGGAGCAGGAGGATTCCGCTCCATTACATCATATTGAGGTTAGGAGGATTCCGCCCTCGGAGCAGGAGGATTCCGCTCCATTGCATCATATTGAGGGTAGGAGGATTCCGCCCTCGGAGCAGGAGGGTTCCGCTCCATTGCATCATATTGAGGGTAGGAGGATTCCGCTCGATCGCATCATATTTAGGGTAGGAGGATTCCTCCCTCGGAGCAGGAGGATTCCGCTCCATTCATTTGGCACATGTGACCATTTGCATCATATTTCATTTCATACCATTGTGTAGACTTGTGGTACATAACTATTGTTCTGCTTCTACGTGCATTGCGTATTTGCCTATATATTTCTAGCTCGTATTCTGGGCTACGGGGATCGGGTCGCACGCCGCAACGTTATAAATATATGGATCGGGTTGCACGCCGCAACGGTATGAACATATGGATCGGGTTGCACGCTGCAACGGTATAAATATGTGGATCGGGTTGCACGCCGCAACAGGATGAATAAATGGATCGGGTTGCATGCTGCAACAGGATGTATTTCTGATTGTTGATGTGATCGGGATACCTATATGTTTTAGTTATCTTACGTTCCTGGTTTTTGATGAGTTTGTTATTCCATACGTGTTTCTAGTTATTGTCTGGCTCTGCCTTTTTATAATTTAAATAGGAGGAATTTTGTTTACCTATTTCTCCTCCCTGTCTAGCTATCCTATTCTTTGAGGTGGCTAGTCTGCCCCACTTATTGAGTCCTTTTGACACACCCTTGTTTGTTGTTTGTTTCTTGTCTATCTATTTCGTTTCGGCAGGTTCACTCCTGGATTGAGTTCGCCACGTTGTGAAAGAGCGAAGACGACTTCCGCTGTTAGGGTGAGCCAGCTTTTATTCCGGATGGCCACCAGTTTATTGATTATTATTTAAGTTGCATTTTACTCCCTTCAGGAGGTATTTTTCTTCTTTTGTACTCTTAGATGTCTAGTCTGGAAAGCTCTAAACCTAGTATGTTGGGTAGTCAGCTGTAATTTCTTTTGTACAGCTTAGAAATATTAGTATGTCTGTGTTTTTGTTTTAAGTCTTGTCCTTATTTATGAATTCTTATATTTTTTTTTTGCTAATTTAATTGGTAAGGGTTCGTCCGACGGGTCTAGGGGAGGATGTCGGGTGCCCGTACGGCCTAACCAGATTCTGGGTCGTGTCAATTGGTATCAGAGCCCAGTTTAGAGTCTATCCAGACTAAGACAGTGTCCAGTGGAGTCTCGCTGATGGGTACGTAGAGGTCCGTACTTATCTACGAGAGGCTATGATGGCATTTAGGAAGTTTCACTTCCTTCTTTTCTGATCGTGCTTCAGTCTAAGGTGCAAAAGTATTTTCATTAATTCGTTCATGGTAATTGTGAACCCTCGTGTGACAAATCAGCAAATGATACGAGTTCAAGACGAATCAGTCTAGCCTGGGGCTAGCACTGACGAAGCCCCGAGAGTTTTGATCGTGCTGACGATCTAGTTACGGAGGTCCCAGCTGTACGAGCTCGCGATAGGCAAGGGAGCAGGGCCTTGTGGTTCCCTTGGCTCTCTACGATGCTTTTACGAGAATCTTGGTGATGCAGATACCGTAACAACCTATTATTCGCTAGGCAGCTTATCCGGTTGCCGCAGATGCAGATGTTCGGTCTCAGGGAACTCCTATTCCAGTTCTTAATATTGTCTCAGTAAAGTATATTCTGGAGGCAACATGTGTTGTGCCTCCAGTTGTTCTGGCTGGTTAGGTAACTGAGGTAATTATTGGGTCCGAGTGCTCAAAGTGGTTGTATTATTTTACGCCGTTGAACATCCCGATATTCCCAAGCAATGCATTAGATAATCCCTAGGTAAGCTTTTTAAAATAAAATGATGTTAGCGTATCCTTCAAGCTCTTGATTATATTGAGTGGTATGGTGTTGATTATTCTTCTTTCCAGTTTTAGGGTCCAGCCTTGAATTGGTGGGCCGCTCTCTTATTAGCTAACATGGTTCGGTTTTTCTTCTAGATTCGTGGAAAAGTTCCTTTCGAGTAGCGAGCGAGATGAAAAGTGTATCCAGTTTGAGTGGATTGGACAGGGTAGCCTGTCGGTTAGCCTATTGGTGTTTCAGAATATGAGATTGAATTCTATGGAATGGCTGAATATGGATTAGAACTAGTCCATGAGCCTTTCGAGAGATTCAAAGATTTATTAATGACCTTTCTTTTTCCTTGAGATCCCAGATGGCTCGAGAGATTGAGGTTGGGATTTCATTTGATGTTGTTGATATTTGCCGAAGGTTTGAGGCATACCATAAGTTAGAGCGGGAAGAGTTAGAGAAGAGAAAAGAAGAGATCCCGTGGCCCTGGTAGACAACCATGGTACCTCATTTAGAGGTAAGAGTTCTGGTTATGTTGGGAAGTCACCTTCCAGTTTATCTCAGATTGTGTCACGTGATTATTAAAATGCGCCAGTAGTTCGTCTAGATCAGACCCAGTTTTTCTCTTTATAGCTATCAACACTCCGTCCAGCTTCAATTTTCAGTGAAAAATTGTTATCATTGTTGTGAGTCTGGTTATCCTTTGAGTAGTTTTTCCTTACTCCGGTAAGTAGCCAATCGTCCTTTCTCTTGTCATCAGGTACCTGCACAGTCGCAGGGAATTTCATTTACATCTTAATCAAGCAGAGATATGCTACCATCCAGTAGAGGTTGAGAGTGTGGTGGCAGTGGTTCTCCAGAAAGTGATTGTTAGGGTAGTGGCTCAGCTCAGCTGTAGAGGTAGTTCTATGAACTGCTTGTCTGGGCGGATGCTGAGGTATCCGATGTAGTACACCCATGTATTTCTTCTTCCATTATATGTGAGTAAGATTTGATTCTTCCCATCGGTCTAGAATTCATTTATCTTACCATATTTTTATTGGAAATTGTTTCTATTAAGAATTGGTTGCGGTAGAGGGGCGAGCTTCTGAATTTATTCCTGGCATTTGTGAGACCCTACTAATTTTTGTAGTCTAAATATGAGAGATTTGACAGTGAGTGCCGCGATTGCCTGCCTGCCATCTTGTCGTGCCACCTTCTATTATTATGTCAAATTAGTTTACCTCTGTTCTCAGAAATTCTGTGTTGGTTGGATTATGGGATTTTAGTTTATCACCATCAGAAAGTGTCATTGTTTCTTCCAGTGCAAAGTGATTAGTAAGTAATACTCGATCTACGTATCTCCTCTTACTTCAAAACGCTAGTACAGTCATGTTATTCCATGAGCTTACCTGGGTTATAAAAGGGTTTTCTGGTAAATCGTCAGAGTTTCCTTCTTATTGGGAGATTAAATTGGCATAGATGTCCTTCCATAAAGCTCATTTAATGTCTATTTCTTCAATTGCGATTCTCTGGCTAGCATGACTCGAAAGTAGTCTAGCTCTGGTAACCAAGAAAATAAGAAGATGAGCTTCCTAAAGCTCTAATTATTCTTATCCTCGGTTCATTTCCATCTATTCTTCTTCTGGTACTGGTGAGCTTAGGCGGCCAGTAACCTATTGTGATGTTCCCTATGTTGAGCCAGAGTGCGTGCCATTAGATGACACGACTTTAACTTGCTAGCAATTAGAATATTGAGCCACAAATTCTGCTATATCACACTTCATTCTGTCCCACCAATAAATCTGCTTAAGATCATGGTACATCTTAGTCGAACCTAGATGAACAATGCATTTGGAATAATGTGCCTATATCATAATCTGTCCACGTAAATCTACAATATCAGGGACACGAAGTCCATCTTTATGTATGAGATCACCGTCAGTAGTAACCCTGTGGTGACTCCGATTTTCTTCTGGCTATCTGTCTGTATTCAACTGGAACTGGATCCTCATACTGACACTGTTTTACTTCATGAAAATTTTGGAGTTAAAGGTCTAGTGCAGCTTGTCGACAATCCATCATTGGTATGTATATCTCTTTCACACTTCAACTCTTTAAGAAGTTAATTTAGCATTATAAGTGCGCATGTAATCAACTTTGTTGCTAGTATTCTGCCTCAGCTCAAGGCCCGACTACATGTCTCTTTTATTTTCACTTTTTCAAGTCATAATATTTTCAATTCAAAGACAATAGCCTGAAGTAGGTGTTTAGTCTGAAGATCATTCCTGGTCTGCATCATACTATCCGGTAGTAGTTCTATGATCCTTATCCTTATATGATAGACCCTGTTCAGATGAACCTTTGACATACATTAGGATATGAGTAACTACATTCCCACAAGGAGCTTGCGGAACAACACTAACATCAACTGAGATGTTGCATAGTGCGTTCGTAAAAATAATATAGCTTGCATCAAATCTTCTATAGTGTGTAGTGACAAGGTACTTCAAAAGCTCCTCCTACTGTATCAAGCGTAAGCTAATTCTTAGTTCCATCGACCTGTTCTATATCGAAAGGTACATTGACGAGGTGATTCGTCTGCGGAATCATGTTGATCCATCCAAAGTTTCCTGTATCTTTGTTTCGAAAATGTAGAACTCTCCTCTCGTGACCGAAGAAGGATCAGTGTAGTCAGAATAAGCTGGGGCAATGGCGTTATGATATTATCCAGCTATGTTGTTATCTAAGAGTTCGATATGCGTGTTATAATTCTGATCCTGTAATCAGGAAATAATACCTGTGGAGTAGCTTATGAAGGTCGTGCAAGTTCTTTTGATATCTGTGTGTATTTTTCTTTAGATTTAAGGTCGTTCGAGGACGAACGAGAGTTTAAGTGGAGGAGAATGAAATGACCTCGGTCAGTCGTTTCGGAAGTTAGGACTCCGATTGGCGTGTCGATAATTTTAAAATATTTATAAGATCCATTAGGACCTGTCTCTAAAATTTGAGCTAAATCAGAACTCGTTTTGTAAGCATCGAAAAAAGGTGTCAGTTTTTATTGTCGATAAATATTAAAAAAAAATTTCGAGCTCGGTTTTGGCGAATGAGCTCCGATTCGAAATTCGAAAGCGAC
Source organism: Petunia secreta (assembly GCA_029990175.1). Classification (NCBI taxonomy): domain Eukaryota; kingdom Viridiplantae; phylum Streptophyta; class Magnoliopsida; order Solanales; family Solanaceae; genus Petunia; species Petunia secreta. The sequence continues at coordinate 986,905 of JARKIP010000156.1, forward strand.
GTTAGGTTCATATCTTGATTTTCGGGAACCCGATTTGAGATCCGCCTTCGCGAGTATGTTACATATATTTTGTATAACTTGTATGTAAAAGTTGGAATTATTTCGAATATCGTAGAGCACCGTTTTAATTTTTATCGTAACAGCGAATTTTAAAAGAAGACGAAAAAAAAGGAAAAGAGGACAAAATTTAGGCGGCGGGGGCAATCCTTAGCCTTAATAAAAGCTAAGGTCAATCAGAGGGAGCAATATAGAATAGAAAGCAGAGACAACCAAAAATAAATACCAGAAAATGAGAAAAGAGCTAGAAAAAGATAGAATTTTTACCCCGAAAGATTCAGGTAATGATCCTAATATATTATTTGAGTTTATTACGTTTATTTGAATATATTTTAACGGTAAAAATTGAGATATTATACATCGTTTTAATAAGTTCAACTTATAGTTTAAAGGGTCAATTGGACCCCGATATTGGAATTGATTATATATTCGTACTCAGTGAGTTATGGGCAATATATAAATGTAATTTATTTAGGGTTTGGTTATGTGACCTTAAACCTGTATATAGGCCTGGCCTGCGTATTGCATATGCAAATAGGGTATCAGGTTCCTAACCAGATTGCCCTAATATGTGAGGAATGAAGCCTTTAGCCTAATTTGATATATTTTTCTGTTTATTGAATAGAGTGGGATCGTTTTGCAATGAAACCAAAGGATAAAGGGATTGTTGATTAGCAGAGCTAAGTTTTGGAAGAGGTAAGTGTTTATATCCATTTCTTTGGAGGCACCTGGCCTCGTGGATTTTTCTACCACGTGTTCCTTACGTGTGTAGCTGCCGATAGGCGTACTTATTACGCCTTAGCTTTGGATTTACATTGTATATTATATGTTATGTCTTGTTGTTGATATTGCATTGAGGATCTGAGCATTGTACTCTGGCTGTGAGTTGGCATCTATTTCCCAGTTGTCGATGAGAGTCCCGTGCCGGTGAAGGTTATTTTTGCATCATATTGCATTCATATGCATTACATTGAATATCATATCGGGTGCAGGAGTATTCCGCCCCGGAGAGTGCAGGAGTATTCCGCCCCATGAGAGTGCAGGAGTATTCCGCCTCTAGTTTATATCATATTGACGGTAGGAGGATTCCACCCTCGAAGCAGGAGGATTCCGCTCCATTGCATCATATTGAGGGCATGAGGATTCCGCCCTCGGAGCAGGAGTATTCCGCTCCATTGCATCAGATTGAGGGTAGGAGGATTCCGCCCTTGGAGCAGGAGGATTCCGCTCCATTGCATCATATTGAGGGTAGGAGGATTCCGCCCTCGGAGCAGGAGGATTCCGCTCCATTGCATCATATTGAGGGTGTTGACACCCAAATTTGTCCTGAAATTTAGAAATTAATTTGCTGGCACTTACTTTTTATATAAATCTCAAAATATAGCATTTTGTGTTAATATAAAGCCAAAAATATCCCTTTTCAAAAGAAATTGTAAAATTTGATGTTTTGTCGCAATTTGGCTATTGTTTGCAAAGTTTTTCAATATTAGCGACTTGATATTTTCGGCTTTGTATTACCTACAACATGTGAAATATTTGGAGCATTTATCTAATTAGAAAGTTTTTTTAAATTGATTTACGAAATTAGTTAAAGCTATTAGTTTTAGAAAATGGTCGGGATCGTTGTTCATTTTAAATCTCGGCCTATCTACGCAACCTTCATATGGTACAACACCCAATTTTTTTCTTCCAAGCCCAATTTAAAAACCCCTAACCCTCTCACTATAAATCCTAAAACCCTAGCCCACAAACACTATTCACCATCTTTCCCAATCCTCACAAAAACCCTCTCCTCCATTTTCACACACACAAAATCAGATATGCACACACAAACACTCACAAAGACCCATACACACATAAGTCTTCTCCTCACACAAACAATGCACGACACACATCATAAGCAGACTGAGCGGGGGACATCGGGGGTTAGGGAAAAGGCCCGGTCTTCTGTTTTTCTTCGCTTTAGTTTTTCTAATGAATCAGAGAAAGGATAGGAGTTGAAGCGACGCCGGCAAAGGTTGCCGGAATCTCCACCGGAGACCTGCTAGGCAGTCGCTCCTCTTCCTTGTGTTGGTGGCTGCTCTTTGTTCTCACCATTCCCTCGCCTGAAAACTACCATTGGCGTTTGCTTTGGTCCTTTCGATTCTTCTGAGTTCGTTTATGGTTTGTTGAAACTGAAAGAAAATAGATTGGAACGGAGCAGAAAAAGGTGTTGGAGTAGCAGCGATGCCGCTAGACAGCAGTCGCTCCTCCTCCCTGTTCGAATTTGCTCTGTTTTGATTGTTTCGCCGTTCGTTCTCGCCGGAATTCGATTCGGGTCTGCCTGAATCGGCGATGGTGTCAAACCCCTCCTCTATTATTTCGTGATTGGTTTGATTGCCCTGTTTTTTTTTTTTTTGCTTGTCGCAGATTTGATTCACGGCTGAGCTCGGGCCGGCGTTAGTTCACTAGTGGGCGTTTGACATTATTGTTAATTGCACGAGTGTTAATTCGCCTGACTTTTGTTGTTTAGGCAGATTTGTCATCGAAAATTTGGTGACAAGGCTTAAATGGATTCGATTGGGGTTTTGACTCCCTTTGAGCTGCTGTTTGATACCAATTACTCACTAGCTGTTACTTTCTGAAATATTGAACAAGCTTCGATATTTACTTGGTTATCTGTGCAGTTGTCTTGTTTATGGAATTGCTGGTTATTTCTAATACTTTGCAAGTTTCGACAGACACCGTATAATGGCCTATGAAAATAATTTATTTGAGACCTATAGACTGATATTGAACCGATACTATACTGGCCAATGAAAAAATACATACACATGTATTGAGGCCTACACAAGGAATTGACGGATTTCGAACGGATACTACACTTGAACCGTCCCGTTTCCGTGTCCCTAAAGGAAAAGGCGATGATGAAAGTATGAAATTAATGCAAAGCAAGTCGAATAGAGTAGTGGGTTTGGTGCTTTGGCATGGCAACACGGCCCGGGCTCCGTGTTTGCAACCGTACCAAATCCCGAGCCTCTATTCGACGCGCCATACAAACCTGAGCCTAAACTTTGCAAAAACAACCCCTTTACTATTACTATTATTATTATTATTATTATTATTATTATTATTATTATTATTATTATTATTATTATTATTATTATTATTATTATAATTATTATTATTATTATTATTATTATTATATATTTTATTATTATCATATATATTTTGTTATTATTATTATTATTATTATTACTTTATTACTTTATTATTGTTATTTTATTTTATTAATCATTATACTTTATTATCGTTCTAATTCAGTTTAATTACCATTTTATTGCGAGGTACATTTTGGCACGAGCAATTCGGGAACGCTTTTGGCTAACTTACAAATGGGGATAGTCCGTTGCATTGGAGTCGTTTGGCTTGAATTCGGACTCAAGTATTCAAAATAAGATTTAGGAATTTTAGAAAATCCAAGGCTCCCGCGAGTTGATCATTTTCTCGGGTTTTATCTTTGATTTTGCCTTTCTTTCCTTAGAGATATTTATGCAAATAAATGTGTAGAATATTTATTTACCAATAATATCTGATTGTTTGTATATTGCTTTACTTTATGTTCGTTGCCTTTTATTTTTGAAGTCGTTTTAATTTATTGCAAATTGGGGCCAATTAGCAAAATGCGTGCAAATTAAGATATTTTTCATAAACAAGTTTTATTTCAATTAATTATTTCAGATAAATTTCTAGAAAAGCATATTTTGCAAATATTTTGGAAACCTGTCGGATTAACCGTATTTTACGAAATTTCGGAAGTGCCTTAAAAACCTTCTTCCGAAATTAATAAAATCTCTTACCTTTAGAATCTCGGAAAGAAAGACCGTCTTTTTTATAAAAATGGAGTTTTTGCATGCATTGCATGCATTTGTTAATTTGGTTCCCTGTTTTCCTTAAATTAGGTGGCGACTCCAAAAACTCCAAAAGAGTTTGTCCATCCTGTCGATATTCCGGAATTTAATCCTTCGGGGTTAATTTTTGGGGTTCAACAGCATGGCGACTACGCTGGGGAGCAATAAAGGTTTCCAATTATTTGCAACTAGCATGTCTAATTTATTTGCTTTATTATATCTGTTTGTTTGGTTTGCCTTATAACGCATATATTATATTTATTTGTGCATAGTCTGCATTCCGTTCATATTTCCTCCCTCATGGAGCCTGTCAATTCTATTTCATCTCCTCGATTTCATCACGGGGGGCCCGCATGACGGGCAATAATACAGGAAGTGCATTGTCCTTCCTAGGTCTTTGAATTTCTTTCGTGTCACCAAAGTTAGTTGGGATATGGTTTGCCTGGTTTTGTCATGGCCGGTTTTACTGGTTTATGGGGCCAGGTTTATCCCGCATAGGTCGAATCAGCCTCAACCGTCAGCCCACTCTTAGAAGGAGATTAGGTCATGCATGCATATACACCTTAATTTAGACCCGGTCCTTGGTACCGTTTTCAGGAATTAAGAAACCGCCCTTTTGTCAACGGGTCCTTGAAACCCAACGACAATGCATATTATGTGTTGTGTGATAGCGAATCCTTAGTCCTAACCATGTTTTGAGCATAATCAGATTTGGAATTTTGTCTGCTATGTTGTCTTTTAGGTAAGAAAATGGAAGAATTTAGCGGAATTGAGATCATAGGCATTATTGCATGTCGGGGAAAGTTAGGCAGTTTTGGTTGGTTTGTGTTTTGGAGATGGCTTGGTGTAGTGAGATCTAAGAGGTGAAGCCCCTGGTGTCTTTAAAAGGATCAGTGGGGTCCCTCTCATGAATGGCTTTGCGTGTGTGCAGGCCCATGTTGATTATCCAGCTGCAACTTTGTAAAAATTGAAGTATGCTTGTCGCATACTAGGAGAGCGAAGCCCCTATGTCTTTGAATGACCAGTGGGGTCCCTCCTTGAAGACCAGTGCGGTCTTGGCTACTAGGAAACTGAGAGGCTTGATTAAAGCCGAGGACCAGTGAGGAGCCCTATGAACAAGGTCGATGAGCCTTGAAAACCTAGGAAGCTGAGAGGCTTGTCTAAAGCCGAGGACCAGTGAGGTTTTATTTTGAAAGGCCAATTGGCGCCTTTCGTGATTTGCAGTCTGGTATTGTGGAGGCAGTTGGAAATTTCTCCCTGGATGTTGTAAAGCAATTTGGAGTTGTTTGGAGGAGTGTGGACGTTTGCAAAAGCTATGGAGGATTGTTTCGGGTTTTAGGCAATTGGGTTTAGAATTTTGTGCAGATGCTGTGGAGAGCATGAGCTGTGTTGAAATGTTAATTGCCTGCCTTGCTTTATTTTCTCAAAATGCGTCAAATACTAGGTGTTGCTTGCTTGTATGCAATCCTATGAATGACATGCAAACCGTCTTAGTTACCCTTTGTGAGGTTTCTTTTGTTTTGTTTACTTTTCTATCAAATGTTGGATTTGTGAAGTGGCAGACCATCCACCATGCAAAGGTTTCGAGATATGATTGATTGTAGACGCTCTAGCTCGTGAACAGTGCAGTACCAGAAGCTAATGGCATTGCTTGAAAGAACTTGGCGATTGAACTTAGTAGCATTGTTTTCAATTTTGATTCAGATTGAGGCCCTGAATTGCATTGTACTTTAAAGCTTATGTTATTCTGAATCAACTCATTTTGAATTTATGAAAGTTGAAATAAAATTCATCGCATTCTTATTATGTTATTTACGCTTGCATTTGTTTCCAATGCAAAATTAAAATTGATAAACCTGTCAAAACATTGCTTGTAACGTATGGCAAAACAACTGAACAATTTAAATCGATACACTGAAAGTTATTGTCTGCGCTCTTTGGATATCGCACTTCTGTTAGAACTTCAACTGGGGCAGCTTTTATTTGTTGGTATATGGCGTTGAAGCAATGCTGCAGAACTACGCACGGTCTGATTCCCAAGGAAGGATACGTAGGCTCCCCCATCGGGCTCGACCTTTTAGCATTAAATTTTCATTTTTCCCCCAAGAAGGACAACTGGGGCAATTTTTGCAAAATGAGTTAGGGATGCGGAAGATTATAACTGGGGCAGAATTTTGCAAGAGGCGGCGTTGGTTGTTAAAGATGAGTTGACAGGAACTCTATAATTGGCTAAGCGAACAGTGCAAAGTCCAAGGAAAAGGACGTACAGTTTGTTTTAAAATATATTACAAGTTTAAGTCAAGGCAAAATTTTCAAAATGCATCTTTGACTTCATTTGCATGCTTATCTCACTCGCTATATTGCATTAAAATGTTTTACCTTGCCTCTATTTCTCAAAATCTATGCTATTTGAGTTCATGAGCCAAGTTTCTTAAAGCAATTTGCAAATCCAAGTCCAATGAAGACGAGGAAGCAGCAAGATCAGGATGAAGTCTGCACAAATCAAACGCTTCCCCTTTCCTCCCCAGAGCTAACAATTTTCTTTGAGAGCAGGAACATGAAACCTTGCAATGAAAGGATCATTCGCATTATGGATGAACAGTTTATTGAACGCGCATCCAAGTTGCCTTGCAAATTGCGTCGCATTGACCTTTTCATGACTTAAAGCATTATGCTTTGTCATGAGTTATTGCCAAACAGGCGGCATTTCTACTTCTATGACTTTCATTCCTAATAGGCGACAAAGTCGAGGCTTGTTTTTGTGTTTTCAAAACTAAGCCGAATAGGGCATCGCTTTGTTTCAGGCTATAATCCGCACAAGGCCATCCTTGCCGGATCGTCTCGCCATTTGATTTATCAATGGCTATCGCACTGACTACATTTCCGCACTACTTTGCTTTGCACTTATTTTGAATTATGCCTTCGCACTTGCTTTAAAATTAACGCCTTGTTTTACTCTTTCAGGTTGACCATCGGCTACGAGAATTCCCTTTGCTGGACTATCTCGCCTATTGATTCGCCAAATGGCTCTTGCATTGCTCTATATTCCTGCACTGCTTTTCTTTGTACTTGCTTTAAATTATGTCGTCCCACTTGCTTTAAAATTGATGCCTTGTTTTACATTTTTCAGGTTGACCACCTGGCGGGGCTTCTCCCTTGTTGGACCTTCACGCCTATTGATTCGCTAAATCGCTTTTGCGTTGCTTTACATTTTACGCTAAATTGCTTTGCACTTGCTTTCAATTATGCCTTTATACTTGCTTTATATTATGACTTGCTTTACTTTCAGGTTAACAGGTCAGCCCTGAGACCCTCCTTGCTTTATGCTGGATCGGATCACCAGCTGATTTGTAGACAATCAATTCCAAGACCCTCCTTACTGCGTGCCCGACCGGCTTGCCAGTTGATTTGTCAAGATTGTTCAAATTGCTTTGCACTTGCTTTAAATTATACCTTCGCATTTTCATTGTATTACGTCTTGTTTTACTTTTCAGGTTAACAGGTCAGTCCCGAGACCCTCCTTGCTTCATGCCGGACCGGTTCGCCAGCTGATTTGTTCGACAATCAACCCCAAGACCCTCCTTGCTGCGTGCCCGACCGGCTTGCCAGTTGATATGTCAAGATTGTTGAAAATGCTTCGCACTATGCCTTCGCATTTGCTTTATTGCTTCGCCAGTGGATGGGAAGACAATTTATCAAAGATATTGCAGCTTGTACTTACGTCATGCCTACCGTAAGCAATCGGAGGCCTTATTATGAGTCTATCGTGGGCAAGCGAAGACTTCATTAGCATTGAAGCCTACCATAAGCAATTGGAGGCATTATTATGAAGCCTATCATAAGCAATTGAAGGTTCTTTTATATTTGATCCTACCGTAAGCAATCGGGGGTCTTATTGTCAAGTCTATCGTGAGCAAGCAAAGACTTCATTAGCATTGAAGCCTACCATAAGCAATTGGAGGCATTATTCTAAAGCCTATCATAAGCAATTGAAGGCTCTTTTATTATTGATCCTACCGTAAGAAATCGGGGGTCTTATTATCACGTCTATCGTGAGCAGGCGAAGACTTCATTAGCATTGAAGCCTACCATAAGCAATTGGAGGCATTATTCTGAAGCCTATCATAAGCAATTGAAGGCTCTTTTATTATTGATCCTACCGTAAGCAATCGGAGGTCTTATTATCAAGTCTATCGTGAGCAAGCGAAGACTTCATTAGTATTGAAGCCTCCCATAAGCAATTGGAGGCATTATTCTGAAGCCTATCATAAGCAATTGAAGGCTCTTTTATTATTGATCCTACCGTAAGCAATCGGGGGTTTTATTATCAAGTCTATCGTGAGCAAGCGAAGACATCATTATCATTTGAAGCCTACAATAAGCAATTGGAGGCATTATTCTGAAGCCTATCATAGGCAATTGAAGGCTCTTTTGTTATTGTTCCTACCGTCAACCATCAGTTTCTCAAAGATCATTCGCCTTGTCGCATATGCAGCACAAATCTATTTCTTCTTTTTTTTTTTTTTTTGCTTTATTATTCACTCTTTTTCTAACGCATTTACTTTAAATTTGCAGAAATTGAACATCAGATTCAATAAGAACTGAAGGCATTCAACGCTTTGTAGCACTATTAATTCAAGCAACACGACCCAGTTTTGCTTATTTGTTTTGCATTATCTTGCCTCAATTAATCCAATTTGCAACTTTGTTTTGCAGGCTGCTATAAAATTTAGGCTCGTTCACCTATATTGAACGTTTTGGGCTCGTTCACCTTATAATTGAACGTTTTGGGCTCATTCCCCTTACAATTGAATGTTTTGGGCTCGTTCGCCTTATAAATGAACGTTATGTTACCTGCGTAGGATATAGATTAGCCAAGTCGACTTGAGATATTATGTCTCGTTAGTCAACTTATCTTATGAAAGCCTTGCATTTTACAATTCGTTCTTGCTTTACTTATTGTCTTGCTTTACTGTTTCAGAATAAGGATCGGCTTAGAGGCTCTCCGGGCGGAGTACCTTGTCAGTTGATCGAAGGAAGAACTTATCGATGACACCGCAACCTGCATTTACAATTTTATCAATTATTACAGTTTATTAGCAGTTGCACGCTTACCGTTTATTGAGATTGTTACAGGATTTTTAGCAGCACCGCAGCAGCATTTGGAGCATAACATGGAGCTTTTCTTAGCGACGAACCGGGGCAATCGTTGATATGAGCTAGACTCGTCAACAAAGACCTGAAGAATCGCACCCACATAAGTCATCCACCCTAGAGGTAAGTCTCTTGTTAACCCAGAGTCTGAGGTTTGAGTTTGAAGACAAGATGGCTCGGTTATCGAGGTGCAATGGAAGCTATGTCCGTGTAAACCCCTCTTTATGGGTGTGTCGTCGACCACATTTTCATAACTAGGGTGATTACAAGCCTCTTTTTCCGCGCTTGAGTGGTCGTTACTATCTCGTCATTGATCTTCAAATCGCGTCGAACTACATGTGGCCTGATTCTCTTTCAGCCCGAGATATGTTGGCAACTCGGAAACCGGAGCTCGGCCATGTCCATGAGCCTCGCATTTTGATCCCAGGAATCAGATTCTTGGCTTTACCGTGACAAAATTGGCTTTCACGTCAACTTTCTTTGCCCTGAAAACTCTTTCATCCTTTTCGGGTAAAGAGGGGCAGCTGTTGACACCCAATTTTGTCCCGAAATTTCGAAATTAATTTGCTGGCACTTACTTTTTATATAAATCTCAAAATATAGCATTTTGTGTTAATATAAAGCCAAAAATGTCCCTTTTCAAAAGAAATTGTAAAATTTGATGTTTTGTCGCAATTTGGCTATTGTTTGCAAAGTTTTTCAATATTAGCAACTTGATATTTTCGGCTTTGTATTACCTACAACATGTGAAATATTTGGAGCATTTATCTAATTAGAAAGTTTTTTTAAATTGATTTACGAAATTAGTTAAAGCTATTAGTTTTAGAAAATGGTCTGGATCGTTGTTCATTTTAAATCTCGGCCTATCTATGCAACCTTCATATGGTACAACACCCAATTTTTTTCTTCCAAGCCCAATTTAAAAACCCCTAATCCTCTCACTATAAATCCTAAAACCCTAGCCCACAAACACTATTCACCATCTTCCCCAATCCTCACAAAAACCCTCTCCTCCATTTTCACACACAAAAAATCAGATATGCACACACAAACACTCACAAAGACCCATACACACATAAGTCTTCTTGTCACACAAACAATGCACGACACACATCATAAGCAGACTGAGCGGGGGACATCGGGGGTTAGGGAAAAGGCCCCGTCTTCTGTTTTTCTTCGCTTTAGTTTTTCTCATGAATCGGAGAAAGGATAGGAGTTTAAGCGACGCCGGCAAAGGTCGCCGGAATCTCCACCGGAGACCTGCTAGGCAGTCGCTCCTCTTCCTTGTGTTGATGGCTGCACTTTGTTCTCACCATTCCCTCGCCTGAAAACTACCATTGGCGTTTGCTTTGGTCCTTTCGATTCTTCTGAGTTCGTTTATGGTTTGTTGAAACTGAAAGAAAATAGATTGGAACGGAGCAGAAAAAGGAGTTGGAGTAGCAGCGATGCCGCTAGACAGCAGTCGCTCCTCCTCCCTGTTCGAATTTGCTCTGTTTTGATTGTTTCGCCGTTCGTTCTCGCCGGAATTCGATTCGGGTCTGCCTGAATCGGCGATGGTGTCAAACCCCTCCTTTATTATTTCGTGATTGTTTTGATTGCTCTGTTTTTTTTTTTTTGCTTGTCACAGATTTGATTCACGGCTGAACTCGGGCCGGCGTTAGTTCACTAGTGGGCGTTTGACATTATTGTTAATTGCACGAGTGTTAATTCGCCTGACTTTTGTTGTTTACGCAGATTTGTCATCGAAAATTTGGCGACAAGGCTTAAATGGATTCGATTGGGGTTTTGACTCCCTTTGAGCTGCTGTTTGATACCAATTACTCACTAGCTGTTACTTTATGAAATATTGAACAAGCTTCGATATTTACTTGGTTATCTGTGCAGTTGTCTTGTTTATGGAATTGCTGGTTATTTCTAATACTTTGCAAGTTTCGAAAGACACCGTATAATGGCCTATGAAAATAATTTATTTGAGACCTATAGACTGATATTGAACCGATACTATACTGGCCAATGAAAAAATACATACACATGTATTGAGGCCTACACAAGGAATTGACGGATTTCGAATGGATACTACACTTGAACCGTCCCGTTTCCGTGTCCCTAAAGCAAAAGGCGATGATGAAAGTATGAAATTAATGCAAAGCAAGTCGAGTAGAGTAGTGGGTTTGGTGCTTTGGCATGGCAACACGGCCTGGGCTCCAAATCCCGAGCCTCTATTCGACGCGCCATACAAACCTGAGCCTAAATTTTGCAAAAACAACCCCTTTACTATTACTATTACTATTATTATTATTATTATTATTATTATTATTATTATTATTATTATTATTATATATTTTATTATTATCATATATATTTTGTTATTATTATTATTATTATTATTATTATTATTATTATTACTTTATTATTGTTATTTTGTTTTATTAATCATTATACTTTATTATCGTACTAATTCAGTTTAATTCCCATTTTATTGCGAGGTACATTTTGGCACGAGCAATTCGGGAATGCTTTTGGCTAACTTACAAATGGGGATAGTCCGTTGCATTGGAGTCGTTTGGTTTGAATTCGGACTCAAGTATTCAAAATAAGATTTAGAAATTTTAGAAAATCCAAGGCTCCCGCGAGTTGATCATTTTCTCGGGTTTTATCTTTAACTTTGCCTTTCTTTCCTTAGAGATTTTTATGCAAATAAATGTGTAGAATATTTATTTACCAATAATATCTGATTATTTGTATATTGCTTTACTTTATGTTCGTTGCCTTTTATTTCTTAAGTCGTTATTTAATTTATTGCAAATTGGGGCCAGTTAGCAAAATGCGTGCAAATTAAGATATTTTTCATAAACAAGTTTTATTTCAATTAATTATTTCAGATAAATTTTCTAGAAAAGCATATTTTGCAAATATTTTGGAAACCTGTCGAATTAACCGTATTTTACGGAATTTCGGAAGTGCCTTAAAAACCTTCTTCTGAAATTAATAAAACCTCCTACCTTTAGAATCTCGGAAAGAAAGACCGTCTTTTTGATAAAAATGGAGTTTTTGCACGCATTTGTTAATTTGGTTCCCTGTTTTCCTTAAATTGGTTGCGACTCCAAAAACTCCAAAAGAGTTAGTCCATCCTGTCGATATTCCAGAATTTAATCCTTCGAGGTTAATTTTTGTGGTTCAACAGAGGGTAGGAGGATTCCGCCCTCGGAGAAGGAGGATTCCGCTCCATCGCATCATATTGAGGGTAGGAGGATTCCGCCCTCGGAGCAGGAGGATTCACTCCATTCATTTGGCACATGTGACCCTTTGCATTATATTTCATTTCATACCATTGTGTAGACTTGTGGTACATAACTACTGTTCTGCTTCTACATGCATTGCGTATTTGCCTCTATATTTCTAGCTCGTATTCTAGGTTGCGGGGATCGGGTCGCACGCCATAACGTTATAAATATATGGATCGGGTTGCACGCCGCAACGGTATGAACATATGGATCGGGTTGCACGCCGCAACGGTATAAATATGTGGATCGGGTTGCACGCCGCAACAGGATGAATATATGGATCAGGTTGCACGCCACAACAAGATGTATTTCTGATTGTTGATGTGTTCGGGATACCTATATGTTTTAGTTATCTTCCGTTCCTGGTTGTTGCTGAGTTTGTCATTCCATACGTGTTTCTAGTTATTATCTGACTCTGCCTTTTTATAATTTAAATCTGAGGAATTTTGTTTACCTGTTTCTCCTCCCTGGCTAGCAATCCTATTCTTTGAGGTGGCTAGTCTGCCCCACTTATTGAGTCCTTTCGACTCACCCTTGTTTGTTGTTTGTTTCTTGTCTATCTATTTCGTTTCGGCAGGTTCACTCGTGGATTGAGTTCGCCACGTTTTGAAGGAGCGAAGACGAATTCAGCTGTCAAGATGAGCCAGCTTTTATTTCGGATGGCCACCAGTTTATTGGTTATTAGTTCAGTTGCATTTTACTCCCTTCAGGAGGTATTTGTCTTCTTTTGTACTCTTAGATGTCTAGTCTGGATAACCCTAAACCTAGTATGTTGGGTAGTCAGCTGTAATTTCTTTTGTACAGCTTAGAAGTATTAGTATGTATGTGTTTTTGTTTTAAGTCTTGTCCTTATTTATGAATTATTATATTTATTTTCCTATTTTAATTGGTAAGGGTTCGCCCGACGGGTCTAGGGGAGGATGTCGGGTGCCCGCACGGCCTAACCGGATTCCGGGTCGTGTCAGATACATATTAATATGTTGACCCGGATCCACCAAAGAATATGCATCTCGACCACAAACAGATAAAATACCTGTAACAACAGGTGGGGATGCCTCGGCATCCTTCCTGGCTGGTAGTGCATTTGCGGCTGAGCTGAGCCGCTACCCTGACGACCACCTCTTGAGGGACCACTAGGACCACGCCCACGACCTCTACCGGGTGGTGGTGCATCTCTAACTGGCTGAGACCCTGGAGGGGCACCCTGGGGCTGCTGCTGCATAGGCGCTTGAAGGTGAGGGAAAGGGTAGCTACTACCCTGATGATGGAGATAAGGGCAATCCTTCTTATGATGCCCTGGATCCTGACAGATAAAGCACCCTGGAGCAAATCTACGCTGATCAAACTGAGACTGATCTCGCAGGCGAAACCTAAACTGACCCTGAGAAGAAGTAGGCGCGTTCTGAGAACCGCTGGAAACTGAGCTGGTCTAACAGGAGGCCTACTCTGCTGCTGATAACTCCTACCTCCATACGAGGTACTAGAATGCCCTGGACCACAAAATCTCTTACTCTCCCGCTCTAGCTCCTCTATCTCCAATCTATGATAGGCCTCATACCTCCTAGCAATATCGACAGCGACATCAAATAGAGTACCAGCCTCAATCTCACGAGCCATCTGGGACCGCAAATGAGGAGAAAGCCCATCAATAAAACGTCTGACCCTCTCAGAGGGCTCCTGCGCAAGATTGGGAGCATAGCTGGACATCCCTTAAAATAAAAGCTCCTACTCCGTGACTGATAGGTTACCCTATCCAATCCTCTCAAACTGTCTCCTCTTCTCATCCTGCTGACTGCGAGGGAAAAACTTCTCCATGAATTGATGGGAGAAATCACTCCAGGTCAGCTTAGGTAAGCCCTGCCTAGCTGATTGGAGTGCGGTCCACCAAGCTAAAGCTGGACCCTCAAACTGAAAGGCAGTATAATAAACTCCATACTGCTCAAGATATCCAAGGGCCTCTAAGATACACTGACATTGATCAAGAAACTCACGAGGCTTAAGCTTATTTGATTTCTGACCAGAGAACTTCGAAGGACTAAGTCGGGTAAAATAATGGAGCCTTGTCGGATCATCACCTTGACCTGCTAGCTGGACTGGCTGACCAGCCTGAACAACCGGAGGTATAACACCTGCTACCTCTGGAACATGACCACCTGGAACATGAACTATTGGGGCTACATGTGGAGCTGGAATGGGGGCTTCCTGAACCGGAGAACCAATATCTACCGCAGCCTGAGGAGCTGCCTGACGGATAGGAGCATCTACAGCAACCTGGGGAATATGAGCATTTACAGGAGCCTGAGGAATAGGAGGTCCCTGAGGCATCTGTGTCGCTAAGAATCTCATAAAAGCGTCATGAAGTGCGGGGGGGGGGGGGGGGGGGGGGGGGACGAATACGCCCTACTCCCCCTGCTCAGCAAGAGGTGGCACTACCGGAACCTCTGCAGCAGGATCAACATGATCCACCATCCTCGCGGCCTGGGCAACTCTACATCTGCCTCGACCACGTTCTCTACCGCGGCCAACACCACAACCTCGCCGACCAGCAGGCATAGGGGCGACCGCTGGCTCCTCCACCTCTCGCTGAGCATTCGCGTGCGTTATCACCATTTAATGCAGAGAATAAAAAATATTTAAATTTAGATAAGAAGAGTTACGCACGACGAGGAATGAAAGAAAGGAAACTTCCCAAATGCCATCATAGGCTCTCGTAAATAACTACGGACGTAATACCCATCAGCGAGACTCTACTAGACACTGCCTTAGTTTGGATAGACTCGAAGCCGGGCTCTGATACAAACTAACATGACCCGAAAATCCGGCTAGGCCGTGCGGGCACCCGACATCCTCCCCTAGACCCGTCGGGCGAACCCTTACTAATTAAATTAGGAAAATAAATATAATTTAATTCATAAATAGGAACCAGACTTAGAAAAAGAAGCAGAGACATACTGATACATCTAAGTTGTACAAAAAAATTACAGCTGACTACCCAACATACTAGGTTTAGGGCTATCCAGACTAGACATCTAAGAGTACAGAAGAAGACAAATACCTCTTGAAGGGAGAAAAATGCAACTGAAATAATAAACATAAAACTGGTGGCCATCCGGAATAAAAGCTGGCTCACCCTGACAGGTGAAGTCGTCTTCACTCCTTCACAACGTGGCGAACTCAATCCTAGAGCGAACCTGCAAAAACAAAATAGATAGACAAAAACAAACAACAAACAAGGGTGAGTCAAAAGGACTCAATAAGTGGGGCAGACTAGCCACCTCAATCAATAGGATAGATAGTCAGGGAGAAAAGAAACAGATAAACCAAATTCCTCTTATTTAAATTATGAAAAAGCAGAGCCAGATAATAACTAGAAACACGTATGGAATCACAAACTCATCAAAAACCAGGAACGTAAGATAGCCAAAATATATTGGTATCCCGAACACATCAACAATCAGAAATACATCCTGTTGCGGCGTGAAACCCGATCCATATATTCATCCTGTTGCGGCGTGCAACCCGATCCATATATTCATCCTGTTGCGGCGTGCAACCCGATCCATATATTTATACCGTTGTGACGTGCAACACGATCCATATATTTATACCGTTGCGGCGTGCAACCCGATCCCCGCAACCCAGAATACGTGCTAGAAATATATAGACAAATAAGGAATACACGTATAAGCAGAACAATAGTTATGTACCACAAGTCGACACAATGGTATGAAATGAAATGAAATGAAATAAGATGAAATGAAATATGATGCTAAGGGTCACATGTGCCCGTAATCCAATCCCGAAGCGGAATACTCCTGCATTCGAGGGGAATCCAATCTGATAACCAACTGAAGCGGAATACTCCTTCTCCTGGGGCGGAATACTCCTGCACCCGATATAATATAAACCAGAGGCGGAATACTCCTGCACTCTCCTAGGGTGGAATACTCCAGCACCCGATATAATGTAAAGCTGAAGCAGAATACTCCTGCACTCAATATGTGACATAAGAGAAAAATACTCCTGGTCTTGGTGCGGAATCCTCCTACCCTCAATATGATACAATGGAGCGGAATCCTCCTGCTCCTGGGGCGGAATACTCCTACACCCAATATGATATACAATGTAATGCATATGAATGAAATATAATGCATATGAATGCAATGTGATGCAATAATAACCCTTCACCGGTGCGGGACTCTCATCGACATCCGGGAAGTAGATGCCAACTCACAGCCAGAGTACAATGCTCAAATAATCAATGCATTACCAACAATAGGACATAACATATAATACACAATGTAAATCCAAAGCTAAGACGTAATGAGTACGCCTATCGGCAGCTACACACGTAAGGAACACGTGGTAGAAAATCCACGAGGCAAGGTGCCTCCAAAGAAATGGATATAAACACTTACCGTATCCCAAAGCTAGCCCTGCTACTCAACAACTGCTTTTTTCTTTGGATTAAATGCCAAACTTTCGGCATTTTAATGGAAATTAGTCGAACAATACCGAAATTCACTTTTGAAAAATCAAAAAAGTCACAAATAATCATATGAACTTTACGGCGCTTTCGGATTTTGAATAAGAGCTCATTCGCCAAAACCGAGCTCGAAAATCTCTTTTTAATATTTATCTACAGTAAAAACTGAAGCCTTCTTCCGATGCCTACTAAACGAGGTTTGATTTAGCTCAAATTTTACAGACAGGTCCTAATGGACCTTACGAATATTTTAAAATTATCGGCACGCCAATCGGAGTCCTAACTTCCAAAACGACTGACCGAGGTCGTTTCAAATCTTTCGATGGACAACCTCTAATGACAAGAGGAATATCACAGCAAATGATGTGTTAGAACACGAGCGCACCGTAATAAGTACACATGCCATGAAGAAGACATTCCGACGAGTGTCAGTATGATCCCCATAAAGTTTAATGACTCCAAGGACGCAAAGCATATCAATATAGCAAATGAGGTCGTGGAATGAGAGTGACCAAAGGTACTATATACTCAGTTTTATCAAACACCATACAATACGAATAGAACAACAGTTCTGGGAGCATGGAGCTCGGATCAAAAGCGAACATTTTAAAGAAGAATCAAGATTACTTTCTTATAAGAGGAGTTTATGAGAAAGGCAATATAATATTTCTGATCGAAACTTGAGATCAACTTCTGATGAGAAGCCTCTTTTATATGCGGAAGATGATAAGGCAGGAGCACAAAGCGTTCTAGGAGTAATTATAGCCAAGGATACAAACCGATTCAGCGTAGTAAGCGCAAAAATAGTTAAGGTGCCTAGAACAGAGTTATATTCAACGCGCCCTACATGTTTTACGTCATATACAGATGGGAGGCCCAAGGGCTAAATTGGCATTGTTGAGTAAGAGTGACGTGCCATTCCAATCTTGGTTGATGCATTTCTCTTTTGTCCACTATCGAATTTGTACCCCCAACTATCTTAATCAACATAAGTAAAGACATCGCCCATCCACGTCACAAAAAATGAGAGATTTTTAAAGCTACCGTAGCAATAATATTTCAAGTAACAATCGAAATAAACGTTATATTGTTAGTAATGATACTATTCTTTATGTCTAAATTCGGACTACCAATGAAGTACCAACTACCAAGCACTACCTAGACATGCACTCCAATTTACCGTACATCAACTTACAATGAATTTAATTATATTTTAAGATTTAAATAAGATAAATAAGTACAATTTACTAAAAGTGACCGATACGTAGCCATCAAGGAACTCACATGACGGTTCATTTTTTCCAATGACGGTTGATGTATTTCTCTTTTTTCCTTATTATAACTGTATTTTCAAATATAAGGCGGATGAGCAGTAAACAGTATGTCACTACAAGAGGGAGTAAATTAAGAAAATGACATACATGATACAACTATGAGAGGGAGTTGTAGCCTATTGCAAGAGGAAATATGTTTCGCTATTCATTTAAAATCTGCAATGTTTGTTCAACTAAGTTGGGGTTTACTTTATGTTGGGTCATTAACACTGATGAAAAATAGTGATAAGAAATTTAGCATACATGGCTCGGTAGTGAAATAGATGCCGACACACGTCTCTGCTCGTCAAATCTCAATAGCTGCTTTTCTAATAAAACGGATTTTCTTTTTTATTTTGCTCCTCAATTATCCCTTTTCTAATTAAACGTCACTAGATACCTTTGTAAGTTTTAAGAGTTCTGTTTTTTTGTTTATCGACTCACTCTTCGTCTTTTACATATCCCCTATATTAATAACAGATTACTTACATCAAAGATTTTTTTTTAAAAAAACCTAAAGTAGCTGGGAGTGTTCGTTAAATTCGTATTGTGTTGAATGTTACTTTATTCCATGAAACAACATGGAATCGTGTTCATTCTTTCAACTGATTAGATACTCTATTTAATTTGGAAAATTAAAACTATAATTATAACCAGCGAATAACGACTAAAAATACCGTTAACTCAAATCGCAATAGCATTTAACCATAGCATTAAAACGCCTAACCTAAACATTGGAGGTTGCCGCTGTAGACGTAGCTGCACCCATGCAATATATCAAGTTACTCCTTCGATCACGCGCACCCACGTGTCCACACATTCAATGTGGCTGCCAGCTCACATTAAAAAGTTAGATTTTACGCTGAGCGATATCTGTCCAAAGAATAAACATAGGAGGATCTATTGTTGGTGCAATAGATGCGTGCACACATTGCATGCGACTGCGAATCCTCGAAACTACAAACCCTAATGCACTAAGTCCTAGCCCTGATAATGCATTTAACATTGCAGTGCTGAAAATTCATCTGCCACGACCAATTCCACCCATCTGGCCGTAAGTCAACATGAATGTTTAAATCACTGACCAAAAAAAAAAAAAAACAATACACGTTAAATCAATACAACTGTTCAGATTTTGTGCAGCGCACTTTGTGATGAACAATGGGGATACCTTGCATCCTTCCATAACTGATAACCCTAAGAACATAGCTTCTTTTAAGTTGTATCAGTACCCTTGAACGTGTAGCATCACTTAGACAAATGCATGCTCATGCCCAATCTTTAAGTTGAAAGCATGAAAAGAACATCAAATACAGTGGCCATTGCACTTAACCAACCGATATGGAGCATTCAAGAATCCCACCCAAGGGTTATTTTTCTTTCCAGTGGAATGGTGTGACAAAAAACACAGGAAAAGATTCGTGTTTATCTGAAAAAAAAAAAAAAAAAAAGTAAAGTGAATGATCTTTCCACACAATACATAATGACATGGAAGATCTTTGAAAGTCACAAATTTGATAGATTTGAGTCTTGATGTACCCTCTTCAGCGCCTCTGTAAAATTTAATTTTCTTATACTGTAGCAATAGTAATTACTTCCTCAGTTATTAAAAAAAATATTATCATCCTTCCATCAATCCAACCCAAAATTCCACACATTAAATGTGACTGCAAACTCACTTTAAAGCATAAATCAACACACATGTTTAGATTTTGTGCTGAACGATATCCGTGCAAACGGTGCAATGAATTAATGTAGGTGAACCTATGTACTCTTTGACATCCTAACGTTCCAAATGCAAGCGATACTTCGTATTAGTTCGTAATAGTCCATTCACTACATTGAAAAATGAAAAATAAACGTCTTCTTTCTTTTATCGTTACTAATAAAATGTTCTGAGGATATAAATGATATATCTCTTCCGCATTAGCTTATAAATTAATTAATTTCATATAATAATCCATTGCATGCACATTGTATGCGACTGCAAAGCCTCGAAGCTACAAACCCTAATTCACTAAGTCCTAGCCCTGATAATGCACTTAACATTTCACCGCTGAAAAATTTATCTGCCACGGCCAATTTCAACCATTTGGCCATCACATCAACATATTGAATGTCTATTAAGTACAGTGGCCATTGCACTTAACCAACCGATATGGAACATTAAAGAATCTCACCTAACGGTTCTTTTCTTTCAGTGGCATGGGGTGACGAAAAACACAGGAAAAGATTCTTGTTTATCTACAAAAAAAAAAAAAAGTAAAATGAATGATCTTTCCACATAATACATAATGACATGGAAGATCTTTGAAGATCATAGATTTGATAGACTGAGTCTGGATGTACCCTCTTCAGTGCCTCTTGAAAATTCGACTGTCTTATACTGTAGCAATAGTAATTACTTCCGTCATTTAATTAAAAAAATATTATCATCCTTCCATCAATGCCACCCACAATTCCACACATTCAATGTGGCAGTGACATGACCCGAAATCCGGTTAGGCCGTGCGGGCACCCGATATCCTCTCCAAGACCCGTCGGGCGAACCCTTACCAATAAAATTAGGAAAATAAATATAACAATTAAAAAAATAAGGACACGACTTTCAAATAAAACACAGACATACTGATACCTCCAAGCTGTACAAAAAATTACAGCTGACTACCCAACATACTAGGTTTAGGGCTATCCAGAATAGACATCTAAGAGTACAAAAGAAGACAGATACCTCCTGAAAGGAGCAAAATACAACTGAAATAATAACCAATAAACTGGTGGCCATCCAGAATAAAAGCTGGCTCGCCCTAACAGCTGAAGTCGTCTTCGCTCCTTCACAGCGTGGCGAACTCAATCCTGGAGCGAACCTGCCGAAACGAAATAGATAGACAAGAAACAAACAACAAACAAGGGTGAGCCAAAGGACTCAATAAGTGGGGCAGACTAGCCACCTCAAAGAATAGGATAGTTAGCCAGGGAGAAGAAACAGATAAACCAAATTCCTCTTATTTAAATTATAAAAAGGCAGAGCCAGATAGCAACCAGAAATACGTATGAAACCATAAACTCAACTAGGGATACGAGCCAGAAACATATCAACAAATAAGCAATGCACATATAAGAAGAACAGTAGTCATATACCGCAAGTCTACACAATGGTATGAATTGAGATGAAATTAAATGAAATGAAATGTGATGCAAAGGGTCACATGTGCCAAATGAATGGAGCGAAATCCTCCTGCTCCGAGGGCGGAATCCTCCTACCCTCAATATGATGCAGAGCGGAATCCTCCTGCTCCGAGGGCGGAATCCTCCTACCCTCAATATGATACAATGGAGCGGAATCCTCCTACCCTCAATACGATGCAATAGAGCGGAATCCTCCTGCTCCGAGGGCGGAATCCTTCTACCCTCAAGATGATGCAATGGAGCGGAATTCTCCTGCTCCGTGGGCGGAATCCTCCTACCCTCAATTTGATGCAATGGAGCGGAATCCTCCTGCTCCAAGGGAGGAATCCTCCTACCCTCAATATGATGCAAAGATAACCTTTCACAGGCACGGGATTCTCATCGAGTGTCGGGAAGCGTATGTCAACTCACAACCAAAGTACAATGCTCAGATCCTCAATGCAATACCAATAACAGGACATAACATATAATATACAATGTAAATCCAAAGCTAAGGCGTAATGAGTATGCCTATCGGCAGCTGCACACGTAAGGAACACGTGGTAGAAAATCCACGAGGCCAGGTTCCTCCAAAGAAATGGATATAAACACTTACCTTGTTACAAAGTTAGTACATCCACTCAATAACCGCTTGTCCTTTGGTTTCATTGCCAAACGATCCCACTCTATTCAATAAGGAGAAAAATATATCAAATTAGGCTAAAGGCTTCATTCCTCACATCTTAAGGCAATCCGGTTAGGAACCTGATACCCTATTCGCATACGCAATACGCAGGCCAAGCCTATGTACAGGGTCAAGGTCACATAACCAAACCCTAAATAAATTACATTCATATATTGCCCATAACTCACTGAGTAAGAATACATAATCAATTCCATTATCGGGATCCATTTGACCCTTTAAACTATTTATTGAGCTTATTAAAACGATGTGTAATATTCCAATTTTTACCATTAAAATATATTCAAACACACGTAATAAACTCAAATAATTCATTAAGATCATTACCTGAATATTTCAGGGTAAAAATTCTACTATTTTCCCGACTCTTTTCTCATTTTCTGGCATTTTTTCCTGATAATTTTTTCTGTTTCGTTTCTTGTTGCGTTTCTGCTTCTCGTCGTTTCTCATATGTTCATTATGAACTTTCTAAGCTCACCAACCGGCATTTCTCTTAAAATCTTTCATCTTATCCATTTCTCTTTCCTTTTGTCTTTTTTCTTAAAATCTTTTTTTTCTTTTTTCTTTAAAATTCGCTGTTACGGTAAAAATTAAAACGGTACCCTACGATATTCGAAATAATTCCAACTTTTGCATACAAGCTATACAAAATATATGTAACATACTCGCGAAGGCGGATCTAAAATTGGACTCTCGACTGAAGATGTGAATTTAAATAGAAAAAGTCAAATTATTTAACTTTCGTCATTTTAGCGGAAACTAGCCAAACAACATCGAAATTTACTTTCGAAAGTTCACAAAAGTCACAAATAATCATACGAACCTAACGGCGCTTTCGAATTTCGAATCGGAGCTCATTCACAAAAATCGAGCTCGAAAATCTCTTTTTAATATTTATCGACGATAAAAACTGAAACCTTCTTCCGATGCCTACTAAATGAGGTCTGATTTAGCTCAAATGTTACAGATAAGTCCCAATGGATATTACGAATATTTTAAAATTATTGACACGCCAATCGGAGTCCTAACTTCCGAAACGACTGACTGAGGTCGTTTCATTCTCCTCCACTTAAACTCTCGTTCGTCCTCGAACGAGCCTAAGTCTAAAGCAATATTCACCCTGATAAGAAAATAACTTTCACGACCTTCATAAACTATCCCACGGAATTTTTCTCATGATTACAGAATCAAAATTATAACACGCATATCGAACTATTGCATAAAAACATAGCTGGATAATATCATAACGCCATTGTCCCAGCTTATTCTGACTACACTGATCCTTCCTCGATCACGAGAGGAGAGTTCTACATTTTCGAAATAATGATACACGAAACTTTGAATGGGTTAACATGATTCAGCCGACAATTACATCTTTGATATACCTTTCAATATAGAACAGGTCGATGGAACTAAGAATTAGCTCACGCTTGATACAATAGGGGAAGTGTTTGAAGTACCTTGTCACTACTCACTATAGAAGATTCGATGCAAGCTATATTATTTTTACGAATGCACTATGCAACATCTCAGTTGACTTTAGTGTTGTTTCGCAGGCTCCTTGTGGGAATGTAGTTACTCATATCCTAATGTATGTCTAAGGTTCATCTAAACAGGGTCTATCATATAAGGATAAGGATCATACAACTACTACTAGATAGTATGATGTAGACTAAGAAAGATCTTCAGACTGAACATCTATCTCAGGGTATTGTCTTTGAATTTGAAATATTATGACTTGAAAAAGTGAAAATGAAAGAGACATGTAGTTGGACCATGAGCTGAGGCAGAATACCAGCAACAAGTTGATTACATGTACACTTATAACGCTAAAGGAACTTCTCAAAAGAGTTGAGGTGTGAAAGAGATATACATACCCATGATGGATTGTCGACAAGCTGCACTAGACCTTTAACTCTAAATTTTCTGAAGTAAAACAGCGTCAGTATGAGGATCCAGTTCTAGTTGAATATGGACAGATAGCCAGAAGAAAATCAGAGTAGCCATACAGGGTTACTACTAACGGTGTTCTCATCTATAAAGATAGACTTGTGTTCCTAATGTTGCAGATTTACGTGGACAGATTATGATAGAGGCACATTATTCTAAAAATACTCTGTTCATCCAGGTTCGACTAAGATGTACCATGATCTTAAGCAGATATATTGGTGGGACGGAATGAAGTGTGACATAGCAGAATCTATGGCTCAGTGTTTTAATTGCCAATAAGTTAAAGTTGTGTCATCTTTCCAGACTTATTGCTTTCAGCAGATAGGTACGTATATACGATCAGGTTGCCAGCTTATCTCTGGCATTAATAGATTAATAGTGGGTTTAGTAGTGATCGACACTCATTGTAGGTTTTTGTCGTGCCCTAGGTTGGGTCGTGACAAAAGTGGTATCAACGCCTTTAGGAATTTAGTATTACCATTCAATATTTGGAGGAAGACTCCTCCACTTAAAGCACAAACTCATGCAACTATTTGAATAGAAATAGTCATCCTCGCACAGTCTACCAGGCTAAGGAAGACATAGAAAAAAATAGAATGCGGCTCAGACCTGAGCTACCAAATTACCCTCTCGAGTTGCCAAACGACTGCAACTTCTGAGTTCATAACTCTATATCTTTTTCATAAGCACTACCGCCTGATGGATCAAATCAGAGGTCAAATGATGCCCCTCATTGCCTTTAGTAGTCCTAAACACAACAATGCGCTACCCAGCTACCTTGACAGGCACTTTGGCTCCACACAGGGAACATCATAAGAGGCTACTGACCGTCTAAGCTTAGCAGTGCCGAACAAAGAAGAGATAGCAATGGACTGATAGAAATAATTAGAGCTTCAGAAAGCTCATCTTCTTATTTGCTTGGCTACCAGAGCTAGAGTACTTTCGAGTCAGTCTAACCAAAAAATCGCAATTGAAGAGATAGACATTAAATATGCTTTATGGAATGACATCTAGATCAATTTAACCTTCCTATAAAAGGAAACTCCGATAATTTACCAGAAAACCCTTTTATGCCGAGACAAGCTCATGGAATAGCATGATTCTACTAGCGCCTCGAACCAAGAGGAGACACATAGATCGAGTATTATTTATTAATAACTTTATATCGGAAGAAACAATGACATTTTCTGATGGTGATGAATAAGAATCCTATCATCCTACCAACACTGAATTCCAAAGAGCGGTAGACTAACTTGACATTAACAGAATGAGGTACAACAAGATGCCAATCAAACAATACTGATACTCACTCATAAATCTCTCACATTTAAACCAGATAAACTAGTAGGGTCATCACAAATGCCGGGAATAAATCATATCAGAAGCTCACCCCTCTACTGCAACCGATTCTTAATAGAAACGGAATACAAAGAAACAATCGAAACATGATAAGACGCACCATTTCCAGATCGATCGAAAGAATCAAATCTTACTCACATATAATGGAAGAATAAATACATAGGTGTACTACATCGGATACCTTAGCATCCTGTCAGACTGACAGTTCATCAAACTGCCTCTGCAGCTGAGCTGAACCACTACCTGACAATCACTTTCTGAAGAACCACTACCACCACACTCTCAACCTCTACTGGATGGTGGCATTTCTCTGGCTAATTGAGATCTATATGAAATCCCCTGCGACTGCGCAGATGCCTGATGACGAGAGAAAAGACAACTGCCTACTTGTTCGAGTAAGGAAAAAACTCCTCAGGGAATAGCCAGACTCACGACAATGATACCACCTTTTCGCTCAAAACTGGAAGTTAGAAAGATTGTTGATAGCTATAAAGAGAAAAACTGGGTCTGATCTTGACGAACTACTGGCGCACTTTAAGAATCACGTGAAACAAGCTGAGATAACCTGGAAGGTGACCTCCTAAAATATTCAGAACTCTTCCTCTCGGTCTTAGTAGAAAAATCTATATGTTCCCAGCATCAGCGTATCCTCAAAGAGTCCTCTTACATGCATCCATTCTAAAAATCGGACTATTTCTTCTTCCATGAATCATAGTTTCCAATGATTAACCTCCACGAAACGAACTACAGAACATTCAGAAAATATGATCATCCGAAACGGCTTGCGCCTGTGCATACAAAGTATAAGTACAAACCGATATTGGCAGTAAAAAAAGCACCGGCCATTATATCGACGCTAGAGAACATATATTATAGTACTCACACAGAAGAAATCGACGACAAACTACATGTTGAATCCATAGCTCTTTCCAGTATATTTTCCCAGAGTTCCATCGGGTGTCTATTCAAATATGTTTCCTCCATTCTGAAAGTTCTCTTCATTTTTTTGAAATCAAATCGAAGTTACTAGTTGGAAATTGGAATACCAACCCAAGGAATAGCTAATACCGTAGTGGGATTTAAGTTAGGCTAGTAGGTGGTGTATTTATCGTACAAGTTAATGAATGGGTTCAATACCAACTATGGCACACTCGTGTAAAGATTAATGTAGCCTTAATATGTGTTTGACCACTCAAATAATTTCACGGAATTTTTTCCCTTCAAAACCTACCCTCCCAACAATCTAATAAATATAGCTTATTCCCAAGACCTTGAGCGCTATAAAATATTCATGTGTGGGAGATGAAAGGTTAATATATTAATTTTACATAGAAATACGTATTAGTATACGTATATACATAGTTCCTAATTATGCTTTTTTTTAAATATACTTTATTTATTAGAATACATTTCTTATACCATACACATTTGCACGCTTAATGACGTGAAAAAATAAACATAAACAATAATAAAACTGTTTGTTTAAAATAATGACCCCTAATCAGATTTGCTCGACAACGTCAAACAATACTTTTACCAGTATATGTAAAGGTAGGGGTACTGCACTGTAAAATCTATAAAGTCTGGAACCTAACTAAATGAAAAGAAACTTATCACACTCCAACGGACCTAATATTAAAGGTCGCAAACGTTCAGTTGCACAAACAGATCTTATTCACACCTTCCTACACCTTCCCATAGAGAAGACGTCAGTTTCAAGATACTTTTAGTCCTGGCCAATATAGCCCTTCATCCAGAATTATGAACGACATAGTTTGTATGTTGTGGATGTGCGCGTCGGATGCTTCTAAGGTTTGTGTTACTACTTAATTACTTTAACATGTATCTAGGTGGTTTCATGTTTGCATAAGGGATTTTCTTTTTTTAACTGATAGATATTTCCAACGGAGGCGGCAAGCATTTATCGTGGATCTCAGCGATTTCACATAGAACTATGTGTGATTTGCCGTAAAAAGTTCATTAGAGGTTGTGATGACTATGTGTTTTACAATAACTACAAGAATGTTTCAACATCTACTCTCGAAGTTTACCACTAGGCCGGTTATATGTGTCTCTTATGGAGGTTTTATTCATAATAGTGACCTTTTGTGACTTGAAACATGCTGATGTGTTGTGATAATGCTAGACTGTACAGGTATAAAGTTCAAAGAATTTATGACGAATGCATGTTAGCGGTGAACAATAGTCTGCGTGCAAGACAGAAGTTCGGTCGATAATGAGGTCTCGCGGGGAAATTGAATTGATTGCGTAGTATGTCTATCAAATCATCATGGAAACATTGTTTTGGCCACTGGGTGCTGGTTAAAACTTCAGATAACGAATGAGTTCTTCAAGGTTGATCTCTTCGAGACAGATAGTAGATTTTCCTTGAAGAACTCATTTCTTATTTGAAGTTTTTCAACTTTCATTCGGTGGGTAGACCAATGTTAACATTACGAGTTGATCTTCCTACCACGCAGACTGTTCTCTTTCCTCGCAAGATCTCATTCCCGATCGATGCCATGCCAGCCTCGACCCATGCGCAAGACTGTCGGCTTGCTATACATCTATTCAATTGATACACAGTCGTGAGTTCTCAACAACTTCTATCGGACCAAGATTTTATTTTGGACACAAATCCTACGGCTGCCTCACCGGTTCCAAGAATTATTCATAAACACATACTAGTAGAAGGACCAAGCGGTGGTACATTTCATCCTCTTTCTGTCATCTTTAATAAGAGACATATATAGGATTGTTATTTGGAGTTATAGGATTGTTCATGTACTGTAAATATGAAGATTTCCTCCCAAACTGTGCCCAAAGTTATGATTATGAAGCGAGCAAATTAAAATTTGCCCAAGTTAGGATTGTCGTTTGGATTAATAGGATTGTAGTTTTTATTCGCGATTGACCTTTCATCATGGCTTTGTCATGTAATACTACATATTAACCATTAACGTAAAGTGAATATGTACTCCTTTCGGTCCAGAATACTTGTCCACTTTACTAGTTTAAGAGGCAAACAATATGACATTTTGAGATATTTGTCATATTGAATAAATGTAGTTCAATTTAACTTCGATTATTGGTCAATTTGACTCACGTAAAACCAAAACTGGACAAGTATTTTGGAATGGACAAAGAAATACACTGTTCATAAGCACATTAAATCGCCATTCATAAACACATTAACAAACATAAACAAGGTTAATTCTCACCACTAAAGTGGACCAGAGGTGGTATAAGGTAATTTTCAAATCACACGAAACTCCATCTATTGCACAATTCTTGGGCATTGAGGAATTGTTAGCAGTTCCTGACATTCATGGAGCTTGCCTGAAGGAATTCGATCAAAACATAAACGCATTAAAATAGTACTACCACAAGGTACTACTTATCGCTAATTCATTTGAACTGAATTTTAATTTCCTTAATTACTTAAATGCCTATTTAGATGTGTAAAATTGATCAGCTTAAACAAGGGAGGATGCACTATTGCAAAGTTTGTACTGCCTTGATCTACACAAATTGTGTATGACATAAGAGGTATAGTCGTTACCCTAAGACCTAATTAACCGTAGCGCATCGGTCAACACAATCTGTAGGTGGCATCCAAATGCCTATATAGCCCCCACAATTGCCCCTGCACTTAATGATGATGGTTTGGGTCCCCAATGTCGCTTTTTTACACCTACAGGCTCCAGAGCTACTGCCTGCTAGTGTTCGATCTTTTCCAATGTAGCAACTTGCCATTCGGCTACATCTTGCGTCACTATTCAATTTTCATTTGGAAACCTCTCATAATCGTGAGGTGAAAGTTGGCTACAAACCATTGTCCCTATTTCCACTATTCAACTAGCCATTCCGCAACAACCATTGTTGCTATTCAACATTTCAACTAGCCATTCGGCTACAACTAGGGTGTACATAATTTGGTATATACCGAATTTCCTTCCCGAAATCGAAAATTTTGGTATTCGACAATTTGGTATTTGGTATTAGTAGTGATATATTTAGGGAATACGAAGACTACTCAAGTTCATCAAATTGGTGGTGCATATGACTCTGACGAAGACGATGTAGATGAATAAATTTTTCGATATTGTTGATTTTAGCTTGTTTGTAATTAGGCGTGTAAATTGTTACTTCTTGAAACGTGGAGGTGTTTTACTGTACATCATTTTCCCGTGCATCCTTTTTGCAGCATTTAGGCAGATCCCTTCTATCTTTTATACATGTATTATCGGTAGAGGCCTACAACAATTGCAGTCACATACAACCTCCATCCACATTTAGAGATCGCCAGGGCTATTTTTCATGGTCGACAATATTTGTTCTGTCTAAAAAATCAAGAAAGTTTTTTTTTATCACCCATCCTTATAAAGGGCATAAAACTAAATTCTAGGTAATAATTTCTTGGATAAGGACTAACATTGTCAACTACATTACTGATTAATGTTGTAGAGGTGATTTCCTTACTATGCGTAAAAAACGCCCAAACACCTGTACGGCAGGGTGTAACAAATTAAAATGTCCCAACTAAAATAGCACCGGCTGTTGAGAATAAACTTTTGAGACCCAAAGAATCTAATGTCAATGGGGAATTTGGTCATGGTATCTTTCACTTTTTTTGAGCAACGTTCATTTATTTGAAAACTATATAAAAGTATGAAGGACTTGATATCTATTTTAAGTCATCTATTTGCACAGTTATTCTATTTTAAGTGCCCAAAAATAATTAGAAGAAATTGCAGATTAAATAGAAACGACATACTTCCACTTAAATTTCAAAAATGATTGCAACATACCGCATAAAATTCAAAACACTAAATATTCTATTGCATTGGGGGTTGCTACTAGTAGATTCTTAATCTAACAAATATTCATTCACCAAGGTTCGGCTCAACTTAAACAGATTTAGTCTCTTCCGGATGCGGCATAAAATTTCTTTCAACATATTGAAATCCTTGTCCTCTCTCAGATTTTTCCCAGCAGCCTTTAGCAAATCCTTTACGTGTTCTAGTTGTTGTTCTTTGCAGTGCAGCTTCTCCTTGAGTGTTGCAATTCTTTTCTCCGAAAATCCAATTTCTCCTTGAATACTAGTTATTTCCTTTTCTAAAATACACTTCTCTATTTACACGCTCCAAGTGATCAATTTTCTCCTCTATCCCGACTATCACTGTCTGAAAAAATGTAAACATATTAATAATGGCAAAACTACAAAGAGAAATAACAAGCTTAATTCAACACTAATACCTTAGAAGGATTTGATGAGGTCCTTTCACCACAGTGACGCTTATGCACAGCGTCTATGTAGATTAATCCTCGAGTGACCACAACTTTTCACTTCAAATCTGAATCTAAACATTCCAACAATTGAAAACTCAGACGATCACACTCCTTTATACCATTTTCATAAACAAAATTTGGCCAGCCAGATCCCAAACCATACGCTTTTCCTCTATGGCGACCAAATGTTTCATTCCAAACTTTTCTATCACATTCAAGTTCGCATTTTCCTACCCTATCATCAATTAGTTTAATAATCCTTGCAGGCAGGTTCTATATTAAGATACAATACTAAAATTAATGTTCTATATAAATAATTTTAAGATAATTATAAGAAATTCAGAAAAAAGTTTAAAGATAAGTACCAAATAACCCAGCAAGACGTACGTCTTGGGGATGACCATCTTGAAATTTAGACTTCCTTCCATTGTTGATTTGATAATGCCACCAGCTTCCTTACAAAATATTTAGGTGAGATATGCTAAATGTTCAAAACTTCCCGTGTAAGCTTCCTTTATGATGCATGTCGGTTTCTGTAAATCTCCTCATTTAATGACATTGATTTTTCCATCAAAATAATATCCTCCCAATTGCAATCTTTATTATATAATAAACTTTTGTGTACCACCACTTGACAGGTGAGGCTATTCCAGCAAATTGGTACTTAGTTCAACATTTAAATCTTTAAGGGCATAGGTTCGAACATCCATATAGTGACTGAGTCATTTATTTTTTCAACTTCTAAAATATTTTAAATGATTAGTCCTAATCATTGTCCCACACTGAAATTCTTATGAAACATTCATTTTCTTATAAGGACAAATCATCCATCTTTCAAGCAAATGTATTGTCTTGACAGTCATTGAATTTTAACAGAGACTAAATGAAAGCAAGACAAGTTTTTAATATGTACATCAAGTTATAATATAGACAAGCAACGCTAAACACGTGTAACATTGGAACACGCAACGATTTTCCCCAAATTTTTTTTCAAAGTATTAATTAACGTATATTTACGTTTAAGTGTTAGAATTGGACGAATAATTGAGATGGCGCAGTGGGCTCACCTTGTACTCTAACGCTATAGTTGGCTTATGGGTTATGTGTTCGAGTCCCTAATGCCACATTTCTCCCCCAGTTTATTTATTTTTTCCATTTTTTACCATTAGCTTCCACCTTGCAACTTAAGTCTAACGCATGCAAGGCACCCCCTACTTGTCTTTTCAGTAATGATGACACTGCCACTCATCTATCTCAATATTTTTCTTATAAATATTCATGCAAATCCTTCTCAAAATCAAACAAAGATTAACATTTTGAGTTATAAAAAAAAAAGCACAAATATTGTGAAAAATGGCTCATCCAAATAGCGAAATCAGAGATAGACTTAACAATGCTACCAATGATGTCTGTGCGATCCGTATGATGGTAGACGATGTTATTGATTACATATTGGTGCTCATCAACCACGTTGATACTGAGAATCGACGCATGAAGAGAATGCTTTGTTCCATACTCCTCCATTTTGGCCAGTCAGATGAGTACGAAATTCCCCCCACGATCTCTGCCAACACTTGACTGATGGTTTGGTTAATAATGGTGGTGTTTTGCTAAGTGGTATATATTGCAGGATTTTTTGGTGTTAGTTAAGTTTATGATGTTCAGCACCTTTAAATTGCATGTGTTCATCTGCCTTTGTAAATGATGGTTTGGTTATCATTGGTGGTGTTTGCTACGTTATGATGTTGATCACCACCTTTACTATGATGTTACTTTGCATGTGTTCTTTTTGCCTCTGTAAATGAATTATTTTGCTTTGAAATGGTGTTGAAGATTAAGATTAGTAATTGGTTTCTTCTTTTGTTCTGTAATCAAGCCAATTATTTCTAATTTGTTCTAACGTTGACTATTTAGTCATGCAAATGGTTTTTAGGTGCATGCAAATGGATATTTAGTCATGCAAATGGATAAATTTCTTTATGCATAATTTTTCTTTATACAAATGGTTCTAACTTCTTTATGCATAAACTATACTTTAAAAGTGTTATTATTTAAAAATAAAACAAAATTCATATAAATCAATATTTTCAACAATTATAGTTTTTTTTTTTAATTAAACAATAAATGTGTTAAACGGTAAATAGAGAGAGTGAGAGTGAAATCTTCTCATTTTCTTAACAGACTAGTCATGTTGCACAAACCAATGAAAGCAATTAAATTACATTGGGCAAGTAGGCGTGCTTTGAACAACACGTTCATCAATGAAGGAAAACTCCCTTTTCATCTATAAAACTCTAGCAAAAATTCTTTAGCTCTCAAACAAAAGAATCCACAATTGCATCCTGGAATCCTCTAAGGTATGAATTGGAACAACCATGCTGAAATTTTTCTTTCATTCAACTATAATTAGCTTTATGATATTCTACTATACTAATAAAAATTTTATTTTACAACTAATTGTAGTACAAGGAAGTCGCGTCCAAATTCAACAACAATGCCCATCGTCCCCATCAATTTCCCTTTCCAGACAATTTGTACCCAACTACAAGAGGTGCGTCTTGAAACTGCAAAGTTATATCAATAGCAAAATCAGGATATGCAGGCATTAATTCAAAAGATGGATCGGAGATGATGATGCTAAGTATGGCTATTGCGACTGCTATCTTTGAATACATATTAAGCACTTGTGTGGGCAAGATAAATAATGATCCAAAAAGCTCTTTTTACAACCTTAAAATATTTTAGATGGGTGTTTATATATTTGTCTTTAGGAAATTATGTGTGCTTCCAATGGTTGGATTGAACTGATGAGTTGGTTCAATTTTTTCTTCCATCTTTTTTTAAGTTTATTAATTGATGGGTTGTGTTATGAAATGTTATGTTATGTTCTATTTTTTTATAATTAAATAGTAAAATTTAAATGAACTGTGATTTATGAGTTTAAAATAATACAAATTATAATGATTAAAAAAGAGTGGTAAATTTCAGGATTACACCATAAAAGGGTCACTTAAGTTGAATATTTCTATAGTTAATGCTCGTTAATAGGTTTTTATATTCAAATAGTGGTGTTTTAAGCTTGTATCAGCACATTGAAGAGGTTTGGTTTGGCCCCGTCGTCGTTTCAAATATTTCTAAATAAAATTGAGTCGACGGAGGTAATACATGCAGTTTAAGTTTTTAAAACTTCACCACATTCCGAAACTTCAACTAATTGATTCTTCCAACCATATATTTTGCGTCTCTAGGTAGAAATCGTCATGCATTTACCTTCCCTAGGATGAACATAAAATTGACCAATAAAAATTACTTGCTTACCGTGATAAATTGGAATTAAGCAATCGACAATTCATGTCATTAAATCTTCCTTACGCACAAGACTTGTAAGAGAAAATAGACGATAACATAGTTATATTACCTTTTACAAATTTGAATAGTACTTACAAAATTCCATTTGTAATTGTCTGTTTTATTCACATAAACAAGGTGTTATGAATATAATGTAATTTAAATCACGTATAAATCACCTCTTTAGCACAGGCATGTAGTCAATGTAACTGACTATATTCATGATGCATTTACCTACAATGTTTACTGAGTACCCCCTCTGTCTTGTTTTATTTGTACCATTTATTTTTCACGTCACTTAAGGAGGTAAATTTGACAATTTGACCCATTTTTAACTTCTCTCTTTAATAAATGTAAACTCTTATTTCTACTTTCAAAGTCAATTAATACTACGTTCAAAGTGAAAAAAAGATACGAGTAATTAATTTTGCATTGAACTCCTAAGTGGACAAATAAATTAAGCATACTATTTATAGTAAGAAGGACAAATAAAACGAGACGAATGGAGCCGTATTCATACTTTCTCGATTGTGTTACCCTCTCGAAAATAAAGTAGGTTGTGGCTTGGATTGTTGCCACGATTAAACTATTGTAGATTCATGCAATAAAAACGGGGGTACGGTAATGAAACGTAAATGCACCAAAATGTTAAATTTTAATTGTTAAATTAGATTGAGATTGTATTTGTCAAATTTGTAAGTGATTTAAAAGCAAAAAACTACTTATAAGCTCATTCATATTAGTTTGTAAGTGGTAACTCAAAAAACAATTAGCGCATAACCAATTGTATGCGTAAAATAAGTCAAAAGTGAAAACTTCTCAAAAGTGGCTTAGTAGACTCAACCAAACGGTCTATGTCTTTCTATTAGTAATTTCCCGCCAAAACGTGTGGGCTACATTTTCGATACACTTTCCAATCTATAAAGTACTACCTATAAGAGTTTTCGTTTCTTGGGAGTTGGGATGCATACGCTTCTCTTGCTTACTTCAGTCTTCTCATCTTCCTCCATAGCTAAAGCCATTGTAATATCTTGGGGACAATAGATGGAGAGAAACATGAGGCAAAAGATGGAGAGAAATATGAGCCATGCGGAGACATCTCTTACTAGCCTGCCGACTGTGTGTTTAGAGGCTGTCGTCCATAAATTTCTCGATTCAAATCCCACAGTGCAAGATATATGCAGCTTTTCTTCACCGTGAGTCCTTCCAAAATAATTAGCCTATCAATAAAGTGTCTCAATTACCGGTAATTTTTTTTTATTTATGATCCTATTTTTTTTTTAAATTATTTTGTGTAGAGATAAACGTATCATACCTGCAGGTGCGGGGAAACTCGCACCCTAACTTTATCAGGGCCTTTTCAACATGGGCTAAAGATTGAGTTCATGCCGGAAAATTTGCAAGATCGTGACGATGTTATTCTGAAGTTCCTTGAAAGGTTGGGTGGTGTAGGGATTGATTATGCCTCTCTACTCTTTGGAACTTATCATTTTTTCATGGAGGGCAGCTTAGATGGAATAACCTTATTATGTCGAGTAGCTATCGCTTCTCCTACGCGTCACGCGCGTCAAGCTCGTCAAGCACACTATAACTTTGCTATTGCCGTTTTACTGAAGGGCTGCAATAGAGGAGTCCAATGCCTTTGTTCGGTTTGGGCTACAATTGGAGGTATATTTGCTATGAGAAAATATCGGGATTGCCTTAGATCGATGATTGGCGCTGACCAGTTTAGCAAAATAACCATGCCTTATATTTGTAGTGAAATTGGACGCACTCATTGGTCTTCAAAGACCTTAGCCCCCATAGATTGTTACTTCGACGAGCTAAAGGTGACCTGCGAGAAGTGCATCGCTGATATAGAGATGTATAAACTTGCCTTACCAGAACTGAATGTAGTAGTAGAAATTGATTACTCCACATGTTCATTAATTCAGGTGATGCATATGAGACTGAAGTGGTGGTGTCAGAAGACAACGAGTCTGATGATGACAAGTCTGGTTCGTCGAGGTAGTGCATATGGCTAGAAACTTATTGTTGACTAGAAATTTTATGGTGCACCATAATCATGCTCCTTGTTTTTGTGTTCTGTTGATGTAAGTAGCCTGTAAATTCCTTTTGACTACGTTAAGGAGTAATGAAGTGCTACAACTAGTTATATAATGCTTGCATAGTTTAATTAGACATTTTATGATATGTTTTTGGGTACCGCTGGTAACACCAATTTTATCCCACTCAAACAAATAAGATAGTGTTCTAGTTTCATCATGGAATATGCGTTCAGGTTCATCGCTTTAGCACACCCTTCGAATAACAATCTCATTTTCTAAATGTCATGGAATTGAATACAAAGCTTTGTTCGTACCAAAATTCATACTAGCAACATTAATAGATAGTTTGTCGCACGAGCAATATTGAAACTAAAGTTGGTATCGCGTTTGCATATAAAACTTGGGAGTTGTAGTTCAAATTTAACTACAATTCTTAGTTTTTTGTAGGAGTTATGCGAAAGTCAAAAACCAAAATCAAATATTAATTTTTTATTTTTTTAATATATTGGGAACAACTTCATTCACACTCACCTTTTCAATTCACAGTCGAATTGTCTCTTTATTGTCCCTTAAGCAACTTCCCACCCAAACGTGTGGGTCAGACTTTCAATGCCCACTTGCTCAGTACTCCTATGACCTAGCACTCGATTCCTTGGGTGTCACCCACCTCCTTCTTAAGTCGTCTCGTCCTCCTTAAAAAGCCATCGAAAAAATATATTCATTCTAGCAATAAAAATCATTAATGGATGTCGAAGAATCAAATATCCTCTGCCAGATTTTAGGTCTACATCGAGACGATAGCTTGTTCGACTTTCGGTCTAATATTTTTATGAATGGCGAAAATAGTGAGCCCAACGTCGCGACTGGTGAGAGCCAAGGGGTTAATCCGTGCGCACCAGCAGGAGGTCTGATATTTGGCTATTTTACATATATTTTTAGGGTAGTTTTACTTTGTTATGATAGTACACCTAAGAGTTTATATGCAAAATTCTCAAGAGTTGATATTAATTGAGTTGTTTGGTGTTGTAGGATTTGAACATGGTGAATTGAGTAAGAAAGTGCTAGATTTGGAGAAAAAAGTGAAGATGTTGAAGAGTTCAAGTAATCTGTGTGCCACGCGAGTGACACGGGAAGAAATAGAGTCTTTGCTTAGGAATTGATTAAAATTTTCAGCGCATTTAGGCAAAATACGCGAGCACCACGCGAGCTGAATTGCCTGCAGAAATTTGGTCCACGTGGCACGCGGGTGCCACACGAAGTACAAAGCTGATGGGCGAAAAAATAATGTTGTTTTAGTACTTTTGCTCAATTTATTACAGGGTATAAAAGCTTCTTTTGCCTCCATTATGAAAAATACACGGGAAAAGAAGCAAAAAGGAGGCTAGAGCTTTGGAGATTTCACGAACACGAGGTTTTCTAAATTCTTCCCTATTTTTTGTTATTTATTTATTCATGAATTATTTTGATATCACTATCATGAACATAAGTGGCTAATTTACCCATTCTAGGGTTGATTGAACCACTCCAATACCTATGTGCTATGAATATTTGTTTTGATGGATGAAACTTGTGAATTATTCCTATCTAAGTGTTTATGTTTTGATTGCTATTAATTAGAAGAGCTCCCAATTGATTGTTCCCATTATTCTTGTGTGCCTAGGGATAGATTCATAGGTTTGGGTTAAACACTTAGCAATATTTCAACCTAAAACTAAGGTATTACTTAGGTTGTCAATAAGGTGATTTGTGACCATTGATCCTGATTGTGAACTAAACTTGTAGTCCTAGTTATCTTCATTAATTAATTGGAAAATTGGTTAGTGAAAGTTACTACTATTTCATGGAAGTGAATAGTTGTATAATTGGAGCAAGTGTTCAATAGGAAGAAAATCAAGTTCAATTTGTTAAGAGAATTACTCTAACACATAAGTAGGTGTTGGGTAAATCAATCCTAGGCTTCTAAATCCTTGATCAATTTATTTCGTAATACTTTGCAATTTACTTTTGTTACATTGAAACCATTATACAATTACAAAACCTCGAAGTTAATTGGTTAGATAAATTAGTGTGATCAGCAACTAGATTTTGAGTGTTCCCTGTGGGATTCGACCTCGAGACTTTAAGTACCGAGCTATATTTGCTGCGACCGCTTAGTCCCTTTTATAGGGCGTAGTTGGGCGTGATCAAATTTTGGCGTCGTTGCCGGGGAACACGGTGTTATTTTAGTTGTTAAAACAACTAGTTTTATTTCTCAATTGACTTCACTTTTGTCATCTTGAGTTAACTCTTTGGAATTTGTGTGTTTCAGGTGTATGCGTAAAACAAGATCTAAGTCTGCAGAGTTGAAACTGTTTGACCCAGAGATTGAGAGGACATCTCACGCCTTATAAAGGGCGAATACTGTTGGCAACACACATAGAAAATCAGAAACCAAAGATATTGAGATGGCTGAAGATTTGGCACTTAATTCTTTTGCTCAGCCTGTGGCTGGAAACTTGGCTTCTGCTATTCAGCTTCCGGAATTTGAAGCTGAAAGTTTTAACATCACCCAAACTATGGTCAGTCTGTTGTCCAACGTTGGACTTTTTGCGGGTAAATTGACTGATGATCCTCAAAAGAATTTGAAAAAAGTTCATGATGGTGTGTGAAACTCAGAAGCATGCTCGACTTCCGGCTGAGGTCGTGCGATTGATGTTATTCCCGTTTTCTTTGAAGGATGATACTAGTGACTGGTTTGATTCTTTGCCAGTCAATTCTATCACTTCGTGGGATGAATTGGTGATCAAGTTCATGAAGAAATTTTTTCCACCAAACAAAAATACGAAGTTGGTTGATGAGATACTCATGTTCAGGCAGACGGCAGACCCCGCTCGAGACTCTGCCAGAGGCTTGGGAGAGGTTCAAGAGCTGCTTGCGAAAGTGTCCCCATCATGGAATTCCTGAACAGATGTTGGGACAAAGAATTTACATGGGCATGAGTGATCAAATCAAGGGAAATTTAGATGCAGCTGCTGGACGAGCATTCTTGAGTAAAACATTTACTGAAGCAAAAGCTCTCCTCGATACCATGGCTCAAAATTCAGGCCGGTTGACTAGAGATGCATCTGCTGGTTCAGGCCCAAAGGTTTTGGCTGCTGGAATTGATCATGGGGTTGAAGAGCAAATGTCAAGGCTGCAGACTATGCTGGATGTGGCTTTGAAACAATTTAATGAAAACATGCTGAAACCCGTTAACCAAGTGGACACACATGATCCTGGTAAATTTGCTGACTCTGATTTATTGGGTTATACTGAATATGCCAATTTTCTAAATTATGGGAAGAGGCAGCAATACAATCAGCAGGCTCCAGTTAGACAGGCACAACAACCAGCTCCATACAACACTGCTAGACAGCAGGGACAACAAGTTCCTTATCAGAGACAAGCAGCATATAATAACCAGCAGGTAGTATTACCTACACAGCAAGCTAATGACATAGCTGACATTAAGAGTATGGTGCAGCAGTCCATGGTGGGAGTACACAAGAAGTTGCAAGATCAAGTTACAGCCCATGACACTGCCATTAAGGGGATAGAGACACAGTTGGGACAACTAGCCATTGCTCTGAATAATAGACCTCATGGTACCTTACCAGGAGACATACTAGTAAATCCAAAGGACACAAATCCTAACCAAGTGATGGCAGTTAGCTTGAGGAATGGTGAGATTTAGACAAAGAGCAAGAACTGGCTAAGGAAGAGGTGCCCAGTATGCGAAAAGCTAACCCTGTGGATGTTCCAGCTAAAGTTGGTGACAAGGATGAAGCTGAAAAAGAGATTTCACCTGACCCTGTGATTAAGCCAACTGAAAAGGTAAATGAAGAGTTAAGTGTAAAGCGTAAGACACCACCTCCCCCTTACACCCAAAGGCTCGTAAAACAGCAAAAAGAGAGCTTGTACAAGAAATTCATTGATATGCTTAAACAATTACATGTTAACATTCCTTTACTTGAAGCAATTAGAGATGTACCTGGTTATGCTAAAATGCTGAAAGATCTTTTGTCTAGACAGTTTGATTTTCAGGATCTGGCTACGGTCACTCTGACTCACACTTGCAGTGCTGTGGTGACTAAGCCTGTGGCGCAAAAGCTGGCAGACCCAGGTAGTTTTACCATACCTTGCACGATCGGTAAGCAAACTTTTGCTAGAGCCTTACTTGATTTAGGAGCTAGTATAAATTTGATGCCTCTATCTATCTATAAAGAGCTTGGTATTGGCAGAGCTAGACCCACATCTATGAGTCTTCAGTTAGCTGACAGGAGTGTTAAGAGACCTGTAGGGATTTTAGATGATCTTCTAATGCAAGTAGATAAATTTGTGTTCCCTGCAGACTTTGTAATTCTTGATTGTGCAGTTGATGAAGATACCCCTATCATTTTAGGGAGGCCTTTCCTTGCTACAGGGAAGGCTATTATAGATTGTGAGGCTGGTGAGATGACGATGAGGTTAAATAACAAGGAGGTGACCTTTAGTGTTCAAAAATCTATGAGGAGACCTAGTGAGTTTGCTAATTATTACATGGCTAATGTCTTAGAGGTAGATGATTTTGAGGATGATGAGTCTTACTATCCTAATGACCCACTAGAAGCTTGTATTATGTATATGGACATCCTTAATGGCGAGGAATAGGATGAGACTATGTTGGCCTTAGAAGGGCCCGGGTTTTGGCATAGAGAACCACGATTTGAGCCACTTAATTTGGCTAATAGGATATCGACACCCGCAAAACCATCTATAGAGGAGCCCCCTCAGTTGGAACTCAAACCATTGCCCGAGCACCTGAAATATATTTTCCTGGGACCTAACTCTACTTTGCCAGTTATTATGTCATCTAGTTTGTCAGATGTGCAGGTAGAAAGGTTAATGCATGTTTTGAAGGAGTGCAAGCAGGCGATTGGATGGACTATTGCTGACATCAAAGGAATAAGCGCATCTTTTTGCATGCACAAGATTCTGTTGGAGGAGGGTGCTAAACCTACAATAGAGCATCAAAGAAGGCTAGTCCCAAATATGAAAGAGGTAGTCAAGAAGGAAATAATAAAGTGGCTGGATGCAGGTATTATCTTTGCAATTTCTGATAGTCAATGGGTAAGTCCAGTCCAGTGTGTGCCTAAGAAAGGTGGAATGATTGTGGTTAAAAATGAGAACAATTATCTAATCGCCACTAGAACTGTAACTGGCTGGCGAATTTGTACGAACTATAGGAAGCTGAATAAAGCTACTAGGAAAGACCACTTCCCCCTTCCCTTTATTGATCAGATGCTTGACAGATTGGCAGGGAGGTCCCATTTCT
The DNA here is from genome assembly GCA_029990175.1 of Petunia secreta. Lineage (NCBI taxonomy): Eukaryota > Viridiplantae > Streptophyta > Magnoliopsida > Solanales > Solanaceae > Petunia > Petunia secreta. The sequence goes on from JARKIP010000156.1 coordinate 1,028,289, forward strand.
GCTTTTTAAATGGTTACTCGGGGTATAACCAAATTCACATTGCCCCTGAGGACCAAGAGAAAACTACCTTCACGTATCCCTATGGCACCTTTGCTTTTCGAAGGATGCCCTTTGGTCTATGTAATGCGCCTGCCACCTTCCAAAGGTGTATGATGGCTATCTTTTCGGACATGGTAGAGGATATTATGGAAGTATTTATGGATGACTTTTCTGTGGTCGGTAACTCTTTTGATGAATGTCTGTCAAATCTTGAGAGAGTGTTGAAAAGGTGTGTTGAAACTAATCTTGTGCTTAACTGGGAGAAGTGCCATTTTATGGTACAAGAGGGGATAGTCTTAGGGCACCAAGTGTCAAGTAGAGGGATTGAGGTTGATAAAGCCAAAGTAGAGGTAATTAAGGAGTTGCCTGAACCCACCTCGGTGAGGGCGATTCGTAGCTTTTTAGGCCATGCTGGTTTCTATAGGAGGTTCATTAAGGACTTCTCTAAAATTTCTCATCCCTTGTGTAAATTGCTTGAAAAGGATCACCCCTTTGTTTTTTCTGACAAGTGCAGGTTAGCTTTGAAGGAGCTAAAGGAGAGGTTGGTGTCAGCACCGATCATTGTAGCACCTAATTGGGAGGACCCCTTTGAGTTGATGTGTGACGCAAGTGACTATGTTGTGGGTGCCGTGCTTGGGCAAAGAAAAGATAAAATATTGCACCCAGTCTACTATGCCAGTCGCACACTGAATGGAGCACAATTGAATTACACCACTACTGAGAAGGAGATACTAGCTGTAGTATTCGCCTTTGACAAGTTCCGTTCCTACCTACTTGGTTCGAAGGTGGTGGTGTATACAGACCATGGTGTAATGTGGTTTGATACGGTGGGTGTTGCTGCTACAAGAGTTTGATTTGGAGATCCGTGATCGTAAAGGTTCTGAGAACCCGGTTGCAGATCATTTGTCAAGACTTGAAGGAGCTGAGAAGCGAGTTGAGGAAAGTGAGATTTGGGAAAACTTTCCAGATGAACAATTGTTGGCCACTACATTAGAAGAAATTCCATGGTACGCTGATATTGCAAATTATCTGGTAAGTGAAATAATTCCTCATGATTTTGACTCGGTGAAAAAGAAAAAGTTCTTGTATGAATGTAGATCTTATTTTTGGGATGAACCTTATTTGTTTAAGATATGTGTTGATAGCATGATTCGGAAATGTGTCCCCGAGATAGAGAAATCTTCCATTTTGCGGGCATGTCATTCTTTTCCTTATGGAGGACATTTTAGAGGGACCCGGACAGCTGCTAAGGTATTGGAAGCGGGCTTCTTTTTGCCTACTTTGTTCAAGGATGCTAACATTTGGGTCCGGGCTTGTGAAGAGTGCCAGAGGACCAGCAATATCTCTCGTCATCATGAGATGCCTATGAAATCAGTCTTGGAGGTTGAGGTATTTGACGTGTGGGGGATAGATTTCATGGGTCCATTTGTTAGCTCCTATGGGAACAAGTACATACTAGTAGCTGTAGATTACGTCTCCAACTGGGTCGAGGCTGTTGCTCTCCCCACTAATGATGCTAAGGGAGTTACTCAGTTCCTTAAAAAGAACATCTTCTCTAGATTTGGTACTCCTCGGGCTATCATTAGTGATGGGGGCAGTCATTTTTGCAATCAAGTGTTCAAGAGGTTACTGGAGAAGTATGGTGTTCATCATAAAGTTGCCACACCTTACCACTCGCAGACCAGCGGGCAAGTTGAGGTCTCAAATAGAGAGATTAAAAGTGTGCTTCAAAAGACTGTAAATGCTACCAGGACTGATTGGGCAAGGAAGCTGGATGACCCCTTATGGGCTTATAGGACTGCTTACAAGACACCTATAGGGATGACTCCTTACAAGATGGTGTTCGGGAAGGCATGTCACTTCCCTGTAGAGTTAGAGCATAGAGCTTTGTGGGCTCTTAGGAGAGTAAATTTGAATTATGACTCTGCAGCTTCTGACAGGATCAACGAGCTGCATGAACTTGAGGAGAGACGTTTTAACGGTTATGAGAGTTCGAGACTATACAAGGAGAGGATGAAAAACTTGCATGACAAAAGGATAATAGATAGGAGCTTTGAGCCGGGTGAACAGGTATTGCTTTATAATTCTAGACTTAATTTGTTCCCTGGTAAGCTTAAGTCGAGGTAGTCTAGACCATTTAAAGTTGTGCAAGTGGCACCTCATGGAGCTGTGGAAGTAGAGACCGAGGATGGTTCAAGTAGATTTAAGGTAAATGGGCAAAGGTTAAAAAGTTACTATGGAATGGAAGAAGAGGTTAAGGTGATCTCTGTCTGGTACTTTTACGAGTGATTGAAGCTTGCATAATGTCGTGCCACAACTTTAAATAAGGCGCTTCTCGGGAGGCAACCCGTATTTGTAATTGTAAACAAAAGAAAAAAATAAAAATAAAAAAATAATTAAAAAATACAAAAAGAGTCGTGCCACGACATTAAATAAGGCGCTTTGTGGGAGGCAACTCACATTTTAGTTAGTATTTATCATTTTACTAATTTTTATTTTAATTGTAGGGCCTTAATGTTTGATCGAGTTTTGCAGGATAAATTGACAGTTGCAAAGTTCGTGGAACATGCGAAGTGAATCAAGATAAGCAAGTTGAAAAAATGGCATGAAACGAGGTGAGTAATTGTGAAGGGCTCGTGGCAAGCTAGGACCACGCGGGATATTTGGCCTGAGGAGCAATTAAGTCTCGTGCCACGAGACTAGCACGAGGAATTTTTGCGGGTAAGCTTAAAAAAATACAACGCATGGAGGCTCATAAACGAGGACACCACGCGAATTTTACAAGGCTAGGTAAGCAATTTTCAAATTAAAAAAAATAAAAAGAACAAGCCACATGCAGAAAAAAACAAAAAGAACAAAAACATAACTTCCCTCCCCATAATCCAGTTTACGTAAAACATTCCCCACCCTCCCCTAAAACCCTTTACCCATTACACCCCACCACCGCTGCAGCTGCCACCACAGGGCAGTCATCACTGTCAAATTCAGACGCTCAGGTATGCGCTCTATCTCTCCTCTCCGATCTATTCCTCTGTCCCGCCAATCCCAATCCCTACTCCAGTCAACCCCACCCCCGTTCCCGTCACCCCCCTCCCATATTCTCGTACCCCTTGTAGCGCAGCTCCTAGCCCTTTCCCGTCACCCCCCAACCCCATTCCAGTCACCCCCCTGTTTATCCCATCCCTATTCCCCAGTCGCCACCCCCCTGTTTAACCCGCCACCCCTCATGTTCGCGTTACCCCACCCCTAATTCCATTTGTAATTTTGTGTTCTTATTCAAGTCATTAACTCCCGAATTTGTTTTTGAAAGAAAGAGCAATGGGATATTCCCACTATGTCCGAATGTGTATACATTGGTTTCGTTCAATTCAACTTGGTTTTATTCTTTTCCCTCCCCCTTACACCTTATTTATGTATATGAGTTGCCCAATACCATACTGTCTATTTCTCTTGGAGTTGCTATGCGAGTGCATATCTAGGTAACTCGACATTCGTATTTGCACGGTTGGTGAATTTGTTAGGTGATGCATTATGCGGCGTTATAGGATTGGTTGTTTTAGGTATAATGGGATGCTTTTATTGGTATAAAAATTGTTCAGGACCTTATTGATACGTTGAATCAAGGCGGGGAAGTCTGATTACCCGTCCACTTTTTGTGTTATCGGAATAATTTTTGAAGTGTCACTTGTTGCATACTTGAAATTGTGCAAGTCGTTAGTTGATTCAAAGGCTCTTTGTTGCAGAGTTTCATGTTATGCGTTGCTTTTTATGTGTTCCTAAGCTAAATTTTTGAATTTTTGGCCTATTCTGTTGTATTACTGGGTTGTTTGCTCTATGATTGTAGGAGTCCAAATGGGTCGTATCAGAAAGTATACTGGACAGGAGAAGGACATTGATTCAGAGCAACAACTTGCAGCCAAGCGGCGCAAGACAGTTTCTCACACTGTTTGGCGTGATGATCGAGCCAAAGAAGATTACAAAGAGATTTGTGGTAAGACGTTTCTGAGTGAATCACCTATTGATACTGAGATGTGTAGTAGAAAGTTCCCAGATGTGTTGGAGGAAATTCAAAGGAGACAGTAGGGTGTGCTGCTAACGGGGTTTGGCAAAGCCAACATATCTTGTGTTCGTGAGCTGCTGGCCAATTGGAAGATGGATGTTGATAATGTGGTAAATGTTCGTAGCAAAATGGTTGACATATCTCCTGATAAGTTGAATGAGTTCTTGGGGCTCCCACAAGTTGATAGAACTGCACTTCAGGCTATTGAGAATGCACCGGATCTTGATGATATCCGACGTGTGATATGTGATGATAATTCGAAGGCAAAGTGGAAGGCAAGTTCAGGGTCTCCACAAAACACCTTGGCTTTCAAATATTTCTCTAAGAGAGCAAGAGTGTATCTGAGATTTGTTTGCTTGCGTTTGATCCCCTGTGAGCACATGACAGGCATACGGTGTGAGAGGGTTATTGCCACCTATGCGTTGATGAAGAAAATTTATATTAATGTGGGCTATTTGATGTTTCGAGAGTTGTAGCGCACTCGAGAGAATATGCAGTGGCGCCTGTTCTTTCCTAACACTTTGACCAAACATATAAGATCATTGAATGTTGTGGTTGATGACGGAGATGAAAAGGAAGTAGAAACTCCAAAGAGAGTCGATATCATAAATGTCAAGAGCCCGATGAAGATAGAGTGGAGAAGCTATCTTATGAGCGATGCTTGGATAGAATTGAGCGGATGCTACTTCGCCAATGGCGTGCCACAGATCTTGATATGAAGATGAAGAGCGTGGATCTCACTCCTCTTATGACTGAGTTGCCCTATACTGCCGATGAGCGCTTGCTAGTTGGCTTTCCGCCTGAGGTTGAGCTACCTGCTGCTTCTACTATGGTTGCACCATCCCAGGTAGCTTCCGCTCCTTCTTTTTCTACCCTTGTGGATGCTCCGAGCACTGCTGCCACATCTGCTGGTGGGCCTGCTGATACTGCAGTAGCTGCTGTGACTACTTCTGATGTTGTTCCTGGTGCACGTCCTGATGCGAGCGCCAGCTGTTCGACTACTACTGCTTGACAGGGAGTACCACCACCCTACTTTTTAAATATGTTGTTATAATAGTGCAGTGAGGACACTGTTTAATCTTAAGTGTGGGGTGGGAGTTTATTGTGTGGTACTTGTTTATTTTAGGATGTTTTCATACTTTCTTGTCACTTGACAGTTTTTGATTTATTTTTTGCTTTCTAGTTTTGTTGGGTCTGTAATATCCTATATATTCATGGCCTGTAATAGAATAGTATTATAAATATTTAGTAGTTCATTAATAGTAAAGTTAATTTTTAGTTAGTTAATTCTTAGTTTATTAATAATCTCTTTGGGTTTTCTTAGCCTTGGTTTTTTCCCATTGAGTTATTTATGCTGAACCAGGCAGTCTATAGGTTAGAAAATAATTAAAAATTAAAAAAAATATTTACAAAAAAAATTCGTAAGATCTCAGAAGGAGGAAAAATGGAGAGTATGCAGAAAAAGAGAGAAGTGAGGGAGTCGAAAGGCAGCCTTTAGTTAGAACTGCCTACATATTTTTTTTTTAACTTCCTTTTTGAGTTCATAGTGAGGTATTGCGAGGTGAAACTGAATTGATCTTTGAGTTCCATGTACAGTGTGTGGTGAGGTTATTTTTATATACTTCTCATTGTTTCATGTTAAGTCTAGAACTTGCCCTGCTTGTTGTTTGAGGCGAAATCCTAGGTAGTCTTGATCTTAAGAATGAAAGTAGCCCTTCTTTGGCCCGCCAGTTCCCAATTTAGCCTACCTAATGAATATATTTCATTGTGTCCCCAATTTGAGCCTATTGACCTTTTCTTTTGCAACTTGAATTACAAGCCTTATCTATTTTTTATTTACCTCTCTTGTTACCCATCTTCCTCTTAACTACTTTAGGTTGTGTGTTTGGAAAGATTGTGGGTTATTAACAAGAGTTGTTGTGTATCTGGGAGGAAAGTTGCAAAAGAATGAAGGAATGAAATACTTGATATTCTCTTCGTATAAAAAAAAAAGTAAAAAAAATGAAGGATGGGGGCAATGTTCCTATGCTCGGTTAAGGGTGATAAAAGCCTCGAGTATGAACACGCCAAAGGCACCCTAGGGAGGATGATGTATCTCATTGAACTCTTAGGGCCCCAATCATCCAAGTGTTATGAAAATCATAAAAAAAAAAAAAAGAAAAAAAAAGAGAGAGAAGAGAATGAGTTGATGAATAAACGAGGAGAAAGGGAAAATTAGTAGTGAGTGATGTTTAAAGTGTTGAGGGGAAGAATTAGTCACTATATACCCAAAAGTGTACCACACCTTACCCCAAGCCAACATTACAAGCTATGAAAAGACCTACTTGACTTTTGATTGAGACTCTTACATTAGTGGATAACGACAAAATGGGCAAGCCTATGGTACTTTTCTGTGGGATATGAGAAATTTCTTTCTGAGTGTGAGAGTATTTGATATTTGATATGCCACAATGTCTCTTGAAATCATATGTTGTGTGTTTGGTGGCATTTTCTTTCTGTGAGGTACATTGGAACTTGAATGGTCTATAGGTTTCTACTTTCAATACTTGACTATGACCAAAAGAAAGGGTGTCCGAATTTTATGGGTGAGTTTTGCTAAGTTGTTGTCGCGAGTCCTTATCTAATCTTGATGTCTTGCCCGCTTTCTGTGTATTCTTCTTCTTTGCTCGAGGACAAGCAAAAGTCTAAGTGTGGGGTTGTGATATTTGGCTATTTCACCTATATTATCAGGGTAGTTTTACCATGTTATGATAGTACACCTAAGAGTTTATATGCAAAATTCTCAAGAGTTGATATTAATTGAGTTGTTTGGTGTTGTAAGATTTGAACATGGTGAATTGAGCAAGAAAGTGCTAGATTTGGAGCTAAAAGTGAAGATGTTGAAGAGTTCAAGTAATCTGTGTGCCACGCGAGTGACACGGGAAGAAATAGAGTCTTTGCTTAGGAATTGATTAAAAATTTCAGCGCATTTAGGCCAAATACGCGAGCACCACGCGAGCTGAATTGCCTGCAAAAATCTGGTGCCACGCGAAGTACAAGGCTGATGGGTGAAAAAATAAGGTTGTTTTAGTACTTTTGCTCAGTTTATTACAGGGTATAAAAGCTTCTTTTGTCTCCATTATGAAAAATATACGGGAAAAGAAGCAAAAAGGAGGCTAGAGCTTTGGAGATTTCAAGAACACGAGTTTTTCTAAATTCTTCCCTACTTTTTGTAATTTATTCATTCATGAATTATTTTGATATGACTATCATGAACATGAGTGGCTAATTTACCCATTCTAGGGTTGATTGAACCACTCCAATACCTATGTGCTATGAATATTTGTTTTGATGAATGAAACTTGTGAATTATTCCTATCTAAGTGTTTATGTTTTGATTGCTATTAATTGGAAGAGCTCCCAATTGATTGTTCCCATTATTCTTTTGTGCCTAGGGATAGATTCATAGGTTTGGGTTATACACTTAGCAATATTTCAACCTAAAACCAAGGTATTACTTAGGTTGTCAATAAGGTGATTTGTGACCATTGATCCTGATTGTGAACTAAACTTGTAGTCCTAGTTATCTTCATTAATTAATTGGAAAATTGGTTAGTGAAAGTTACTACTATTATATGGAAGTGAATAGTTGTATAATTGGAGCAAGTGTTCATAGGAAGAAAATCAAGTTGAATTTGTTAAGAGAATTACTCTAACACATAGGTAGGAGTTGGGTAAATCAATCCTAGGCTTCTAAATCCTTGATCAATTTATTTCTTAATACTTTGCAATTTACTTTTGTTACATTGAAACCATTATACAATTACAAAACCTCGAAGTTAATTGGTTAGATAAATTAATTTGATCAGTAACTAGATTTCGAGTGTTCCCTGTGGGATTCGACCTCGGGACTTTAAGTACCGAGCTATATTTGCTGCGACCGCTTAGTCCCTTTTATAGGGCGTACTTGGGCGTGATCAAGGTCCGACCGTAGGGATGAAATTTCCTAACTTAGAAGCAATGTTTGATTTTTACCAGGAACATGCTCAACAAAACAGATTCTGCATTACGAAAAACTCGTGCAAGAAGCAATTGAGTGAATATGACCTCATAACAGCGTGAAGACTGTCTTGTGACAGAGACAGAAACCGAGGCAGAGATCAAAAATCGAAGATTGGATGCAAGGATGGAATTAAAGCCACCCTTTGTATGGATCGAACTTCTTGGGAAGTCCAATCGGTTACGGTTGAGCATAACCATGATTTAGAACCACGCCTTACATGTTTAATGGCATCCCGTAGGAAATTAAGTCCTGCACTCAGGAGGGATCTTATGGCAGCTAACACAGCGGGGGTTAGGCCTAGCCGGTCATTTTGGACGATGGAAATCATAAATGGGGGTGGGGGGGGGGCTGAAAATATGGGATGCTTGCCAACTGACAACAGAAATGGTGTCGATGAAGATAGGAGACTCAAGTTGAATCCCGATGACGCAGAAAATTTAAATCAATTTTTTCAATGTATGCGTGCCATGGATAACAATTTTTTTTACGAGATGGATTTAGACAACGAAGGCCGACTGAGGAACGTAATGTGGATTCACCCGTAAGCAGTTCTTGCATACCAACAGTTCCATGACGTGGTTTACTTCGATTCATCATACAAAGTTAACCAGAAAACCATGCAGTTTGCAACATTCGTGGGCGTGAATCACCATAATCAGTCAATTATACTTGGGGCTGGACGACTATCGCACGAAAACATCACAATACACAGGTGGTTATTCGGGAGTTGGGTGAAGTGTATGGGAGGAATCAAGCCACGTGCCATCGTAACTGATCAATGTGAGGGCATAGGGGCAGCCATAAGGGAAGAATTTCCTACCACAACCCATCGGCTGTTCCTATGGCGTATGTTATCAAAGGTGCGTTCAAAGTTTCAAGGAGTTAGAGAGAAGGATGCTGTTGTAGAGCAGTTCGAGAGCATCATCTACCGGTCTATGTCGGTCGTGGAATTCGAACGAAGATGGGACCAGTTCATTCATGATCCCCGTTTACAAGATAGGCAATGGCTTGAAAAAATCTATTCAAGAAGGAGCCAGTGGGTGCCGGTATACCTGAAGGACACGTTCTAGCTGGTATTAGCTCCACAAAGCGGAGCAAGTCAATCCCCCCATTCTTTGACAAGTTTATTAACAGAAATGCTGACCTTCAGACATTTGCGAAGCAGTACGAGGTAGCTATCAAATCCAAACTGGAGAAAGAGTTAAAAGAAGAAGAGAGTTCAAAGGATACCCGACTATTTAGTCTGACCGGCAGTCCCTGGGAAAAACAACTCCGTGCATGTCTTATGCGGAACATTTGTGATTTGCACAGAAAACAAATCCAAGAGTCGGTGAGTTGTATATATGTCGGGAGCAACGTGCAGGACGAAGTGGAGACTTTATCGGTGAGCATCACTGGAATGGGTTTAAACTACGCGGGGACTGACTACATCATGACTGTGGAATACAAACGGGACGGCCAGTATTTGGATTGCAGCTGAAAGATGTTCAACACTGATGGGATTATATGCAGACACATGATACTTGTGCTGCAAAAGTACGGAGTGCAGCGATTGAATGATAGGTACATACTGAGAAGATGGCGTGGACACATTAGTCGATCGCACTTGTAGGCTTATGTGTCTTCTGGTTATCCGCAAGGACTTAAGGGTATCTTCTACCAATGCGCGGAAAGAGCTATTCAATCTGACCAGTTGACAGACAAACTTAAGCTCGACCTCATGGCAAATTTTTTACAAGCCTAACAATTACGACCCTATCCCCGATGACATACATAATGTGGAGGACCATCGTAGTGATGCTCCCATCGTTGATCCTAACTTTCTGAGGAGCGAAGGAAGGCCTTGTCTGATCCGTGTTAGGGACAAATGGAACAAACGGCGCAGAGCAAATGGAAGTAGAGGAGGAAGGGGTGGAAGTAGAGGAGGAGCCAGCAGAGCAAGACGTGGTAGTGGTGGCGTTGATGCAAGCGATGGCAATGGTGGCGTTGATGCAAGCAGAGGCAATAGTGCGGTTGATGCAACAACTGGCAGTGGACGCAAAAGTGGAAGGGGTGGAAGTAGAGGAGCCTGCGGAGCAGGACGTGGGAGATGTGGGGTTGATGCAAGCAATGGCAATGGTGGCGTTGATGCTAGCAGAGGCGATGGTGCGGTTGATGCAACGAGTGGCGGTGGCAACGGTGGGGTTGATGCACGTCGAGGAAATTGCACAATTTGATGCAATCAGTGGAGAAGGTGATGATGCAAATGCCCAGTGAAGCCTTGTTTAAGCTTATTTTGTGCATTAAGAATTTTTCAATCAGTTTTAATTATATGATAGGCAATGATTTAAATATGTGGTTTTATCACATCTAACTTTACATTGTCGATGGGAATAGAATACAAACTAGAGCAGAGTAATAATTCTACAAGATGCATCAAATTCTGTCTCATTATTGTGTTAGATAATACTCCATTTAGTGTGGCCCACGATATTTGATTACCTCACTTTTATAAGGGGGATTTACAAAAATACACATACATCCTATTTTATTTACATGGCTCTACCCATTACATTTATACCCATAACTTATTTACACTCTATACCCATTAGTTAATTACCTTCTTATTTTGAGGCATAAAACAAGGAACTCAAATTCCTCTCTCTCCTCATATCTTGTATTATTTTTTCTCCATTTTTTGTCATTCTTTTCTCCTTCTCCGTTTTCACTATTCTTCTTTTTTTTTTCTTTTTTCCGTTTTTTATTCTTTTTTCTTTCTCTTGTTTCTAGCACTATTCATGTCTCCCCATTTTTTTTATTTTTTACTTATTTTCTTTCTCCGTAATAATATTATACTCATTTTTTTTTCTAATTCCAAAAAGGCATACTTTGTTGATAAACACAAAAATTGAAATATTATATTTGCTCGATAGTATCTCATACTTTTATTCCAACACTAGTGAGATGGATAGATGAGTGAATTTGAGGCGCTTCTAGTTAGATTGGCAGTTAGTGACAGTATGAATTTGTTTTTTGTTTTTTTTTTTATTTTTTTGTTGTGTTACCAAAAAAAGGTATAAGAAAAGAGTATATGATATACAAAAAAGGTATACTTCTTTAAAAATAATAAAAATTAAAATATTTATGTGCTCTGAAACATCTCGCACTTCGATCCAAACATAACAAGGTATACCGAAAGAGTATACAGTATATCAAAAAGGTATATTTTGTTCAAAATAACAATAATTGAAATACTCATTTGCTCGATAGCATCACACGCTTTGATCCAAACACAAAAGAATATAAAAAAGAGAATAGAATATACCAAAAAGGTATACTTCTTTATAAAATAATAAAAATTAAAATATCTATGTATTCTAAAATATTTTGCACTTCGATTCGAACACAAAAGGGTACCATAAGAGTATAAAATATACCAAAAGGGTATACTTTGTTCAAAACAACAAAAATTGAAATATTTATTCGCTCAGTAGCATGGCACACCTAGATCCAAGCACAAAAGGGTATACCAGAAGAGTATACAGTATACCAAAAGGGTATCCTTCGTTCAAAACAACAAAAACTGAAATATTTATTCGCGTGGTAGCATCACACACTTGGATCCAAACACAAAAGAGTATACCAGAAGAGTATACAGTACACCAAAAGGGTAAACTTTGTTCAAAACAACAAAAAGTGAAATAATTATTTGCTCGATAGTATCATCCACTTTGATCCAAACAATAAAAGGGTATATCAAAGAGTATACAATATACCAAAAAGGTATACTTCTTTAAACATAATAAAATTAAAATATCTATGTGTTCTAAAACATCTCGCACTTTAATCTGAACATAACAAGGTATACCAAAAGAGTATACAGTATAACCAAAAAGTATACTTTATTCAAAACAACAAAAATTGAAATATTTATTTGCTCGATAGCATCGCATACTTTGATCCAAACACAAAAAGATATACCAAAAGAGTATACAATATACCAAAAAGATATATTTTTAAAAAAAAAAAATAAAAATTAAAATATCTAGGTATTCTGAAATATCTTACACTTCGATCCGAACATAACACGGTATACTAAAAGAGTATACAGTATGCCCAAAAGCTATACTTTGTTCAAAACAACAAAAAATAAAATATTTATTTGCTCGATAGCATCGCACATTTTGATCCAAACACAAAAGCATATACCAAAAGAGTATACAATATACCAAAAAGGTATATTTCAATAAAAAATAATAAAAATATATTACACTTCGATCCGAACATAACAAGGTATACCAAAAGAGCATACAATATACCAATAAGGAATACTTTGTTCAAAGCAACAAAAATTAAAATACTTATTTACTCGATATCATCGTACACATTGATCCAAATACAAAAGGTATACCAAAAGAGTATACAATATACTAAAAAAGCATATTTTTTAAAAAATAAATAAAAATTAAAATAACCATGTATTATTAAATATCTTGCACTTCGATCCGAACATAACAAGATATACTAAAAGAGTATACAGCATGCCCAAAAGGTATAATTTGTTCAAAATAACAAAAATTAAATTATTTATTTGCTCGATAGCATCTCACACTTTGATTCAAACACAAAAAGATATACTATAATACAATATATCAAAAAGGTAAACTTCATAAAAAATAATTAAAATTAAAATATCTATCTATTATAAAACATCTTGTACTTCGATCCGAACACAACAATGTATACCAAAAGAGTATATAGTATACCAATAAGGTATACTTTATTCAAAACTACAAATATTGAAATATTTATTTGTTCGATAACATCATACACTTTGATCCAAACATAAAAGGATATACCAAAAGAATATACAATGTATTAAAAAGGTATACTTTTTAAAAAATAATAAAAATTAAAATATCTATATATTTTGAAACATGTCGCACTTTGATCCGAACATAACAAGGTAAATGTCTCCCATTTAAATATTAATTTTTTTTTAAAAAAGAAACTACTTAGCCACGGTTGAACATTGATTAATATAAAAATAGTAAAAAATAAAAATCAAATTAGCCACGGGTTAAACGTGGCAAATGTTAATTAGATCTTTAAATCTGCAACTTGTTAGCCAAAGTTTTAAATAAGTCGTTAGATACAGTGAAGCCGTAGCTAAATTCCGTCGATAGCCTCGGTTATTTAGCTACGGTAAAACCGTGGCTAAAAGTCGAACTTTTGTAGTGTGGGTAGTCCGTGTAAATATTTATGCTAAAATGGGTATGAGGTGAAATGAAGTTTAAAATGGGTAAAAATATGTAATATTTTATAAAATGTGGGCATGTAGTGTAAAAAGCCCCTTTTATAATTCATGTTACCCCAGGCCCACTCATTCCTTTATCTTCTTCTTCCCACCCCACCCTCTACTCCCTACATTCTTCACTCACAGAGTTAGCAGAATCCAACTATTCATTTTCCAGACCTCTTTATCTTCCTCCATTGTTTCACGGCCTGCATCTTCTTAACTGCTGTTTTTGTCTCTTTGAATTTCAATAAACAGTGCTGAAGAACGAGTTCTGATTTCAAAAAGGAAAATTAAAAAAAAACTACAAAGAACAATTCACGACTCACACAAATCTAATTTCAGGTTCACTATAAAAGGATTTCAACACTAACAAAGAACAATATGACAAAATAAATAAATTATTATCTTGGTCAAACTAGTTACACAAAATTTCAACTAAATAACATGATGAAAGCAGAATGGTCGAACTCGTTAACTTAAACTCTATTTGCTTCAAATATGAAAGGTCTAGGAAAAACAGTTGTAAATAAAACAACCTCGCACAATTGTGACGTGGAATGCGAGGCTCATTGTAGAATTTTTCCTGAAGCAGAGTTATAATTATAGGTCGAAAAAATAGAACGAAATTGAAAGCAACTGTAAGCAACGACAGCATTGACACTACTAGAAAAGATCACAAACAAAAATATCGGTAAAGATCAGAAACAAAAGTACAACCCATGGTCTTCATAGGGACCGCACCAGAATTCTCTACATGATGAGCATGACAAGAAAAAGACTCTCTAACTCAACAATATTCTCAAACACGTCTTGTAATAGTTACCTTTTATATTGGATTAATTTCTTCATCTGGCCAACGCCGAGATTTCCAAGTTGTTGGACGCTCTGATCAAATTCATAAACAGGAAACAGCGTATTATATAACAAAATGGGCTACATATTGAACAATGTTATGGTAATGATTGAAATTTAAGTTACACAACGGGCGTCCGTCTTCTTCGTATCGGATTTCAATCTGTCGAGCATGTAATCGAAGAAATATGTTTGTTGCGTCGTTCTTTTTATTTCATAAAAGGTCTGTGAATGGGCGGTATGGTGTTGAAATTGGGGGGAATCTGACCTTTTTGGGATGAAAAATTATGGTATTGGATTTTCGATTTCTGCTTGTTGAAACGGGATAAAAGTGGATGTTTGGGGGGAATAAGAGGGAGACATCGCTTTCCCCCTAAAGTTTAATTTTAAAAATATTTCCTCCACAAACCCGCCCACTCTATTCCCGAATTTTCCTTCGTTTTCCCCCCACATCTTCCCTCTCTCTTTTTTCCGCCGAATCGTCAGGCACTTGACCAAAAAATGACAGCCTAAGAGCACAAATGTAAAATGAGAGTTGTTTAAACAACCTAGGATATGAAGCTTGATCGATGGTGATACAAAAGGAGAGGGATAATTAATAGGGTCAAAGGAGATAATTTTACTTTAGAAAAAGAAATTCAAATTGTATAGGTAAATGTAGAGGATAACTATGTTAGTAAACATAGAAAATTTCAAAAACAACATTTTAATTTCAGTTATTTATATTTTCATTGATAATAGCATAATTTGATTATAATTCTATTTATTCTTATAACTAGAATCCATAGGCTAACAACAAAATTTTAACCACAGGCTTAGTGTATGAAAAGTCTTCAAAGATAAAAATGATAAACCAATTTAGAGTCAATGATGTCATGATGTGTTACATTCATTAATACGTAAAAATTGATCCATAACAAATTCAAATTTAAAAAACGATTAGAGAACGTGCCCGCACAAAGCGCGGTCTAGAAGAACAACAAAAATAATAGAATTACTTCAAATATTTAATTTTTAAATTTACTTATTAATCTAAAAATCAAAGGTACAAAAAAATACACATAATAAAATATAGAAAGAAATAACGATAACACCAAGTTTGTCCCTTGTTATCAAATTTTCTCTTCCGTTAACCCCTCTCTCCTATATTTCCTTCTTTTCCTTTTGTTTCCTTCTTCATTCTTCTTCCCGTAATCTTAAGACTATCAATGCGGTAAAGCATCTCCTCTCAAAACATAAATAAATCCTACTATTTGATGTGAAATTCCAAGAAACATACTTCTCTCTCCAAATATTCTTCCTGCCATTTGGTCACTTTGCGTTTATTTCTAGTTTTTTCTTTTATTTATGTGGAGAAATTACTTATGAGAAACAATTGTTCAACACTAAATTTGAGGTTGTTTGTGAATATGAAGAGGAATAAAAAATAGCTATTTTTGGTCATGTTGTTAGAAGCTCGGTGATGGTTCGAAGGAGAATACATGATTATTTGTGCTTAGTGAAATCATTTTTATGCTATTTATAGGTGAATTTATAATTATAGACAATATAATAGAAAACTCGTTTCGATCGTTTCAATGGTAGATAATGTCGTATACGTTTAGCACTCTATTCTTTAATTTTAGTTATTCTCCATATAAGCAATTATTATCTATTATGCACGTAATGCCTTAGGAAGGGAAAAAGAGCAACGATAATAGAGATTTTTGGTTATTTCACATTTTGGTGTGAATAGTAATCAAAGAATTATACCACATTTCACGTGCTTGGTGTAGTCTCTAAAATAAAATATTTACTTTTGCCAAAAGAATTAATAAAATATATTCACATTTCTATAATGGAACTTCTTTTCTACATAATTTGATCAAAATTTCATTGTTTATGAGACTCATATTTCAGGTAAGAATGATCTAAAAAAATTTAAAATGTTGATTTTATTTACACCTTTGAATTTAATCAAATTCAAATAAAATGAAATCTCAGCTCTTAACATAATATAGTACCCCAAATAAACTGAGAAACCTCAATTGCAACTAAGGAGTTACTGCATTTTTCAAAAACTTTGGCGTAAGGAGACCGACCGTCAACATATCTTCTAGAAAGAAACCCTATTTTTCATTCTTCCCACTCCCATTTCTTTGTGCGCTATCTTTTAAAAATAAATTTATCACATGAGATCCGACCATTTGAAAAATGCAACATGCAAAGCATACAAAAAAAGTCGAACAAATTTAAATGAGTGAGAGGATTATTAGTTGGAGCACAATAAATTTAAAAAAATCAACTAAAACTGATCAGTAACAAGGACTTTTGAAACATCAATAAGTTTTAGAGATAAATCTCACTTGTTCAGCGTAATCATATACTTGTCGCACCTATCTCTTTATTTTCTTGCCTCCGCTTTAATTGTACAAACTGGAGCATTTAACAATTGTTACAAAGAGTAAAAAAAATCGGAACATCTAATATCAAAATAAAGCAAGAAACTTGCACAAACATTCATACTCAAATCCTTAAGGGTCCAAATTGAAAATAGCAGATCATAGAAGTGAAGCATACCAGTTGAGTTCATGAATTGATAGATACGTAAATAAACGAAACAATGATTGGCCAAAACGTCGTGAATATTGAAGTATTGCAAAACTTAAGAATCTACCAAAAACTCAAATGCACAACACATAAAATTGCATGTTCCAATAATCATTCAATCATTATTACTTCATAGAGAAATTAATTACCTCAAAAAATAAATAAAGAGGTTGCTGAAGAACTTTCGTAACTACTGTAACTTTGGACTTGAAAATTGTATCTCCTTTGTAGTGTGGATAACGTGGACAACAATCACACCAATGTACGTTAATATGAAAATTTATTTGATCTAACCATCAGCCTGCAAGTTCACAAAGCACCACTTTTAGAACATTGATAGCAATATACTGAAAATTACCTGTGCATATTTTGCTTTGACATAGGAGTTATCACCAACATAAATCTTAGGATTAACACGATAACTCCATTATTTTATCCCGTTTGCAGCTATTGATTTCATCAATCCAAATATATACACATTTGAATTTCTTTACATTACGTAAACTTGACTGTTTCTTTATTTT
Source organism: Petunia secreta (assembly GCA_029990175.1). NCBI lineage: Eukaryota > Viridiplantae > Streptophyta > Magnoliopsida > Solanales > Solanaceae > Petunia > Petunia secreta. The sequence continues at coordinate 1,045,673 of JARKIP010000156.1, forward strand.
GAATATGAATGCTCACAAATTAAGAATTAAATATAGAAGGGGTGGGGAAATGTTTGGTCAGTGAAGGAGCCGTTTCTAAAGAACCATTTCTAATTATGATTAATTGGTCATTACTATATTATAATGATTAAAATTCTCCCTACATTTAAATGCATGGAGAAAACAAATAAATGAGAAGCTTTTTGGTTAAAAATTTGTTAAAACTAAAACTATGGTTGCTAATGACAAAAAACAAAAAAGGCAAATGATTTGGGGGACAATATGTTGTTTTTTGGAATGTGAAGAGTGTGAAATAGGAAATGGGTGAAAAGGTGAAAAGGTTCCTTTTATAAGAGAAATGTATTTTCTCCCATAATGGTAGAGGAAAAAGGCTTTTGTTGGGTTTAAATAGAGAAGTGCTTCTTCAAACTTTAAAAGGGTTGAGAAGAAGGGGAGCCTTGCGCCGTCGTCATCGCTCGTCTGGGCTTCGGCTTCGGCTTCGAATTTGGTCAAATGACTGATTGACTTAATTTTTTGGACCAACAAAAACTAAAAATATTAAATAATATTAATATTTAATATTTCATCAGAATTCAATTTGAATTCATTTCCTCTCTGTTAATATTTTCCCGTTACATTATTAAAGCCAGCCATTAGTGTGGTTGTTTCTGTAACAGTCACATTTAAAAGGTGGTGTCTTTTCAATTTCAGCTTTCCCTTGGCTATAAATACGTGTCCTTCTTCAGACTTTTTCCTCACCAAAAATCTGACTATCTCCTCCCTTTCTTCTGCGTAAAAACAGTAAGTGTCGTGTAATTTGCACAGCTTTTTTGAGTTCGCGGAGTTCTACAGTTTGAAGTGCCACTACCATACAACTGTAATCCCATTCCATCCTGGGAGGAATTAACCCGTTAACCTTGGGCAACAATGAGGGGGTTAGATTCCTTAAGGAGACACAAGAAACTTGTGGACTCGGGATTGTCCGATGTATATTATTTATATAATTCTGTTCTCGTATTTCTTGATAATTTTTTAACGCAGGATTAACAATAATTTGATCGAATGATTAGGACGTCACTGTGATTTCATAGTGTACACTAAGGCTTTATTTGGCATTGTGGTTGTGTGTTCTCGACCCCAACATCATATATTGTGTTAGTCCTGCATTTAAAAATATCAGAAAATACGACAAATATAAATATATAAACAATATATATCGGACAATCCCGATCTCACAAGTTTCTTGTGTCTCCTTAAGGAATCTAACCCCCTCACTGTTGCCCAAGGTTAACGGGTTAATTCCTCTTAGGATGGAACGGGATTACAGCTCTACGATAGTGGCATTTCAAAGTGTAGAACTCGTCGAACTCAAAGAAACGGAGCAAATCACACGACACTTATTGTTTGTATGCAGAAGAAGGGGAGGAGATAGTCAAATTTTTGGTGAGAAAAAAGTTTGAAGAAGGGCACGTATTTATAGCCAGGGGAAGGTTGAAATTGAAGAGACACGACCTTTCAAATATGGCTGTAACAGAAACAACCACACTAATGGCTGGCTTTAATAAGGTAACGGGAAAATATTAAAAGAGAGGAAATGAATTTAGATTGAATTCTGATGGAATATTAAATATTAATAATAAAATATTAATAATTATTTAATATTTTAGTTTTTATTAGTCCAAAAAATTAAGTCAATCAATCATTTGACCAAATCCGAAGCAGAAGCCCAGACGAGCGATGACAACGGCGCGAGGTTCCCCTTTTTCTCAATCCTTTTAAGAGTTAGAAGAAGCACTTTTCTATTTAAACCCAACAAAAGCCTTTTCCTCTACCATTATGGGAGAAAGTGCATTTCCCTTATAAAAGGAACATTTCCACCATTCCACCCATTTCCTATTCAGACTCTTTACATTCCAAAAAACAACATATTGTCCCCCAAATCATTTGCCTTTTTTGTTTTTTGTCATTAGCTACCATAGGTTTTATTTTAACAAATTTTTAACCTACGCTTAGTGTGTGAACTTTTTTAACCGCATCACATGACTAGAAAATGTGATATTGACGAAATAATCATTGAGAAAGTTGTTAGAAGAACAATCAGAAATACAATACGAATTTATTAATTTCAAGTTCTCTTCAACACGTCTTGAATTTCCTTCTTTTCCAGGTATTTGGAGATTTTAGCGCATTGAATGTGCAAGTATTAAATAGTTAGACGTTATGAGTTTTAATAAGGGTAGTTGAGGTTATGGTATTTATTTTGGGGTTATGGTATTTAAATTTGTTATTAATGAAATGTCATTGCATGCCCTTTTATATGGAGTTTTGCAAGTGAAATTTTTTAAATACTTCTCCTAAACCATAGTTTCAGTCTTCCTTCTAGAAACTAATTGTTGTAGTAATAAAATTCTCAAAAATATGATGAACCAAAAGCGGCGTCTACTGGACCTTCCAACAGTAATTGTAGATTCAATAATCTAGAAGTTCATGGAATCCAACTCGGTTGTTGTTGATATCTCAATTTTGAGGTTAGTGTGAGTTCAACAATGATCTGCTGTTACTTGCCACGATGTTACCATGCATGCATTTTACAATTGCAGGTGCCACCGTACTCGTAAGTTGGTGTTTACAGGCAATTTCAACGCTACCTGCCTCTGGAGAAGATCATGGATAAATTGCAAAACTGCGACCATGCAAATCTTAAATTTCTATCTGGTTTAAGCCGCAAAGGAATTGCTTATGCCATCCTACTTTTGGGGACTCGTCTGTTTTTTTATTTCCGGTAACGAGGAGGGGTTACCCTATATGGCCCTAGTAGCGATAATTCGGGTGACGCCCAAGTCGCTAATTGTTCGGTTGAGGCCCAAGCAAAGTACAATTATGGCATTGCATTGTTGATGTTTTATAGAGAAGATAATCATGGGATGAAAGTGCTGTTGAGTCTATTAAACGAGCCCGACGGAAGAACTACGGCATTTGAATGCAGATGTCGTCTCATAAGGATGATAGGTTCAGGCAACTGCTGCGGCAAATTTGAAATGACTAGACGTTGTGAGAGAGTAGGATCGGGGCACCAGAATAGTCTTAGGATATACCAATGCAACCACCTTCCATGGCGAGTCTCCTGTGAACTATGCCTAATAGACTTTGAAACTACGAAATTAACCTTTGCCAAGTATTTCTCTGAGATACGGTCTCCATATCATTTATGTCCATATTCAGGTGATGCAGGCTCTAGTTCAAGTTTGGATAATTAGGTGTGGAGATGTAGTAATGACTTATACTTCTACTCCATTTAGTCATAGTGCTTTGTTATTACTTCTAATCATGTTAGGTTTTCCTTGTTATTCATGTTATGTTTTCCATTTGTTTGTATTAATAATTTAGTTAGTTTAATTTCATAGAAATTTCATTATTAGCAACATTACACCGAGAACTAGACCATTTTCACTACTCAATACGATATATTGTGGTCGTACAAGACAATTGATTATTAATAAGAATAATATTCTTTAATATTAATACAACGTTTTAACCAGTCAATAATTTCACTAATTTTGTGGTTGGGACGCTGGCGGCGACAGTTGGGGAGATGCTGGTTGAAACGACCTCAGTCAGTCGTTTCGGAAGTTAGGACTCCGATTGGCGTGTAATTTTAAAATATTCGTAATGTCCATTAGGATCTGTCTGTAAAATTTGAGCTAAATCAGACCTCGTTTGGTAGGCATGAGAAGAAGGTTTCAGCTTTTAGCGTCGATAAATATTAAAAAGAGATTTTCGAGCTCGATTTTGGCGAATGAGCTCCGATTCAAAATTCGAAAGCGTCGTTGGGTTCGTATGATTATTTATAACTTTTGTGAATTTTCGGAAGTGAATTTCGATGTTGTTCGGCTAGTTTCCGCTAAAATGTCGAAAGTTAAATAATTTGACTTTTTTCATTTAAATTCGCATCTTGAGTTATTTAACTCCCGAAACTCAAGATACGAATTTAAATGAAAAAGGTCAATTTATTTAACTTTCGGCATTTTAGCGGAAACTAGCCGAACAATATCGAAATTCACTTTCAAAAGTTTACAAAAATCACAAATAATCATACGAACCTAACGGCGCTTTCGGATTTCGAATCGGAGCTCATTCGGCAAAACCGAGCTCGAAAATCTCTTTTAAATATTTATCGCCAATAAAAACTGAAACCTTCTTCCGATGCCTACCAAACGAGGTCTGATTTAGCTCAAATTTTACAGACAGGTTCTAATGGACATTACGAATATTTTAAAATTATCGGCACGCCAATCGGAGTCCTAACTTCCGAAACGACTGACCGAGGTCGTTTCAATCTCCTCCACTTAAACTCTTGTTCGTCCTCGAACGAGCCTAAATCTAAAGCAAGATTCACGCTGATAACAAAAGAACTTGCACGACCTTCATGAACTATCCCACTGAAGTTTTTCATGATTACAGAATTAAAAATATAACACGAACACCGAACTCTTGGAATAAAACATATCTGGATAATATGATAACACCATTGCCCGGATTATTCTGACTATACTGATCCTTCCTCGATCACGAGAGGAGAATTCTACATTTTTGAAACAAAGATACACAAAACTTTGAATGTGTTAACATGATTCAGCCGATAATTATGCTCATATAGAACGGGTAGATGGACCTAAGAATTAGCTTACCCTTCAGCAATGCCTTAGAGATTTAATATTATGATTCGGTATCAATTGGAGGAAGACTCCTCCACTTAAAGCATAAACTCATACAACTAATTTGAATAGAAATAGTCATCCTCGCACAACCTGCTGGATTAAAGAAGACCTAGCTAAAAGCTGAACGTAGGCAGACCTAAGCTACCAACTACTCTTTCGAGTTGCCAAACAGCTGCAACTCTCAAGTTCACAACTCCATACCTTTGCAGTAAACATCACCGCCTGATGGATAGTACTTCTATATAAAAATTTCGGCAGGGCTTCCCCTGAAACTGGATGATCCGCAAAACAGAACCAGCGCTATACTATACACGGGAATGGATACCCGGATAAACTAATATCCAAAATAATAATATGCTTACCCGGCTACAATAACACGTACTCTGGCTCAACACAGTGAACGTCACAAGCGGCTACCAATCGCCCAAGATCACTAGTGCCGGACGAAGAAGAAATGGAAATGGATCGAGGATAGAAATAATTAGAGCTTCAGGAAGCTCATCTTTTTATTTGCTTGGCTCCCAGAGCTACACTACTTCTGAGTCAGGCTAACCAAAGAATCGCAATTGAAGAGATAGACATTAAATAAGCTTTATGGAAAAACAACCATACCAATTTAACCTCCCAATAAGAAGGAAACTCTAATAATTTACCAGAAAATCCTTTTATAACCCAGATAAGCTCATAGGATAACATGACTTTACTAGCATTTTGAACTAAGAGGAGATACGTAGATCGAATATTACTTACTTATCACTTTGCACCGGAAGAGATGATAACACTTTCTGATGGTGACAAATAAGAATCCCATCATCCTACCGACACTGAGTTCCAAAGAGAGGTAGACTGACTTGACATTATAACAGAATGAGGCACAACAAGATGCAAAGCAAACAATACCGATATTCACTCACAAATCTCTCACAATTAAACAAGATAAACTAGTAGGGTCATAATAAATACCAAGAATAAATCATATCAGAAGCTCACTCCTCTACCGCAACCGATTCTTAATAAAAAAACGACATCCAAGAAAACCATCGAAACATGATAAGACACACCCTTTCCAGATCGATCAAAAGAATCAAACCTTACTCACATTTAAGAGAAGAAGAAAAACTTGGGTCTACTACATCGGATGCCTCAGCATCCTGCCAGCAGTTCACAGAACTGCCTCTGCGGTTGAGCTGAGCCGGTACCCTAATAATCACCTTTTGAAGAACCACTGCACTCTCGACCTCTATTGGATGGTGGCATATATCTGGTTGATTAAGATCTAAATTAAATCCCCCGCGACTGTGCAGTTGCCTAATGATGAGAGAAAGGACGACTGCCTACTTGCATGAGGGCAAGAAGAAAGACGGATTGTTGATAGCTATAAAGAGAAAAACTGGGTCTGATCTTGACGAACTACTGGTGCACTCTAAGAGTCACGTGACACAAGCTGAGATAATCTGGAAGGTGACCTCCCGAAATAATCAAAACTCTTACCTTCAAACGAGGTACCATGGTTGCCCACTAGGGCCACAAGATCTCTCGCTCTCCCCGCTCTAACTTATGGTATGCCTAATACCTTTGAGCAATATCAACAACGACATCAAATGAGATCCCGACCTCAATCTCTCGAGCCATCTGGGATCTCAAGGAAGGAGAAAGGTCATCAATAAATCTTTTAATCTCTCGAAAGGCTCATGGACTAGTTCTAATGCATATTCAGCCATTCTATAGAATTCATACGCATATTCTGGAACACCAACAGGACAACCGACAGGCTACCCTATCCAACCCACTCAAACTGGCAACACTTTTCATCTCGCTCGCTACTCGAAAGGTACTTTTCCACGACCCAGAAGAAAAATCGAACCAAGTTAGCTAATAAGAGAGCGGTCCATCAATTCAACACTGGACCCCTGACACTGGAAAGAAGAATAATCAACACCATACCGCTCGATATAATCAAGAGTCTAAAGGATACGCTGACATCATTATATTTTAAAAAGAATCATGAGGTTTATCTGATGCATTGCTTAAGAATATCGGAAGGTTCAACCGCGTAAAATAATGCAACTTCTTCGGACACTCGGACCGAACTGATACCTCGGCTGGCTAACAAGTCAGAACAATTAGAGGTACAACACATGCTACCTCCTAAATATAATTTACTGCAGCAATATTAAGAACCAAAAAAAAAAAAGGAGCTCCCTGAGATCGAACGTCTGCACATGCGGAAACCTGATAGGCTGCCCAGCGAATAATAGGTTCTTACGGTATCTGCGTCGCCAAGATTCTCGTAAAGCATCATAGAGAGCCAAGGGAACTGCAAGGCACTGCTCCCTTGCCCATCGCGAGCTCGTACAGCTGGGACCTCCATAACTAGATCGTCAGCACGATCAAAACTCTCGGGGCTTCGTCAGTGCTAGCCCCACGCTAGACTGCTTCGTCTTGAACTCGTATCGTTTGCTGATTTGTCACACGAGGGTTCACATTTACCACGAAGGAATTAACGAAAATACTTTTGCATCCTAGACCGACGCACGATCAGAACGAAGGAAGTGAAACTTCCTAAATGCCATTATAGCCCCTCGTAGATAAGTACGGACGTCTACGTACCCATCAGCGAGACTCTACTAGACACTGTCTTTGTCTGGATAGACTCTAAATCGGGCTCTGATACCAACTGACACGAACGGGAATCCGGTTAGGCCGTGCGGGCACCCGACATCCTCCCCTAAACCCGTCGGCCGAACCCTTACCAATTAAATTAGGAAAATAAATATAATAATTCATAAATAAGGACAAGACTTAAAACAAAAACACAGACATACTGATACCTCTAGCTGTACAAAAGAAATTACAGCTGACTACCCAACATACTAGGTTTGGGGCTATCCAGACCCGACATCTAAGAGTACAAAAGAAGACAGATACCTCCTGAAGGGAGCAAATTGCAACTGAAATAATGAACAATAAACTGGTGGCCATCCGGAATAAAAGCTGGCTCACCCTGACAGCTGAAGTCGTCTTCGCTCCTTCACAACGTGGCAAACTAAATCCTGAAGCGAACCTGTCGAAACGAAATAGATAGACAAGAAACAAACAACAAAAAAGGGTGAGTCAAAAGAACTCAATAAGTGGGGCAGACTAGCCAACTCAAAAAAAAAAGGATAGCTAGCCAGGGAGAAAAGAAACAAATAAACCAGATTCCTCTTATTTAAATTATGAAAAGGCAGAGCCAGATAATTACTAGAAACACGTATGGAATTGCAAACTATTCAACAACCAGGAACGTAAGACAGCCAGAACATATAGGTATCCCGAACGCATCAACCATCAGAAATACATCCTGTTGCAGCTTGCAACCTGATCCATATATTCATTCTGTTGCGGCGTGCAACCCGATCCATATATTCATACTGTTTCGGCGTGCATCCCGATCCCCGCAACTTAGAATACGAGCCAGAAATATATAGGCAAACTGTAATATGTCCACAACATGGTGTACATACCGCATTGATAAAACACAATATCATACACACAATAGTCAGTATGCGGTGCAATGAGATGGGATGAATGCGGCATGATGCAATGCAGTCACATACTCTTGATACCTATCTCCGGCGCGGGACTCTCATCGTCTACCAGGAGATATATGCAATAATGACCCTTCACCGGCTCGGGACTCTCATCGATTACCGGGAAGTATATGCAATTATGACCCTTCGCCGGTGCGGGACTCTCATCGTCAACCGGGAAGTATATGCACCGGTGCGGGACTCTCATCGCAACCGGGAAGTATATGCAATAATGACCCTTCGCCGGTGCGGGACTCTCATCGCCAACCGGGAAGTATATGCAATAATGACCCTTCACCGCTGCGGGACTCTCATCGCCAACCGGGAAGTATATGCAATGCTCAAAACCACCAAAGTACAACGCTCAGATACTCAATGCAATACCAGCAACAGGGCATAACATATAATATACAATGTAAATCCAAAGCTAAGGCGTAATGAGTACGCCTATCGGCAGCTACAAACGTAAGGAACACGTGGTAGAAAATCCGCGAGGCCAAGTGCCTCCAAAGAAATGGATATAAACACTTACCTCTCTCAAAAGTTAGCATTGCGACCAACAACCGCGTTATTTTTTTGAATTCATTGCCGAACGATCCCACTGTGATCAATAAGCAGAAAAATATATTAAATAAGGCTAAAGGCTTCATTCCCCACATCTTAGGGTAATCCAGGTAGGAACCTGATACCCTGTTCGCATACGCAATACGCAGGCCAAGCCTATATACATGGTTTAAAGTCCCATAACCAAACCCTAAATAAATTATATTTATGTGTTGCCCATAACTCACTGAGTATGAATATATAATCATTTCCATCATCGGGGTCCAATTGACCCTTTAAACTATCAATTTACGTCATTAGGGAGATGTCTAATATCCCTATTTTTACCGTAAAAATATATTCAAACACACGTAATAAGCTAAGATAATGAGTTAACATCATTACCTGAAGATTTGGGGTAGAAATTCCACTATTTTTCCACTCTTTTTTCCCTTTTTTCCTCTCTTTTCTAATTTTTTTATCTCCTATGTATCTAGTTCAAATGTTTCTGCGTACATATGTACTTGATGATGCTAAGGGATTTAGCTTAACCGACAATGTAATTTTGTTTTTTTTGTTTTTTTATAAATAAATTCGCTACGACGATTAAAATTAAAATGGAACCCTAGAGAAGGCGAAATGATTCCAAATTTTTCAAGTAAGCAATACAAAATATATGTAACATACTCGCGAAGACGGAGCTCAAATCGGACTCCGGAAACTCAAGATACGAATTTAAATGAAAAAGGTCAAATTATTTAACTTTTGGCATTTTAGCGGAAACTAGCCGAACAATATCGAAATTCACTTTCAAAAGTTTACAAAAATCACAAATAATCATACGAACCTAACGGCACTTTCGGATTTCGAATCGGAGCTCATTCGGCAAAACCGAGCTCGAAAATCTCTTTTTAATATTTATCGCTAATAAAAACTGAAACCTTCTTCCGATGCCTACCAAACGAGGTCTGATTTAGCTCAAATTTTACAGACAGGTTCTAATGGACATTACGAATATTTTAAAATTATCGGCACGCCAATCGAAATCCTAACTTCCGAAACGACTGACCGAGGTCGTTTCAACTTTACTTAGCCATGAAGTAATTCTAAACCTCAAGCTATAGACGAAATTGAAGGTAGCATAACGTTACCTTAATCGCGTAAAGCGTTTTGACGCAATTTGTCTTTAATTTCGAGTTAAGATTGACGTCCATCCTTCAAAATCATAAATTTTGCTCAACACTTAATAAGAGAACTGTTTCTCTCTTTGTATTTCTGGAAAATGACGAGAGGGGAAAGGAATTTTCCTTTTATACTTGAAACATTTCAGTTTTAGTCCTCTTTTACGCTTATGTCCCTCTTTCTGGCCGGACTTCTATTGTTCATATCTTTTTATCTATATGTTGTATAAAAAAAACCGTCAAAAGTATTGGAAACTACACTCCAAGACCTTCAATTTGGTATATGATATGTCCCCAAAAGAATTCATATAACACACAAAATTAATTGCTGAAAAAGCTTCGTTAAAAGGCAATTCCTTAGTCGGTTTTTCCGCAACTTAAATCCGATTTTTCCCAAACTTTATATTCAATATATAAACATCTTATATGGTAATATTATGACTTTAAACTCACTTAAATCATTCTTAATATGTCATTAGAATGATATACGTCACTTTGGACATACGGGGTGTAACAGTATATTACATATATTTTGTATAGCTTGTATGCAAAAGTTTTAATTATTTCGAATATCGTAGAATACCGTTTTAATTTTTGTCACGAAAAGAAAATAAAAAAAAAAAGAAAAAAAGAGAAAAAGACAAAAACAGAAAGAAAATGAATGTTGACCTTGGCGGTGGATTCTAACGGATATATATATCCCTTAGTTCTTATTACAGCATTGAAAACAGAATCGGAACAGAGAAAAATGAAATGACGCAGTGGAAAAAAAATGCCAGAAAATGCGAAAACAGCTGGTGAAAAATTATTATTTTTACCCCGAAGCATTCAGGTAATGATCTTCATGCATTATTTGAGTTTATTACGTGTGTTTGAATATTTTTTAACGGTAAAACATGGAATATTAGACATCGTTTTAATAAGTTCAATTAATAGTTTAAAGGGTCAAATAGACCCCAATAATGGAATTGATTATATATTCGTACTCAATGAGTTATGGGCAACATATAAATGTAATTAATTTAGGGTTTGGTTATGTATGCGGTATGTAAACCATGTTGTGGAAATATCTTAGTTTGCCTATATATTTCTGGCTCGTATTCTGGGTTGCGAGGATCGGGTTTCACATCGCAACGGTATAAATATATGGATCGGGTTGCATGCTGCGACAGTATGAATATATGGATCGGGTTGCACGCCGCAACATGATGAATATATGGATCGAGTTGCACGCTGCAACATGATGTATTTCTGATTGTTGATGTGTTCGGGATACCTATATGTTCTGGCTATCTTACGTTCCTGGTTGTCAATGAGTTTGTGATTCCATACGTGTTTCTAATTATTATCTGGTTCTGCCTTTTCATAATTTAAATAAGAGGAATTTGGTTTGTCTGTTTCTTTTCTTCCTGGCTAGCTATCCTATTCTTTGAGGTGGCTAGTCTAGTCTGCCCCAGTTATTGAGTCCTTTTGACTCACCCTTATTTGTTGTTTGTTTTTGTCTATCTTTTTCGTTTCGACAGGTTTGCCCCAGGATTGAGTTCACCACGTTGTGAAGGAGCGAAGACGACTTCAGCTGTCAGGGTAAGCCAGCTTTTATTCCGGATGGCCACCAGTTTATTGTTTATTATTTCAGTTGCAGTTTGCTCCCTTCAGGAGGTATCTATCTTCTTTTGTATTCTTAGATGTCAAGTCTGGATAGCCCTAAACCTAGTATGTTGGGTAGTCAGCTGTAATATCTTTTGTACAGCTTAGAGGTATCAATAGGTTTGTATTTTCTTTAAAGTCTTGTTCTTATTTATGAGTTGGATTTATATTTATTTTCCTAATTCAGTTGATAAGGGTTCGCCCGACGGGTCTAGGGGAGGATGTCGGGTGCCCGCACGGCCTAGTCAAAAATTTGGGTCGTGTCAGTTGGTATCAGAGCCCAGTTTAGAGTCTATCCAGACTAAGACAGTGTCTAAGTAGAGTCTCGCTGATGGGTACGTAGACGTCCGTACTTATCTACGAGAGGCTATGATGGCATTTAGGAAGTTTCACTTCCTTCTTTTCTGATCATGCGTCAGTCTAGGATGCAAAAGTATTTTCGTTAATTCCTTCGTGGTAACTGTGAACCCTCGTGCGACAAATCAGCAAACGGTATGAGTTCAAGACGAAGCAGTCTAGCGTGGGGCTAGAACTGACGAAGCCCCGAGAGTTTTTTCATCGTGCTGACGACCTAGTTACGGAGGCCCCAGTTGTACGAGCTCGCGATGGGTAAGGGAGCAGGGCCTTGTGGTTCCCTTGGCTCTCTACGATGCTTTTACGAGAATTTTGGCGGCGCAGATATCGCAAGAACCTATTATTCGCTAGGCAGCTTATCTGGTCGCCGCACATGCAGATGTTCGGACTTGAGAGCTCTTTTCTAGTTCATGATGTTGCCCCAGTAAAATAAGTTTCACAGGCAGCATGTGTTGTGCCACTAATTATTCTGGCTAGTTAGCCAGCCGATGTAACAGTTCGGTCCGAGTGCACAAAGAGGTTGCATTATTTTACGCGGTTGAACCTTCCGATATTCTTAAGCAATGCATTAGATAAACCTCGTTATTCCTTTTAAAATAAAATGATGTCAGCATATCCTTCAGGCTCTTGTTATATCGAGCGGTATGGTGTCGATTATTCTGTTTTCCAATTTCCGAGGTCCAGCGTTGAATTGGTGGACCGCTCTTTATTAGCCAACTTGGTTCCATTTTTCTTCTAGATTCATGGAAAAGTTCCTTTCGAGTAGCGAACGAGATGAAAAGTGTTGCCAGTTCGAGTGGATTGGATAGGGTAGCCTTTCGGTTAGCCTGTTGGTTTCAGAATATGAGATTGAATTCTATAGAATGACTGAATATATATTAGAACTAGTCCCTGAGCCTTTCGAGAGAATCAAAGATTTATTGATAACCTTTCTTTTTCTTTGAGATCCCAGATAGCTCAAGAGATTGAGGTTGGGACTTCATTTGATGCCGTTGTTGATATTGCTCAAAGGTATTAGGCATACCATAAGTTAGAGGGGGAAGAGTTAGAGAGGGAGAGCAAGAGATCCCGTGGCCCTAGTGGCTAACCATGGTACCTCATTTGGAGGTAAAAGTTCTGATTATTTTGGGAGGTCACCTTCCAGGTTTTCTCAGCTTGTGTTACGTGATTCTTAGAGTGCGCCAGTAGCTCGTCAAGATCAAAATTAGTCTTTTCTTTATAGCTATCAACAATCTTTCCAGCTTCCACTTTTCAGCAAAAAGGTGGTATCATTGTCGTGAATCTGGCTATTCTTTGAGGATTTTCCTTACTCCGACAAGTAGGCAATCGTCTTTTCTCTCGTTATTAGGCATCTGCGCAGTCGTAGAGGATTTCATTTAGATCTCAATCATCCAGAGAAATGCCACCATCCAGTAAAGGTTGAGAGCGTGGTGGCAGTGGTTCTTCAGAAGGTGAGTACTAGGGTAGTGGCTCAGCTCAGCTGTAGAGGCAGTTTGATGAACTGTCAGTCTGGAAGGATGCTGAGGTATCTGATGTAGTACACCCATGTATTTCTTCTTCCATTATATGTGAGTAAGATTTGATTATGCCGATCGGTCTGGACTTCGTTTATCTTACCATGGTTTCATTGGAAATTGTTTCTATTAAGAATCGGCTGCGGTAGAGGGGCGAGCTTTTGGTATGATTTATTCCTGGCATTTGTGAGACCTTACTAATTTTTCTAGTCTAAATATGAGAGATTTGGCAGTAAGTGTTGGTATTGTCTGCCTGGCATCTTGTTCTTCCACCTTCTGTTATTATGTCATATCAGTTTACCTCTCTTCTCAGAATTTCGTGTTGATAGGATAACGAGATCCTAATTCTTCACCATCAGCAAGTGTACTGTTTCTTCTGGTGTAAAATTATTAGTAAGTAATATTCGATGTACGTATCTCCTATTGGTTCAAGACGCTAGTACAGTCATGTTAACCCATCAGCTCCTCTTGGTTATAAAAGGGTTTTCTGATAAATTGTCAAAGTTTCCTTCTTATTGGGAGATTAAATTGGCATAGATGTTGTTCCATAAAGCTAATTTAATGTCTATTTCTTCAACTGCAATTTTTGGGTTAGCCTGACTCGAAAGTATTTTAGCTCTGGTAGCCAAGCAAATAAGAAGATGAGCTTCCTAGAGATCTAATTGTTTCTATCCTCAGTTTATTGCCATCTCTTCTTCTTCCGATACTAATGAGCTTGGGCGGTTAGTAGCCACTCGTGATGTTCCCTACGTTGAGCCAGAGTGCGTGTCAAGGTAGCCGGATAAGTACATTATTGTGTTTCAAGGCTTCTAAGGATAATAGAAGTACCATCCATCAGGCGGTGGTGTTTACGGCAAAGGTATGGAGTTGCGAACTCGAGAGTTGCAGCTGTTTGGCAACTTGAAAGGGTAATTGGTAACTTAGGTCTGCCTACGTTAAGCTTTTAGCTAAATCTTCTTTAGTCCAACAGACTGTGCGAGGATGGTTATTCCTATTCAAATAGCTGCATGAGTTTGTACTTTAAGTGGAGGAGTCTTCCTCCAAATACTGAATGGTAATACTAAATCTCTAAGATGTTGGTACCATTTTTGTCACGACCCAACCTAGGGCCCTGACAGAAACCTACAATGAGTGTCGATCATTTCTAAACCCACTAATAATCTATTAATGCCAGAGATAAGCTGGAAACCTGATCATATACATACGTACCTATCTGCTGAAAGCATAAAGTCTGGAAAGATGACACGGCTTTAACTTGCTGGCAATTAGAACATTGAGCCACAAATTTTGCTATGTCACACTTCATTCTGTCCCACCAATAAATCTGCTTAAGATCATGGTACATCTTAGTCGAACCTGGATGAACAGTGTATTTGGAATAATGTGCCTCTATCATAATCTGTCCACGTCAATCTGCAACATTAGGAACACAAAGTCTATCTTTATACATGAGAACACCGTCAGTAGTAACCCTGTATGGTGACTCCGGTTTTCTTCTGGCTATCTGTTTGTATTCAACTAGAACTGGATCCTCATACTGATGCCGTTTTACTTCATGAAAATTTAGAGTTAAAGGTCTAGTGCAACTTATCGTCCATCCATCTTTGGAGTATCTCCTTTACACCTCAACTCTTTGAGAAGTTACTTTAGCGTTATAAGTGCACATGTAATCAACTTTGTTGCTGGTATTCTGCTTCAGCTCATGGTCCAACTACATGTGTCTTTTATTTTTACTTTTTCAAGTCAATATATTTCCAATTCAAAGACAATACCCTGAAGTAGATGTTCAGTCTGAAGATCATTCCTGATCTGCATCATATTATCCAGTAGTATTGCATGATCCTTATCCTTATATGATAGACCCTGTTCAGATGAACCTTTGACATACATTAGGACATGAGTAACTACATTTTCACAAGGAGCTTGCGAAACAACATTAACATCTACTGAGATGTGGCATAGTGCGTTCGTAAAAATAATATAGCTTGCATCAAATCTTCTATAGCGCGTAGGGACAAGGTACTTCAAAAGCTTCCCCTATTGCATCAAGCGTGAACTAATTCTTAGTTCCATCGACCCGTTCTATATCGAAAGGTATATCGAAGAGGTGATTATCGGCTGAATCATGTTAACTCATTCAAAGTTCCGTGTATCTTTGCTTCGAAAATATAGAACTCTCTTCTCGTGATCGAGGAAGGATCAGCTTAGTCAGAATAAGTTGTGCAATGGTATTATCATATTATCCAGATATATTTTATTCCAAAAGTACGATATGCGTGTTATGATTTTGATCATGTAATAAGAAGATAATACCCATGGAGCAGTTTATGAAGGTCGTGCAAGTTTTCTTGTTATCAGCGTGAATTTTTCTTTAGACTTAGGCTCGTTCGAGGACGAACGAGAGTTTAAGTGGAGGAGAATGAAACGACATCGTCCGTCGTTTTGGAAGTTAGGACTCAGATTGGCGTGCCGATAATTTTAACTTCGTAATATCCATTAGGACCTGTCTGTAAAATTTGAGCTAAATCAGACCTCCTTTGGTAGGCATCGGAAGAAGGTTACAACTTTTAGTGTCGATAAATATTAAAAAGAGATTTTCGAACTCGGTTTTGGCGAATGAGCTCCGATTCGAAATCCGAAAGCGTCGTTGGGTTTGTATGATTATTTATGACTTTTGTGAACTATCGGAAGTGAATTTTGATGTTGTTCGGCTAGTTTCCGCTAAAATGCCGAAAGTTAAATAATTTGACTTTTTTCATTTAAATTTACATCTTGAGTTTTGGGAGTCCGATTTGAGATCCGCCTTCGCAAGTAAGTTACATAAATTTTGTATAGCTTGTATGCAAAAGTTGGAATTATTTCAAATATCGTAGGGTACCGTTTTAATTTTTGTCATGAAAAAAATAAAAACAAAAAGAAAAAAAAAGGAGAAAAAGACAAAAACTGAAAGAAAATGAATGCTGACCTTGGCGGTGGATTCTAAGGGATATAGTTCTTATTATAGCATTAAAAACACAATCAGAACAGAGAAAAATGAAATGACGCAGTGGAAAAAAAATGCCAGAAAATGCGTAATGAGCCGGAGAAAAATCAGTATTTTTACCCCGAAACTTTCAGGTAATGATTTGAATGCATTATTTGAGTTTATTACGTGTGTTTGAATATGTTTTAACGGTAAAACTTGAAATATTAGACATCGTTTTAATAAGTTCAATTAATAGTTTAAAGGATCAAATGGACCCCGATAATGGAATTGATTATATATCCGTACTCAGTGAGTTATGGGCAACATATAAATGTAATTCATTTAGGGTTTGGTTATGTGACCTTAAAATCTGTATATAGGCCTGGCCTGCGTATTGCGTATGCGAATAGGGTATCAGGTTCCTAACCGGATTACCCTAAGATATGGGGAATGAAGCTTTTAGCCTTATTTGATATACTTTTCTGCTTATTGAATACAGCAGGATCGTTTGGAGGTGAATCCAAAGGATAAAGCGGTTGTTGAGTAACTGTGCTAACTTTATAACAAGGTAAGTATTTATATCCATTTCTTTGGAGGCACCTGGCCTCGTGGATTTTCTACCATGTGTTCCTTACGTGTGTAGCTGCCGATAGGCATACTCATTAAACCTTAGCTTTGAATTTACATTGTATATTATATGTTATGCCCTGTTGTTGGTATTGCATTGAGCATATGAGCATTGCACTCTGGTTTTGAGCATTGCATATACTTCCCGGTTGGCGATGAGAGTCCCGCACCGGTGAAGGGTCATTATTACATATACTTCCCGGTAATCGATGAGAGTCCCGAACCGGTGAAGGGTCATTATTGCATATACTTCCCGGTTGGCGATGAGAGTCCTGCACAGGTGAAGGGTCATTATTGCATATACTTCCCGGTAATCGATGAGAGTCCTGAGCCGGTGAAGGGTCATCATTGCATATACTTCCCAGTAATCGATGAGAGTCCCGAGCCAGTGAAGGATCATCATTGCATATATCTCCTGGTAGACGATGAGAGTCCCGCGCCGAAGATAGGTATCAGTCATATGTGACTGTATTGCATCGTACCGCATTTATCCCATCTCATTGCACCGCATACCGACTATTGTGTCTATTGTGTTGTGTTTTATGTATGCGGTATGTATACCATGTTGTGGAAATATCTCAGTTTGCCTTTATATTTCTGGCTCGTATTCTCGGTGCCGAGGATCGGGTCGCACATCGCAACGGTATAAATATATGGATCGGGTTGGATGCCGCGACAGTATGAATATATGGATCGGGTTGCACGCCGCAACATGATGAATATATGGATCGGGTTGCACGCTGCAACAGGATATATTTCTGATTGTTGATGTGTTCGGTATACCTATATGTTCTGGCTATCTTACGTTCCTGGTTGTCAATGAGTTTGTGATTCCATACGTGTTTCTAATTATTATCTGGCTCTGCCCTTTCATAATTTAAATAAGAGGAATTTGGTTTATCTATTTCTTTTCTCCCTGGCTAGCTATCCTATTCTTTGAGGTGGCTAGTCTAGTCTGCCCCACTTATTGAGTCCTTTTGACTCACCCTTATTTGTTGTTTGTTTTTGTCTATCTGTTTCGTTTCGGCAGGTTCGCCCCAGGATTGAGTTCACCACGTTGTGAAGGAGCGAAGAAGACTTCAGTTGTCAGGGTGAGCCAGCTTTTATTCCGTATGGCCACCAGTTTATTGTTTATTATTTCAGCTGCAGTTTGCTCCCTTCAGGAGGTATCTGTCTTCTTTTTTACTCTTAGATGTCCAGTCTGGATAGCCCTAAACCTAGTATGTTGGGTAGTCAGCTGTAATTTCTTTTGTACAGCTTAGAGGTATCAGTAGGTTTGAGTTTTTTTTTAAAGTCTTGTTCTTATTTATGAGTTGGATTTATATTTATTTTCCTAATTAAGTTGTTAAGGGTTCGCCCGACGGGTCTAGGGGAGGATGTCGGGTTCCCGCACGACCTAGTCAAAAATTTGGGTCGTGTCACATGTAGTCCTCACCACGCTCTCCCCCCTCATGTAGCATTGCCCTAACCATCCTCTCCAATCTTCGTAGAGTTGTGCTACGTTCCTCATGCAATTGTTGTAAAGCACAAAACTCATTACGATGGGTTCTAAGTGATTCAGTCAACTCTTCCAACCACAAATTGATAGCTTCAATTTCCCCTCTTGGTTCAAATCTTGGATGGTTTCGGCCTTGGCGTCGTTGGAGATGCCTTGCACGAGACTGTCCCCGTTGGATTGGGTTGGAACTTGAATGAGACTTTTTGGGTAGCTTGGTAGATGTAATGTTTTTGATGTTGTATGAAGCACACTTTGTGTGTCAATGCTCAATTGATATTGATCAAGCGAAGAGTCATTAGTAAGGGATTGTGAAGAGTCAACCATTTTGGTTTCCAATGGACGCATTAATTGAAGAAACTTCACTGCATGTTGGAATGTAATTAAATATAAGTAGTTGAAATGTAGTTAAAGAGAGACATGGTATAAATGCTAAAGGGTGCGACTTTCAACTTTCCCTAATTAAAGAGTCACAACAAGTAGTAATTCCTTCATTTTTAACAAGAGAGTCGGTTCATTACTCAATATTTCTTGAATTTCCAAAATATTTTTATCTCCAATCTATTTCTTAACAAAAAGATGAATCTGAATGATAGTAGCAATTCTAAGTACTTTCCACCCAGTACATACGTTGTTTGTCATGATCGTATGACATTTAAGTATTTTTTAAGCGCTTCATATACTACAACTGATGACTTTGTAAGTTTTATTGCTTAATAATATTTTATTTATTTTAATTTACAGTAGCTTCTAATTAGTGTCATTAATACTATTTTTTGTTTTTTATTTTTTTGTGTGGTAGATCTTTCCAAAATTCGTACTTCATCAATTGCCTGATGAACCACTCCCTGTACGTGTTATATATGGGACTGATGAATACGACATGCACCTATTTGTAGAAAAATGGCGTAAAACGCTGGTCAAGGGTTAGCTAGATTTTGTAAAGGCCAACAAAATCAAGGCTGGTAAGACACTACATTTTCAGATCATGGATTTTCTAGTCAATGGTCGTTTCGTTTTGACAGTTCACATTGTGGGAAAACCTCCAAATCCTGATGGTGATGATTCTGATGATGATTTATTAAGTACATCAAGTGATGGTTCTGATGGGGTGAGAATTGGTTATGGTGGTGAAGGAGACTATGTTGATCCGGTCCTAATTGATTAGATGTTAGGGTTAATTAGTTAGTTGGGCTATGTTCGTCTAAGGTTTTTGTTGTTATATATTTAAGGCTTTAATGTTTGGTTGTTTCTGCTAAGTTATTGACTTTGCAATGGTCAAGGTCAGTGGATGTGTGTTTTGTTTTCTCGGTTGGATAAAAAAAAACAATGTTTTGTATGGTTAATCTATGTTTAGTATATTGTTTCATCTATGTGTAAGTATTGTCTTTTTAATTTATGTTGAATATATGTTTAATTTATGTTGAATGTGTTTAATTTATGTTGAATATATTATTTTATCTATAGGCTTGACTATTGTAAATAACAATGTGTCATACTTGTATAAGAACTTAATTCTGTGTAATGTAACAATTAAGTTGCAACTTTTATAAATATTAAGTTAAATTTAAGATAAGAAGTGTATATAACTATACACGGGTTCATATAATGTGATGTACTTCCTGCCAAAATTAAACTCATTATAAGAGAGAAGTAGTGATGATATGGAAGAAGAATATTCTGCACAATGTCATGTAAGATTTGACATGGAAGAAGAATATATTCTCCACCATATGGGAGACCCGAATTGTCTTGTAGAGTTAGGATAGGACTGATGGATGATACATGGAAATATTCCTTTCCATGTGATTTGGATTATTTGATGTAACAATGCATTCATGCACGCCCAACAAATTGTAGAATAATATTGAGTCCCTGAATGTGCATATGATGACCTTAGGCTTTACTAAGCTTACATTAAATACATTAGTTTTAAACAAGCGTATAGAAAATAAGTGATAGGGCAGCTTTCATTATGCCCCTGAAGGCTTAAAAATCGCTATGCGTTAGAGGCGTTTACGAAGTACCCTATCACTTGACTAACAGGAGAGATCATTAGCTAATATAGATACTCTTATCATCAAAATAAATTACTGTGTGAGACTCAAAATGCACCAAAGAATGTGCTTTCTACAATAGACAAATTTACTGTTCAACAAATAAAGTGCTTTCACATTTGTCATGTCAATTTAAATGCTTGGAGTAAAGACATGTGGAAGTTTAAATAGTGCCTTACTAGTTACTACATCACTAGCTATTCTACCGTCGCTTTTATAACGTTCCACATATAAATTCTCTCTGAGAAATTAGTAAATGCAACCAAAAAATTACAACTGACAAACGGGTCATCTTAGTTGGTCCTTGCCACTTTTAATAAGAATAAGAGGCATAAAAAATTAGTGAGTCTGAATAGGCCTACACTGTTTTGGGATTAAATAATTTTAGCAGTTTAGACTTTAGATAATGTGTGAAATTTGATGTCAATGAGAAAAAGAATTCACAGGTAATGAGGTAGGGCTTAAGTGGCGTCATTCATAAACTAACCGTGTGAAGCACGGATAAGTTTTCTAGTTAGCTTAAAAGAGATAATTAGGTCAAAGGAAATATTACAAAAGATTTTTATGTTCAATTGACATCTAAACATAAGAATTAAGAATTAAGCAGTGAATAATCCCATAGGTACTATAGTCGTAGTTGCAAGTCAAGTAGCTTTTCAGCACAAGTGCATAAAATGAACTTTTAAATGTTGGAACTTATTTTATGAATAACCAATTACGTGCTTGGATAAACAGACTCAAATTGAAAAAGATGTTGCAGAGTTGTTTGGTTTAAAAATATTTTTTAATTTTAAAATATTGAAATATCCTTAAAAAAAAAGGAGGATAATCTACGGCCTTTATTGATGAAGGTATTTTTGGAGCTGGGAAATTTTTTTAAATATAATCAATTGTTAATTATATAGCCACATATGTCTGAATACACACCTGGTATACGTGAAAAGGGTCGATTTTTTCTACACAAAAAAAAAGGCCCAAAAAAAATAAAAAAGCATTTCATGAGGCCCAAACCTTTAGCAAGGTTCGATCTCGTGACCCTCGCTATGGATGACCCAACAGACACCGCTGTGCAGGAACAGCTACGCCTCCGTGGGCTTTCAGCAGAACTTTTATAGTAGTAATAATAAATTGTTCAAACATCTGTCTTGAGTTTCTAATGCCTTGGTTGACACATATGGCTAAAACAATAGTCTTTTTTGTAACCTAAGCCTTGGTAGTTGCATCAACCAATGGCGCAATCAGGTAGTATGGGCGAAAATGGCTTTGGTTGACGATGCAACCAAACGTTACACCGAGTATGAATACAAACAGCGAAGAGGCGCTAACAACTTCTCCAACAAAATGTTTAATGATTTTGGACAAACATGCAAGTTAGGGAAATAACGCTACACATTACATAGGGGTTCAATGATAATATCCCGTCACATACATGCTCCCCTTACAAGCGTGCCTTATGCATACGTATCAGAACTAGAGCCAATCAAGTTAACCCCAATATTTTACGAGCGACTCGTTTTGAAATCCAACCCGTGTGAGACCAGGATTAAGAGGATAATCAACTCTCTCTTAAGGATCACTATCAGGAATTGTATCTGTTTCATTATCAGAAATATCAATAAGTTCAGGTTTCTCCGCACCACTTGATGGCTCTCTAGAATTAGGATCCTCCTCCAAACTTGAGAAACCGCTTCTTTTAACACGGTTCTCATCAAAATCAGTGGAAGGCCCGTCATTGGCAGAACGAGAGCTCATCAGACTTTGCTTTTCCTCATACATGTTCACTACCCAAGAAGATCTTGGAACATTAGGAGACTCTCTATCAGTAGCATGATTTCCATTCAAATTTCCAGGATGCAGACATGATGTCACATTCTTAGACATCCTGCATTCATCTCTAGTCCCAGGAAGAATTAGAGACAAAACATTTTCTACAGATTCAGAAGTCGCAGTCCTGCTGTCATTGATATCATCTGGATTGAAGGGTAAAAAAGCAGGATCAAGTTCACATGATCTCGCGGGTACACCATCTTGTTCAGTTCTAGTAATTTTGAGAAAGGGAATAAGTTCAGGTTTTCTAGGACCACCACATGACAGTCTAGAATTAGGCTCTTTCTCTAAACTTGATGAGTAAACATAAGCAAAACCATTATTAAATTGTAACAAGGTAACGATTGCGCCTTGGTCTCTCAGCCTTATCAGTTCGGACCTATCAAATTTTACTGTAAAATGCAATAACTTATCTGATGGATCAATGCCTAATCTGTCAAAAACTGCATTCACAAAATCATCATACGATACGCCCATCTTTACAATGATCTGATCAGTGATGTCTCCCATAGATGAAGTGGATCTATCTGGAAGTACCTTATTTTTCCTACCTCAGTGACAGAAACAAAGAAGCGTTTTTTCTCCAGCTCCTATCATGAAGTAATGTACTTGACCACAGATGCTCAAGGTGTAACAATCTTCAAAACCTGACAAGGCTGGTAAGAAATAAAATACCTTTTTAGAGTGAGTTACTACTTATCAAGGCTGAATATTGTACTATAGTATTACTCCCTCTTCCACTTTAAGTATAACGTTTGTAGGAACAACAACAACAACAACAACAACAACAACAACAACAACAACAACAACAACAATAATAATAATAATAATAATAATAATGTACGAAGAAAATATTTTTGAATGTAAAATAAGTAAAAAAATATAGTTATATTGTCTCAAAGATGTACAATGCTTTGATTTTGAATGATAGTGAGATGGTGCTCTTGGCTTATGATAGTCTCTATTTATAGGGGTGTTTGCATGTGGTTCCCTTTCTTATTATTTAATCAATAATATTTTCTTACAAATTACTATATTATTTAAAATTTTATGGTAATAAAATAATTTTATATTGAATATCACTTATATGTGACGAATATGTAAAAAAAGAAAAGAAAATATAGAATTTTTTAATGAAAATAAGAAAATAAAACTGAGATAAAAGATAATAATATAATATAAAAGAGAGAAGAATATAAAAAGGAATATTCTTTTTTGGAGAAAAAAATGAAAAAATGGTTGGAGTAAGTTTACCAAATCTAAACTAGCCTTTTCATCAATATTGTACAGTTTTGGCAGAAATCAAAGTAAGCAATCAAATATTAATTATATTGGAAAAGAGCCACTCACGCGTGAAAGGGGTTCATTATTTTATTTATTTTACTACACACAAAAAGGTTTTTAAAAAAAATCAGTTCACAAAGTCATGCGCCTTTATCGTGGTTCGATCCCGTGACCCTTTCTATGATAGACACACCAGAAGCCTCTGCGCAGAATTAGCCACATCTGTTGGACGTTGGGCTAAAATATAATAAAAGCTGATTGCTTCTGTTTTGAGTTTATAATGCCTTGGTTGACGCATCAGGAAAAAGCAATAGTATTTTTTTGTAGAATATTATAGGTTGATGGATCAATCAAAGATAAAATCAGGAAGCAGAGACCAAAATGACCTTGGTTTACGATTCAACCAAATGTTAATCGGAGCATGAACACAAAGAGTGGAGAGTCGCTAAAGCCGGTCTTTTACAAAATGTTTGAATGATTTAACATGACAACATCAATACAAGTGGAATTATGGACGTATTTATTTTTGAGAATACAGTGTAGAAAAATATTGGTACTGTTTTACTACTATAATAAGCAGTGGAGTTTATGTTTAATAAACATTGAAGTGACACTATTCATCACCTCCATTACTATTGATTATTATTTTTATTATTTAACTCTTTTAATATATCTCCTTATATACACTTAATTATGTTTATGTAATAGTTTTATAATATTTATTTTATATCTTAACTTAGGCGTATAATTTTGATAAATAGATCATTTATGCGAGCATATTAGAGGTGGAAATTTAATAGTTATGTAGTATTTCAATTGAATTTTACCGTAATGTAATATATATTTTATTATATTGTATCGCAATGATTTCACAATTATTTGAATTATTCGTTAATATATTTAATCTATAATATTTGCTTACAAATTACTATATTATTTAAAATTTTATGGAAATTAAATAATTTTATATTGAATATCAATTATAGGTGATGAATATGTAAAAAAGAAAATAAAAGATAGAATTTGTTTAATGAAAATAAGAAAATAAAAGATAGAATTTGTTTAATGAAAATAAGAAAATAAAAGATAGTAATATAATATAGAAGAGAGAGAAGAATATAAAAATGAATATTCTTTTTTGGAGAAAAAATAGAGAAATTGTTGGAGTGAGTTTACCAAATCTAAACTAGCATTTTCATCAATATTGTACAGTTTTGGCAGAAATCAAAGTAAGCAATCAAATATTAATTATATTAGAAAAGAACCACTCACGCATGAAAATGGTTGATTATTTTATTTATTTAAAAACACACAAAAAGGTTTTAAAAAAATTCAGTTCACAAAGTGACGCACCTTTATCGTGGTTCGATCTCGTGACCCTTTCAATGAAAGACACACCAGAAGCCACGGCGCAGAATTAGCCACATCTGTTGGATATTGGGCCAAAATATAATAAAATTTGATTGGATCTGTCTTGAGTTTATAATGCATTGGTTGACGCATCAGGCAAAAGAAAAAGTATTTTTTGTAGAATATCATTGGTTGATTGATCAACCAAAGAAGAATATCATTGGTTGATAGATCAACTAAAGATAAAATCAGGAAGCAGGGGCCAAAATAGCTTTGGTTGATGATTCAACCAAATATTAATCGGAGTATAAACACAAAGAGTGGAGAGTCGCTAAAAACATCTTTTACGAAATATTTGTATGATTTAACACGACAACATCAATATTAGTGGAATACTAATTACATGTACCCTTCATCACAAAAAAGTATATAAACTATAGCGCGTGCCGCAACATAACAAAGGAATGGAGTTGCACAGTGAAATTATAATTGCAAGTAATATCCAATTATGTGATATATTTAGTCAATATTACCAAATGATTGACTCTTTAACAAAGCGGCAGAGCCAGGTGGATTTTAAAAATTTGAAGACATGCCATGCCAATTAGTATAGCAAAAAATAAACTTTCCTCCAACTGATTAATTAATCTCCCCCCAGTTTTTGTTCGCAGATTTAAGATTTTCCCTCCAAGAAAAATTAAAAAATGAAATGTATGGCAGTAACTTATACGGAGTACAACCCGGCCCATTATATATTGTCTCATAACCCTAAAAGGAAATTGTCACTCATAAGCCCCCTCATTTCTCTAAAAAAACCACTTATATCCTCTTCTTTTCGCCGTTTCTAAAGTAGTGAAGTTAAATTGATATGTCTGCAGAAAGATGTAGATATTTTCCACGTGTCGTCGTAGACAACAATGTTTTCCACTATGTAGACACGGTGAGGTCTGACGTTAATGTTATGGCCGTACGGCTCGATCGTGTATCTCGCCAGATGGATTTGCTGCTGATGCATTTTGAAGGCTTCGTGACGACCTTAGAACGAGTTTTGCATAATTTTGGAGGCAATTGTCCTTAAGGAGCGCAAATTGACGGTCCTATAGCCTCACCACGCTAGGATTTGGGTTTGTTCATTGAAAGTGGTAGTCGCGTTTAATTTGACTGTTTCTATAATATATATATTTCCCTATATCTGAATCTGTTGTTCCTTTCTGAATTTGGCTTTGGGTGCTGCTAAATTTCTGATCCTATGTCACTTGCAGCACTAGTTTGTAATTACACGATCCTTGTTCCTCCACTTTTCGAGCTGATGATCTTCTCTGCGTTTGTTATCCCCCCTCCCCCGGTAATTGCTTTAACTCACGCATATGAGAAGACGATTAACTAAAGAAAATGTTATTTGATGCTGATATATTTGAGTTGGTATTGCATTTGTCCATGCTATTTTAGCATCAGGTTTCTTCTAATCATCTAAACACAAGATTTTTTGTTCTTGTTGCGCTTGTTTGTACCGGAAACTTGTCTAGTTAGTATCTGGCGTAGTATTCGCAATGATGTTCCTCCAAATACTCCGCTCTTGACTAATATTGGCCTATGTTCCCCCAAATGTTATACGTTATTTAATAAAAAGAAATTTATTTTTAATTCCCATTGGCGAATATAATTGAAATCAGAAATCAGTCCATTAGACACGAACTAAATCAAAACCACAAATTAATAAGTACTGCATAAGGATTGAGTAGGTACGTTGTTTAGATACCTATTCATCCAAAGTAGAAGTAGAGGTTTCGTCTGAATCAACGACTTCTGCTTGACACCGTCAAAGAGCGGATAAGTTAATGCAAAAGTTTCAATGTCAACAACATGTAGATGACTATTAACGAACATGTGCAATATTGCCATGAATTGCATTATAAATTCATGTGTCCTGCTCCGACTTCGCCTCAAATCTTTGAATCCATTAATTTGATGCAGTTACCATCCTTAATGGCAGGTCCTCTGCTTTTAACCACCGTGCGTATACCGTCGGCCTCAACCAACAGGGTAAGCAACGAAACCTTTGCCGTATTAGTTCTAATTTGTTCATTCTGTCAACAGGAGCAACGCAAACCCATAATTGGACTATTTATGGGCCACAACTGATTAATTAGTGAATTGGGCCGCCCCATCAATGAAGGCATGTGCTCGGCCCATATACGGTAAGCCCTCTAACACGGTTTCGGCGAGTCCCCATGCTCGTTGTCGTTTAAGTTTAGCCAATGACATGTGTAAAAAAAGGACACTTATTTCATCGAATTTTAGGTACTCTTTAATATTGAGCTGTTATCACATGCCTTGATACTTCTTTATTAATCAAGATGGGAAGAACTTGTTTTGGTTAGTAGACAAGTTCTTTGCCCTTGCAACAATAAAAATAACAGGAATGCACGAAATCAGCCCACCATATGCAAACTTGGTGTATTCTACATGGACAAAAAGGAGAAAGTCAATACTGCTACTAAGTACTAAGTACATTACAACTTCAGACTGGACAATCGTTAGACAAGTACAAGCGTACGATCAGTCAACTGAACCACGATGAAGTAAGTACTGCATATATTGAGCCCAAAAAGGTGATACAAAGTATATATATCCCTAATAATCCAGACTAGAACCAAAGCTACCATCACCCGAACTTAAATCTGAATGACAAGGAGCTCCCATCTCAAAGTCAAACATCGGAAAGGTTAATTTCGTGGTTTCAACGTCAATGAGACATATATCACAATTGACAAATAATTCACGGCAGCCGTAAATATCTGTCACATATCTGTTCCAGTGCCCCGACCCCTGAAAGTAACAACACCCAGTCTCTAGAACTTTGCTGCAGTTTGCCAAACCAATCATCCTTTTGAGACGTCTTCTGCATTCAATCGTCGTATTTCTTCCGTTGGGCTCCTTCAATTGACAAAGCAGCACTTCCATCCCCAAGTTGATGCTAATTTCATCTTCCCTATCAAACATCAGCAATGCAATCCCGTAGTTGTACTTTGCTTGGGCCACAACAATATTATTAACAAATTGGGCCTCGCCCGAAGAATTATTAGTGACTTGGGCCATATAGTGTAACCCCTCCTTGTTACCGGCAACAAAAAACATATGAGTCCTGAGAAGTAGGGTAGCATAATCAATTCCTTTGTTGCTCAATCCATATAGAAATTCAAGATTTCCACGGTCGCAGCATTGCAGTTTATCTAATATCTTCTCCAGAGGCAGGTATCGTTGAAATTGCCCTGTAAACACCAGCTTACATGTAAGGTCACACCTGAAATTGTAAAATGCATGCTTGATAACGTCGTGGCAAATACTAAGGTATAAAAAAGTGCATTAAAGAGTCAACAAATCATTCTTGAACTCACACTAACGTCAGATTTGAGATATCAGCAACAGAAGGGTCGGATTCCATAAATTTATGTTTATTGATTCTACAACTGTTGCTGGAAGGTCCAGTAGAAACGGTTCTTGCTTCATCACGTTTGGACAAGTATATAAGAACAACAATTATTTTCAAGATGGAGGACTGAAACCCCAATATGGTTTATGAGAAGTATTTAAAAGCTTCACTTAAAGTTCATAGACGATGCATTGAAATCATACACAAAACATAAATACTACAACCCCAACTACCCTCCTTAAAAGTCCTAATACATTGGATGCACTAAATACGCCAACTACCGCTTTAGAATGCGTAACATCAACTCAAATAACTAAATGGAGGTCTGCAACTATATTTTTGGAGAAGTACTATTACATGTTTCACTTGGATAACTCAATATAAATAAGGGAGTAATCGCGTATCATTAATGACGCATTTAAATAAAAAATAAACATAATTATATATTCTAAATACTCTCATTGAATTCTACCCACCCTTATCAAAACTCATATAGCTAACTACTATTAAAAGTACTTAGACATTGGATGCTCCTAAAAATGCAACTGCCTAGTAAAGAAGGAAATTCAATATGTGGTAAAGAAATTTGAAATGAATTCCTAGTTTATTTGTGATTTTTTATTTATATCCGGCTCATAACGATCTATCGTAATTGAATGTACAATTCAAAATTGGGTATATGTTCTAAATATTCTCATTGAATACTATAATCCGGCAATATTTAATTTTAAATATAAATTTTCAATAATTTCACCAATTTTATAGAGACATTAATAGACGAAAATAATAAAGGAGAAGCAAAAATATATGATCTAAATATTATGTCAGCACAAAAATATTTTTGATACAATTTTTCAATGATTTCTCAAGTTTCATAGTAAAAATAAAGTTGTGACCGAAAATAAAATAAAGTAAATAGAAAGTGAAAGAGTCATTTAATAACAAAAATAAATGAAAAGTAAAAATAATATATGTTCTAAATATTATGACAGCTAAAAAATATTTTTGGTACAATTTTTCAATGGTTTCTCAAATTTTCATAGTAAAAATAAAATTATGACCGGAAATAAAACAAAAGTAAAATATATGTATTGAATATTATGGCAGCACAAAAATATTTTTGATACAATTTTTCAACGATTTCTCAAATTTTATAGTAAAAATAAAATAATGACCGAAAATAAAACAAAAGTGAAACATAAAGTGAAAGAGTCATTTAATAAAAAAAATAAATGAAAAGTAAAAATAATATATGTTCTGAATATTATGGCACCACAAAAATATTTTTGATTCAATTTTTCAATAATTTTTTAAATTTCATAGTAAAAATACAATTGTGACCAAAAATAAATCAAAAGTAAAACAGAAAGTGAAAGAGTCATTTAATAACAAAAATAAATGAAAAGTAAAAATAATATATGTTCTGAATATTATGACAGCACAAAATTATTTTTAATACAATTTTTCAATGATTTATCAAATTCTAAAATTGTGTCCGAAAATAAAGACATTATTTAAAATAAATATTTGACTATAGGCCCCATGAATATTTGACATTATTTAAAACAAAATAGGTAAAAGTGGGCCTGTAGCGGCTGAGTGAGAGAGTGAGAGGCTTCGAGTGTGCAAGCCACCAGTGGCGGAGCTAGCATGCTAGCACGGGGTTCGGTCGAACCCCGTAACTTTGGCCAAACCGTGTATATTTTCCTTGAAAAAAATATTATATATGTATTAATTATTAATTTAGAACCCCCTAACATAGAAGGACTAGAATTATGAATCCGAAAACTTCAAAACCTGACTTCGCCTCTGCAGTCCACCCGCCTAATATGGACAAAATAGAACTCGGGATATTTCAGTCTTTTTATATGGTGGTCACGTCGGGAGCGACATTTCGGGCGGTAAAATGGTATAGTGCGGTTCTTCTCCGCAGTAATAATTGGAGAAAATATGGCTAGGGGAAAAGTATTACTACTCAACATCGGATTCCTTTTAACCATTCTTTTTTTGGCAGTTACTGGTATGCTATCTTGTTCTTTTTATAGTTAATATCTTTCAAGTTAAAGACACGAGACAGTAGTCTAGAGACCAATGCAATTATATTTCTGTAGCTTTGTCATTCTGTTTATATCAAACTCTCATTTAACCATTATTTATCAATATTTGTGATGCGCAGTCGAAATTTCGTTGTCTCCTAGTGTATTGGGTGAAAATCGACCCGCGATAATTCGTCTCGGTCATGCAAATCTTAACGACCGAACACATACCAATAAGACAAGCGCCGAAGCGATTGAACAAATCGCCGAAGCCATGACACCGAGGTCACTACCGAAGGCGAGCCGTAAGCTGAACTTCGGTAGCAGCCACCTCAGTCAAATAGCAGGGCATTACCGCCGAGGTCATTTACTCGTGCCTCGATAAATCCCCCAGTTCTTGCGGCTCTGCAGCCCACTACTTTACCCCCACTAACTTCTCCATTTAATGTCAAGATCGTGGGACAAGGCACTAGCTGATGGTGGAGAACGTGAGCAAGGCTCTTAGGCCTATAAATAGTAGTTCATTTTGTATCGTAGGGATCCAGAAATTTGTACTGAAACTCTGCCCAAATTTGTACTCACAATCATATATCAAAATACAGTTATTTTTCCCGAATTTATATCTTTTTCGTGTGTTTATTCAACTTTGATACGAAGAATTGCTTATATTCGAATCCAAATTCGATTTGTACTCCTAAATTGATTTAGGCCCATACAAATTGGCGCTCTCTGTGGGGAAATAAGCAGTAAC
Source organism: Petunia secreta (assembly GCA_029990175.1). Classification (NCBI taxonomy): domain Eukaryota; kingdom Viridiplantae; phylum Streptophyta; class Magnoliopsida; order Solanales; family Solanaceae; genus Petunia; species Petunia secreta. Next base: position 1,077,006 of record JARKIP010000156.1, read on the forward strand.
GCTTTGTTCCAAAGTTTCACGTCCGTTTTTTCATCAAAGCTTACGATTCAATAACGTTATGGCTGACAATGGCGGTAACAATAGTGAACGGGCTGACGTTCCGTTGAACCAACAGCCCATCTCACCAATGACAACTGAAGAGTTTCAGATTTATGTTGTCATTACGCTGAGAGCTTTCCAAAATAGACAGGATGAGCAAGCGAATATCAATGCTGAGTTTCGCGCTTCGTTAGAGGCGAGGAACAGTGCTGCCCCAAACAACACCCAGCCTTCGGCTCCTGGTGGAGGCATCCCGCTCTTCGTTCCTCCGGGCGCGATAACAGGGGGACCTTACAACGGGGCCACGTCTGGGGGCTCGGGGAACAATCCAACTACGACGCCACACTTCGGGACGGTTCCCACCGTAGCTGAGACAACGTCCTCGGTTGACGTTGAAAAAATGAGCAGGGAGATCGAGGCTCGCAACGAGGCGCGCGTGGAAAAGCGCCTCGAGGGCGTGCCGGGGATAACAAAGGAGGAAGACGACCTCGATATTGATCAATACAGGGAGCTGCCCTTCAAGCCCGAAGCGGCTCCAGCCCCAACTCCCAAGGGCTTCAAGCTCATATTCTTGAAGAAATACGATGGGACCACCGATCCCGAAGAACACATAAGAGAATATATGGCAATGGTGAAGAGTAACGACTTGACGGCTATACAGCTCGAGTCGATGTTCTTAAAGAAATTCGGCGAGTCATTAGAGAAAGGGGCTCTACGTTGGTATATGTGTCTGCCAGCGGGGTCGATTTCCTCATTTAAGGAAATGTCTAGCGCCTTCGTCAAGGAGCACACCGGGGCACAAAAGATCCTCCAAAGGAAGGAGGATATATGTAAAGTAAAACAAAAGCCCGGTGAGCCACTCAAATAATTTCTTGAGCGATTCCACGCCAAACGCATGGAATTGCCTCGGATGGACGATTCCTTGGCCATCATGGCATTTGAAAAAGGTATCAATATTCGCAATTCTGACGCTGCCGCTGAATTGCGAAAAGAACTACAACAATATGAGGTCCTAACATGGGAGGATCTGCATAGGCGCACTTACTCCAAGATCAGATTGGAGGAGGCTGAATTCAAGAGTTGAGGTTATCATCAACGAAACCGAGGCGAATCATCAAATCGCGCCGAGGCGCCACGAAGTAACCCGAAGGGGAGGTATGAGCCATATACCTCGACAAGGCAGCATGTCAGCCAAAGGTTGGGAAACACCCTCGGTAATTCATACCCAAATCCTCACATAAGCCAAAGTCTCGGAGGGAAGGTTCAACCCAATATGAACCAAAGAAATCCCTCAAGCTCCGCTTCGGCCCCAAAAAAGGATCTACCTCGGATCCAAGACTTCTACTTCAACATATCGACCTCGGAGCTGGTCAATGTAGTCAAGGAGACTGCCGGGGTAAGGTTTCCCAAGGATATGAGGTCCCCGGAAGATAAAAGAGACCACAATCTGCATTGCGAATTCCACGCAGATTATGGCCGTAGGACCGAAAATTGCAAAGCTTTGCGCCTCGAGGTAGCTCACTTGCTGAAGAAGGGAGTTTTGGCCGACTTCCTCACTGACAAAGGGAAAGATAATTTTTCCAAGAACCGAGGCGATGGACAACCACCTCGGGCTCCACCCCCGGAGAGAGTAGTGAATTTTATCACCGGGGGATCAGAGGTGAACGGCGTAAATTTCACCGAGGCCAAGAAATTCGCTAGGCTCTCCATCACCATGGAGAAAAGAACCCGAGTTGGTGGTTCGGGTAAAGACATTGTGTTTGACGATGATGACTAAGATGGGATGATGTTCCCCCATCACGACGCTTTGGTTATCATGCTGAGAATCAACGACTCTGACATCAAAAGAGTCTTGATCGACCCTGGTAGCTCAGTCAATATAATCAGCTACGGGGCTGTTAAGAAAATGTGGCTGAAAGGGGAAGTTGTCCCCAAATCAACAGTGTTAGCCGGCTTCAACAACTCCACGGAGAAAACGTTGGGTGAGATCACGCTCAAGACATTCGCCGAGGGGGTTACTAAAGAAACACTGTTCCAAGTCATGCCCGAGGATTTGGCCTACAATGTGATCCTCGGAAGGCCATGGATCCACTCCATGGAAGCTGTCCCCTCCACCTCGCATCAAGTGATTAAATTCCCTACACCTTGGGGAGTTCGATCAATCAAAGGGGAGCAACGAGTAGCAAAGGAGTGCTATTCGGTCGCATTAAAGAGTGGGGTCGCCCCGATTGGGCCAAAGCAATAGCAACGACAAGAACCAGGGTCAAGCTGGGAGGACGCCCGAGGAGAATTCGAAAAGATTCTAGCCTATATTCAAGAGCCTCGGAAGCAAAAAGCCGAGGACTCAACTGTTGAAGAACTGGAATCTTTCACCCTATTAAAAGATTTCCCCGATAGAAAAGTGTTTGTCGGCTCGGAGTTGGACCCGGAGTCGAAAAAGGCAATTATAGATGTTTTGAAGTCCAACTATGATTGTTTTGCTTGGTCCCATTCAGACATGACGGGTATCGATTCGGAGATCATGACCCACAAACTGAATGTGGACCCAAAATTCACCCCGGTAAAGGAGAAGAAAAGACCTCATGCCGGGGTCAAAAAGAAGGCGATAGAGGATGAAACCACCAAGCTACAAGAAAATGGTTTCATAAGAGAGGTGAAATACCCCGAATGGCTGGCCAATGTTGTGGTTGTACCGAAGAAGAACGGCAAGTGGAGAATGTGTGTAGACTACACTGACTTAAACAAAGCTTGCCCCAAAGATTCATATCCATTGCCACAAATTGACAGGCTAATAGACTCCACGGCTGGACACAAACTATTGACCTTCTTGGATGCATATTCGGGTTATAATCAGATCCTCATGGACCCGAAGGACGAAGAGAAGACCTCATTCATCACTGACCGAGGTAGCTTCTGTTATAAGGTGATGCCCTTCGGTTTGAAGAATGCCGGGGCGACCTACCAAAGGTTGGTATGTCGCATCTTTAAAGAATATATTGGAAAGTCTATGGAGGTCTACATAGACGATATGCTCATCAAATCGATCCAAATGGAGGATCATTTGAATCATCTGAGGGAAGCCTTTGCTGTGTTGAGGCAATACGGCATGAAGTTGAATCCTGAGAAGTGCGCCTTCGGCGTTGGATCAGGAAAATTCTTGGGATTCATTGTCTCTGAACGAGGAATCGAGGCCAACCCAGACAAAATCAATGCTATTGAAGAAATCCCCGAGGAGCTGACCGGGGTAAAAGAGGTTCAACGCTTAACTGGCTGAGTCGCCGCCTTGAGTCGATTTATTTCAAGGTCCTCGGAGCGATGCCACAAGTTCTTCTCCGTTTTGAGAAAAAATAATCACTTCGAGTGGACACCGGAGTGTAAACAAGCGTTGAAAGATTTGAAATAATACTTGGCTAACGCACCGTTGCTTGCCAAGCCAAAAGAAGGTGAAACATTGCTGGTCTACTTGGCGGTGTCCGAGGTGTCCGTCAGCGCTGTGCTGGTTCGGGAAGAAGATGGTAAACAACAGCCCATCTACTATGTGAGCAAGACACTCCTCGACGCTGAAATATCCACCTTTGGAGAAATTAGCACTTGCTTTACTTGTTACTGCTCGGAAACTATGACCCTATTTTCAATGTCACCCAATAGCGGTAGTTTCAACCTTCCCTTTAAGGAATATTTTGCATAAACCGGAGTTATCAGGGAGGTTATCAAAATGAGCGGTAGAGTTAAGCGAGTATGACATCACCTATCAACCTCGGACTGCCATTAAGTCTCAAGTCTTGGCAAACTTCGTGGCTGATTTTAGTATTGGAATTTTGCCCGAGGCGGAAAAGGAAAACTCCATGGCAAAAGGAACCTCCTCGGGACTATGGATACTATACACCGATGGAGCAACAAACTCCAAAGGTTCAGGGTTAGGCATAGTCTTGAGAGCACCCACCGGGGAGAAAGCCAGGCACTCGGTTCGGTTCAAGAAAGTAACCAACAACGAAGCAGAATATGAGGCAGCTTTAGCAGGTTTAGAGCTGGCTAAGGAGATGGGGGTTGAAAGAATCGAACTAAGGTGTGATTCACAGTTGGTAGTGAATCAAGTCCTCGGTGATTATACGGCTCGGGAGCCCAGAATGCAATTATACTTGGATCGAGCACAAAGAATCTTGGCCCAATTCCAAGAATGGCTAGTTAAACAAGTGCCTCGGGAGGAAAATACCGAGGCTGATGCTTTGGCAAACCTTGGTTCGGCGATTGACGAAGCTCACTCGGGGACTGACTCAGTGGTTCGGCTGCTGTCCGCACAAATGAGAGAGATGAAATTGCAAGTTAACTCAGTGGACAACCGATGGGATTGGCGAAGTAAGTTCATTTCCTACTTCGACTCGGGGACTGTTCCCCAAGACAAAAAAGAAGCAAAGAAGTTAAGGACCCAAGCAGCCTCGTATCACCTAATCGAGGGTAACCTATACAAAAGGTTATATTCCGGCCCGATGGCCAAGTGTTTGGGTCCCGATGAAGCAAGATACGTGATGGCTGAAGTGCACGAAGGCGAGTGTGGCAACCACTCGGGGGGAAAGTCCTTGGTGCGTAAATTATTAAGAGCTGGGTATTATTGGCCCACAATCAGTGCCGATGTGAAAGCGTTCGTGCAGAAATGTGATGCCAATGCCATGGGCGGATGATCCACCAACAGGCCGAGCCTCTACATTCAATGGTGTCACCATGGCCCTTCATGAAGTGGGGAATGGACATTGTTGGAATTTGCCCAAGGGAAAGGGTGGTGTTCGTTTCATCTTAGTGTTGACCGATTACTTCACAAAATGGGTGGAAGCGGCGGCTCTCACCGAGGTAAAGCAAAAACAAGTAATCGACTTCATAAAAAAGAACATCATCTACAGGTTCGGCGCCCCAAGAGAAATTGCTTGTGACAATGGTAAACAATTCATGGGGGCAGCTATCACTGATTTCTTCAAGCAGTGGGGGATCAAAAGAATTGCCTCGACTCCTTATCACCCAAGTGCCAATGGCCAAGCTGAGTCTTCGAATAGAATCATAATTGAAAATCTCAAGAAGAGACTCAATGAGATAAAAGGTCCTTGGCCCGAGGAGCTTCCCGGGGTGTTATGGGCCATGCAAACAACGGAGAAGAACAGCACCGATGACACTCCTTTCTCACTAGCTTATGGCATGGATTCCCTCATCCCCGTAGAAGTGGGCGAACCAAGTTTTTGGTACGCTCACACTGCCGAAGATGCCAATCAATAGGCAATGCGCATAGAATTAGATCTGCTCGAGGAAAAAAGGGAATTAGCTTTGGTTCGGCTACTTGCCCAAAAAAGCCAGATCGAGGCTTATCTCAATAGGAAGGCCAAACTCAGGGACTTCAAAGTTGGGGACTATGTGCTGAAAACTGTGAACCAATCAACAAAGGAAGATAACAGGGGAAGCTTATTGCAAATTGGGAAGGACCCTACAGAGTCAAGGCAATCGTTGGAAAGGGCTCTTATCAAATCGAGAATATGCAAGGAGAACCCGAACCTCTGAATTGGAATATCTCCAATCTGAAGCGATACTACTTCTAGTCGAGGTAAATACTTGTCAATCTTTTTAAACTCAACAGCCCCGAGCCGAACAACGCTCCCATGGCATTGATCGAAAATGTACTAACTTACTCCTCGTTCCATCTTTTTGCTTGACCTTTTCAGGGAGCGAACCGAACGATTTCCAGTGCTCGGATCTTCATCAAGATTCACAACCGAACACTGGGTGGGAGTAGGAAGGGTTGACATCGAGGTCGACATTGAGCCTCTCAACCAAAGCTTATCTATCCGACAACCGGGGACTTACGCTCGAGGAATAGATTTAGTACATTGTAAATCAGCCCGGTAGCGGCATATTATCAATTTGCTTTTATTGAAAATTTGTTTCTCACCCAAGGTCCGCTTCGACTTGGTTCTATGTAAATAGCCGATTTCTGGCTCGTTGATATCAATAAAATGACTTTGGTTTCATGTATTTCATCCGTGTAAATCTCGCACTCCGAAGCTGCACAATGCACCGACTCGAGGGTGAGATGTCGTCCTAAGTTTGCATCGATTAAATTCAGTTAAGTCTTGCAAGCATATTATTTATTTTTGACAAAGTGTTCGGTATATATATAAAAAGCCAACACACGAAATAAAGGCACAAATAGTCTTTCATTAAAAAAGCCCGAAGGCTGAGAATATTTACATTCAAAAAATGACCCGAAGGTCCAAAATACAAGCATAAAAGCCCGAAGGCTTACAAAACAATGCTACAAGAAGTCTATGCCTCGGGAGAATCACCTCCATCCTCGGAGCCCCCCTCGGCATCTTCATCATCTTCTTCATCTTCATCGCCACTCGAGGCTTCACTTGATGGGAGTTCATCAATGATCGCTTGGGCTTCCGCCGATTTCACCTCGGCTATCTCCTCATCTAAGTCGATCTCCCCGGTGCGACATCGCTTGAGCAGCTTCAGCCGAGACTTAATAATGGCCCATCGCTTGTCCAGCTCGGCCCTCTTGACCTTGAGTGCAACCCTACTCTTTCGATCAGGAATCTCATCTTGAAGGGCTTCAATCTTAGCATCTTTAGCTGAAAGCTTGGAGTTCTCACTCTCCAGCTTCTTGATATGGAGCAGATGATTCTTCAGCTGTTCGTGATGCTTTTTGGCCATATTCACAGCCTCGGCCTTTGTTCGAGACAATTCGGCACCCAGCCTCGCAGCTTCGTCCTCCAGCCTCGAGCGTTCAACCTGGAAGCCATCACCGAGGATTTTGATTTTAGCTTCGGAAGCCGCCTCGGCTTCACGCAGGTCGGACTGGGACTTAGACAAGTCAGCCTTCAGCGAAGCTATTTGTGTGTTGAACTTGTCCTTCTGCTGGTCCCATAGGCGAGCCACGCGCTAAACCTCTTCAGTCCTCGAGGACTCAACCTCGATGGCCCTCATTGAAAGAATGAAACTCTGAGCAAAAATTAAAGAATCAGGGTCAGCGGCGAACCAAAGGTAAAGGTAAAATTTCTTTTAGAAGCATAGTGCAAGTGTGGTGAAACTTACCCTCATAGCATTGGCGGCCATAGTGTTGTATAGTTGGCCAGAAGAAAACTCATGCACAACCTTATCCTCGGTCAGACCCAACAAAGGCGTGAGGCTTAAGATGTCGCCTCGGCTGCAAGCCAGCAAATTTGAGGAAATCGGAACTTCAAGTCTCCGATAAGACCCCACCGAGGATGAAATCCTCGCGGGTTCGGAATGCAACCTAACCGCTCCGGTGCCAACCCCCTCTCCAAATGCAGCAGTGCCAGCCTCCACGACTTTGGCCTTGCCCTTAGCTTTGGCGACTGCTACCTCGGATCCAGGCTCTTCGTCCTCGAGGTCAATGAACTCAACATCCCTTTGAACCAAAGCCTCAGCAGTTGCGTCATCGGGCTCGTCAATCAATCCTCGACGCCTCTCAACCGCTGCCTCGGGTTGAGGAGGAATTCCCGCCTCGGTGCGAGGAAGACTTAGAAGCCTTCAACCCTTTATATTCTCCAGCCACCGCAGCCAGATCATCATCTGACTCGGTTTCCTCCCCATCTTTCTTCTTCTTCTTCTCTTCCTTCTTCTTCTTCTTACTTTTCTTGTTGTTGATAGCACGGTTTGGAAAACCTAGTACCGAGGGAAGGAAAGTCAATGAAGCAAAATCAAAATCTTAAAGTGGCCTACCAAACAAAGCACCATCAAAAACTTACCGTGCCTTTTACATTGCCAACCGAATTCGGCAGCCATTTTCATCCATGTCCTAACAGGGCGTTTACGAGCCTCGGTCACCGCTCTGACCCACTCCGTCAAACCCTCAGGGGGCACGATGTCGACCTTGTTGGCTGAAGAGATAACAAGAAAACAAGGTCAGTTAACATGAATAAATCACCGAGGAGTGAAATGCAAAGGGAATGATACTTACGTGTGTTGTCCCACCGTTCGGGGAAGTTAGGTTTGGTGGATAAAACACTTGTCTCCAACAAGATGTAACGATCACTCCAACCCCGGTCTCCGTGGTCTTCACTCTTATGAAGAAGAGCAAATTTACCCCGGTTGTTCAGGGCTACGACCCCAGCCTTGTGGAAGTAGGGGTACTAAAGTGAAATGAGGTGTTGTAAGGTGAAGTCAACCCCCGCCTCCGTGCTCATCCAGTCCATGCATTGGACAACCCTCCAGACACCGGGGCCAAGTTGAGCCAGGCATAAGTTGTAGGCCCGGCAAAAGTCATTAATAACTCTGTGCACCGGGAGGGAGAAACCGAGGGTTAAAGGATAAGTGTAGGCAAAAGATAGCCCCTCGATATGGTGGCACACTCGGCTTGTTGGATCAGGTATGATCACTTTCACCTCGGGCCCAAATCGGCATTCCCTCCGAACCCGCTCAATGTGAGCTTGAGTTATGTGGGTCGCGGTGGTGTTCACAGGAATATTTCTATTCTTTTCTTCCTGGTCGGATGTCTGGGCTTGCAGCTTCAAATCCTTACTATTATCAAAGTGGGAGGGGATTATTTGATGGGGCTCGAGCTCTTATTCGAGGGGAATTGTCGGTCCCGAAGATCCCCCCTCGGCGACGTTACCACCCTCGGTCTCATCCACGGCGTCATCGCTCTCGGCGTCGTCGCCCTCACCATCACCTCCATCGTCATCACCTCGGGGGATGACGCCACTAAAACTTCCAATCAAGACGTCATCAAGCATGACGTCATCCTCCCAGACTTCAGCCTCCTCCTCCTCCTCCATCGCCAAGTTGCGCATGGCTCTGGCCTTACGGCGTTTGAGGCCCCCAACACCGGAAGACACTTCTCCACCCTCTACCGCCGCCGTTAGGACCGTCGGCGTAGCAGCGGCGGCGTCACCACTAACAGTGGCCATGGCCGTAGGAGGAACACGCACCCTCTCGCCTGAGTCGCTCGAATCTTGCCTAGACATGGTGGTGGACATAATGGCAACTTTAAAGATTGAAGTTTTTCTCGAAATCTGAGGTTGAAGGAAGTATGAAAGTTGTTCTTTGCTTTTGGCACTGTTGATTATTCAAAGATGAAAGTGGGAAGAAAGGTTTAGTAAGCGCCTATTTATAGATATGGAAAAATCAAGTAGTGTGACATCATCATTATCATTGTAACGTTGGGAAGACCAAATTTACGGCGTGACCGTTCGAGCAACCAACGGAGGGACGCTACGTGTCCAGGGGAAGTGACCTGATGAGACGCGAACCGTTGACAAGTTTTGAAATACTTGGATAAGATCAAGCCACGTCACTTTTCCGCTAAACTTCACTCCACTCCTCGGTTACCTCAGTAGGTGACCGAAGAGTGGGGGGACTATCTGTATTGGGTGAAAATCGACCCGTGATGATTCGCCTCGGTCATACAAGTCTTAACGACCGAACACATACCAACAAGACAAGTGCCGAAGCGATTGAACAAATCGCCGAAGCCATGGCACCGAGGTCACTACCGAAGGCGAACCGTAAGCTGAGCTTCGGTAGCAGCCACCTCAGTCAAATAGCGGGGCGTTACCGCCGAGGTCATTTACTCGTGCCGCGGTAAATCCCCCCGGTTCTTGCGGTTCTGCAGCCCACTACTTACCCCACTAACTTCTCCATTTAATGTCAAGATAGTGGGACAAGGCACTAGCTAATGGTGGAGAACGTGGGCAAGACTCTTAGGCCTATAAATAGTAGTTCATTTTGTATCGTAGGGATCGAGAAATTTGTACTGAAACTCTGCCCAAATTTGTACTCACAATCATATATCAAAATACAGTTATTTTTCCCGTATTTATATCTTTTTCGTGTGTTTATTCAACTTTGATACGAAGAATTGCTTATATTCGAATCCAAATTCAATTTATACTCCTAAACTAATTTAGGCCCATACACCTAAAATGCAAGTTGCAGCTTTACGAGAGACATCACCAACTATAGCACTGGCCCAAAAAAAAAATTACTTTTACTTACTGGATACATACTCATTTGTGGAGAGACTTGCTCAGCAAATAGTGATTGCTCTAGGGCTACTCTTTGTACGTCACGCAGGCAGGTTAATCGGTGGCCTACAGGCACGATCAATGCATGTGCAATTTAAGATTGGTCTATATCTTTGGAATTTCTCTTTATGTACACAGTTTAAGCATTTACATTGCAGGTCGTCTTTTCTGTTTTTAATATTTTTAAATTTTCATGTGTCGTGATAAGTCAAGAATAAATGAAAAATTGTTGTTCATGAATATGCATCATAAATCTTAATCTCGAAAGCAAGATATTTTACTTTTTTCAAAAGGATGTCCAGTAAGAAAAATATATTTGACACAATATTTTCATATTGTTGTCAAATAAAGAATGGATCTAAAAACCATGTGAAGATATATGACAAATGACTATATAGAATTATAGCATCAAGTCATCTGATTCTTCTCGATCATTTTGCTAAAAGAGCCGTTGCCTATATTTGGTACCAGTAACTTGATCAATGGAACCAATTTGACGCCGTTCCCAAGATTTGGTACTAGTAACTCGATCAATCGAACCAATTTGACCACCTCTCCCCTGCGATGTTCTTGTAAATCATTGACACAACCCAGATTTCTATTTAGGCCGCTCGAGCACCCGATTACCTTTCCTAGATTTGTCGGGTGAACCTTATCGACTGAATCGATATAAATAGCATAGAATTATTTGAAAGAAAAATGAATCTAATCTTATCAACATCAGATAACTTACAAAGATTGATATATATATGTAAGATTGGCATATGTACAAGTTGTTTGAATAATACATCTAACTACCCAAAATACATAGGTCTAGAGATTTCAAGACCAGACATAAAAGAAGTCCAAAAGATATACACATCTCCCGAAGATCTACAGCTTGTGGCTTCAATGAACAAGCTGACTCATCGTGAAATATTAGAAACGTAATGGATCCTCAATCACGATGCTTGATACCCTCACTGGATACCCTGCGACCCAAGAATGCCACTGAATCAAGCCAAAACTCACATTTCGAGAACTTGGCCTACGACTTACGATCACGGAGGGTCTGATGAATTATCCTCAAATGATATTCATGTTCCTCGCGACTCTGAGAATAGATAAGAATGTCATCGATAAAGACAATGACGAAGGAATCGAGCAACAACTTGAATACTTTATTCATAAGATCCATAAAAGCTGCAGGGGCATTAGTCAGCCCAAAAGGCATAGCCAAAAACTCTTAATGGCCATAGTGAGCCTAAAAGTAGTCTTTGGGATATCTAACTCCCGAATCTTCAGTTGATGATAACCTGATCGCAAATCGATCTTAGAAAAGAATCTGACACCCTCCAACTGATTAAATAAATCATCAATAAAACGCAAGGGGTACTTTTTCTTGATGGTAACCTTATTTAGCTACCGATAATCAATACATATCCGCATGGTCCATCTCTCTTCTTCACGAGAAGAACAGGAGCACCCCATATTTATCTAGCAAAGCCTGCAACTGCTCCTTTAGCTGTTTCAACTCTGACGGGGCCATGCGATAAGGAGGGATAAAAATAGGTTGAATCCGTGACACGATATCAATGCCAAAATCGATCTCCCGATTAGGAGGAAGTCATGGGAGATCATCTAGAAATACATTAGAGAACTCCCACACAATATAAATGAAATCAAGGGAAAGAATCTCCTTAGTGGTATCTCGAACGAAGGCAAGATACATTGAACACCGTTTATCCATCATTTGTTTTGCCTTCAAAGATAGATATATACAATAGAGAAATACTTACAAGTTGTCCGAACACTACATCTAACTAACCAAAATATACAGATCTAGATCATACATGAAGTCCAAAAGATATAAACATCTAAGAAGGCAGGAAAAAAAGATAAACTATGGCAAAAAAATAAAATCAAATTTTGTCAATTTCTTAAATTAAAAAATCAAAATCAAGTATATGTACTTATTCTTTTAGTTTGAGTTAGTTTTCAGTTGGATTCGACTTTTTGATCTCCTAAGGAAACCCTTAGTTTGAGTCATTATAGTACTTGTGCATCCTCATACACCTACAATTTATTGTGTTCACATATTAACAAACCCCAAATGTATCATTCCAACCAATTTTCCATTTAGTCATTCAATCAAAGAAACATAACCTTCTTAACCATAATTATAGACTTTAAGACTTCGTAATCCTGACACGACCCGGATTCTGGCTAGGTCGTGCGGGCACCCAACCACCTCCCCTAAACCCGTCAGGCGAACCCTTATCAACTGAATTTGGAAAATAAATATAAATCCAACTCATAAATAAGAAGAAAACTTAAAAAAGCACAGACATATTGATATCTCTAAGCCGTACAAAAGAAATTACACCTGACTACCCAACATACTAAGTTTAGAGGTATCAAGACTAGAAATCTAAGAGCACAAAAGAATACATACTCCTCCCGAAGGGAGAAAAATACAACTGAAAATAATAAACATAAAACTGGTGGTCATCTTGAACAAAAGATGGGTCACCCTGAATGCTGAAGTCGTCTTCGCTCCTTAACAACATGGTGAACTCAATTCTAGAGCGAACCTGCTGAAACGAAATAAATAGACAAGAAAAAAAAAACAAACAAGGGTGAGTCAAAAGGACTCAATAAGTAGGGCAGACTAGCCACCTCAAAGAAAATGATAGCTAGCCAGGGACAAGAGTTAAGCAAATACAGACCAAAAACGCATACAACTAAAGCATATAAACCAACTAGGCACACAAGATAGCCAAAAACATATAGGCAAATTGAAATATGTCCACAACATGGTATTCATACCGCATACACAAAACACAGCATAATAGTCAGACAATGCACAGCAACCGGTGTGATGAAGTAGAATGAATTTTGTATGATGCAATGAGGTCATATGTACCCGTAATCCCGTCCCGAAGCGGAATATTCCTGCATTCGAGGGGAATACAATCTAATAACCAACTGTAGCAGAATACTCCTACTCCTGGGGCGGAATACTTCTGCACCCGATATAATATAAAGCTGAGGCGGAATACTCCTGCACTCTCCTTGAAGGCAACACTCATGGACACGATATAATATAGATCTGAGGCAGAATACTCCTACGCTCAGTATATGGCATAAGAGCGGAATACTCATGCTCCTGGGATGGAATACTCCTGTACTCGAGATAATATAAAGCTAAGACGGAATACTCGTATACTCGGTAACTAACATAAGAGCGGAATACTCCTGCTTATGGTCGGAATACTCATGCACCCAATATAATATAAAGCTAAGGCGGAATACTCCTGCACTCTCGTGGGGCGGAATACTCCTGCACCCGATATATAATAAAGCAGAGGCGGAATACTCCTGAACTCAATATCTTACATAGGAGCGGAATACTCCTACTCCTGGGGCAAAATACTCATGTACCCGAGATAATATAAAGCTAAGGCGAAATACTCCCCCACTCAGTATCTGACATAACAGCGAAATACTCCTGTTCCTGGGGGCGGAATACTCCTGCACCCGAGATAATATAAAGTTGAGGCAGAATACTCCTTTACCGGAGATAATATAAAGCTGAGGAGGAATACACCCTGCACTCAGTATATAACATAGCAGCCAATATCCAGAACACATGTACATATGAATGTGTTATGATGCAATAATAACCCTTCACTAGTGTGGGTCTCTCATCGACTACCGGGAAGTAAATGTAGTATATTTCAATATCACAACCAAAATACGATGCTTTTATACTCAATGCAATACCAACAACAGGGCAAAAACATATAAAATACAATGTAAATAAAAAAATTATGGCGTAATCCCGTCATAATGAGGTCATGAGGTCATATGTACCCGTAATGACCGTCCCGAAGCGGAATATTCCTGCATTCGAGGGGAATACAATCTAATAACCAACTGTAGCAGAATACTCCTACTCCTGGGGCGGAATACTTCTGCACCCGATATAATATAAAGCTGAGGCGGAATACTCCTGCACTCTCCTTGAAGGCAACACTCATGGACACGATATAATTTAGATCTGAGGCGGAATACTCCTACGCTCAGTATATGGCATAAGAGCGGAATACTCATGCTCCTGGGATGGAATACTCCTGTACTCGAGATAATATAAAGCTAAGACGGAATACTCGTATACTCGGTAACTAACATAAGAGCGGAATACTCCTGCTTATGGTCGGAATACTCATGCACCCAATATAATATAAAGCTAAGGCGGAATACTCCTGCACTCTCGTGGGGCGGAATACTCCTGCACCCGATATATAATAAAGCAGAGGCGGAATACTCCTGAACTCAATATCTTACATAGGAGCGGAATACTCCTACTCCTGGGGCAAAATACTCATGTACCCGAGATAATATAAAGCTAAGGCGAAATACTCCCCCACTCAGTATCTGACATAACAGCGAAATACTCCTGTTCCTGGGGGCGGAATACTCCTGCACCCGAGATAATATAAAGTTGAGGCAGAATACTCCTTTACCCGAGATAATATAAAGCTGAGGAGGAATACACCCTGCACTCAGTATATAACATAGCAGCCAATATCCAGAACACATGTACATATGAATGTGTTATGATGCAATAATAACCCTTCACTAGTGTGGGTCTCTCATCGACTACCGGGAAGTAAATGTAGTATATTTCAATATCACAACCAAAATACGATGCTTTTATACTCAATGCAATACCAACAACAGGGCAAAAACATATAAAATACAATGTAAATAAAAAAATTATGGCGTAATGAGTACGCCTATCCGCAGCTACACACGTAAGGAACACGTGGTAGAATATCCACCAAAGAAATGGATATAATCACTTACCTTGTTCCAAAGTTAGCACTGCTCTGTCCTTTAGATTCATTATCAAACGATCCCGCTCTATTCAATAAGCAGAAAAATATATCAAATAAGGCTAAAAGCTTCATTATTTACGTCTTAGGGCAATCCAGTTAGGAACCTGATACCCTATTCGCATACGGAATGCACAGGCCCGGGCTATATACAGGGTCCAAATTAGTTACATTTATGGATTGCCCATAACTCCCTGAGTACGAATACATAATCAATTCCATTATCGGGGTCCAATTAACCCTTTAACCTATCAATTTAACTTATTAGAACGATGTCTAATATCCTGATTTCTACCATTAAAATATATTCAAACACATGTCTATAAACTCAAATAATGAATTAACATCATTACCTGGATGATTTGGGGGGGAAATTCTATCTTTTCCTTTTCTTTCTCTATTTTCTGGTTATTTTTCCCTGTATCTCGTCTCGTTTCTCTGTTTACATTCTTGTCTCTATTCTTGTTTTCTTTGCCTGCTAAGGGATTAAATTCCTTAGCCCCACCGCCTCCTCCTTTCCTTTTTATAATTTTTTTATAATATTTTCTTTTTTTTTTCTTTTCTTGACGAAAATTAAAATAGACCCTACGAAACTCAAAATATTTCCAAATTTTACATACATGTTATAAAAAATTAATGTGACGTACTCGCTAAGACGGATCTCGAATCCGATCCTCGAAGCTCAAGATATGAATTAAACGAAAAAATATCAAATTATTAATTTTTGAATGTTTAGCGAAAATTATCCGAACGACCTCGAAATTCACTTTCCAAAGTTCACATAAGTTACAAATAATCATACTTAGCTAACGACACTTTCGGATTTTGAATCGGAGCTCATTCTCCAAAATTGAGCTCGAAACCCTTTTTTTAAAATTTACCGACAACGAAAAATGAGACCTTCTTTCGATACCTACCAAATGAAGTCTGGTTTAGTTCAAATTATAAAAACAGGTCCTAATGAACTTTACGATGATTTTAAAATTATTGTTACGCCAATCAGATTCCTAACTCCGAAAACGACTAACTAAGGTTATAATGATTTTAAAATTATTGGTACGCCAATCAGAGTCCTAACTCCCAAAACGACTATCTAAGGTCGTTTCATTCTTCTTCACTTAGACCCTCGTTCGTCCTCGAACGAACCTAAGTCTAAATAAAAATTCACACAAATAACAAGAGAACTTGCACGACCTTCATAAGCTACTCCACGAATATTATTTCATGATTATAGAATCAGAATTATAACACGCACACCAAATTCTTGGAATAAAATATATCTGGACAATATCATAATACTATTGCCCATCTTATTCTGACTAATTTGCCCCTTCCTTGATCATGAGAGGAGAGTTCAACATTTTCGGAAAAAGGTAAAAGAAATCTAAACAGATTAACATGATTCTGCCGACAAATCACCTCGTCGATATACTTTCGATATAGAACAGGTCGATGAAAATAAGAATTAGCTTAGGCTTCAGCAATGCCTTAGAGAGTTAATATACCATTTTACATTGGAGGAAGAGTCCTCCACTTAGGAGTCGTTCGGTTACTCTGTTTGTTTACGCATGTATTAATTATTAATACGGATATTAGTAATATAAGTATTAGTAATGTGTGTATTAATAATGTGGGTATTAATAATGTAGGCATTAGTTAGCACGAGGTTTAGTAATATGGGTATTAGCCATGCATATATTATAACATAGGGATTTTTTTTGAATCACTGATATATTACAAATTAACAAACAGTATTAATATTTAAAATATTTTTTTACTCCTTAAATAAAATTTAAAAATATATCCTCATAATGAGGGTTACTTTTGTCATTTTAAATTATAATACCTGCGTTATTAATACCCACATTATTAATACCACCTTATACCCCGCATAAAATAATACATAGATTCTCACTTAAATAATGCAAGTATTAATAATGCGGAATATACAAACAAACAAAAAACATTGATAATTTATGCGGGTATTAAAATTTTACAAAAAACTAATCGAACGTTGCGCTAAATTAACGCGGAGTTTTGCGCTGGTATTAATACCGCAAACGAGCAACCGAACGACCCTTTAGAGCATAAAATCATATAGTTAATTTGAATAGAAATAGTCATCCTCGCACAACCTGCTGGATTAAGGAAGATTTAGCTAAAATATAACGCGGCTGGGACCTGAGCTACCAAATTACCCTCTCGAGTTACCAAACGGCTGCAAATCTCGAGTTCGCGACTCAAATACTTTTGTCATAAGCACCACCGCCTGATGGATCAACTCAGGGGTCAAATGACGCCTCTCATTATCCTTAGTAGCCAGCTACCTTGATACGCACTCTGGCTCAGCACAAGGAACATCAATTGGCTACTAGCCGCCCAAGCTCACTAGTACCGGATGAAGAAAAGATAGCAATGGACAGAGGAAACGAATAATTAGAGCTTCAGGAAGCTCATCTTCTTGTTTTCTTACTAGAGCTAGACTACTTCCAGGTCAGGCTAATCAAAGAATCGCAATTTAAGAAATAGACATTAGATGAGCTTTATGGAGCACTATGTATGCCAATTTATCCTTCCAATAAGAAGAAAACTCTGATAATTTACTAGAAAACCTTTATATAACCGAGACAAGCTCATAGAATAACATGACTCCACTAGCGTCTCGAACCAAGAGGAGATACGTAGATCGAGTATTACTTACTAATCACTTTACACCAGAAAGAACAATGACACTTTCTGATGGTGACGAATAATTATCCCATCATCCTACCAACACTGAGTTCCAAAGAGAGGTAGATTGACTTGACATTGTACCAGAAGGTGGCACAACATGATGCCAAGCAGACAATACTGACACTTTATCCCAAATTTCTCATATTTAAACCAGATAAACTAGTAGGGTCTCACAAATGCCGGGAATAAATCATACCAGAAGCTCACCCATGTATCGCAACTGATTCTTAATGAAAACGACATCCAAGGAAACCATGGAAACTGTCACGATCCAAAATCCTATAGGTCATGCGGGCACCCAAACCCAACTCATTGGGCCAACCCCTCTTGAACAACACTCGACTTGCATATGAAATAACCAAATAAAAGAAATTATGAAAAGAATAGCGGAGTATGATATATAAACCCAATACACAACTAGGATCTTTACAACCATGTTCTAAGTCCTCCCATGAATGATGAACATCTAAGGAACCAATAAGGTTATACATCTTCGAATATAAATAAATATAATCATCAATATTACCATAAAAATAATAAGAAAAGATGTCACTACAGGACAAAAGTGGTTCACCGCTAGATTAAAGGATGAACAACTCCGTTTACCACAATACTTGCTAGAACTTGGTATCGAATATGCCGAATATAATACAATAAGAAAACAAAGAAAGTGGGTGAGTCAAAAGGACTCAGTAAGTTGGGACAGGGCTCCAAGTAGAATAACAAGTTGCAAATATATTAAAACTCAAACAACTCCAAGGTAACAAAAAGTAAAGACAAATCATTTAATTAACAAACAAGTAATATTCATACTCAGTCAAGTACCAAGACACACCTATTGTGACTTAATGATAGGTATAGGACTACGCCATACTACAACATTATGCACGGAACTACCTCGTGCTATGATAATACATATAGAACCACATCTACCATAATAATATGCACGGAACTATATCGTGCTATGATAATATATACGGAACTACATTGTACCACAATAGTATGCACGGAACTACATCGTGCGATGATAAATGTACGAAATATCGTACCAAAATAATATGCACGGAACTACATCGTGCTATGATAATATGTACGGAACTACATCGTACCACAATAGTATGCACGGAACTACATCGTGCGATGATAATATGTACGGAACTACATCGTACCATAATAGTATGCACGGAACTACATCGTGCTATGATAATATGTACGGAACTACATCGTACCACAATAGTATGCACGGAACTATATCGTGCGATGATAATATGTACGAAATATCGTACCACAATAATATGCACGGAACTACATTAGTTCCACAATAGTATGCACGGAACTACACCATGTGATGATAATATGTACGGAACTACATCGTACCACAATAATATTCACGGAACTACATCGTGATATGATAATATGTCAAGAAATAGTAATGAACTGTAATTATACTTTTCAAAATAGTCTTAGCATAGTAAGTATGCCCATTTCAGCAGCCATGTAAGGAACACATACATAGACATCCAATGTAGAAAAATCCTAGCAGAGAAGGGACGTAATACTTACCTTAAGCTGACTAATGCTAACTAGCCCACAATTGTCTTTTCACGCTCAAATCCTTCTAAATAAGTCCACTTTATGCAAAACAATAAATAATACGATCAATATAAACTACTTTATTAATTTTCATAACTTTATGACAAACGAGTCAAAAAGTCAACTCGAAAGTCAACCATGAGCCCACATATCCGATTACCGGAACAAAATATATTTTTTAGATTACCCATTCACCCACATCATCTAATAGCCAATTTATCAATTTTCGGGTTTACGTTGAAAGTCAATTATTTATTAACACCTCAAATCTCAAATCCAATATAACAATCATGTTACCCATTTGAATATGAGTTCATACATACGAAAATCGAATCAATCCGATATTGTTAACATCCCCAAATCCCCATATTATTCCACTTTTGAGTTAAAACTTAAGAACTTACTCAACTTCCTCAATTTCTCACAACTACCATTTATGACCGAACTAGGGTTATCAAATTCAACTTTAGATATATCATAATCTAGCATAAACTCAATCATCTTCCTCATTTAAAGCAACTTATGAAATCTAATCAATTTTATGAACTTCTCAAGAAAGACCCGTTAAACCTTTTACACAAAAAAAACCCCAATTTTCTACTTTAGAACTCATGCATTAAAGCTTAAATCAAGGGAATGAATCAAAGGAAAATACTTAGGTTATGGTTTAGATCTTACCCCATGGAAGAAGCTTGAAGAACATCCTTGAATTCTCCCAATTCCAAACTTTCAAGTTGAGGAAAACCTCCAACAACATTAATAGCCAAAAAGCCTACTATTCTGCCTCGTTTCTTGTGCCAAATGATTCCAAAACTCGCTTTTGATGCCTCCAATTGATTCCTTGTAAAATTATAGTCAAGTTAGGCTTTTGAATCACTCCATTTAACCTTATAATGAAGGAGATATGTTGGTTTTAATACTTGGAATATTGCAGATTTTTAACTACGCAGTGAGTGGCTATTTCGTAATTAATCTGAAAATTTGGCAACCTAATTCTTAGTAAAGTTACCATAAATCCCTCATATGATGTCGAAACTTGATGATTTTAGTTTCTATGGATTCAGAATTACGATACAGATATAATGATTTAGTCGAAACACGAATCAAAGGCCGTTTGCTCAATATGGTAACTTGTATGCTCAAGTTAACGTCGAAACCGAACCCAAAGTTATCCAAAACTCATTAGAATTTAACTAAAATTTGTGGACATGACAAAAATCATCATTCAAACTTATTGAGACTAAAAAATATATCGACATGCATATTGAAGCTTCGATTTACCAAAATGACTGGTCGGGTCGTTACAGAAATATGATAAGACAAACCATTTCCAAATTGATCGAAAGAATCAAACCTTACTCACATATAAGGGAAGAAAAAATCCTTGGGTGTACTACATCGGATGCCTCAGTAAACCACCAGACGAGCAGTTCATAGAAATGCCTCTGCGGCTAAGCTGAGCTGCTACCCTGATAATTACTTCCTGAAGAACCATAACCATCATGCTCTCGACCTCTACTGGATGGTGGCATATCTCTGGCTGATTAAGATCTAAATAAAATCCCCTGCGATTGGGCAGGTTCCTGAGGGCGAGAAGAAGGACAACTGTCTTCCTGCCAAAATAAGGGACGCTTCTTTCTAAGATGACGATGCTCACAATAATGATAATACCTTTTAGCTAAAAATAGATGTTGGACAAAATGCTAATAGCCATAAAAAGAAGACTAACTATTGGCGCACTCTAAGAGTCACGCGCCACAGGCTGAGATAACTTAGTAGGTGACCTCTCACGATAATCAGAACCCTTACCTTGCCAGAAGAGTTATCATAGTTGCCCACCGGGGCCATGGTATCTCTTGCTCTCCCGCTCTAACTCTTCCCGCTCTAACTTATGGTATGCCTCATATCTCTAAGTAATATTAATAACAATATCAAATGAAGTCCCGACCTGAATCTCTCGAGCCATATAGGATCTCAAGTAACGAGAGATATCATCAATAAATCTTCAAACCTTCTCAGAAGGTTCATCAACTAGCTCTGGAGCATATCCAACCATCCTAAAGAACTCAATCTCATATTATGAAACTGATGGGCTACCTTGTCCAATCTACCCAAACTAGCGACACTTTTCATCTTGCTCGTTGCACGAAAGGAACTTTTCCATGAATCTACGAGAAAACTCGCACTAAGTCAGCTTAAGAAAACCCTGCCTAGCTGATAAAAGAGCTGTCCACCAATATAAGGCTGGACCCTGAAACTAGATAGCAGTATAAGAACACTATACTGCTCGAGATAATCGAGAGCCTGACGGATACGCTAACGTCATTTTTTTAGAAAATTTCATAGAGGTTATCTCATGCATCGCCTGGAAATATTGGTGGGCTCAACAGGGTGACATACAACAACCTCTTTGGGCACTCGGATCAAACTATTACCCAGACTAGCTAACTAGCCAGAACAACTGGAGGCACAACACATACTACCTCTGAGACATAATTACTGGGGCAACATCAGGAACTGGAACAAGATCTACCTGAGTCCAAACATCTACACTACGACGACCTAATGAGCTGCCTAGGGAATATAAGGTTCTTACAGTATCTGCGCCGTTAAGATTTTTATGAAAGCATCATAGAGAGCCGGAGAAAACGTAACAGGATCGTCATTATGATCCACAACTCTTGGGGCTTGGGCAGCGCTAGCCCCAGGCTAGACTACTTCGTCTTGAACTCTTACTCTTTGTTGATTTGTCGCATGAGGGATCAAAATTACTACGAAAGAATTAACAAAAATATTTTTGCATCCCACACCAACGCATGATTAGTACGGAAGGAAGAGAAACTTCTTAAATGCTGACTACCCAACATACTAAGTTTAGAGGTATCCAGACTAGACATCTAAGAGCACAAAAGAATACATACGCCTCCTGAAGGGAGCATAATACAACTGAAACAATAAACATAAAACTGGTGGCCATCTTGAACAAAAGCTGGCTCATCCTGACAGCTGAAGTCGTCTTCGCTCATTAACAACGTGGCGAACTCAATCCTGGAGCGAACCTGCCAAAATAAAATAAATAGACAGGAAAAAATAACAAACAAGGGTGAGTCAAGAGGACTCAATAAGTGGGGCAAACTAGCCACCTCAAAGAATAGGATAGCTAACCAGGGAGAAGAGTTAAGCAAATACAGACAAAAAACACATACAACTAATGCATATAAACCAACTAGGGACACAAGATAGCCAGAAACATATAGGCAAATTGAAATATGTCCACAACATGGTATACATACTACATACACAGAACACAGCATAATAGTCACACAATGCACAACAACTGGTGTGATCAAATAGAATAAATGAAGTATGATGCAATAGGGTCACATATGCT
This sequence comes from Petunia secreta, assembly GCA_029990175.1. Lineage (NCBI taxonomy): Eukaryota > Viridiplantae > Streptophyta > Magnoliopsida > Solanales > Solanaceae > Petunia > Petunia secreta. Next base: position 1,099,673 of record JARKIP010000156.1, read on the forward strand.
CATAATCCCATCCCGAAGTGGAATACTCCTGCATTCAGGGGAATACAATCTAATAACCAACTGGAGCAGAATACTCCTGTTCCTGAGGCGGAATACTCCTCCATCCGATATAATATAAAGTTGAGGCGGAATACTCCTACACTCTCCTTGGGCACAATATTCCTACACCGTATATAATATAAAGCTGAGGCGGAATACTCGTACACTCAGTATATGGCATAAGAATGGAATACTCCTGCTCCTGGGGTGGAATACTCCTGCTCCTGGGGTGGAATACTCCTACACCCGAGATAATATAAAGCTAAGGCGAAATACTCCTACACTCGGTAACTAACATAAGAGCGGAATACTCCTGCACCCGATATAATATAAAGTTGAGGCAGAACACTCCTACACTCTCCTGGGCCGGAATACTCCTGCACCTGATATAATATAAAGCTGAGGCAAAATATTTCTGCACTCAGTATCTGACAAAAGAGCGGAATACTCCTGCTCCTTAGGCGGAATACTCCTGCACCCGAGATAATATAAAGTTGAGGCGATACTCGTGCACTCAGTATCTGACATAAGAGTGGAATACTCCCGCTCTTGAGGTGGAAAACTCCTGCACTCAAGATAATATAAAGTTGGGACGGTGTACTCCTGCACTTAGTATCTAACATAGCACGTCATAACCAGAACACATGATACATATGAATGCGCTATGAGACAATAATAGCCCTTCACCGGCAGGGGACTCTCATCTACTGCCGGGAAATAAATGCAGTATATGTCAATCTTACCACCAGAATATGATGCTTCTATGCTCAATACAATACCAATAATAGGGCAATAACATATAAAATACAATGTAAATCAAAAATTAAGGCGAAATGAGTATGCCTATCGGCAGCTACACACGTAAGGAACACGTGGTTGAATATCCACATGGCAAAAGGCTACCAAGGAAATGGATATAATCACTTACCTAATTCCAAAGTTAGTACTGCTACTCAATAACCGCTTTGCCCTTTGGATTCATTGCCCGATCCCGATCTATTCAATAAGTAGAAAAATATATCGAATAAGGCTAAAGACTTCATTCCTTACGTCTTAGGACAATCTAGTTAGGAACCTGATACCCTATTCGCATAAAGAATATGTATCCCAGGCCTATATACAGGGTCCAAAGTTACATAACCAACCACTAAATAAATTACATTTATAGATTGCCCATAGCTCCCTGAGTACGAATATATAATCAATGCCATTATCGGAGTCCAATTAATCCTTTAACCTATCAAATGAATTTGTTAGAACGATGTCTAATATCCCAATTTCTACCATTAAAATATATATTTAAATGCACGTAATAAACTGAAATAATGAATTAACATCATTACCTGGATGATTTGGGGTGAAGATTCTAACTATTTTCTGGAATTGTTAGTCGGTATCTCGTCTCGTTTGTCTGTTCTCGTTCTTTTCTCTATTCCATAGCCCCACCGCCTCCTCCTTTCCTTTTTATTATTTTTTTTCTTTAATATTTTTTTTGCTTTTCTTTCCATGACAAAAATTAAAACTGACCCTACAAAACTCGAAATAATTCTAATTTTGCATACTAGGTATACAAAATTTATATGACGTACTCACTTAGAAGGATTGCAAATCAGATTCTCGAAACTCAAGATACGAATTAAACGGAAAAAGATCAAATTATTAATTTTTGGAATTTTAGCGGAAATTATCCGAAAGACCTTGAAATTCACTTTCCAAAGTTTACATAAGTCTCAAATAATCATATGTACCTAACGACGCTTTTGAATTTTGAATCAGAGGTTATTCGCCAAAATTGAGCTCGAAAACCTCTTTATAAAATTTACCTACAACGAAAATTGAAACCTTCTTTAGGTGCTTGCCAAACAAAGTCCGATTTAGTTCAAATTTTACAGACAGGTCTTAATGGACCTTACAAATATTTTAAAATTATCAGCACGCCAATCGGAGTCCTAACTCCCAAAATGACTACCTAAGGTCGTTTCAAATCCTTAGACTTTACATCTTATGTGTACCGGCCTTTCTTTAATAAGTGACTTATCAAAACCTCGTTGACTTTAAGAATATGTTGGTAGGAATTACTTAGGGTATGCCTTAAAATATGTTATGATGTGTCTACGTAACTGTATGGGCCTAAATCGGTTTTAGGATCACAAATCGAATTTGGGTTAGAGTATAAGCGAATCTTCGTATCAAAGTCAGGAAAATGCAAGAAATAAGCGTAAAACACGAGAAAGTAAATTGATTTCAATATATCGTAGTGAGTACAAAATTTGGCAAAGTTTCTGTATAATGCATACAATATAAATAAAGTGCTACTTATACACTCAAGGGCCTAGCCCACGTTTCCCATGTCTGGTAGTGCTCAAACCCACATTCTGAGTGCTCATAATGGAGATAGTGGGCTGAAATTGTGGGCTGCAAAGCCGCTCGAACTGAGGCGATTCACCGAGGTACAAGTGTGTGACCTCGGTGATTGGGCCCTGCTGTTCAACCGAAGTGAACGTCACCGAAGCTCACCTTACAGCTCGCCTTTGGAGACGACCTCGCTGTCTGACTTCGGTAATCAACTCAATTGCTTCGGTTACTGGTTTGTCGTCCTGTGCTCGGCGGTTATCAGATTGTCTTGCCGAGGCGACTCATAGCGAGCTGATTTTTTACCCAATACAGATAGTCCCACCACTCCTCGGTTAATTACCGAAGTTACCGAGGAGTGGAGTGAGATTCTGTGGGAAAGAGACGTGGCTTGATCTTATCCAAGCATTTCAAATATTGTCAACAGTACGCATCCTTTCAGATTTCTATTCAATGACACGCGTCTCTTACCCGTTGGCTGATCAAACGGTCATGCCACTTTTTTCGTTTCCCCCAACGTTACAATGATGAAGCCTAGCCACTTGCTTGCTCCCACACCTATAAGTACTTTCCTCACAGCCCATTCTCATCACTTTCAATATTTGTATGCAACAGTAGCCAAAGAAAAGGAGCAACTTCCGTTTTCGTCTTGATTACCCCTGTTTTCAACAAGATCTTTGCATATTTAAAATCGTAATCATGTCTACTACGAATTCCAAACAAGATTCAAGTGACTTAGGCGAGAGAGCGAAGATTTCTCGCTACGCCGCCATGATATCTAGTGGTGATTTCATCACCACCGTGCTGGCGTTGCAGGTGGTAGAGGCGGAAGGTGGTGGTGAGGTAACTTCGAGCACTGGTGGCTCCCAGAGGCGTAAGGAGAGGGCCAGACGCGATTTAGCTGCAGAGGGTGATGACGTCAGTGTAGAGGAAGAGGGCGACATCATGCTTGATGATGCCATGGTGGGAGGTGGTACTGATGATGTCATTCATAGGGATGACGACGGCGAGGGTGACGATGCCGAGGGCGAGGACGACGTCGAGGCCGAAGCCGAAACTGGGGGTGATCTGCTCGCCGCCGAGGGGGAGCACGAAGCCGAGGTGGGACTTTCGGGTAATAAGAGAAAATTACCAAAGATTCCCCTCGAGCAAGAGCTTGAGCCTCATCAAATCATCCCTTCCCACTTTGACAATGGGAAGGACCTCAAATTACAAAAACAGTCTGATGACCAAGAGGAGAAGAACAGGAATATTCCAGTGAACACGACTCCGACCCGAATCACTCAAGCTCACATTCAACGGGTTCGGAAGGATTGTGCATTCAGGCCCGAGGTGAAAATAATCGTCCCTGATCCCACTAGCAGAGTTTTCCATCATGTGGAGGGGTTATCTTTTGCATATACCTACCCTTTCACCATTGGATTCACCCTACCTGTCCATAGGGTTATTGATGATTTCTGCCAGGCATACAACCTGTGCTTGGCTCAATTAGGCCCCGGTGTCTGGAGGGTCGTTCAATGGCTGGATTGGCTGAGTACAGAAGCTGGGTTAAGTTTCACCTTGCAACACCTCATTTCTCTTTATTATCCCTATTTCCATAAAGCCGGGGTTGTGGCTCTAAACAACCGAGGCAAGTACGCTCTCCTCCATAAGAGCGAAGATCACGGGGACTGAGGCTGGAGTGATCGTTACGTTCTTTTGGAGACCAGCGTCTTATCCATCGAACCTAACTTCCCAGAGAGGTGGAATAATACACGTAAGTATTCCTTCGTCCTTGGCTTCACTTTTTGCTTTCTTTCTTGTTTGCTGATTTCAAAAAATTTGTTTTCTTGTTCCCCAGCCAACAAAGTTGCTATCGTTCCCCCTGAAGGTTTGACCGAATGGGTCAAGGCCGTGACTGGGGCCTGCAAACGTCCCATTCGGTCATGGATGGAGATGGCTGCTGACTTCGGTTGGCAATGCAAAAGGCATGGTAAGTCATCAATAATTTACTGCATAAGTGGTTATCCCAACTCTTCTTAATTTTATCGCTGACCTCTTTCTCCTTGGTACCAGGTTTTCCCAACCGTGGCATCAACAAGAAGAAAGAAAAAAAAATGAAGAAGAAGAAGAAAGACGAAGAAGATACCGAGTCAGATAATGATCTCGCTTCGGTGATAGGTCTAGCAGGTGACCTGAAGGAGTTGAAGGCTTCAAAGTCTTCAAAAATTTCAAAAGGGGCCTCCGACCAGGGTTCCTCCAAAGGTAATCACCATCCTCGGTTAATTTATTGATTCTTGCTTCTCTTCATTCTTTCGCTTAAAATTCTTTCATGTTGTCCTTTGCCGGCGTGAAAAGGAAGAGAGCGGTTTCTAAGATACCCTCTCGTTTTGTGGCTCCTCGCACCGAGGTGGCGACTTCCCCTCGTCCCGAAGTAATGGCGAGACAGCGCCGAAGGCTGATCGATGAGCCTGACAATGTAGCCGCCGAGGACTTAGAGGTTCGTAGGGAGGTCGAGTTTGTTGACCTCGAAGACCAGGAGCACAGTTCCGAAGCGCCAGTTGCCAAAACCAAAGGCAAAGCCAAAGTCGGAGAGGTTGGCACTGCTGTCGCCGAAGATGGGGCTGACACCGGCGCAGTCAGGGCGCAATCCGAGCCCGCGAGGATTTCTTCCTCGGTTGGGTCTTTTCGAAAGTTGTAAGTGTCATCTTCTTCAAACCTTTTGGCGAGCGACCGAGGCGATATCCTGAGTCTTATGCCCTTGCTTGGCCCCGTGGAAGACAAAGTCGTGCAGACTTTCTCTCGAGGCCAGCTACACCACACCATTGCCGCCAATAGTCTCAGAGTAAGTTTTAAGTTTTGCTCGTTTCTTAATTCCGCATCTCTGTCTTCGGTCGGTTGCTTATAATGATTTCTTTAGTTGATTTCCTTTTAGGGCTTCGTTCTGTCATTGAGGGCCCTCGAGGTCGAGACTACAAGAGATGAGGAGGTCCGACATGTTGCCCGCTCGTTATGTCATTGAGCGCAGATAGCGGAGTTGAAGGCTAAATTTTCAGAGTCCCAGTCCGATCTTCATGATGCTGAGTCGACTGCCGAGGCAAAGATCAGAGACCTCGGTGATGGTTTCTAGGTTGAGCGCTCGAGGCTGGAGGCTGAAGTTGCAAGGCTAAATGCCGAGCTGGTTCAGGCGAGGGGCAAGTCCGAGGAGATGGCCAAGAAGCACCACGAGCAGCTGAGAAAACATGTGCTTCATATTAAGAAATTGGAGGGTGAAACCTCCAAACTTTCAGCTCATGAGGCCGAGGTTGAAGCTCTTTGGGAAGACATCACTGATCGCAAAAACATAGCTAAGATCAAGGCCAAGAGGGCGGAGCTGGATAAGCAATGGGCCGTTATCAAGTCTCGGCTGAAGCTGCTCAAGCAATGCCGCGCTGGCGAGCTCAACTTGGAAGAAGAAATTGCTAAGGCCGAAGAGAAGGCAGCAAAGGCTCAAGCTATCATTGATGATCTCCCATCAAGCGAAGCCTCGAGCGATGATGAAGTGAGGAAGATGAAGAAGATGCCGAGGGGGATTCCGAAGAGGGAGATGACGCCCCCGAGGCTTAGACTTCTGTTTACATTTTCTACTTTCATGTAAGCCTTCGGGCTCTTTTGTTCATACTCTGGGCCTTCGGGTCTTTTTGATGTGTAAATTTGCGGCCGTCGGGCCTAATGGAATGAATTCGTACGTTTTATCTCAAATGCTAGTTTTTGCATGAACCGAACATTTAAAATCGATAATTTCCAAGACTTAACTGGATCAAACTGATGCAAACTTAGAACGACGTCTCTTTCTCAAGTCGATGCATTTAAAGTGCAACTTCAAAGTGCAAGATTGTGTAAATAAAGAGATATAGAATCAAAATTCATTTCATTGATAAGATCAGCAAGCCAAAATCGGCTATTTACATAAAGCCAAGTCGAAGTAGACCTTGGGCGTAAAAACAAATTGACAATATGCCACTATCGGGCGTAATTACAATGTACTAAACTATTCTTCGGGTGTCAGTCCCAGGTTATCAAATAGACAGGCTTCGGTTGGGAGGCTAAGAGACGACCTCGGTTGCAAACTGCCTCTCACTCCCCCCACTGTTCGGGTGTGAATCTTGATGAACATCCGAGCACTGAAAGTCGTTTTATCCGCTTCCTGAAAAGGTCAAGCAAAATGAAACGAGGAGCGAGTTAGTACATTTTGACCGAAGCCTTAGGAGCGTTGTTCTGCTCGAGGCTGTGGGTAAATTTACAAAGATTAAAGAATGTTTACCTCGATTAGAATTACTACCGCTTTAAATGGGAAATGTTCCAATTTAAGGGTTCGGGCACACCTTACAGATCTTTAATTTGATAAAATCCTTTCCCAACAATTGCTTTGACTCTGTAAGGTCCTTCCAATTTGCGACAAGCTTTCCCCCATTTTCTTCCTTCGTTGACTGGTTTGTAGCCTTCAGCACATAATCACCAACTTTAAAATCTCTAAGTTTGGCCTTCCTATTGAGATATGCTTCGATCTGCCTCTTTTGAGCGACTATCCGAACCAAAGCCATCCCTCTTTTCTCCTCGAGCAAGTCTAATTCTATGTGCATGGCTTGCTGATTTGCATCCTCGGTGGTGTGAGCGTACCGAAGACTTGGTTCGCCCACCTCTACGGGGATAAGGGAGTCCATACCATAAGCAAGTGAAAAGGGGTCTCGTCGGTGCTATTCTTCTCCGTTGTCCGCATGGCCCACAACATGTCTGGAAACTCCTCGGGCCATGAACCTTTTTTCTCATCGAGCCTTTTCTTAAGATTTTCAATTATAATCCTATTCGAACACTCAGCTTGGCCATTGGCACTTGGATGATATGGGGTCGAAGCAATTCTTTTGATCTCCCATTGTTTGAAGAAATCAGTGATGGCTGCTCCCATGAACTGTTTACCATTGTTGCAAGCAATTTCCCTTGGGACACCGAACCTATAGATGATGTTCTTCTTGATGAAATCGATTACTTTTTTCTGTTTAACTTCGGTGAGAGCTCCTCCTTCCACCCATTTAGTAAAGTAATCAGTCAATACGAGGATGAACTGAACACCACCTTTTCCCTTCGGCAAGGGTCCAACAATATCCATTCCCCACTTCATGAAAGGCCATGGTGATACGACCGAATGCAGAGGTTCGGCCTGTTGATGATCATCATTGTGTGGCGTTGGCACTTATCACATTTTTGCATGAAGGCCTTTGCATCTGCGCTGATAGTGGGCCAATAATACCCAGCTCTTAGTAATTTGCGCACCAAAGACTTTCCTTATGAGTGATTGCCACACTCGCCTTCGTGCACCTCGGTCATCACATATCTAGCCTCATCTGGACCCAAACACTTGGCCATCGGGCCGCAAAACAACCTCTTGTACAAATTACCCTCGATCATATGGTATGAAGCCGCCTGAGTCCTAAACTTTTTGGCCTCCTTTTTATCTTGGGGGACAGTCCCCGAGTCGAGGTAAGAGATAAACTTACTCCGCCAATCCCATTTGTGTTCCACCGAGTTGACCTGCAATTTCATCTCTCTCATTTGTGCAGATAGCAACCGAACCACTGAATCAGTCCCCGAGTGGGCTTCATCAACTGCCGAACCCAAGTTTGCTAGGGCATCAGCCTCAGTTTTTTCCTCCCGAACCACTTGTTTAATTTTCCATTCTCGAGATTGGGCCAAAATCCTCTGTGCTCGGTCCAAGAATAGCTGCATTCTGGGCTCTCGAGCCGTGTATTCACCGAGCACTTGATTTACCACCAGCTGTGAGTCGCATCTCAACTCAATTCTTTCCACCCCCATTTCTCTAGCTAACTCCAAGCTCACCAAAGCTGCTTCGTATTCGGCATCATTGTTGGTCACTTTTTTGAATCGAACCGAGTGCCTGATTTTCTTCCCGGTGGGTGCTTTCAGAACTATGCCTAATCTCGAACCTCTAGAATTAGTTACCCCATCGGTGTGAAGTATCCATAGCCCCAAAGTTGTTCCTTCCGATATTAAGTTCTCCTTTTCGGCTTCGGGGAGAATCCCAACACTAAAATCAGCTACGAAGTCAGCCAAGACTTGAGACTTGATGGCTATTCGGGGTTGATAAGTGATGTCATATTCGCTTAATTCTACCGCCCATTTTGATAACCTCCCCGATAACTCAGGTTTAAACAATATACTTCTCAAAGGGAAGGTTGAAACTACCGCTATTGGGTGACATTGGAAATAAGGTCGTAGTTTCCGGACAGTAACAATTAAAGCAAGTGCCAGTATTTCCAAGTGTGGGTACCTGGTCCCAGTATCGAGGAGTATCTTGCTCACATAGTAGATGGGTTGTTGCTTGCCATCTTCCTCCTAAACCAGCACCGCGCTGACTGACACCTCGGACACAGCCAAGTAAACTAGCAATGTTTCACCATCCTTCGGCTTGGCGAGCAACGGCGCGTTAGCCAGGTAGCGTTTCAAATCTTTCATCGCTTATTTACACTCCGGTGTCCATTCGAAGTGATTGTTCTTCCTCAAAACAGAGAAGAATTTGTGGCATCGCTCCGAGGACCTTGAGAAGAATCGGCTCAAGGCAGCGATTCGGCCAGTTAAGCGCTGAACTTCTTCACCCCGGTCAACTCTTCGGGGATTTCCTCGATGGCTTTGATCTGATCTGGGTTTGCTTCGATCCCTCGTTCTGAGAAAATGAATCCCAAGAATTTGCCCGACCGTACGCCGAAGGAACACTTCTCAGGGTTTAATTTCATGCCATATTATTGCCTTAGAACGGCAAAAGCTTCCCTCCATTGATTCAGATGATCCTCCATTCGAATTGACTTGATGAGCATATCATCTATGTAGACTTCCATAGATTTTCCAATATACTCCTTGAACGTGCGACACACCAACCTCTGGTACGTCGCTCCCTCTTTTTTCAAACCGAAGGTTATCACCTTATAGCAAAAGGTACCTCGGTTAGCGATGAACGAGGTTTTTTCTTCGTCCTTCGGATCCATGCGGATCTGGTTGTAGCCCGAATAAGCATCCAAGAAGGTTAATAGTTTGTGTCCAGCCGTGGAGTCTATTAACCTATCTATTTGTGGCAATGGATAGGAGTCTTTGGGGCAAGCCTTGTTCAAATCAGTGTAATCTATGCACATCCTCCACTTGCCATTTTTCTTTGGTACGACGACCACATTAGCTAGCTATTCGGGTACTTTATCTCCCTTATGAAACCATTTTCTTGCAACTTTGTGGTTTTATCTTCGATCGCTTTCTTTTTAACCCCGGCGTGAGGTCTTTTCTTCTGCTTCACCGTGGTCAACTTTGGATCTACATTCAGCCTATGGGTCATGATCTCCGGATCGATACCAATCATGTCTGAATGAGACCAAGCGAAACAATCGTTGTTGGACTTTAAAACTTCAATGATTACTTTCTTCGACTCCGGGTCCAACTCCGAGCCGACAAATACCTTTCTTTCAAAAGTCCTTCAATAAGGTGAAAGACTCCAGTTCCTCGATAGTCGAGTCCTCGGCTTTTTATTTCTGAGGCTCTTGAATACACACCGGGATCTTTGCAACTTCTCCTCGGAGGTCCTCCTCGCTTGACCCCGTTTGTGCTAGTTGCTATTATTTTGGCCCGGTCGGGGCAACTCCACTTCTCAACGCAACCGGATAGCACTCTCTTGCTACTCGTTGCTCTCCCTTTATTGATCGAACCCCCCCAAGGCGTAGGGAATTTGATCACTTGATACAGCATGGAGGGAACAGCCTCCATGGAATGGATCCATGGTCTACCGAGGATCACATTGTAGGTAATGTCCTCGGGCACCACTTGAAACAGTGTTTCTTTGCGAACTCCTTCAGCAAACGTTTTGAGTGTAATTTCACCTAAAGTTTTCTCCGTGGAGTTGTTAAAACCAGTCAACACTGTTGCTTTGGGGACGACTTCCCCTTTGAGCCACATCTTCTTAACGGCCCCGTAACTGATTAAGTTGACCGAGCTACCGGGGTCAATCAAGACTTGCTTGATATCTGAGTCATTGATTCTCAACATGATGACCAAGGCATCGTGATGAAGGAACATCATCCCATCACAATCGTCATCATCAAATACGATTTCTTTACCCGAGCCTCCCACTCTGGTTCTCTTTTCCATCGTGATTGACAGCTTGGCGAATTTCTTCGCAGCCGCAAAATTTACCCTGTTCAACTCTGGCCCCCCACTGATAACATTTACAACTCTCTCAGGGGGTGGAGCCCGAGGTGGCTGTCCATCACCCCGGTTCTTGGAGTAGTTTTCCTTTCCCTTGTCAGTAAGGAATTCTGCCAACACACCTTTCTTCAACAAATGAGCCACCTCGAGGCGCAATGCTTTGCAATCCTCAGTTCGATGTCCATGATCCGCATAGAACTCACAGTGCAAATTCTGGTCTCTTTTGTCCGCTGGAGTTCTCATGTCTTTGGGTACTCTTACCCCAGCAGTCCCTTTGACTATGTTGACCAGCTCCGAGGTCGATATACTAAAATTGTAATCAGGGATCCGAGGTAGTTCTTTCTTTGAAGCCGAAGCTGGTCCTGAGGAATTCCTTTGGTTTGTGTTGGAGTGAACCTTTCCTCCGAACCGTTGGCTTATATGTGGGCTTGTAAATGAGTTTCTGAAGGAATTTCCCAACCTTTGGCTGACAGGCTGCCTTGTGGAGGTATATGGTTCGTACCTCCCCTTCGAATTTCCACGCGACGCCTCGGCGCGATGTGAGGATTCGCCTCGGTTTTTATAATTATAACCTCAGCTTTTGAACTCAGCCTCCTCCAGTCTGATCTTTGAGTAAGCTCGTTTATGTAGATCTTCCCATATCAAAACTTGGTATTGTTGAAGCTCTTACGGCGTCAGAATTGAGAACATTGATACCCTTTTCAAATGCCATGATGGCCAGAGTATAATCCATCCAAGGTAGCTCCATGCGCTCAGCATGAAAGCACTCAAGGAACTCCTTAAGTGGATCACCGGACCGTTGCTTGACCTCGCATATATCCTCCTTCCTCTGGAGAATTTTTTGAGCTCCGGTGTGGGCCTTAACGAAGGCGTTGGTCATTTCCTTGAAGGTGGAAATTGACCCCGCTGGTAGACACATGTATCAGCGCAGCGCTCCTTTCTCCAAGGATTCGCCAAACTTTTTTAAGAACATTGACTCGAGCTCTATTGTTGTTAAGTCATTGCTCTTTACCATCGCCATGTACTCCCTTACATGCTTTTTGCGATCGGTGGTCCCATCATACTTTTTTAAGAATATGAGCTTGAAGATTTTAGGAGTTGGAGCTAGAGCCGCTTCGGGCTTAAATGGCAACTCTCTGTATTGATCTATGTCAAGCTCATCTTCGGTCTTTGTTATCCCCGGTACGCTCTCGAGGCGATTTTCTACGCATGCCTCGACGCGAGCTTCAACGCGCGCCTCAATTTCCCTGGTCTACCTCTCAACGTCGACCGAGGATGTAGCTTCTGCCACGGTGGGAATCGTCCCGAAGTGTAGCGTTGCGCTTGGTATGTTTCCCGAACCCCCAGACGTGGCCCCATTGGAAGGTCCCCCTAATATCGCTCTCGTAGGAACGAAGGTCGGGATGACTCCATTTGGAGCCGAAGGCTGGGTGCCGTTCGGTGCTGAACTATTCCTCGCCTCTAACGAGGCGCGGAATTCGGCGTTGATGTGCGCTTGCTCATCCTGCTGTTCTTGAAGATCTTTGAGCGAAGCAAAAACAAAAGCTTGGAAGGCTTCAGTTGTCATTGGAGATGAGGACAGTTGGTTCGACGGAACATCAGTCTGATCATCAAGATTTCTATTGTTGTCGGCCGTGTCGTTGTTGAAAAATTATGGGCTTTAACGAAAAAGAACGTTGAATTTTGGGACAAAGCGTTTCTGCTGATATCCCCACAGACGGCGCCAATTTGTATGGGTCTAAATCGATTTTAGGATCACAAATCGAATTTGGGTTAGAATATAAGAGAATCATCGTATCAAAGTCAGGAAAATGCAAGAAATAAGCGTAAAACACGAGAAAGTAAGTTGATTTCAATATATCGTAGTGAGTACAAAATTTGGCAGAGTTTCTGTATGTATTTTTGAATGTGTGCAATACAAAATAAAGTGCTAGTTATAGACTCAAGGGCCTAGCCCACGTTTTTCATGTCTGGTAGTGCTCAAACCCACGTTCTGAATGCTCATTAATGGAGTTAGTTGGATGAAATTGTGGGCTGCAAAGCCGCTTGAACCGAGGCGATTCATCGAGGTACAAGTGTGTGACCTCGGTGATTGGGCCCTGCTGCTCGACCGAACTGAACGTCACTGAAGCTCAGCTTACAGCTCGCCTTTGGCCACGACCTCGGTGTCCGACTTCGGTAATCAACTCAATTGCTTCGGTTACTGGTTTGTCGTCACATACTCAGCGGTTATCAGATTGTCTTGCCGAGGCGACTCATAGCGAGCCGATTTTTTACCCAATACAGTAACTAGTTAAAATTAAGTAATTGGGTAGACAGAGATGATATGATACAATACATGAGTATTTTTCCCGTGAATAATAAAGTTGTATTCGTCTCGTTGCGTGTTTTGATATTAGCAGGTCAAAAGGGCTAGTCCCCTTACCTTTAATACCGGTGAATAATGTTGACATTTTATTTTTTTTAAGTTTCTTTATTTTTCCGTTATAGTTAGGGTAACCAGATACCTCAATTCAGTCAAGAGAATTTAAGCTTTCTTGTTTACATGAACAATTTATTCTCCTATCTCGATTAAATTTAAAAAAGTACTCCCTCCGTCCCATTTTAGTTGTCGCTTTAGGTTTTTTCACGCCCATTAAAAAAGACATTTAATAGGGTGTTTATTTTACTATCTTATCCCTATTTAATGTTTCACCATTAACTTTTTTTGAGAATTTTTTAAATTATTAGGGGTATAGTTGGAAAGAACTAATCAATATAGCCTTGAAATCCTAAAGTGACAACTAATTTGGGACAAACACATTTTGCTAAAGTGACAACTAATTTGGGATGGAGGGAGTAATTAGTATTTTGTATAGTCAATAATTTTATTCATGACAACGGAAGAGTATGATGTTAGCTTGTGCGATTATTATGTGATCAGAACTACCATTTAGTACATGCGGATAATTTAATGTCATAAAAAAATTATTTTAGTTATTGACACGATGTAAGATTCTATTCATCGTAAAATTAGAAAGAAGTATAATTGAGCTTGTGCAAACATTAATTACATGTCCTCATTTTATTAATGTTCACAAGTTCCAACATAAATAACATAGTCATTCAAATCCAAGAAAAAGTTAATTAATCTATTAGATTATTTCTTGATTTAGAATAAGTTTTGGATGCGTAATGAAGGGGAAACGGCCCTCCATATGTTAGATGCAGCATACAAAGCCGCGTGCATCTATTAATCGAGCATGTGCAAACATTAATTACATGTCCCTTTTTATTAATGTTCACAAGTTTCAATATTACTCCATTCGTTTCAAAAATGATAACCTATTTCCTTTTTAGTCTGTTTAAAAAAGAATGACCTCTTTCTAAATTTGGAAAGAAATTTTCACTTTTACTCATCCCTAGATGATTTGTAACCACACAAATATCTATAACTTATTTTAGACCACAAGTTTCAAAAGTCTTCTCTTTTTTATTAAACTCCGTGCAAAGTCAAATGGGTTCATCTAAAGTGGAATGGAGCGAGTAATAACATAAATATTATTCCCTCCTGTCCACTTTATATGATTTTTTGATATTTTTTCTTAAGTCCAAAATTTTTAATATTTTCAAAAATCAAGATGTTATTTGTTTTGACTTTCCAAAGTTACTCTTGTTAATAAATTAAACACATAAAGCTCTCACAGTTTTTTATAAGTAAATTTTGAAAGAGATGAAGGTTAATTTAGTAAATGACATCTTTAATTAATGTTAAAAGGTGGATTCCTTGGTCTGTGTGAAAACAGTCAAAAAATCAAATAATATGGACCGAAGGGAGTAATAATATGGTCGTTCCAACACATGAAAAAGTTAATTACTTTATTAGATTACCTCTTTATTTAGAAGAAGTTTTTGATGCGTAATGAAGAGGAAACGGTCCTCCATATGTTGGTTGCAGTCCGTTCATTTATTCAAAATGTTGTTAATTTTCTGATGTCAACATCAAAGTCAGTAAATATATTACTCCCACCGTCTCATTTTAAGTGTGTGGGTTTAATTTGACTACGCATGGAGTTTAAGAACATATGAAAAAAATTTAAATCATGTGATTCATAATTAAATGTGTGTGCAATGTGAACCAGTGTCTTCAAATTTTGAGGTCCAAAATATATTTTGGAACTAAAGTGTTACCAAATATGGAGAAAAACACTCTTCTTTTGGGAGGGACTTAAAAGTAAAGATATACATCTAAATTGGGACAGACAAAGTGAACTGCTAATGGTACAAAAATACTTTTCGCGAAGACCTTAGGTATAGTTTTTTACTTTAGCGGAAAGAAGCGAACTACCGAAACATAAGGGAAGTCTTCAAACCTAGCCGGCCCACACTAACATATAGCTGAATAGAAAAAATATGACATGGAACCACAGGTTTGCATAAATATACTCAGTATCTCTGGTTCATAATTACCCTCAATTAATTTTATAAAATATTTTTTGGATAAAAATACCACTCCAAAGTAATAAAAAGACATGCATTATCCTACCCTTCCTTTCCTCTATTGAAAGATTCTTCAAACCCTAAAAATCCATCACTTTTACAGTTTCCTCCACAATAAAGTTCAAGATTAGATTCCTTCTAATTGTTACTGAGATTTACTAAATGTTGCATTAAATTCTCTATAATTTTATTTAAATTATGTTTAATTTTGCTTTAAATTCTGTGTACATACATATTACCTCCAAACAAGCTATGAGTTTTGCTTATAAAGATCCAAAAAGCTTGTCGTATGAGTAGCACATGACATTAGATTGAAATTCAAGTTATGAAAATATTCAATATGATAGAAATTAATTGGTATGTATTAGTTGTGCAATTTGGAAATGAGAATTTGAGTAGAGCAGATTAACTTTACGGGAAGTATGTTGCCTTACATTCAATTGGATTAACTTACAGAAATCTATGAAGTATCTGCAAGTCTTGGCTATTGCGAAGAGTTTAAGCTCTTCTGCAGACTTTTTAGCTATTGCAAAGACTTTGAGCTCTGGTGTAATGGTCAACTTGCAGAGAAATTTTATGCAGCCAAGACTTTACCCTCTGCTGCAAGGGCACCTTGCAGAGAAAGTATCTGCAAGTCTTGGCATGGCCAAGATTTTAAGCTATATTATAATGTCATCTTGCAGAGAAAGTCTCTGCAAATATTGACTATTGCTAAGTGTTTAACCTCCGGAGAAATGAGTAACTTTTAGAGAAAGTCTCAACAAGTCTTGGCTATTGCTATCTTTTAGAGCTCTTATGTTGCATTAACTCACGTGAGCTTGTTTTTTGGCATTCTAAATATGCTATAAATTTGATTATTAGCGACCGACCTTCTCCATAACTAAAGACTTTGAAGTGTGTTTCATGAGTATCTCAACTTTAACTAATATCTATCTCAATTTTATCTTACGTGAATCTTCACTAACAAAATTTATTATGTTATTATAGAAAGCAAAAAAATAATATTTTCTATTTGGTATATTCATTATCATCTATGTATCTCTATTGTATCAAATACGTATCAATCGTATTAACTGACACCAAAAATATATGTTTAGTGTGACATTATCATATCTAGCTTATCAAAGATGTATCTTCTTCTGCTTCTCCTTTATTTTTCCTCTATGTATCAAACGTGTATTAATTATATCTCTAGCATATCAATCATGTATCTTGTTGAAACGACCTCGGTTAGTCGTTTCGGAAGCTAGGACTCCGATTGGCGTGCCGATAATTTTAAAAACTTCGTAATGTCCATTAGGACCTGTCTGTAAAATTTGAGCTAAATCAAACCTCGTTTGGTATGCAACGGAAGAAGGTTTCAGTTTTTATTGTCGATAAATATTAAAAAGAGATTTTCGAGCTCGGTTTTGGTGAACGAGCTCCAATTCTAAATCCGAAAGCACCGTTAGGTTCGTATGATTATTTGTGACTTTTGTGCTTTTTCGAAAGTGAATTACGAGGTTGTTCGGCTAGCTTCCGTTAAAATTCTGAAAGTTAAATAAGTTGACCTTTCACATATCTTCACTACTACAAGTATGTAATAGATCGTTGCTTAATGCTTCTACATACTTCATTTAACATTCGAGGACGAATGTTCCTAACAGGGGAAGATTGTTACACCCCGTATGTCCAAAGTGACGTATATTATTCTAATGACATGTTAAAGATGGTTTAAGTGAGTTTGAATTCATAATATGACCATATATGAGAAGCAAGAAACATCGAAGGTATGTAAGGCTAAACCTTTCCTTTGGCAAGGCATGTATCTTGTAGCTTTTGAAGCTTTTTTTAGTTCCAAAATTGATGATTCTTGTGGGTAACTAATATGGCATAAAGGTGACCGTATATGTGCTTAATTAAGTGCTATGAACCACGGCAAAAGATGTCCAAAACAATAGCACAAAATGTTTCAAAATCTGGAAAAATAATTTTTATCTTCAGACAGCTGTTAGTTGTTTGAGCATACCTCCATGTACAAAATTGATATTGAGATTATTCAAGATTCTCTGGAACCCTAAGACATATATATAAAACTTTCATGAAGACCATAAAGTCTATATCTTTGATCTACACTCTGAAAATTAGGTCGAAAAGCAGGACAGTGGTGCTGTCCAGACATTCTATCAGCGGATTTGTTATGTCATTCAATCGTCTCATCTTGTTATCCATTTAACATGTTTATGTTATCAGTTTATCTAGGTATCCATTCCCGTGAGTAGTATAGTGCTGGTTTTGTTTTTGCTGATCATCCAGTTTCAGGGAAAACTCTATCGAAAATTTTATGGAAATTCAAAGAGTTGGAAAAATTCTGAGTTTTAGGTTGTGTCTATAATTCTATCCATAGTTTACTTCATATTCCTTTGAGTCCATATCTATTGTTGCCACATATTTTATGCCTCATATATACTTATGCTTATATTGTGATCATGTTATGTGTGATTTGGAGTCCCCCATAGAGGCTGGACATTGAACACACAGTCTGGTCGCGTGGGTATCAGGTTCCTAACCGGATTGCCCTAAGATGTGAGGAATGAAGCCTTTAGCCTAAATTGATATATTTTTTCTGCTTATTGAATAGAGTGGGATCGTTTGACAAGAAAACTAAAGGATAAAGCGGTTGTTGATTAGTCGTACTAACTTTTGGAAGAGGTAAGTGTTTATATCCACTTCTTTGGAGGCACCTGGCCTCGTGGATTTTCTACCACGTGTTCCTTACATGTGTAGCTGCCGATAGGGGTACTCATTACGCCTTAGCTTTGGATTTACATTATATAGTATATGTTATGTCCTGTTGTTGGTATTGCATTGAAGATCTGAGCATTGTACTCTGCCTGTGAGGTGGCATCTACTTCCCGGCAGTCGATGAGAGTCCCCCGCCGGTGAAGGGTTATTATTGCATCACATTGCATTCATATGCATTATATGTCATTCATATGCGTTACATTGCTTATTATATCGGGTGCAGGAGTATTCCGCTCCAGTTGGTTATCAGATTGAATTCCCCTCGAATGCAGGAGTATTCCACTTCAAGATGGGATTACGGGCACATGTGACCCTTTGCATCAGATTTCATTTCATCTCACTTCATTTCATTTCTTTTCATACCATTGTGTACACTTGTGGTACATAATTACTGTTCTGCTTATACGTGTATTTCTTATTTGTTAATATAATTTTGGCTCGTATTTCTGGCTGAGTTTATGGTTTCATACATATTTTCGGTTATTATCTGGCTCCGTCTTTTTATAATTTAAATAAGAGGAATTTTGTCTATCTGTTTCTTCTCCCTGGCTAGCTATCCCATTCTTTGAGGTGGCTAGTCTGCCCCACTTATTGAATCGTCTTGACTCACCCTTGTTTGTTGTTTGTTTTTATCTATCTATTTCGTTTCGGCAGGTTCGCTCCAGGATTGAGTTCGCCACGTAGTGAAGGAGCGAAGACGACTTCAGCTGTCAGGGTAAGCCAGCTTTTATTCAGGATGGCCACCAGTTATATATTTATTATTTCAGTTGCATTTTGCCCCTTCATGAGGTATTTGTCTTCTTTCATACTCTTAGATGTCTAGTCTGGATAGCCCTAAACCTAGTATGTGGGTAGTTAGCTGCAATTTCTTTTATACAGCTTGAGGTATCAGTTTGTCTGTGTCTTTTTCTAAGTCTTGTTCTTATTTATTAATTGCTTTATATTTATTTCCTAATTTAATTGGTAAAGGTCCGCCCGACGGGTCTAAGGGAGGATGTCGGGTGCCCGCACGGTCTAGCCGGATTTCGGGTCGTGTCAGTTGGTATCAGAGCCCGGTTTAGAGTTTATCCAGACTAAGACAATGTCTAGTAGTGTCTTGCTGATGGGTACGTAGACGTCTGTACTTATCTACGAGAGGCTATGATGGCATTTAGGAAGTTTCACTTCCTTCATTTCTGATCGTGCGTCGGTCTAGGATTCAAAAGTATTTTTGTTAATTTCGTTAATTCTTTCATAGTAATTGTGAACCCTCGTGTGACGAATCAGCAAATGGTATGAGTTCAGGATGAAGCAGTCTTGCCTGGGGCTTGTACTGACGAAGCACCGAGAGTTTTGATCGTGCTGACGATCTAGTTACGGAGGTCCCAGCCGTACGAGCTCGCGATGGGCAAGGGAGCAGGGCCTTGTGGTTTCATTGGCTCTCTACGATGCTTTCCCGAGAATTTTGGTGATGCAGTCACCACAAAAACCTATTAGTCGCTAGGTAGCTTATCAGGTTACCGCAGATGCAGATGTTCAGTCTCAGGGAGCTCCTATTCCAATTCTTATTATTGCCGCAATAAAGTATGTTCCGGAGGCAGCATGTGTTGTGCCTCCAGCTGTTCTGGCTGGTTAGATAACTGAGGTAATTATTGGGTCTGAGTGCTCAAAGAGGTTGCATTATTTTACGCGGTTGAACATCCCGATATTCTCAAGCAATGCATTAGATAATCCCTGGTTAAGTTTTTTTTTAAAAAAATACAATCATGCCAGTGTTTCCTTAAGGCTCTTGATTATATCGAGCGGTATGGTGTTGATTATTCTTTTTTCCAGTTTCAGGGTCCAGCCCTGAATTGGTGGACCACTATCTTATTAACTAACTTGGTTCAATTTTTCTTCTAGATTCGTGGAAAAGTTCCTTTCGAGTAGCGAGCGAGATGAAAAGTGTTGTCAGTTTGAGTGGATTGGACAAGGTAGCCTGTCAGTTAGCCTGTTGGTGTTTCAGAATATGAGATTTAATTCTGTAGAATGGCTGATTATGCATTAGAACTAGTCCATGAGCTTTTCGAGAGATTCAAAGATTTATTGATGACCTTTCTCCTTCCTTGAGATCCCAGATGGCTCGAAAAATTAAGGTTGGGACTTTATTTGATGTCGTTGTTGATATTGCTCAAAGATATTAGCCATACCATAAGTTAGAGGGGAAAGAGTTAGAGTGGGAGAGCGAGAGCGAGAGATCCGGTAGCCCTAGTGGGTAACCATGGTACCTCATTTGGAGGTAAAAGTTCTGATTATTTTGGGAGGTTAGAGTGGGAGAGCGAGAGCGAGAGATCCGGTGGCCCTAGTGGGTAACCATGGTACCTCATTTGGAGGTAAAAGTTCTGATTATTTTGGGAGGTCACCTTCCAGGTTATCTCAGCTTGTGTCACGTGATTCTTAGAGTGCGCCAGTAGATTATTAAGATCAGATTCAGTCTTTTCTTTACAGCTATCAACAATCTGTCCAGCTCCCATATTCAGCAAAAATGTGTTATCATTGTCGTGAGTCTGATTATCTTTTGAGGAGTTTTCCTGTTATCATTGCCGTGAGTCTGGTTATCCTTTAAGGAGTTTTCTCTTACTCCAGCAAGTAGGCAGTCATCCTTTCTTCTGTCATCAGGCACCTGCACAGTAGCAGGGGATTTCCTTTATATCTGAATCAACCAGCAAAATGCCACCATCAAGTAATGGTCGAGAGCGTGGTGGCAGTGGTTCTTTAGAAAGTGATTGTCAGGGTAGTGGCTCAGCTCAGCTGCAGAGGCAGTTCTATGAAGTGCTTGTCTGGCGGGATGCCGAGGTATCCGATATAGTAGACCATGAGATTTCTTCTTCTCTTAAATGTGAGTGAGATTTGATTCTTTCGATCGATCTGGAAATGGTGTGTCTTATTATGTTTCGATGGTTTCCTTGGATGTCGTTTCTATTAAGAATTAGTTGTGGTAGAGGGATGAGCTTTTGATATGATTTATTCCAAGCATTTGTGATGACCCTACTAGTTTATCTGGTTTAAATGTGAGAGATTTGTGAGTGAGTATTCGGTATTGTTTGCTTGGCATCTTGTTGTTCCTCATTCTATTATAATGTCAAGTTAGTCTACCTCTCTTTGGAACTCAGTGTCGGTAGGATGATGGGACTCTTATTCGTCACCATCAGAAAGTGTCATTGTTTTTTCTGGTGTAAAGTGATTAGTAAGTAATACTCGATCTACGTATCTCCTAATGGTTCGAAGCGCTAGTAGAGTCATGTTATTCTATGAGCTTGTCTCGGTTATAAAAGTATTTCTAGTAAATTGTCAGAGTTTCCTTCTTATAGGAAGGTTAAATTGACATAGATGTTGTTCCATAAAGTTTATTTAATGTCTATCTCTTCAATTGCGATTCTTTGGTTAGCATGACTCGGAAGTAGTGTAGTTCTGGGAGCCAAGCAAATAAAAAGATGAGCTTTCTGAAGCTCTAATTATTTCTATCCTCAGTCCATTGTCATCTCTTCTTTGTTCGGCACTGGTGAGCTTAGGCAGTCAGTTGCCTCATATGATGTTCCTATGTTGAGCCAGAGTGCGTGTCAAGGTAGCCGGGTATGCACATTGTAGTTTTTCAAGGCTACTAAGGGTAATGAGAGGCGTCATTTGACATTTGATTTGATCCATTAGGCGGTGGTGCTTATAAAAAAATGTATGGAGCTGTGAACTCGAGAGTTGCAGCTGTTTGGCAACTCGATAGAGTAACTTGGTAGCTCAGGTCGGAGCCGTGTTCTCTATTTAGCTAAGTCTTCCTTAATCCAGCAGGTTATGTGAGGATGACTATTTCTATTCAAATTAATTGTATGAGTTTATGCTCTAAGTGGAGGAGTCTTCCTCCAGTTGATACTGAATCATAATATTAAATCTCTAAGGCGTTGCTGAAGCGTAAGCTAATTCTTTGTTTCATCGACTTGTTCTATATCGAAAAGTATATCGACGAGGTGATTCACCGGCATAATCATGTTAATTCATCCAGAGTTTCGTGTATCTTTATTTCGTAAATGTAGAACTCTGCTCTCGTGATCGAGGAAGGATAAGCTTAGTCAGAATAAGCTTATCCAGATATGTTTATTTCCAAGAGTTCGGTGTGCGTGTTATAATTCTGATCCTGTAATCAGGAGACAATGCCCGTGGCATAGCTTATGAAGGTTGTGCAAGTTCTCTTGTTATTTGCATGAATCTTGCTTTAGACTTAAGCTAGTTTGAGGACGAACGAGAGTTTAAGTGGAGGAGAATGAAACGACCTCGGTTAGTCGTTTCGGAAGTTAGGACTCCGATTGGCGTGCCGATAATTTTAAAAACTTCGTAATGTCCATTAAGACCTTTCTGTAAAATTTGAGCTAAATCAGACCTCGTTTGGTAGGCAAAGAAAGAAGGTTTCAGTTTTTATTGTCGATAAATACTAAAAAGAGATTTTCTAGCTCGGTTTTGGTGAACGAGCTCCGATTCAAAATCCGAAAGCGCCGTTAGGTTCGTATGATTATTTGTGACTTTTATGCGTTTTCGAAAGTTAATTTCGACTTTGTTCGGCTAGCTTCTGCTAAAATGCCGAAAGTTAAATAAGTTGACCTTTCACATCTCTTCACTACTACAAGTATGTAACAGATCGTTGCTTAATGCTTCTACGTACTTCATTTAACATTCGAGGACGAATGTTCCTAACAGGGGAAGATTGTTACACCCCGTATGTCCAAAGTGACGCATATCATTCTAATGAGATGTGAAGGATGATTTAAGTGAGTTTAAAGTCATAATATGACCATATATGATGTTTATATTTTGAATATAAAGTTTGGAAAATATCGGATTTAAGTTGCGGAAAAACTGACTAAGAAATTGCCTTGCAATGAAGTCTTTTCAGCAATTAATTTTGTGTATTATACGAGGTCTTTTGGGGACATATCATATACCAAATTGAAGGTCTTGGAGTGTAGCTTCCAATACTTTTGACGGTTTGTTCATACAATGTCTGGATAAAAAGATATGATCATCAGAAGTCAGGCCAGAAAAAGGGACATAAGCGCAAAGAGGACTAAAACTGAAATGTTTCAAGTATAAAAGAGAAAATTCATTCATTTTCCAGCAACTTCAAGATAGAAACAGTGCTCTAATGAATAGTGAAGAAATTTTCAAGTTTTTGAAGGAAGGACGCCAATCGTAACTCGAAATTAAAGACTGATTGCGTCAAAACGCTCTACGCGATTAAGGTAACGTTATGCTACCTTCAATTTCGTCTATAGCTTGAGTTGTAGAATTACTTCATGGCTAAGTAAAGTACCTAAATGCTGTATTATAGCTTTTTTAAGCTTTAGAAGGTGTTGAATTCAAGGGAAACAAGGTTGAGAAGCAAGAAACATCAAATGTATGTAAGGCTAAATCTTTCTTTTGGCAAGGCATGTATCTTGTAGCTTTTGAAACTTTTCTTAGTTTCAAAATTGATGATTCTTATGGGTAACATATATGGCATAAAGGTGACCGTATATGTGCTTAATTAGGTTCTATGAACCACGACAAAAGATGACCAAAACAGTAGCACAAAATATTTCAAAATCTGGAAAATTATTTTTATCTTCGGACAACTGTTAGTAGTTTGAGCATACCTCCTTGTACAAAATTGATATAGAGATTATTCAAGATTCCCTGGAACCCTACGACATATATATAAAACTTTCATGAAGACCATGCAGTCTATATCTTTGATCTACACTCCGAAAATTAGGTCGAAAGGCAGGACAGTGGTGCTGTCAAAACATTCTATCAGCAGATTTGTTATGTCATCCACTCGTCTCATCTTGTTATCCATTTAACATGTTTATGTTATCAGTTTATCCGGGTATCCATTCCCCTGTGTAGTATAGTGCTGGTTCTGTTTTTGCTGATCATCCAGTCTCAGGGGAAACTCTGCCGAAAATTTTATGGAAATTCAAATAGTTGGAAAAATTCTGAGTTATAGGTTGTGTCTATAATTCTATCCATAGTTTTCTTCTCATTCCTTTGAGTCCATATCTATTTTTGCCACATGTTTTATGCCTCATATACTTATGCTTATATTGTGATCATGTTACATGTGATTTGGAGTCCCCCATAGAGGCTGGACATTGAACACACAGTCTGGTCGCGTGGGTATCAGGTTCCTAACCGAATTGCCCTAAGATGTGAGGAATGAAGCCTTTAGCCTAAATTGATATATTTTTTCTGCTTATTGAATAGAGTGGGATCGTTTGACAAGGAAACCAAAGGATAAAGCGGTTGTTGATTAGTCGTACTAACTTTTGGAAGAGGTAAGTGTCTATATCCATTTCTTTGGAGGCACCTGGCCTCGTGGATTTTCTACCACGTGTTCCTTATGTGTGTAGCTGCCGATAGGCATACTCATTACGCCTTAGCTTTGGATTTACATTATATAGTATATGTTATGTCCTGTTGTTGGTATTACATTGAGGATCTGAGCATTGTACTCTGGCTGTGAGGTGGCATCTACTTTCCGGCTGTCGATGAGAGTCCCGCGCCGGTGAAGGGTTATTATTGCATCACATTGCATTCATATGAATTATATGTCATTCATATGCATTACATTGCATATCATATTGGGTGCAGGAGTATTCCGCCCCAGGAGCAGGAGTATTCCGCTCCATTGTATCATATTGCGGGTAGGAGTATTCCGCCCCAGGAGCAGGAGTATTCCGCTCCATTTTATTATATTGAGGGTAGGAGTATTCTGCCCCAAGAGCAGGATTATTCGGCTTCATTGTATCATATTGAGGGTAGGAGGATTCTGCCCCAGGAGAGTGCAGGAGTATTCTGCCTTAGCTTTACATTATATCGGGTGCAGGAGTATTCCGCCCCAAGAGAGTGCAGGAGTATTCCGCCCCAGGAGCAGGAGTATTCTGCTCCAGTTGGTTATCAGATTGGATTCCCCTCGAATGCAGGAGTATTCCGCTTCGAGATGGGATTACGGACACATGTGACCCTTTGCATCAGATTTCATTTCATTCATTTCATCTCATTTCATTTCATTTCTTTTCATACCATTGTGTACCCTTGTGGTACATAATTACTGTTCTGCTTATACGTGCATTTCTTATTTGTTGATATATTTTTGGCTTGTATTTCTGGCTGAGTTTATGGTTTCATACGTGTTTCCGGTTATTATCTGGCTCCGCCTTTTTATAATTTAAATAAGAGGAATTTGGTCTATCTGTTTCTTCTCCCTGGCTAGCTATCCTATTCTTTGAGATGGCTAGTCTGCCCCACTTATTGAGTCCTCTTGACTCACCCTTGTTTGTTGTTTGTTTTTTTTCTATCTATTTCGTTTCGGCAGGTTCGCTCCAGGACTGAGTTCGCCACGTAGTGAAGGAGCGAAAACGACTTCAGCTGTCAGAGTGAGCCAGCTTTATTCAGGATGGCCACCAATTTTATATTTATTATTTCAGTTGCATTTTGCCCCTTCATGAGGTATTTGTCTTCTTTCATACTCTTAGATGTCTAGTCTGGATAGCCCTAAACCTTGTATTTGGATAGTTAGCTGTAATTTCTTTTGTACAGCTTGAGGTATCAGTATGTCTGTGTCTTTTTCTAAGTCTTGTTCTTATTTATGAATTGATTTATATTTATTTCCTAATTTAATTGGTAATGGTTCGCCTGACGGGTCTAAGGGAGGATGTCGGGTGCCGCACGGCGTAGCCGGATTTCGGGTCGTGTCACTTATTCTTCTATGTCTATTGATTTTCAAAAATATAGAGAATATGTTTGGGTAAACTCGAAAGTGCACCTAAATATAAAACATTAAGGACTATTAGTGCTCCATGGGAAAGAGTAAGGATAACATTTAGTCTTAGCGCAAAGATAAGGGGCTACTTTGGAATTTTTTAGTAGTTTAATTAGGTATTTATATAGTAGATATTGTCATGTGAGTCACTATTGCTCTCTCTTCTCTCTGAAAAAGTAAAGTAAATTATCACAAAAACACCGATATCTATATTACTTTATCCGGGTGTCCATTCCCGTGTGTAGTATAGTGCTGGTTTTGTTTTTGCTGATCATCCAGTTTCCGGGGAAATTCTATCGAACATTTTATGGAAATTCAAAGAGTTGGAAAAATTCTGAGTTTTAGGTTGTGTCTATAATTCTATCCATAGTTTACTTCATATTCCTTTGAGTCCATATCTATTGTTGCCACATGTTTTATGCCTCATATACTCATGCTTATATTGTGATCATGTTATGTGTGATTTGGAGTCCCCCATAGAGGCTGGACATTGAACACACAGTCTGATCGCGTGAGTATCAGGTTCCTAACCGGATTGCCCTAAGATGTGAGGAATGAAGCCTTTAGCCTAAATTGATATATTTTTTCTGCTTATTGAATAGAGTGTTTGACAAGGAAACCAAAGGATAAAGCGGTTGTTGATTAGTCGTACTAACTTTTGGAAGAGGTAAGCGTTTATATCCATTTCTTTGGAGGCACCTGGCCTCGTGGATTTTCTACCACATGTTCCTTAAGTGTGTAGCTGCCGATAGACGTACTCATTACGCCTTAGCTTTGAATTTACATTGTATATTATATGTTATGCCATGTTGTTGGTATTGCATTGAGCATATGAGCATTGCACTCTGGTTTTGAGCATTGCATATACTTCCCGGTTGGCGATGAGAGTCCCGCACCAGTGAAGGGTCATTATTACATATACTTCCCGGTAATCGATGAGAGTCCCGAACCGGTGAAGGGTCATTATTGCATATACTTCCCGATTTGCAATGTAAGTCCCGCACCGGTGAAGGGTCATTTTTGCATATACATCCCGGTTGGCGATGAGAGTCCCGCACCGGTGAAGGGTCATTATTGCATATACTTCCCGATTGGCGATGAGAGTTCCGCACCGGTGAAGGTTCATTATTGCATATACTTCCCGGTAATCGATGAGAGTACCGAGCCGATAAAGGGTCATCATTGCATATACTTCCCGGTAATCGATGAGAGTCCCGAGCTGGTGAAGGGTCATCATTGCATATATCTCCTGGTAGACGATGAGAGTCCCGTGCCGGAGATAGGTATCAGTCTTATGTGACTGCATTGCATCGTACTGTATTCATCCCATCTCATTGCACCGCATACTGACTATTTTGTCTATTGTGTTGTGTTTTATGTATGCGGTATGTATACCATGTTGTGGACATATCTCAGTTTGCCTATATATTTCTGGCTCGTATTCTGGGTTGCAAGGATCGGGTTGCACATCACAACGGTATAAATATATGGATCGGGTTGCAAGCCGCGATAGTATGAATATATGGATTGGGTTGCACGCCGCAATATGATAAATATATGGATCGGGTTGCACGCCGCAACAGGATGTATTTCCTATTGTTGATGTGTTCGGGATACCTATATGTCCTGGCTATCTTACGTTCCTGGTTGTCAATGAGTTTGTGATTCCATACGTGTTTTTAATTATTATCTGGCTCTGCCTTTTCATAATTTAAATAAGAAGAATTTGGTTTATCTGTTTCTTTTCTCCCTTGCTAGCTATCCTATTCTTTGAGGTGGCTAGTCTGCCCCACTTATTGAGTCCTTTTGACTCACCTTATTTGTTGTTTGTTTTTGTCTATCTATTTCGTTTCGGCAGGTTTGCCCCAGGATTGAGTTCACCACGTTGTGAAGGAGCGAAGACGACTTCAGCTGTGAGGGTGAGCCAGCTTTTATTCCGGATGGCCACCAGTTTATTGTTTATTATTTCAGTTGCAATTTGCTCCCTTCAGGAGGTACCTGTCTTCTTTTGTACTCTTAGATGTCCAGTCTGGATAGCCCTAAACCTAGTATGTTGGGTAATCAGCTGTAATTTCTTTTGTACAGCTTAGAGGTATCAGTAGGTTTGTGTTTTTTTTTAAAGTCTTGTTTTTATTTATGAGTTGGATTTATATTTATTTTCCTAATTCTGTATGTATTTTTGAATGTGTGCAATACAAAATAAAGTGCTAGTTATAGACTCAAGGGCCTAGCCCACGTTTTTCATGTTTGGTAGTGCTCAAACTCACGTTCTGAATGCTCATTAATGGAGTTAGTTGGATGAAATTGTGGGCTGCAAAGCCGCTCGAACCGAGGCGATTCACCGAGGTACAAGTGTGTGACCTCGGTGATTGGGCCCTGCTGTTCGACCGAACTGAACGTCACCGAAGCTCAGCTTACGGCTCGCCTTTGGCCACGACCTCGGTGTCCGACTTCGGTAATCAACTCAATTGCTTCGATTACTGGTTTGTCATCACGTGCTCGGCGGTTATCAGATTGTCTTGCCGAGACGACTCATAGCGAGCCGATTTTTTATCCAATACAGTAACTAGTTAAAATTAAGTAATTGGGTAGACAGAGATGATATGATACAATACATGAGTATTTTTCCCGTGAATAATAAAGTTGTATTCGGCTCGTTGCGTGTTTTGATTTGAGCAGGTCAAAAGGGCTAGTCCCCTTACCTTTAATACCGGTGAATAATGTTGACATTTTATTTTTTTTAAGTTTCTTTATTTTTCCGTTATAGTTAGGGTAACCAGATACCTCAATTCAGTCAAGAGAATTTAAGCTTTCTTATTTACATGAACAATTTATTCTCCTATCTCGATTAAATTTAAAAAAGTAATTAGTATTTTGCATAGTCAATAATTTTATTCATGACAACGGAAGAGTATGATGTTAGCTTGTGCGATTATTATGTGATCAGAACTACCATTTAGTACATGCGGATAATTTAATGTCATAAAAAAATTATTTTAGTTATTGACACGATGTAAGATTCTATTCATCGTAAAATTAGAAAGAAGTATAATTGAGCTTGTGCAAACATTAATTACATGTCCTCATTTTATTAATGTTCACAAGTTCCAACATAAATAACATAGTCATTCAAATCCAAGAAAAAGTTAATTAATCTATTAGATTATTTCTTGATTTAGAATAAGTTTTGGATGCGTAATGAAGGGGAAACGGCCCTCCATATGTTAGATGCAGCATACAAAGCCGCGTGCATCTATTAATCGAGCATGTGCAAACATTAATTACATGTCCCTTTTTATTAATGTTCACCAGTTTCAATATTACTCACTCCGTTTAAAAAATGATGAACCTATTTTCCTTTTTAGTCTGCTTAAAAAAGAATAACCTCTTTCTAAATTTGGAAAGAAATTTTCACTTTTACTCATCCCTAGATGATTTGTAGCCACACAAATATCTATAACTTATTTTAGACCACAAGTTTCAAAAGTCTTCTCTTCTTTATTAAACTCCGTGCAAAGTCAAATGGGTTCATCTAAAGTGGAACGGAGCGAGTAATAACATAAATATTATTCCCTCCTGTCCACTTTATATGATTTTTTGATATTTTTTCTTAGGTCCAAAAGTTTTAATATTTTCAAAAATCAAGATGTTATTTGTTTTGACTTTCCAAAGTTACCCTTGTTAATAAATTAAACACATAAAGCTCTCACAGTTTTCTATAAGTAAATTTTGAAAGAGATGAAGGTTAATTTAGTAAATGACATCTTTAATTAATGTTAAAAAGTGGATTTCTTGGTCTGTGTGAAAACAGTCAAAAAATCAAATAATATGGACCGAAGGGAGTAATAATATGATCGTTCCAACACATGAAAAAGTTAATTACTTTATTAGGTTACCTCTTTATTTAGAAGAAGTTTTGGATGCGTAATGAAGAGGAAACGGTCCTCCATATGTTGGTTGCAGTCCGTTCATTTATTCAAAATGTTGTTAATTTTATGGTGCCAACATCAAAGTCAGTAAATATATTACTCCCACCGTCTCATTTTAAGTGTGTGGGTTTAATTTGATTATGCATGGAGTTTAAGAACATATGAAAAAAATTTAAATCATGTGATTCATAATTAAATGTGTGTGCAATGTGAACCAGTGTCTTCAAATTTTGTGGTCCAAAATAAATTTTGGAACTAAAGTGTTACCAAATATGGAGAAAAACACTCTTCTTTTGGGAGGGACTTAAAAGTAAAGATATACATCTAAATTGGGACAGACAAAGTGAACTGCTAATGGTACAAAAATACTTTTCGCGAAGACCTTAGGTATAGTTTTTTACTTTAGCGGAAAAAAGCGAACTACCAAAACATAAGGGAAGTCTTCAAACCTAGCCGGCCCACACTAAAATATAGCTGAATAGAAAAAATATGACATGGAACCACAGGTTTGCATAAATATACTCAGTATCTTTGGTTCATCATAATTACCCTCAATTAATTTTATAAAATATTTTTTGGATAAAAATACCACTCCAAAGTAATAAAAGGACATGCATTATCCTACCCTTCCTTTTCTCTATTGAAAGATTCTTCAAACCCTAAAAATCCACCATTTTTACAGTTTCCTCCATAATAAAGTTCAAGATTAGATTCCTTCTAATTGTTACTGAGATTTACTAAATGTTGCATTAAATTCTCTATAATTTTATTTAAATTATGTTTAATTTTGCTTTAAATTCTGTGTACATACATATTACCTCCAAACAAGCTATGAGTTTTGCTTATAAAGACCAAAAAGCTTGTCGTATGAGTAGCACATGACATTCGATTGAAATTCAAGTTATGAAAATATTCAATTTGATAGAAATTAATTGGTATGTATTAGTTGTGCAATTTGGAAATGAGTATTTTAGTAGAGCAGATTAACTTTACGGGAAGTATGTTGCCTTACATTCAGTTGGATTAACTTACAGAAATCTATGAAGTATCTGCAAGTTTTGGCTATTGCGAAGAGTTTAAGCTCTCTGCAGACTTTTTAGCTATTGCAAAGACTTTGAGCTCTGGTGTAATGGACAACTTGCAGAGAAATTTTATGCAGCCAAGACTTTACCCTCTGCTGCAAGGGCACCTTGCAGAGAAAGTATCTGCAAGTCTTGGCATGGCCAAGATTTTAAGCTATATTACAATGTCATCTTGCAGAGAAAGTCTCTGCAAATATTGACTATTGCTAAGAGTTTAACCTCCGGAGAAATGAGTAACTTTTAGAGAAAGTCTCAACAAGTCTTGGTTATTGCTATCTTTTAGAGCTCTTATGTTGCATTAACTCACGTGAGCTTGTTTTTCGGCATTCTAAATATGCTACAAATTTGATTATTAGCGACCGACCTTCTCCATAACTAAAGACTTTGAAGTGTGTTTCATGAGTATCTCAACTTTAACTAATATCTATCTCAATTTTATCTTACGTAAATCTTCACTAAAAAAATTTATTATGTTATTATAGAAAGCAAACAAATAATATTTTCTATTTAGTATATTCATTATCATCTATGTATCTCTATTGTATCAAATACGTATCAATCGTATTAACTGACACCAAAAATATATGTTTAGTGTGACATTATCATATCTAGCTTATCAAAGATGTATCTTCTTCTGCTTCTCCTTTATTTTTCCTCTATGTATCAAACGTGTATTAATTATATCTCTAGCATATCAATCATGTATCTTATTGAAACGACCTCGGTTAGTCGTTTCGGAAGTTAGGACTCCGATTGGCGTGCCGATAATTTTAAAAACTACGTAATGTCCATTAGGACATGTCTGTAAAATTTGAGCTAAATCAAACCTCGTTTGGTAGGCAACGGAAGAAGGTTTCAGTTTTTATTGTCGATAATTACTAAAAAGAGATTTTCGAGCTCGGTTTTGGTGAACGAGCTCCAATTCAAAATCCGAAAGCACCGTTAGGTTTGTATGATTATTTGTGACTTTTGTGCTTTTTCGAAAGTGAATTACGAGGTTGTTCGGCTAGCTTCCGCTAAAATTCCGAAAGTTAAATAAGTTGACCTTTCACATCTCTTCACTACTACAAGTATGTAACAGATCGTTGCTTAATGCTTCTACGTACTTCATTTAACATTCGAGGACGAATGTTCCTAACAGGGGAAGATTGTTACACCCCGTATGTCCAAAGTGACGTATATTATTCTAATGACATGTTCAGGATGATTTAAGTGAGTTTAAAGTCATAATATGACCATATATGATGTTTATATTTTGAATATAAAGTATGGAAAAAATCGAATTTAAGTTGCGGAAAAACCGACTAAGGAATTGCCTTGTAACGGAGCCTTTTCAGCAATTAATTTCGTGTATTATATGAGGTCTTTTAGGGACATATCATATACCAAATTGAAGGTCTTGGAGTGTAGTTTCGAATACTTTAGACGGTTTGTTCATACAATATCTGGATAAAAAGATATGAGCATCAGAAGTCAGGCCAGAAAAAGGGACATAAGCGCAAAGAGGACTAAAACTGAAATGTTTCCAGAAAAAGGGACATAAGCGCAAAGAGGACTAAAACTGAAATGTTTCAAGTATAAAGAGAAAATTCATTCAATTTCCAGCAACTTCAAGATAGAAACAGTGCTCTAATGAATAGTGAAGAAATTTTCAAGTTTTTGAAGGAAGGACGCCAATCGTAACTCGAAATTAAAGACAGATTGCCTCAAAACGCTCTACGCGATTAAGGTAACATTATGCTACCTTCAATTTCGTCTATAGCTTGAGTTTCAGAATTAATTCATGGCTAAGTAAAGTTCCTAAATGCTGTATTATAGCTTGTTTAAGCTTTAGAAGGTGTTGAATTCAAGGGAAACAAGGTTGATAAGCAAGAAACATCAAAGGTATATAAGGCTAAACCTTTCTTTTGGCAAGGCATGTATCTTGTAGCTTTTGAAGCTTTTTTTAGTTCTAAAATTGATGATTCTTGTGGGTAACTAATATGGCATAAAGGTTACCGTATATGTGCTTAATTAGGTGCTATGAACCACGGCAAAAGATGTCCAAAACAATAGCACAAAATGTTTCAAAATCTGGAAAATTATTTTTATCTTCAGACAGCTGTTAGTTGTTTGAGCATACCTCCTTGTACAAAATTGATATTGAGATTATTCAAGATTCCCTAGAACCCTAAGACATATATATAAAACTTTTATGAAGACCATGAAGTCTATAGCTTTGATCTACACTCTGAAAATTAGGTCGAAAAGCAGGACAGTGGTGCTGTCCAGATATTCTATCAGCGGATTTGTTATGTCATCCACTCGTCTCATCTTGTTATCCATTTAACATGTTTATGTTATCAGTTTATCCGGGTGTCCATTCCCGTGTGTAGTATAGTGCTGGTTTTGTTTTTGCTGATCATCCAGTTTCCGGGGAAACTCTATCGAAAATTTTATGGAAATTCAAAGAGTTGGAAAAATTCTGAGTTTTAGGTTGTGTCTATAATTCTATCCATAGTTTACTTCATATTCCTTTGAGTCCATATCTATTGTTGCCACATATTTTATGCCTCATACATACTTATGCTTATATTGTGATCATGTTATGTGTGATTTGGAGTCTCCCATAGAGGCTGGACATTGAACACACAGTCTGGTCGCGTGGGTATCAGGTTCCTAACCGGATTGCCCTAAGATGTGAGGAATGAAGCCTTTAGCCTAAATTGATATATTTTTTCTACTTATTGAATAGAGTGGGATCGTTTGACAAGGAAACTAAAGGATAAAGCGGTTGTTGATTAGTCGTACTAACTTTTGGAAGAGGTAAGTGTTTATATTGACTTCTTTGGAGGCACCTGGCCTCGTGGATTTTCTACCACGTGTTCCTTACATGTGTAGCTGCCGATAGGCGTACTCATTACGCCTTAGCTTTGGATTTACATTATATAGTATATGTTATGTCCTGTTGTTGGTATTGCATTGAGGATCTGAGCATTGTACTCTGGCTGTGAGGTGGCATCTACTTCCCGGCAGTCGATGAGAGTCCCCCGCCGGTGAAGGGTTATTATTGCATCACATTGCATTCATATGCATTATATGTCATTCATATGCATTACATTGCATATTATATCGGGTGCAGGAGTATTCCGCTCCAGTTGGTTATCAGATTGAATTCTCCTCGAATGCAGGAGTAATCCACTTCGAGATGGGATTATACGGGCACATGTGACCCTTTTCATCAGATTTCATTTCATTTCATTTCATCTCATTTCATTTCATTACTTTTCATACGATTGTGTACACTTGTGGTACATAATTACTGTTCTGCTTATACGTGTATTGCTTATTTGTTAATATAATTCTGGCTCGTATTTCTGGCTGAGTTTATGGTTTCATACGTATTTTCGGTTATTATCTGGCTCCACCTTTTTATAATTTAAATAAGAGGAATTTGGCCTTTCTGTTTCTTCTCCCTGGCTAGCTATCCCATTCTTTGAGGTGGCTAGTCTGCCCCACTTATTGAATCC
The DNA here is from genome assembly GCA_029990175.1 of Petunia secreta. Lineage (NCBI taxonomy): Eukaryota > Viridiplantae > Streptophyta > Magnoliopsida > Solanales > Solanaceae > Petunia > Petunia secreta. The sequence continues at coordinate 1,133,868 of JARKIP010000156.1, forward strand.
TCTTGACTCACCCTTGTTTGTTGTTTGTTTTTGTCTATCTATTTCGTTTCGGCAGGTTCGCTCCAGGATTGAGTTCGCCACGTAGTGAAGGAGCGAAGACGACTTCAGCTGTCAGGGTGAGCCAGCTTTTATTCAGGATGGCCACCAGTTTTATATTTATTATTTCAGTTGCATTTTGCCCCTTCATGAGGTATTTGTCTTCTGTCATACTTTTAGATGTCTAGTCTGGATAGCCCTAAACCTAGTATGTGGGTAGTTAGCTGCAATTTCTTTTGTACAGCTTGAGGTATCAGTTTGTCTGTGTCTTTTTCTAAGTCTTGTTCTTATTTATGAATTGCTTTATATTTATTTCCTAATTTAATTGGTAAAGGTCCGCCCGACGGGTCTAAGGGAGGATGTCGGGTTCCCGCACGGTCTAGCCGGATTTCGGATCGTGTCAGTTGGTATCAGAGCCCGGTTTAGAGTCTATCCAGACTAAGACAATGTCTAGTAGTATCTTGTTGATGGGTACGTAGACGTCCGTACTTATCTACGAGAGGCTATGATGGCATTTAGGAAGTTTCACTTCCTTCATTTCTGATCGTGCGTCGGTCTAGGATTCATAAGTATTTTTGTTAATTTCGTTAATTCTTTCATAGTAATTGTGAACCCTCGTGTGATGAATCAGCAAATGGTATGAGTTCAAGATGAAGCAGTCTAGCCTGGGGCTTGTACTGACGAAGCACCGAGAGTTTTGATCGTGCTGACGATCTAGTTACGGAGGTCCCAGCCGTACGAGCTCGCGATGGGCAAGGGAGCCGGGCCTTGTGGTTCCCTTGGCTCTCTACGATGCTTTCACGAGAATCTTGGTGACGCAGTCACCATAAAAACCTATTAGTCGCTAGGTAGCTTATCAGGTTGCCGTAGATGCAGATGTTCAGTCTTAGGGAGCTCCCATTCCAATTCTTATTATTGCCGCAATAAAGTATGTTCCGGAGGCAGCATGTGTTGTGCCTCCAGCTGTTCTGGCTTGTTAGATAACTGAGGTAATTATTGGGTCTGAGTGCTCAAATTGGTTGCATTATTTTACGCGGTTGAACATCCAGATATTCTCAAGCAATGCATTAGATAATCCCTGGTTAAGTTTTTTTAAAAAAAAATACAATCATGCCAGTGTATCCTTAAGGCTCTTGATTATATCGAGCGGTATGGTGTTGATTATTCTTTTTCCAGTTTCAGGGTCCAGCCCTGAATTGGTGGACCGCTATCTTATTAACTAACTTGGTTCAATTTTTCTTCTAGATTCGTGGAAAAGTTCCTTACGAGCAGCGAGCGAGATGAAAAGTGTTGTCAGTTTGAGTGGATTGGACAAGGTAGCCTGTCAGTTAGCCTGTTGGTGTTTCAGAATATGAGATTTAATTCTGTAGAATGGCTGATTATGCATTAGAACTAGTCCATGAGCTTTTCGAGAGATTCAAAGATTTATTGATGACCTTTCTCCTTCCTTGAGATCCCAGATGGCTCGAAAAATTGAGGTTGGGACTGTATTTGATGTCGTTGTTGATATTGCTCAAAGGTATTAGGCATACCATAAGTTAGAGGGGATAGAGTTAGAGTGGGAGAGCGAGAGCGAGAGATCCGGTAGCCCTAGTGGGTAACCATGGTACCTCATTTGGAGGTAAAAGTTCTGATTATTTTGGGAGGTTAGAGTGGGAGAGCGAGAGCGAGAGATCCGGTGGCCCTAGTGGGTAACCATGGTACCTCATTTGGAGGTAAAAGTTCTGATTATCTTGGGAGGTCACCTTCCAGGTTATCTCAGCTTGTGTCACGTGATTCTTAGAGTGCGCCAGTAGATTATTAAGATCAGATTCAGTCTTTTCTTTACAGCTATCAACAATCTGTCCAGCTCCCATATTCAGCAAAAATGTGTTATCATTGTCGTGAGTCTGATTATCTTTTGAGGAGTTTTCCTGTTATCATTGCCGTGAGTCTGGTTATCCTTTAAGGAGTTTTCCCTTACTCCGGCAAGTAGGCAGTCATCCTTTCTTCTGTCATCAGGGACCTGCACAGTAGCAGGGGATTTCCTTTATATCTGAATCAACCAGCAAAATGCCACCATCAAGTAATGGTCGAGAGCGTGGTGGCAGTGGTTCTTCAGAAAGTGATTGTCAGGGTAGTGGCTCAGCTCAGCTGCAGAGGCAGTTCTATGAAGTGCTTGTCTGGCGGGATACCGAGGTATCCGATATAGTAGACCATGAGATTTCTTCTTCTCTTAAATGTGAGTGAGATTTGATTCTTTCGATCGATCTGGAAATGGTGTGTCTTATTATGTTTCGATGGTTTCCTTGGATGTCGTTTCTATTAAGAATTAGTTGTGGTAGAGGGATGAGCTTTTGATATGATTTATTCCAAGCATTTGTGATGACCCTACTAGTTTATCTGGTTTAAATGTGAGAGATTTGTGAGTGAGTATCGGTATTGTTTGCTTGGCATCTTGTTGTTCCTCATTCTATTATAATGTCAAGTTAGTCTACCTCTCCTTGGAACTCAGTGTCGGTAGGATGATGGGACTCTTATTCGTCACCATCAGAAAGTGTCATTGTTTCTTCCGGTGTAAAGTGATTAGTAAGTAATACTCGATCTACGGATCTCCTAATGGTTCGAGGCGCTAGTAGAGTCATGTTATTCTATGAGCTTGTCTCGGTTATAAAAGGGTTTCTAGTAAATTGTCAGAGTTTCCTTCTTATAGGAAGGTTAAATTGACATAAATGTTGTTCCATAAAGTTTATTTAATGTCTATCTCTTCAATTGCGATTCTTTGGTTAGCATGACTCGGAAGTAGTGTAGCTCTGGGAGCCAAGCAAATAAAAAGATGAGCTTTCTGAAGCTCTAATTATTTCTATCCTCAGTCCATTGTTATCTCTTCTTTGTTCGGCACTGGTGAGCTTAGGCAGTCAGTAGCCTCATATGATGTTCCTGTGTTGAGCCAGAGTGTGTGTCAAGGTAGCCGGGTATGCACATTGTTGTTTTTCAAGGCTACTAAGGGTAATGAGAGGCGTCATTTGACATTTGATTTGATCCATCAGGCGGTGGTGCTTATAAAAAAATGTATGGAGCTGTGAACTCGAGAGTTGCAGCTGTTTGGCAACTCGAGAGAGTAACTTGGTAGCTCAGGTCGGAGCCGTGTTCTCTATTTAGCTAAGTCTTCCTTAATCCAGCAGGTTATGTGAGGATGACTATTTCTATTCAAATTAATTGTATGAGTTCATGCTCTAAGTGGAGGAGTCTTCCTCCAGTTGATACTGAATCATAATATTAAATCTCTAAGGCGTTGCTGAAGCGTAAGCTAATTCTTTGTTTCATCGACTTGTTCTATATCGAAAAGTATATCGACGAGGTGATTCACCGGCATAATCATGTTAATTCATCCAGAGTTTCGTGTATCTTTATTTCGTAAATGTAGAACTCTGCTCTTGTGATCGAGGAAGGATCAGCTTAGTCAGAATAAGCTTATCCAGATATGTTTATTTCCAAGAGTTCGGTGTGCGTGTTATAATTCTGATCCTATAATCAGGAGACAATGCCCGTGGCATAGCTTATGAAGGTTGTGCAAGTTCTCTTGTTATTTGCATGAATCTTGCTTTAGACTTAGGCTAGTTTGAGGACGAACGAGAGTTTAAGTGGAGGAGAATGAAACGACCTCGGTTAGTCGTTTCGGAAGTTAGGACTCCGATTGGCGTGCCCATAATTTTAAAAACTTTGTAATGTCCATTAGGACCTGTCTGTAAAATTTGAGCTAAATCAGACCTCGTTTGGTAGGCAACGGAAGAAGGTTTCAGTTTTTATTGTCGATAAATACTAAAAAGAGATTTTCTAGCTCGGTTTTGGTGAACGAGCTCCGATTCAAAATCCGAAAGCGCCGTTAGGTTCGTATGATTATTTGTGACTTTTATGCTTTTTCGAAAGTGAATTTCGAGGTTGTTCGGCTAGCTTCTGCTAAAATACCGAAAGTTAAATAAGTTGACCTTTCACATCTCTTCACTACTACAAGTATGTAACAGATCATTGCTTAATGCTTCTACGTACTCCATTTAACATTCGAGGACGAATGTTCTTAACAGGGGAAGATTGTTACACCCCGTATGTCCAAAGTGACGCATATCATTCTAATGAGATGTAAAGGATGATTTAAGTGAGTTTAAAGTCATAATATAACCATATATGATGTTTATATTTTGAATATAAAGTTTGGAAAATATCGGATTTAAGTTGCGGAAAAACCGACTAAGGAATTGCCTTGTAACGGAGCCTTTTCAGCAATTAATTTCGTGTATTATACGAGGTCTTTTGGGGACATATCATATACCAAAGTGAAGGTCATGGAGTGTACTTTCCAATACTTTTGACGTTTTGTCCATACAATGTTTGGATAAAAAGATATGATCATCAGAAGTCTGGCCAGAAAAAGGGACATAAGCGCAAAGAGGACTAAAACTGAAATGTTTCAAGTATAAAAGAGAAAATTCATCATTTTCTCGTCATTTTCCAGCAAATTCAAGATAGAAACAGTGCTCTAATGAATAGTGAAGAAATTTTCAAGTTTTTGAAGGAAGGACGTCAATCGTAACTCGAAATTGAAGACAGATTGCGTCAAAACGCTCTACGCGATTAAGGTAACGTTATGCTACCTTCAATTTCGTCTATAGCTTGAGTTTTAGAATTACTTCATGGCTAAGTAAAGTACCTAAATGCTGTATTATAGCTTGTTTAAGCTTTAGAAGGTGTTGAATTCAAGGGAAACAAGGTTGAGAAGCAAGAAAAATCAAAGGTATGTAAGGCAAAACCTTTCTTTTGGCAAGGCATGTATCTTGTAGCTTTTGAAACTTTTCTTAGTTTCAAAATTGATGATTCTTGTGGGTAACTTATAAGGCAAACCGTATATATGCTTAATTAGGTTGTATGAACCACGACAAAAAATGTCCAAAACCGTAGCACAAAATATTTCAAAATCTGAAAAATTATTTTTATCTTCGGACAGCTGTTAGTAGTTTGAGCATACCTCCTTGTACAAAATTGATATAGAGATTATTCAAGATTCCCTAGAACCCTAAGACATATATATAAAACTTTCATGACGACCATGAATTCTATATCTTTGATCTACCCTCTGAAAATTAGGTCGAAAGGCAGGACAGTGGAGCTGTCCAAACATTCTATCAGCAGATTTGTTATGTCATCCACTCGTCTCATCTTGTTATCCATTTAACATGTTTATGTTATCAGTTTATCCGGGTATCCATTCCCCTGTGTAGTATAGTGATGGTTCTGTTTATGCTGATCATCCAGTCTCAGGGGAAACTCTGCCGAAAATTTTATGGAAATTCAAAGAGTTGGAAAAATTCTGAGTTTTAGGTTGTGTCTATAATTCTATCCATAGTTTTCTTCTCATTCCTTTGAGTCCATATCTATTGTTGCCACATGTTTTATGCCTCATATACTTATGCTTATATTGTGATCATGTTATGTGTGATTTGGAGTCCCCCATAGAGGCTAGACATTGAACACACAGTCTGGTCGCGTGGGTATCAGGTTCCTAACCGGATTGCCCTAAGATGTGAGGAATGAAGCCTTTAGCCTAAATTGATATATTTTTTCTGCTTATTGAATAGAGTGGGATCGTTTGAAAAGGAAACCAAAGGATAAAGCGGTTGTTGATTAGTCGTACTAACTTTTGGAAGAGGTAAGTGTCTATATCCATTTCTTTGGAGGCACCTGGCCTCGTGGATTTTCTACCACGTGTTCCTTATGTGTGTAGCTGCCGATAGGCGTACTCATTACGCCTTAGCTTTGGATTTACATTTTATAGTATATGTTATGTCCTGTTGTTGGTATTACATTGAGGATCTGAGCATTGTACTCTGGCTGTGAGGTGGCATCTACTTTCCGGCTGTCGATGAGAGTCCCGCGCCGGTGAAGGGTTATTATTGCATCACATTGCATTCATATGAATTATATGTCATTCATATGCATTACATTGCATATAATATTGGGTGCAGGAGTATTCCACCCCAGGAGCAGGAGTATTCCGCTCCATTGTATCATATTGCGGGTAGGAGTATTCCGCCCCAGGAGCGGGAGTATTCCGCTCCATTTTATCATATTGAGGGTAGGAGTATTCTGCCCCAGGAGCAGGATTATTCCGCTTCATTGTATCATATTGTGGGTAGGAGGATTCCACCCCAGGAGAGTGCAGGAGTATTATGCCTTAGCTTTACATTATATCGGGTGCAGGAGTATTCCGCCTCTGGTTTATATTATATCGGGTGCAGGAGTATTCCGCCCCAGGAGCAGGAGTATTCTGCTCCAGTTGGTTATCAGATTGGATTCCCTCGAATGCAGGAGTATTCCGCTTCGAGATGGGATTACGGACACATGTGACCCTTTGCATCAGATTTCATTTCATTCATTTCATCTCATTTCATTTCATTTCTTTTCATACCATTGTGTACACTTGTGGTACATAATTACTGTTCTGCTTATACGTGCATTGCTTATTTGTTGATATATTTCTGGCTCGTATTTCTGGCTGAGTTTATGGTTCCATACGTGTTTCCGGTTATTATCTGGCTCCGCCTTTTTATAATTTAAATAAGAGGAATTTGGTCTATTTGTTTCTTCTCCCTGGCTAGCTATCCTATTCTTTGAGATGGCTAGTCTGCCCCACTTATTGAGTCCTCTTGACTCACCCTTGTTTCTTGTTTGTTTTTGTCTATCTATTTCGTTTCGGCAGGTTCGCTCCAGGATTGAGTTCGCCACGTAGTGAAGGAGCGACAACGACTTTAGCTGTCAGGGTGAGCCAGCTTTATTCAGGATGGCCACCAGTTTTGTATTTATTATTTCAGTTGCATTTTGCCCCTTCATGAGGTATTTGTCTTCTTTCATACTCTTAGATGTCTAGTCTGGATAGCCCTAAACCTTGTATGTGGGTAGTTAGCTGTAATTTCTTTTGTACAGCTTGAGGTATCAGTATGTCGGTGTCTTTTTCTAAGTCATGTTCTTATTTATGAATTGATTTATATTTATTTCCTAATTTAATTGGTAAGGGTTCGCCCGACGGGTCTAAGGGAGGATGTCGGGTGCCGCACGGCCTAGCCGGATTTCGGGTCGTGTCACTTATTCTTCTATGTCTATCGATTTTCAAAAATATAGAGAATATGTTTGGGTAAAATCAAAAGTGCACCTAAATATAAAACATTGAGGACTATTAGTGCTCTATGGGAAAGTGTAAGGATAACATTTAGTCTTAGCCCAAAGATAAGGGGCTAGTTTGGAATTTTTTTAGTAGTTTAATTAGGTATTTATATAGTAGGTATTGTCATGTGAGTCACTATTGCTCTCTCTTCTCTCTGAAAAAGTAAAGTAAATTATCACAAAAACACTGATATCTATACTACTTTCTCTTCGAATCAATTGTCATGCAAACTGAAGTGGAGATGACAGATCAAGAAAATGATCAACTACAAAGAAGTACAAGTAAATCTAAATATGAGGTTCCAATAACGGTAAGTTTTCGTGAGAAGCTATTGGAAAAATTCTGAGTTTTAGGTTGTGTCTATAATTCTATCCATAGTTTTCTTCTCATTCCTTTGAGTCCATATCTATTGTTGCCACATGTTTTATGCCTCATATACTTATGCTTATATTGTGATCATGTTATGTGTGATTTGGAGTCCCCCATAGAGGCTGGACATTGAACACACAGTCTGGTCGCGTGGGTATCAGGTTCCTAACCGGATTACCCTAAGATGTGAGGAATGAAGCCTTTAGCCTAAATTGATATATTTTTTCTGCTTATTGAATATAGTGGGATCGTTTGACAAGGAAACCAAAGGATAAAGCGATTGTTGATTAGTCGTACTAACTTTTGGAAGAGGTAAGTGTTTATATCCATTTCTTTAGAGGCACCTGGCCTCGTGGATTTTCTTCCACGTGTTCCTTACGTGTGTAGCTGCCGATAGGCGTACTCATTACGCCTTAGCATTGAGCATATGAGCATTGCACTCTGGTTTTGAGCATTGCATATACTTCCCGGTTGGCGATGTGAGTCCCGCACCAGTGAAGGGTCAGTATTACATATACTTCCCTATAATCGATGAGAGTCCCGAACCGGAGAAGGGTCATTATTGCATATACTTCCCGATTTGCAATGAAAGTCCCGCACCGGTGAAGGGTCATTTTTGCATATACATCCCGGTTGGCGATGAGAGTCCCGCACCGGTGAAGGGTCATTATTGCATATACTTCCCGATTGGCGATGAGAGTTCCGCACCGGTGAGGGTTCATTATTGCATATACTTCCCGGTAATCGATGAGAGTACCGAGCCGATGAAGGGTCATCATTGCATATACTTCCCGGTAATCGATGAGAGTCCCGAGCTGGTGAAGGGTCATCATTGCATATATCTCCTGGTAGACGATAAGAGTCCCGTGCCGGAGATACGTATCAGTCTTATGTGACTCTATTGCATCGTACTGTATTCATCCCATCTCATTGCACCGCATACTGACTATTTTGTCTATTGTGTTGTGTTTTATGTATGCGGTATGTATACCATGTTGTGGACATATCTCAGTTTGCCTATATATTTCTGGCTCGTATTCTGGGTTGCAAGGATCGAGTTGCACATCGCAGCGGTATAAATATATGAATCGGGTTGCACGCCGCGACAGTATGAATATATGGATTGGGTTGCACGCCGCAGTATGATAAATATATGGATCGGGTTGCACGCCGCAACAGGATGTATTTCTGATTGTTGATGTGTTCGGAATACCTATATGTTCTGGCTATCTTACGTTCCTGGTCGTCAATGAGTTTGTGATTCCATACGTGTTTTTAATTATTATCTGGCTCTGCCTTTTCATAATTTAAATAAGAAGAATTTTGTTTATCTGTTTCTTTTCTCCCTGGCTAGCTATTCTATTCTTTGAGGTGGCTAGTCTGCCCCACTTATTGAGTCCTTTTGACTCACCTTATTTGTTGTTTGTTTTTGTCTATCTATTTCGTTTCGGCAGGTTCGCCCCAGGATTGAGTTCATCATGTCTTGAAGGAGCGAAGACGACTTCAGCTGTGAGGGTGAGCCAGCTTTTATTCCGGATGGCCACCAATTTACTGTTTATTATTTCAGTTGCAATTTGCTCCCTTCAGGAGGTATCTGTCTTCTTTTGTACTCTTAGATGTCCATACTAGATAGCCCTAAACCTAGTATGTTGGGTAATCAACTGTAATTTCTTTTGTACAGCTTAGAGGTATCAGTAGGTTTGTGTTTTTTTTAAAGTCTTGTTTTTATTTATGAGTTGGATTTATATTTATTTTCTTAATTCAGTTGTTAAGGGTTCTCCCAACGGGTCTAGGGGAGATTGTCGGGTGCCCGCACGACCTAGTCAAAAATTTGGGTCGTGTTAGTTGGTATCAGAGCCCAGTTTAGAGTCTATCCAGACTAAGACAGTGTCTAAGTAGAGTCTCGCTAATGGGTACGTAGACGTCCGTCCTTATCTACGAGAAGGTATGATGGCATTTAGGAAGTTTCACTTCTTTCTTTTCTGATCGTGCGTCGGTCTAGGATGCAAAAGTATTTTTGTTAATTCCTTCGTGGTAATTGTGAACCCTCGTGCGACAAATCAGCAAACAGTATGAGTTCAAGACGAAGCAGTCTAGTGTGGGGCTAGCACTGACGAAGCCCCGAGAGTTTTTTTATCGTGCTGACGACCTAGTTACGGAGGCCCCAGTTGTACGAGCTCGCGATGGGTAAGGGAGCAGGGCCTTGTGGTTCCCTTGGCTCTCTACGATGCTTTTACGAGAATTTTGGCGAAGCAGCTACCGCAAGAACCTATTATTCGCTAGGCAGCTTATCTGGTCGCCGCACATGCAGATGTTCGGACTTAGAGAGCTCTTGTTCCAGTTCTTGATGTTGCCCCAGTAAAATATATTCCACAGGCAGTATGTGTTGCGCCACTAATTATTCTGGCTGGTTAGCCAGCCGTTGTAACAGTTTGGTCCGAGTGCCCAAAGAGGTTGCATTATTTTACACGGTTGAACCTTCCGATATTCTTAAGCAATCCATTAGATAAACCTCATTATTCTTTTTAAAATTAAATGATGTCAGCATATCCTTCAGGCTCTTGTTATATCGAGCGGTATGGTGCCGATTATTCTGTTTTCCAGTTTCAGGGGTCCAGCGTTGAATTGGTGGACCGCTCTTTATTAGCCAACTTGGTTCCATTTTTCTTCTAGATTCGTGGAAAAGTTCCTTTCGAGTAGCGAACGAGATGAAAAGTGTTGCCAGTTCGAGTGGATTTGACAGGGTAGCCTGTCGGTTAGCCTGTTGGTTTCAGAATATGAGATTGAATTCTATAGAATGGCTGAATATGTATTAGAACTAGTCCATGAGCCTTTCGAGAGAATCAAAGATTTATTCATAACCTTTCCTTTTCCTTGAGATCCCAGATAGCTCAAGAGAATAAGGTTGGGACTTTATTTGATGTCGTTGTTTATATTGTTCAAAGGTATTAGGCATACCATAAGTTAGAGAAGGAAGAGTTCGAGCGGGAGAGCAAGAGATCCTGTGGCCCTAGTGGGTAACCATGGTGCCTCATTTGGAGGTAAAAGTTCTGATTATTTTGGAGGTCACCTTCCAGGTTTTCTCAACTTGTGTTACGTGATTCTTAGAGTGCGCCAGTAGCTCGTCAAGATCAGAATTAGTCTTTTCTTTATAGCTATCAACAATCTTTCCAGCTTCCACTTTTCAGCGAAAAGGTGGTATCATTGTCGTGAATCTGGCTATTCTTTGAGGATTTTCCTTACTCCGACAAGTAGGCAGTCGTCTTTTCTCTCGTTATTAGGCATCTGCGCAGTCGCAGGGGATTTCATTTTGATCTCAATCAGCCAGAGAAATGCCACCATCCAGTAGAGGTTGAGAGCGTGGTGGCAGTGGTTCTTCAGAAGGTGAGTACCAGGGTAGTGGCTCAGCTCAGCTGCAGAGACAGTTTGATGAACTGTCAGTCTGGCAAGATGCTGAGGTATCTGATGTAGTACACCTATGTATTTCTTCTTCCATTATATGTGAGTAAGATATGATTATTCCGATCGGTCTGGACTTCGTTTATCTTACCGTGGTTTCATTGAAAATTGTTTCTATTAAGAATCTGCTACGGTAGAGGGGCGAGCTTTTGGTATGATTTATTCTTGGCATTTGTAAGACGTTACTAATTTTTCTAGTCTAAATATGAGAGATTTTGCAGTAAGTGTCGGTATTGTCTGCCTGGCATCTTCTTCTTCCACCTTCTATTATTATGTCATATCAGTTTACCTCTCTTCTCGGAATTTCGTGTTGATAGGATAATGGGATCCTAATTCTTCACCATCAGCAAGTGTATCATTTCTTCCGGTGTAAAATTATTAGTAAGTAATATTCGATCTACGTATCTCCTCTTGGTTCAAGATGCTAGTAGAGTCATGTTACCCCATGAGCTTATCTGGGTTATAAAAGGGTTTTCTGGTAAATTGTCAAAGTTTCCTTCTTATTGGGAGATTAAATTGGCATAGATGTTGCTCCATAAAGCTCATTTAATATCTATTTCTTCAATTGCGATTTTTGGGTTAGCCTGACTCGGAAGTAGTTTAGCTCTGGTAGCCAAGCAAATAAGAAGATGAGCTTCCTAGAGATCTAATTGTTTCTATCCTCAGTTTATTGCCATCTCTTCTTCTTCCGATACTAGTGAGCTTGGGCGGTTAGTAGCCACTCGTGATGTTCCCTATGTTGAGCATGAGTGTGTGTCAAGGTAGCCGGATAAGCACATTATTGTGTTTCAAGGCTTCTAAGGGTAATAGAAGTACCATCCATCAGGCGGTGGTGTTTACGGCAAAGGTATGGAGTTGTAAACTCGAGAGTTGTAGCTGTTTGGCAACTTGAAAGGGTAATTAGTAACTTAGGTCTGCCTACGTTCAGCTTTTAGCTAAATCTTCTTTAGTTGCGAGGATGGTTATTCCTATTCAAATAGCTACATGAGTTTGTACTTTAAGTGGAGGAGTCTTCCTTCAAATACTGAATGGTAATACAAAATCTCTAAGATGTTGGTACCACTTTTGTCACAACCCAACCTTGGGCCACGACAGAAACCTATAATGAGTGTCGATCATTTCTAAACCCAGTAATAATCTATTAATGCCAGAGATAAGCTGGCAACCTGATCATATATATATACGTACCTATCTGCTGAAAGCATAAAGTCTGGAAAGATGACACGACTTTAACTTGCTGGCAATTAGAACATTGAGCCACAAATTCTGCTATGTCACACTTCATTCCGTCCCACCAATAAATCTGCTTAAGATCATGGTACATCTTAGTGGAACCTGGATGAACAGTGTATTTGGAATAATGTGCCTCTATCATAATCTGTCCACATAAATCTGCAACATCAGGAACACAAAGTCTATCTTTATACATGAGAACACCGTCAGTAGTAACCCTGTATGGTGACTTCGGTTTTCTTTTGGCTATCTGTCTGTATTCAACTAGAATTGGATCCTCATACTGACACTGTTTTACTTCATGAAAATTTAGAGTTAAAGGTCTACTGCAACTTATCGTCCATCCATCTTTGGAGTATCTCCTTTATACCTCAACTCTTTGAGAAGTTACTTTAGCGTTATAAGTGCACATGTAATCAACTTTGTTGCTGGTATTCTGCTTCAGCTCATGGTCCAACTACATGTCTCTTTTATTTTTACTTTTACTTTTTCAAGTCAAAATATTTCTAATTCAAAGAAAATACCCTGAAGTAGATGTTCAGTCTGAAGATCATTCCTGGTCTGCATCATACTATCCAGTAGTATTTGCATGATCCTTATCCTTATATGATAGACCATGTTCAGATGAACCTTTGACATACATTAGGATATGAGTAACTACATTCCTACAAGGAGCTTGCGGAACAACACTAACATTAACTGAGATGTGGCATAGTGCGTTCGTAAAAATAATATAGCTTGCATCAAATCTTTTATAGTGCGTAGGGACAAGGTACTTCTAAAGCTTCCCCTATTGCATCAAGCGTGAACTAATTCTTAGTTCCATCGGCCTGTTCTATATCGAAGAGGTGATTATCGGCTGAATCATGTTAACTCATTCAAAGTTCCGTGTATCTTTGCTTCGAAATGTAGAATTCTCTTCTCGTAATCGAGGAATGATCAGCTTAGACAGAATAAGTTGTGCAATGGTATTATCATCTTATCCAGATATATTTTATTCCAAAAGTACGATATGCGTGTTATGATTTTGATCCTATAATAAGAAGATAATGCCCATGGATCAGTTTATAAAGGTCGTGCAAGTTTTCTTGTTATCAGCGTGAATTTTTCTTTAGACTTAGGCTCGTTCGAGGACGAACGAGAGTTTAAGTGGAGGAGAATGAAACGACTTCGGTCAGTCGTTTCAGAAGTTAGGACTCTGCTTGGCGTGCCGATAATTTTAAAATATTCGTAATGTCCATTAGGACATGTATGTAAAATTTGAGCTAAATCAGACCTCGTTTGGTAGGCATCGGAAGAAGGTTTCATCTTTTAGTGTCGATAAATATTAAAAAGAAATTTTCGAGCTCGGTTTTGGCGAATGAGCTCCGATTCGAAATCCGAAAACACCGTTGGGTTCGTATGATTATTTATGACTTTTGTGAACTTTCGAAAGTGAATTTTGATGTTGTTCGGCTAGTTTCCGCTAAAATGCCGAAAGTTAAATAATTTGACTTTTTTCATTTAAATTCGCATCTTGAGTTTTGGGAGTCCGATTTGAGATCCGCCTTCGAGAGTATGCTACATATATTTTGTATAGCTTGTATGCAAAAGTTGGAATTATTTCGAATATCGTAGGGTACCATTTTAATTTTTGTCACGAAAAGAAAATTAAAAAAAAAAGAGAAAAAGACAAAAATGGAAAGAAAATGAATGTTGACCTTGGCGGTGGATTCTAAGTGATATATATATCCCTTAGTTCTTATTACAACATTAAAACAGAATCGGAACAGAGAAAAACGAAATGACGCAGTGGAAAAAAATGCCAGAAAATGCGAAAAGAGCCGGAGAAAAATTAGTATTTTTACCCTGAAATATTCAGGTAATGATCTTAATGCATTATTTGAGTTTATTACGTGTGTTTGAATATGTTTAACGGTAAAACTTGGAATATTAGAAATCGTTAAAATAAGTTCAATGAATAGTTTAAAGGGTCAAATGGACACCGATAATGGAATTGATTATATATCCGTACTCACTATTATTCTTGGGCAACATATAAATGTAATTCATTTAGGGTTTGGTTATGTGACCTTAAACCCTATATATAGGCCTGGCCTGCGTATTGCGTATGCGAATAGGGTATCAAGTTCCTAACCGGATTACCCAAAAATGTGAGGAATGAAGCCTTTAGCCTTATTTGATACACTTTTCTGCTTATTGAATACAGCAGGATCGTTTGGCAGTGAATCAAAAGGATAAAGCGGTTGAAGAGTAACTTTGCTAACTTTGTAACAAGGTAAGTGTTTATATCCATTTCTTTGGAGGCACCTGGCCTCGTGGATTTTCTACCACGTGTTCCTTACTTGTGTAGCTGCCGATAGGCGTACTCGTTACGCCTTAGCTTTGAATTTACATTGTATATTATAGGTTATGCCATGTCGTTGGTATTGCATTGAGCATATGAGCATTGCACTCTGGTTTTGAGCATTGCATATACTTTTCGGCTGGCGATGAGAGTCCCGCACTGGTGAAGGGTCATTATTACATATACTTCCCGGTAATCGATGAGAGTCCCGAACCAGTGAAGGGTCATCATTGCATATACTTCCCGGTTGGCGATGAGAGACCCGCACCGGTGAAGGGTCATTATTTCATATACTTTCCGGTTGGCGATGAGAGTCCCGTACGGGTGACGGGACATTATTGCAAATACTTCCCGGTAATCGATGAGAGTCCCGAGCCGGTGAAGGGTCATCATTGCATATACTTCCCGGTATTTAATGATAGTCCCGAGCCGGTGAAGGGTCATCATTGCATATATCTCCTGGTAGACGATGAGAGTCACGCGCCGGAGATAGGTATCAGTCATATGTGACTGCATTGCATCATACCGCATTCATCCCATCTCATTGCCCCGCATATTGACTATTGTGTCTATTGTGTTGTGTTTTATGTATGCGGTATGTATACCATGTTGTGGAAATATCTCATTTTGCCTATATATTTCTGGGTTGCGTGGATCGGGTTGCACATCGCAACGGTATAAATATATGGATCGGGTTGTACGCCGCGACAGTAAATATATGGATCGGGTTGCACGCCGCAACATGATGAATATATGGATCGGGTTGCACGCCGCAACAGGATGTATTTCTGATTGTTGATGTGTTCGGGATACCTATATGTTCTGGCTCTTCCTTTTCATAATTTAAATAAGAGGAATTTGGTTTATCTGTTTCTTTTCTCCCTTGCTAGCTATCCTATTCTTTGAGGTGGCTAATCTGCCCCACTTATTGAGTCCTTTTGACTCACCCTTATTTGTTGTTTGTTTTTATATATCTATTTCATTTCGGCAGGTTTGTCCCAGGATTGAGTTCACCAAGTTGTGAAGGAGCGAAGACGACTTCAGCTGTCAGGGTGAGCCAGCTTTTATTCCGGATGGCCACAAGTTTATTGTTTATTAATTTAGTTGAAGTTTGCTCCCTTCAGGAGGTATCTGTCTTCTTTTGTACTCTTAGATGTCCAGTGTGGATAGCCCTAAACCTAGTATGCTGGGTAGTCAGCTGTAATTTTTTTGTACAGCTTAGATGTATCAGTATATATGTGCTTCTTTTTCTAAGTCTGGTTCCTATTTATGTATTAAATTATATTTATTTTCTTAATTAATTTGGTAAGGGTTCGCCCGACGGGTCTAGGGGAGGATGTCGGGTGCCCGCACGGCTTAGTCAAAAATTTGGATCGTGTCAGATGAGCAGTAACGAAAAACTCAAGAGGGTAAAATTGATCCCAATAGTGAGAGACCTAGGAAAAATGAAAGAGCGGATAAAAAAGAGGGAGCTACCACAGTTGAAAAATAAAAAATGATAAAACAAAAAAGGACAGGAAAAAAATAATATATTCGGAGAGGGCCTAGTCGAAAAAAAGAAAGAATGGATGATAATAGAGAAAGGAGTGAATGAGGTGGGTTGATCCATTTCTCCAAGTTCTCACTTGGATGAATGATACATGTCCACCCTTAAAATCAATGATCAAGATCTAATTAGCTATTCAAAGTGTTTAACCATGATTAGGGGAGTATATCAATTATCATTTCATATTAAATTTAAATATTGCTTGTTCTATAATTTAGGAGCAAATTTTAGCTCCATTATATTGCTCAATATTTCGGTTACCCCTCATTTTCTTTTTTTAGTAAAACTACTGTATTTTACTCTTTAATACTCCTTGGAGACAATTTGATGGAATTTGAATTTCTGAAAATAAAACATAACTTGATCTTCTGATACTACTTCTATATTCTTTTTAAAATTGACAATTCCTAGGTTTTCTAATTCTAGTAGTTAACTTATATGATTATTTTAATTAGTCTTTTAACCTTATAGTTGGTCGTTAGTAATTAATGGCATCTCCTTCATAATCCTTAGATCTAAAAAATTTCTATTTTTTTTTTTTTTTGCGTGACTATTGACTAAGATCAAGCAGACTTTTTTTAAAAGACTTGGTATAGTAGAAAAGTCCTCCTAAAGAGTGAAAATAAAATAATGACTAAAAATTAAGAGCCGTTATAAATTCATTTATTTGTGTTGATGACCACTACTCACCATTATTCAATTGTAACATATGATTTACTACCCCACTTTCTCTTACTTAATTCCTCCCCCACTAAGTGACCACTAATTCCTTATTAAGTCACTACTTAATTATTATAACCTTTGGGTTGATTTGTAACCTATGTATTTATATCCTATAAATAGAGCACATTTGGCTCTATGGAAGACACACTTGAAACACTTTGAGAATAATACAAGTTCTTCCTTCTCCTCTCATATATTTTGTCTTGTTCTTGCACTACTTTACTATTAGTTTTACAACACGTTATCAGCACGAGTCTCTGTTTTATTACACGATTTAGAAGAAATGAAAAGTAAATTATGATGTAATTGATAGAAGCCAACGTTCTGGTTGCTAACACAAGATATGTTTGTTTTGTTTCTAAATTCCTTCATATTATGGTTTTTGTTAATCTCAAAATTAATAGTACCCTATTTTCATTTTGTTTTATACCACGTGGAAACCTTTCACTGACTACAACTTTTGTCTATTCTTCCATTATTTGGTTGATTTTGTAGCTATCCTTTGACAACAATTTCAAGATGCATGACCTAGCAACATGGTATTGTACATCAGTTCTACTCATGTTTCACGGTAAACTGCTTGTGAGAGCAAACATGGATTATGTAGTATGGTTAATATTTTATTCTCACATGGATATATGGAATGAAACAAATATGGTAACTTTTAAAGAATGCTTCTTTGATTTATAGTTGGGTATAAATTTTTATACTCTTGGTAAGTGGAGACCGGAGAAATAATGTTTATTTTTTTTAATGATCTTTACCCGATATATTAGTGTTATATCATTGAAACATGATTACAGTACTATGTTTCAATTACACGAAGCATGAGTACCTTTGAGTATTGTACTTCAAATCGCATCATATGTACACACTTTGGCCTATTATGCCATTAGTTAAGGGTAAGACATCATATTCTTCCTAATGCATTATGGCATAACACGCTTTTGC
This sequence comes from Petunia secreta, assembly GCA_029990175.1. Taxonomy (NCBI): domain Eukaryota; kingdom Viridiplantae; phylum Streptophyta; class Magnoliopsida; order Solanales; family Solanaceae; genus Petunia; species Petunia secreta. The sequence goes on from JARKIP010000156.1 coordinate 1,151,727, forward strand.
GATAATAAGATATTGATGGCATAATGATGATTGAGGCAAACTAAAGTATTATCAAAAAAATAAAGTATTTTTGATAAAAAATCATGAAGCCGGACCACTAAATAGGCTCCATTCATAGAGGTGAATGTGGGAGCAATATATGCTCCATTCCCTAAGATGAATGTGGGAGCAAGACAAGCTCCATTCCATAAGGTGAATGTGGAGGCACAACATAATGCTCTATTCTCAGATGTGAATGTAGTAGCAATACATAATGTGTTTGAAAGAAGGCAAATTATCATTATGTCCGAAAGAAGACACAACATAATATGCTTGAAAGAAGGCAAAATGTCTTTATATCTGAAAGAAGGCAAAATGTCTTTATGTCTGAAAGAAGACACAATATTTTATATCTGAAAGAAAGCAAATAATTTTATGTCTAAAAGACGATAAAATAATTACCATGATAGAGACCATGGACGTGGACGTGGCAAGGGATGAAAAAATAGTTATCATTGTGAAATAAATAAGAGAACAATAAGGGTTTTCAAAAAGTAACTGTTCAAACGGTAAATATAATAATGTCTTCAATGTATCATATGAGCATGCACTACTAGAAAAAGCATCTTCAGCGGCAATTAACAATGCGTTTAGCGGCAATAAATATTGTCGCTAAAACGTTTACCAGCCATTAAACTTTGGCCGTTGTTCATGGGGTCTCTAAAAGTTTTAGCAGCCATTCTAAAAAGTGCCGGTAAAGGTAGTTTTTATTGCCGCTAAAACTTACATGCTTTAGCGGCAATTTCGTTGCGAAAATTGTAATGGTTGCTAAATCCCTTCCAAATATGGCTCTACTGTATTTTTTGCGCCCATTTTAATTGTCGTTGAATGCATTTAAATGGCCGCTGAATGGCTCATGATTTAGCAGCAATTATTTAGTTGCAATTGTAATGGCTACTAAATCTTTTCCTAAATGACATTATTCTGGTATATAACGTCCTTTTTAGTTGCTGATAAAACTAGTTAAATTGCCACTAAAGTAACAAGTTTTAACAACAATTATAATGACTACGAATCCATGATGAAAATAAATTCCACTTTTAGAATCCATTATTATTGTCGTTTGTAAAGACAAATGAAATGTACATATTGGTGACGCAAAACGTTCAATCTTAACAACAATAATAAAAATTAAAACTAATAAATTTTATATTATTAATGCATAAAACATAAGGTATTCTGTTAAATCTAGACAAACAAAACAAAGCTAATCCATAATACTAATGTAGCAACGACATAAACGATAAAATGACATTGTTCAGACTAAAGAAATAATGTCAGTATAACTAATTCATTTATACCAATGATTTTAAACATATAAGATGCCAGTCCTCAATCACTTCACCATCTCTTCATCGTATTGAAATCTTCCACATGCCAAATATTCGAACATTACGTTGTACGACCTGAAATAATAAAATGAGTAATTATTAGAAGATGAATTTTAATGTAAACTATACAAGTATACCTCTAAATACATCGTGGGAGTTAACAGATTCAAAATTATACTAACTCTCCAAATTTTTAAAAGTTTGGCCAGAGACTCCTCTAGAAATAGGACTATGCAAAATTTTTAACCTGTTCATAATGTCTATTTTATTCCGAAAGCCCACTCCAACATTATACATCTCCAAATAACATTAAGTTAAAGCTCCAACAATACCAAAGAAATGAACACTGAGACTTGATTATGTTACACAAAATTTGCCGAGAGATTAATAATCAGCTTAGCAAGTGTTAGAGGTCGTATGCCAGTCATGTCGTGGCTCCAGTTTAGGTCGTGACAAACTCTGGAGACAATGAAGAACAACAAGTGTTGCAAGTACAGATCATTTGGTAATTCCCTGAATCCCTAAGGCCTTGATCAGATGATATATAGGTAAACATGCACATATTCATCGGATGGGCATAATACACAGCCATAGGCAGTTGCGATGGTAAACTCGGCAATGGAGCTTCGAAATTAAGTGCATTAATCACCTGTTTATTATTGGTCTATGTTTATGATTAGGGTGACAAGACTATATTCCAACAATCATTAGACACTTAGTTCAATAAACTATCAACATGTATGATTTTCCCTTTCATATAAGTCCCAAACAACAGTAACTCAGATGAAGAGACTACCAGAACTAGCCGATTCAGCTATCCTCCATATATATTCCACTCTATTCAATTTCATATCAAAGAAAATTCATTCTCATTCCTTGTTCAAGTACTTGAAGCAGCTGGAGAAAAGAGATATGTCTCTCAGGTTTTTGAAGCCAGTGGTTACAAATGGTTAAGTATCAATCCAGTTTCAAGATTTCCTTTTACTTTCCCAATAGGAAATCCAGTTTCAAGATTTCAAGTCTCATGTGTTGATGAATAAGATGTTACCATTTTTTTTTTAAAAATAATTATCTAATAGAAGGGTAATACCATGATAAGCTGAGTTATTTCCAGAACCACTTCGTCTTTTGAGTGACATCCTAGCTGTATGTGGTACTCCTTCATGGTCACTGTTGGCATCAGGGACCTAATAAATATAACACAGTGGATAAGAATATTTTCATAAGATAAAAATTTCAGATAAATGACTAAAACATTTTAAATCAGATTACCTGTTCATTTGACATTCCATAGATATCATGCATCATAGATAAATCATTAGGAGCAACTCTTCCAGCGACTTGTCTCATCCATGATAGCAGCTTCTCTTGATTTTGCTTCATCAAACTCATTTCTACATTTTGTTTTTCATTTATCGACCTTAACTTCGTTATCTCTTCTTTTAACCCTTTTACAACCTCATCAGACGAATCCTCTGTAATAATATTTCCTAAGGAAGATCTTCTACCCCACATTGAAGAAAGAGTTGGACCAAGTCCTACGCCACGAATATACCCACTTTTCTCATTTCCCAAGACTTGGGAATACACATCTCCTTCCCAAGCAACACTACGAGGAGCCTGGTCCCTCGGTTCTTGATTATTGATCAACTTTTCAGTTATCATGTCCTACAATTAAGTAACCAAAATTATGAGAAGTACAATATTAAAAATAAAAGTTGTTTCATTCATAGTCTAAATTAGTTCCACTCAGTCTGCCATTCATGAACTAACTACGATACTCTCATTGCTCGTGTCACCTTTGGGATCGTCAAAGATGATAAAATATTTCATTTAGTTTTTAGCTCACAGTACAGGTAACAAGGATCTGCATTCTTATACCATTTATGTAGTACTTTATCCAGAAAAAAATTTCTACCGCTGCTCGTCAAACCAAGTGAAAGAACGGCAGGATCTGAGCAGGTTAGAATCTGAGCAGCATTTTTCAATGTATTTCTAACACTGCTCGTGTCAATCTATTTACCAGGTTTGAATCTGAGCAGCATTTTTCAATGTATTCAGAGGATCAACAAAAATACTCTTGTCCATCCAATATCATTAGGACATGGATAACTCTAGGAAAATGAAGAGTTGGTAAAATAGCTACAGATAGTGAGAGCCGAGAGGTAATGAATGGAAAGTATTTGAGGATGGGAGAAAAGTTAGTGTTTGCTTTATTTACTGGGAACCAAAGGAGTAATTTTTCATGGTCAGTTCTTTGCAGCCATCCTAGCAAGCAACACATTCAGAACTCTAAACCTGCAATTTTTATAGTAAAGAAGATGATATCATGGACTGGTTGAGGTCGACTAGTAGCTGACTGATTTTCTGATGGGTGCTGTTAATCACGCTCTAGTGTAATGGCCACAAGTTCATCCACAAGACCTGGTTTCCTGTCTCCTTAGAACTCAAAGATACAGTGGTACGATCCTATAGAACAGATCATGTTCAAGTATGGTCGTATCCTAAGATAATGAAGTCCATCAGACAGCCATTAGACTATCTAGCACACCTTCAAACTATGTTACAACTGTATGAATAATATGACAGCAAAATTTCAATTGACATTGGCAACCTACTTCTAATATTTAGCCCAAATTTCTGGAACGGAATAACATTTGTTTGTATAGCAGATGTGGGAATATCGCAAAAGGGAGCAGATCTGTTCCATGATAGTGCAACTTTCCTGATAATATATATGCATCAAGCACCATCCTAGCACACCTTCAAACTATGTTACAATTGTATGAATAATATGACAGCAAAATTTCAATTGACATTGGCAACCTACTTCTAATATTTAGCCCAAATTTCTGGAATGGAATAACATTTGTTTGTATAGCAGATGTGGGAATATCGCAAAAGGGAGCAGATCTGTTCCCTGATAGTGCAACTTTCCTGATAATATATATGCATCAAGCACCATAACATGCAACATGTAGTTCAAAAGGATAAAGATGTTGCATATTTTATCATACATTTGGCGACAGTATCCTAGTAATAGATCTTAGCAAAGCAGAAGGTGCAGTTCCTAGAGGATGTCTATAAACAGAAGGAAGTAGAATTACAGCATCGATGTTATGACAGATAGAAGTAACAGAGCTAGATTCTGCATCAATCTGTCTAATTATTGTGTTACCACCAGTAATACTACCGAGTTTATCCAGTAACAAGCACAGAACTACCCTACGTTGAATTATATTAAAGGCCTTCATGATTCGGAAAGTGCAGAATATTTGGAAAAAAGATCTCTAATTGGAAAGACTTTTATCTAGTGCAGAAGCAGTCAAATTAAACACAGAACTTCATTTTGGTCCAGGCCAAGTCTCTAATCCTGTTTTTATAAGAAAATTTTAGGCTAAGGAATCCCATAGAATAACCAGAAAGGTCCATGTGACGAGCATCTCAACCTCATCGATTACTCTGGACAGAATTAAATTTTTAATCCAATAACTCATTGCAAACAGTACTCATAATACAAAAGAAAGAAATCTTACTATTGTCTTCACAGACTTCTCATCCAGTGGTCTACCATCCTTACGTGGTTTGTGAGTTAATATGAATGCTTCTGCTCGTGTAGATTGTACCCCATTTACAGCCTAATATATAAATTTAATGTCAAATATGCACGACAAAAAGAATTTTAAAGTAGCGTATTTTATAATGTACACACGAAGACCTTCTCATCCATCAAGTTGGCAAAGCTTTTGGATCCTGCTGTGTGAGGCCTATTTTGCTTGGCCCTATTGATTCCATTTGCTTGACTACGCCTCTATCATTGCAATATATATAAAATAGTGTCTTAAAGTTATACTTAATACATACAGAAACATTCAAAATACTATAAAAACTTAGCAACTTTGTTTTTAAGATTTCAAAACTTGATACCTTAGCTTTATCCGAAACCCAATAAGAGACAAGACCAATCCATTGATCCCTTGGTATGCGACTGGGTTTATTTCTCAGCATAGCATCTTTGGTCTTAAATTTTGTCAGATACTCACTTTATAAATCGCATTTGTAATCTTTACATTTCTTTCCTATTGACCTTAAAACAAATTCTTCTGCACGAGCTGGTACGGTGAACTTCTTCTACAAAAAATAAAAGCAAAAGTTTACACGACAATATCATGTATAACTTATAAAACCTTTTATTAGAACGATTGGAGGAAAAATAATAACAACTCCATATACTCACAAACTCACTTTGTCAAAGTTTCTCCAGTCATCTATATTTAAGGGTGTAAGCTCCGGAGTTCTAGCAACAATTCCTAGAAAACTAGCAAGCTTTCGACCTTCTTTTCCGACAGCTTGGTTACAATTATTGTACTGTACTGCAATAACATGAAAAATAATCAAAGGTCATGAAATTTATATGGAGAATTAGGAAAGCTGAAACTAGATAGGGCAGAGTACTTTGGTTCTGCAATCTGTATGAAAAAATAAAGCACAGTATTTTGTGCTGATACAGAGTACTTTGGTTCTGCAATCAGTCCAATTCCTACTGAAACAACACCATCAACCCCGGCACAGTACCTGTAGCGGATACAACTGATCTGATGGTATTCGATATGTGATACCTTTGATCCACAGATCTGGCCACTTCAACCCCGGCGCAGAACTTGTCAGTGAGGCCAAATATTCTTACTTACTTCAGCACCTTTGGAGACTGCAATAGCTGACAGCTTATGAGATGCCAGTCAAAAGCTTTAGCTTTACCAACTGTCTATTAGAAGCTTTGGACATTTACATCCTTGCTTCTTATATCTGTCTGTAATTAGACTAATTACCTTATGATTTAGGTAGAAATCGAACATTCTGAGACATCGGCCAGAACCTACACACTTTTGTGTGCAGATAAACTATGTCTCCCATTATTCTGATAGGAAAGGCTTCATACAGTCTACCATGCCCTTGCTATTCTGATAGGAAAGGCTTCACACAGATTGCTACTCAACATAAAGTCTCTAATTCCTTTTTAACCAATTAGGCCAATATTGGTAATGACAAATATATGCAGTAATTTCCTATGATAATACAAAACTGATGGAAACAAAACTAAATAAATAAGTTGTCTAAGAAACAAATCTGTAGCCATCAGAAATTCACAATCGAACTGTCATTTTCCTGCACTACTGCGGCTATCCCAATTATTAATCAAATGATTACCTGGACTCTTATCTCGAAAAAGCATGGTGCAAAGAAAACAAATTAATAACTTTATCTGAATATACAAAAAACTTATCAACAAATAATATAGCCAGGTTTATCACTCTTTCAACCATGCTTCAAACACTAGCTTTAGATTTCAACTAATAACACAGAGCCAAACAAATGCTAAAATCTAAACATACTTGCTGACAAACAACGACATTTATTTCTACATGTCATTTATGCACCATTACTCAGCTAGTAAGGAAAATTTTTGCATAAGACTGAATAAAAGAAAATGAAGAGAGACCTTCAACAGAAACACAATTATGTACAGAAACACGAGGTCAAAGTTCTCATTTTCACAAGAATTAAAATGCCAAAGCAACTGAACTCGCCTCAAAGAATATGCCAAACGAAGTACTTCACTTCAAGCTAATCTGATAAAATTTCAAATATAATCTTCCTGGACCAATATAGTGCTAGAAAGAAAAGCAATTAACAAGGCATACTCTTTTTGTAGTGCTAACCTAAGCTGGATAACTCAGCCAAAACCATTTTATAAGTGAAAATATTTCTCAGTTGTTACAACCAGTAGTGCCACAAGTATTACCTGATTCATCATTTTATTGCTCCTCAGTGCCAGTAGAAATATTCACTTCATTAGTTTGTCCATCGTTGGCTCGTGCTTGAGAGTTGTTTGTTCCATCTATCAATTGGTTTATATAAGGCCGCACATCTTCATCATCACGTTGTTGAATTGTGAATTTGCTGGCACCTCTGGTTCGCATAGTTCCTGAAACATGAACTATCAAGTTAAAGAATGTGCAAAAGTCATATCGCGTTAACAGATAAGACGAGCTAAATAGAAGAGTTGTAATAGTACACAAAATCATGCAAAACAGTAGATAGAAAGGATTTACTTTATAGAGTTTTCCTTGTATCTGTAATATTACTAGATTAACTCCAGCAAATCCACAAGAAGTCTATGAAATGTCATTCGAGCATTTAAATGAACACAACCAAATACATGCTCTCATTAGGAAGCTGAATGGAATAATACAAGAAACAACACATAGTGTTGCTCCAAAGAAAATTCCCGAGCTAGGAGGCACTTGAGCACCCGACATAAAACAGTGTATCCAGTTTATAAGGATAATTACTTTGAGGATCAAAGGGCTACAATAACAAAATATAAAATAAAGCAAGCAAAGAAAAGTTCATCTAATATTGGATAAACCACCCATAGAGACATGGATAATTCTTAAAGACCAACCTAGTAGTAAGCAATCCGCCAAAAGCAACCAAAATATTCCTTGGTGAATCGGGCAAGCATCTTCTATAAAATGTGACTTAATTTGAACGTAAAAATGATATCTCATTTAATGGTCTGAAACAAAACCATATCAAATCCTAGACATAGTACTTCCATAACATAGAGAAAAGAATTAAATATTTTATAACTACTACTTGTTTTATTCAGAATCACTTCTATTTTCGATGTCATTTCCTCCTTCAATATTAGCTTCAGCTTCATTTGGAGGAGTTTGAGAATGTTGGCTCATATCAATTACTATCCCATGCACACCACTTCTTACCCAATCGTTAAAATCATGTTTCGAATCATTAATATTTTCTTAGATAGTCAGGTCAGTGGCATCACTATGCATTGTTGACTCAAGCGGCATGCTATTTTCCTCTCCCATATCAAAAACATCTCGCGGCTTAATTAACCTAGGGACAAACCATTCATGATCTTTAGGATCTTGCACAAATATTACTTGTTCAGCTTGGTCAGGAAAAACAAAAGGCTCGTGACTTCCGTGGTCGCCAGAGTCTCTTAGGTGTGAGAAATTCACAAGTGTGAAGCCTAAGTGATCTTCCTTAACTCCTCTACCTTTGGTGACATCAACCCAATCGCACTTAAATAGGACAACCTTAAATTCTTCTAATAGTTTAACTCCACAATATCATTCAATCTGCCATAATATGTGATATTTGCTGACTTCGGGGCTTTATCACTTGTACTTGCATAACTTTCTGTCTTTGAAACGACCATAACACCACTATTTTGTTTCTCCATGAACTCTTCACATTGTTTTGTTCGGAATCGATACCCGTTATTTATATCGAACTCCTTGAATCTTCTTGCAATGTAAGTTGGCCCTTTTGCAAGGAACTTAATATCTTTTGGGATGTCAGATGTGACATCCAACTCCTTCACCTAAGAAAATAGAAATATATGACTATAAACATCGATACAAGTTCAGTACAATAATTTAAAATAACTAATGATTGAATCCTAGTACTTACTTGCTCCTTAAACTACTCATGAAATGTATCAAAATGCAAACGATCAAGTTGATTTTGTGTAAGACGACGCTTACGATGTAATCTCTTAATCTCCGCAATATGCTCACTGCCATGGAACTCATATATTAATTTTGTTATTTATTAAATAATATACACATATTGAGAAATAGATTTACCACTCACTTTTTATAGTTCTCAACCACCTCTGATTCGGAATTAAAAAGCACGTGTCGATGTGCTTGCAACCATGTTTTCTCATCCAACTCAAATACATCTTCCTTTCCATATGGCTCCCCAACAGAAGGGAAAATACATCCTTCTTTATCATTCTCATGCTCAACTACACATCACTTTTTCTCGACCAATAAGACCTAGAATCACCACCCTCCAGATATTGCGAGAAAAATGTAATACACTCATTTGCAATGTATGCTTCTGCTATTGACCCTTCTGGGCATGCACGATTACGAACATACGATTTTAAAGTACATAAGTACCTGCACCATAAGGTAATGTTATTAGTCTAATATTTGATACTTAACAACTCTAGATATACAATAAAAATCAATAATACTCTTCATACCTCTCAATTGGATACATCCAACGATAATGTACTGGGCCGGTAAGTCTAGCCTCACTTGCCAAGTGAATAACCAAGTGTACCATAACGGTAAAGAATGATGGCAGGAAAATCTTCTCCATATTAGAATGTGTTACAGGAATTTTTTCTTCCAGCAACTTTAACTCTTTCATTTTAAGCTCTTTCCCACAAAGAATCCGAAAGTATGAGCATAATTCAATTAAAACAGAACTCACTTTTTTATCAGTTGACCTCCGTAATGCAAGAGAAAGAAGTTCTTGCATTATAACATGGAAATCGTGAGTTTTTAGCCCTGATACCTTTCGTTTGCGCACGCAACGTGAGATATTAGAAGCATAGCCATGTGGAAACTTGACGTTTTGCAGTACTTCATAAAACAACTCCTTTTCCTGCGGAGACATTGTGAAATAAGTAGGAGGAAGAAATGCCTTCCCATTAGTTCGAGATTGAGGCCATAAACTTGGTCTTATTTTCATCTCCTTCAAGTCCAATCGAGCTTCTAAGTTGTCTTTCGACTTTTTACCAAAACCCAACAATGTATAAATCAAGTTATCACAAACATTTTTTTCTATCTGCATCACATCAAGATTATAGCGTGACACGACCCGAAATCCGGTTAGGCCGTGCGGGCACCCGACATCCTTCCCTAGACCCGTCGGGCGAACCCTTACCAATTAAATTAGGCAAATAAATATAATTCAATTCATTAATAAGAACAAGGCTTAAAAAAAAACACTGACATACTGATACCTCTAAGCTGTACAAAAGAAATTACAGCTGACTACCCAACATATTAGGTTTAGGGTTATCCAGACCAGACATCTAAGAGTACAAAAGAAGACAAATACCTCCTGAAGGGAGCAAAATGCAACTGAAATAATAACCAATAAACTGGTGGCCATCCGGAATAAAAGCTGGCTCACCCTGACAGCTGAAGTCGTCTTCGCTCCTTCACAACGTGGCGAACTCAATCCTGGAGCGAACCTGCCGAAACGAAATAGATAGAAAAAGAAACAAACAACAAACAAGGGTGAGTCAAAAGGACTCAATAAGTGGGGCAGACTAGCCACCTCAAAGAATAGGATAGCTAGCCAGGGAGAAGAAACAGATAAACCAAATTTCTTTTATTTAAATTATAAAAAGGTAGAGCCAGATAACAACCGAAAACACGTAAGAAACTTATAAACTCAACCAAGGATGCGTGCCAGAAACATAACAACAAATAAGAAATGCACATATAAGCAGGACAATAGTTATGTACCACAAGTTTACACAATGGTATGAAATAAAATGAAATAAAATGAAGTGAGATGAAATGAGATGAAATATGATGCGAAGGGTCACATGTGCCCGTAATCCCATCCCGAAGCGGAATACTCCTGCATTCGAGGGGAATCCAATCTGATAACCAACTGGAGCGGAATACTCCTGCTCCTGGGGCGGAATACTCCTGCACCCGATATAATATAAACCAGAGGCGGAATACTCCTGCACTCTCTTGGGGCGGAATACTCCTGCACCCGATATAATGTAAAGCTGAGGCGGAATACTCCTGCTCTTGGGGCGGAATCCTCCTACCCTCAATGTGATACAATGGAGCGGAATACTCCTGCTCCTGGGGCGGAATACTCCTGCCCTCAATATGATACAATGGAGCGGAATCCTCCTGCTCCTGGGGCGGAATACTCCTGCCCTCAATATGATATGCAATGTAATGCATATGAATGCAATGTGATGCAATAACCCTTCACCGGCGCGGGACTCTCATCGACAACCGGGAAGTAGATGCCAACTCGCAGCCAGGGTACAATGCTCAAATCCTCAATACAATACCAACAATAGGACATAACATATAATATATAATATAAATCCAAAGCTAAGGCGTAATGAGTACGCCTATCGGCAGCTACACACGTAAGGAATACGTGGTAGAAAATCCACGAGGCCAAGTGCCTCCAAAGAAATGGATATAAACACTTACCTCTCTCAAAAGTTAGCATTGCGACCAACAACCGCGTTATTTTTGAATGCATTGCCAAACGATCCCACTGTGATCAATAAGCAGAAAAATATATCACATTAGGCTAAAGGCTTCATCCCTCACATCGTAGGGCAATCCAGGTAGGAACCTGATACCCTATTCGCATACGCAATACGCAGGCCAGGCCTATATACAGGGTTTAAGGCCACATAACCAAATTCCAAATAAATTATATTTATAAGTTGCCCATAACTCACTGAGCACGAATACATAATCAATTTCATTATCGGGGTCCATTTGACCCTTTAAACTATCAATTTACGTCATTAGGGCGATGTCTAATATTCCTATTTTTACCGCAAAAATATATTTAAACACACGTAATAAACTCAAATACTATATTAGGATCATTACCTGAATGTTTCAGGGTGAAAATTCTACTTTTTCCTGGCCCCTTTTCTTATTTTCTGGCATTTCTCCACTGCGTATTTTTTTGTTTCGCGTCTCTGCTATTTTAGCTCCAATGCTCCTGTGCGTATTGCTACTGCTAAGCTAAGGGATTAAATCCCTTAGCTTGACCGACATACATAATTAATTTTTAATTATTTTTTTTTCTTTTATTATATTTTCTTTTCTTAACGAAAATTAAAATAGTACCCTACGATATTCGAAATAATTCCAACTTTTGCATACAAGTTATACAAAATATATGTAACATACTCGCGAAGGCGGATCTCAAATTGGACTCCCGAAACTCAAGATGCGAATTTAAATGAAAAGAAGTCAAATTATTTAACTTTCGGCATTTTAGCGGAAACTAGCCGAACAACATCAAAATTCACTTTCAAAAGTTCACAAAAGTCATAAATAATCATACGAACCCAACGGCGCTTTCGGATTTCGAATCGGAGCTCATTCGGCAAAAACCGAGCTCGAAAATCTCCTTTTAATATTAATTGCCAATAAAAACTGAAACCTTCTTCCGATGCCTACCAAACGAGGTCTAATTTAGCTCAAATTATGCAGACATGTCCTAATGGACATTACGAATATTTTAAAATTATCGGCACGCCAATCGGAGTCCTAGCTTCCGAAACGACTGACCGAGGTCGTTTCATTCTCCTCCACTTAAACTCTCGTTCGTCCTCGAACGAGCCTAAATCTAAAGCAAGATTTACGCAGATAACAAGAGAACTTGCACAACCTTCATAAACTACTCCACGGACATGATCTCATAATTACAGAATCAGAGTTATGACATGCACATCAAACCCTTGGATAAAAACATAGCTGGATAATATCATAACGTAATTGCCCAAGTTATTCTGACTAAACCGATCCTTCCTCGATCACGAGAGGAGAATTCTGCATTTTCGAAGCAAAGATATACGAAACTCTGGATGGACTAACATGATTCAGCCGAGAATCACCTTTTCGATATACCTTTCGATATAGAACAAGTCGATGAAACAAAGAATTAGCTTACGCTTGATGTAATAGGGGGAACTTTTGAAGTACCTTGTCAGTACATATTATAGAAGATTTGATGCAAGCTATATTATTTTTACAAACACACTAGGCAACATCTCAGTTGATGTTAGTGTTGTTCCGCAAGCTCCTTGTGGGAATGTAGTTACTCATATCCTAATGTATGTCAAAGGTTCATCTGAACAGGGTCTATATATAAGGATAAGGATCAGGCAAATACTTCTGGATAGTATGATGCAGACCAGGAATGATCCCCAGACTGAACACCTACTTTAGGGTATTTTCTTTCAATTGAAAATATTATGACTTGAAAAAGTAAAAATAAAGGAGACACGTAGTTGAACCATGAGCTGAGGCAGAATACCAGTAACAAAGTTGATTACATGAGCGCTTACAACGCTAAAGTAACCTCTCAAGGAGTTAAGGTGTGAAGGAGATATGCCAATGATGGATGGACGACAAGCTGCACTAGATCTTTCACTCTAAATTTCCATGAAGTAAAATAGCGTCAGTATGAGGATCCAGTTCTAGTTGAATACAGACAGATAGCCCAAGGAAAACCGAAGTCACCATACAGGGTCACTACTGACGGTGTTCTCATGTATAAAGATAGACTTTGTATTTCTGATGTCACAGATTCACGTGAACAGACTATGATAGAGGCACATTATTCCAAATACACTGTTCATCCAGATTCGACTAAGATGCACCATGATCTTAAGCAGATTATTGGTGGGATAGAATGAAGTGTGACATAGCAGGATTTGTGGCTCAGTGTTCTAATTGCCAGCAGGTTAAAGTCATGTCATCTTTTCAGACTTTATATTTTCAGCAGATAGATACGTATATATGATCAGGTTGCCAGCTTATCCCTATCATTAATAGATTATTAGTGGGTTTAGCAATGATCGACACTCATTGTAGATTTCTACCGTAGCCTTACTTTGGGTCGTGAGAAAAGTGATATCAACACCTCAGAGATTTAATATTACCATTCAGTATTTGGAGGAAGACTCCTCCACTTAAAGCACAAACTCATGTAGCCATTTGTATAGGAATAACCATCCTCGCACAGTCTGCTGGACTAAAGAAGATTTGGCTAAAAGCTGAACGTAAGCAGACCGAAGCTACCTACTACCCTTTCGAGTTGCCAAACAGCTGCAACTCTCAAGTTCACAATTCCATACCTTTGCCGTAAACAACACCGTCTGATGGATGGTACTTCTATATAAAAATTTCGGCAGAGTTTCCCCTGAAACTGGACGATCCGCAAAAACAGAACCAGCACTATACTATACATGGGAATGGATACCCGAATAAACTGATAACATAAACATGTTAAACGGATAACAAGATGAGACAACTGGACCAAAACAATAATATGCTTCCAAAATAATAATATGCTTACCCGGCCACAATAACACGTACTCTGGCTCAACACAGGGAACGTCACAAGCGGCTACCAATCGCCCAAGCTCACTAGTGCCGGACGAAGAAGAAATGGAAATAGATCGAGGATAGATATAATTAGAGCTTCAGAAAGTTCATCTTCTTATTTGCTTGACTACCAAAGCTAGACTACTTTCGCGTCAAGCGAGCCAAAAAATCGCAATTGAAGAGATAGACATTAAGTAAGCTTTATGGAAAAACATCCATACCAATTTAACCTCCCAATAAGAAGGAAACTCTGATAATTTACCAGAATACCCTTTTATAACTTAAACAAGCTCATAGAATAACATGACTTACTAACATTTCGAACCAAGAGGAGACACATAGATCGAGTATTACTTATTGATCACTTTACACCAGAAGAAACAATGACACTTCCTGATGGTGATAAATAAGAATCCCATCATCCTACCAGCACTGAGTTCCAAAGAGAGGTAGACTGACTTGACATTATAACAGAAGGTGGCACAACAGGATGCCAAGCAAACAATAGCGACACTCACTGTCAAATCTCTCATATTTAGATTAGATAAACTAGTAGGGTCTCATAAATACCAGGAATAAATCGTATCAGAAACTCACCCCTCTACCGCAACCAATTCTTAATTACGACAATATCCAAGGAAACCGTCGAAACATGATAAGACACACCATTTCCAGATCGATCGGAAAGATAAATCTTACTTACAGATAAGGGAAGAAGAAACACACGGGCCTACTACATCGGATGCCTCAGCATCCTGCCAGACTGGCAGTTCATAAAACTGCCTTTGCGGCTGAACTAAGCCGCTACACTGATAATTACTTCTAGAAGAACCACTACCACTGCGCTCTCGACCTCTACTGGATGGTGGCATTTCTCTGATTAATTAAAATTTACATGAAATTCCTGCGACTGTGCAGGTGCCTGAGGGCAAGAAGAAGGACGATTGTCTACTTGCTGGAGTAAGGAAAAACTCCTCAAAGGATAACCAGACTCATGACAGTGATAACACCCTTTTCCCTGAAAATGGTAGCTGGAAAGATTGTCGATAGCTATAAAGAGAAAAACAGGGTCTAATCTTGATGAACTACTTGCACACTTTGAGAATCACGCTCTACAAGCTGAGATAACCTGGAAGGTGACTTCAAAAAAATAATCAGAACACTTACCTCCAAATGAGGTACCATGGTTGCCCACCAGGGCCACGAGATTTCTTGCTCTCCCGCTCTAACTTACGGTATGCCTCGAGCCTTCGAGCAATATCAACAACAATATCAAATGAAATCCCGACCTCAATCTCTCGAGCCATCTGGGATCTCAAGGAAAAAGAAAGGTCATCAATAAATCTTTGAATCTCTCGAAAGGCTCATGAACTAGTTCAAATGCATATTCGGCCATTTTATGGAATTCAATCTTATATTCTGAAACACCAACAGGCTAACCGACAGACTACCCTGTCCAATCCACTTGAACTGACAACATTTTTCATCTTGTTAGCTACTCGAAAGGAACTTTTTCCACGAACCTAGAAGAAAAATCGAACCACGTTAGCTAATAAAAGAGAGGCCCACCAATTCAAGGCTGGACCCCTGAAACTGGAAAGAAGAATAATCAACACCATACCGCTTGATATAATCAAAAGCCTGAAGGATACGCTGGCATTATTTTATTTTTAAAAAAAATCACGAGGTTTATCTGATGCATTGCTTAAGAATATCGGAAG
The DNA here is from genome assembly GCA_029990175.1 of Petunia secreta. NCBI lineage: Eukaryota > Viridiplantae > Streptophyta > Magnoliopsida > Solanales > Solanaceae > Petunia > Petunia secreta. The sequence goes on from JARKIP010000156.1 coordinate 1,167,828, forward strand.
GTTCAACCGCGTAAAATAATGCAACCTCTTTAGGCACTCGGACCGAACTGATACCTCGGCTAGCTAACCAGCCAGAACAATTAGAGGCACAACACATGCTGCCTCCGAAACATACTTTATTGCGGCAACATTAAGAGCTGGAATAGGAGCTCCCTGAGATCGAACGTCTCCATTTGCGGCAACCTGATAGGCTGCCTAACGAATAATAGGTTCTAGCGGTATCTGCGTCGACAAAATTCTCGTAAAATCATCGTAAATAGCAAAGGGAACCACAAGGCCCTGCTACCATGCCAATCGCGAGCTCGTACAATTGGGACCTCCGTAACTAGATCGTCAGCACAATCAAAATACTCGGGGCTTCGTCAGTGCTAGCCCAACGCTAGACTGCTTCGTCTTGAACTCATACCGTTTGTTGATTTATCGCACGAGGGTTCACAATTACAACGAACGAATTAGCGAAAATACTTTTGCATCTTAGACCGACGGAAGATCAGAAAAAAAAAGGAAGTGAAACTTCCTAAATGCCATCATAGCCCCTCGTAGATAAGTACGGACGTCTACGTACCCATCAGCGAGACTCTACTAGACACTGTCTTAGTCTGGATAGACACTAAACTGGGCTCTGATACCAACTGACACGACCCGAAATCCAGTTAGACCGTGCGGGCACCCGACATCCTTCCCTAGACCCATCGGGCGAACCCTTACCAATTAAATTAGGCAAATAAATATAATTCAATTCATTAATAAGAACAAGGCTTAAAAAAAAAACACTGACATACTGATACCTCTAAGCTGTACAAAAGAAATTACAGCTGACTACCCAACATATTAGGTTTAGGGTTATCCAGACCAGACATCTAAGAGTACAAAAGAAGACAAATACCTCCTGAAGGGAGCAAAATGCAACTGAAATAATAACCAATAAACTGGTGGCCATCCGGAATAAAAGCTGGCTCACCCTGACAGCTGAAGTCGTCTTCGCTCCTTCACAACGTAGCGAACTCAATCCTGGAGCGAACCTGCCGAAACGAAATAGATAGAAAAAGAAACAAACAACAAACAAGGGTGAGTCAAAAGGACTCAATAAGTGGGGCAGACTAGCCACCTCAAAGAATAGGATAGCTAGCCAGGGAGAAGAAACAGATAAACCAAATTTCTTTTATTTAAATTATAAAAAGGTAGAGCCAGATAACAACCGAAAACACGTAAGAAACTTATAAACTCAACCAAGGATGCGTGCCAGAAACATAACAACAAATAAGAAATGCACATATAAGCAGGACAATAGTTATGTACCACAAGTTTACACAATGGTATGAAATAAAATGAAATAAAATGAAGTGAGATGAAATGAGATGAAATATGATGCGAAGGGTCACATGTGCCCGTAATCCCATCCCGAAGCGGAATACTCCTGCATTCGAGGGGAATCCAATCTGATAACCAACTGGAGCGGAATACTCCTGCTCCTGGGGCGGAATACTCCTGCACCCGATATAATATAAACCAGAGGCGGAATACTCCTGCACTCTCTTGGGGCGGAATACTCCTGCACCCGATATAATGTAAAGCTGAGGCGGAATACTCCTGCACTCAATATCTGACATAAGAGCGGAATACTCCTGCTCTTGGGGCGGAATCCTCCTACCCTCAATGTGATACAATGGAGCGGAATACTCCTGCTCCTGGGGCGGAATACTCCTGCCCTCAATATGATACAATGGAGCGGAATCCTCCTGCTCCTGGGGCGGAATACTCCTGCCCTCAATATGATATGCAATGTAATGCATATGAATGCAATGTGATGCAATAACCCTTCACCGGCGCGGGACTCTCATCGACAACCGGGAAGTAGATGCCAACTCGCAGCCAGGGTACAATGCTCAAATCCTCAATACAATACCAACAATAGGACATAACATATAATATATAATATAAATCCAAAGCTAAGGCGTAATGAGTACGCCTATCGGCAGCTACACACGTAAGGAATACGTGGTAGAAAATCCACGAGGCCAAGTGCCTCCAAAGAAATGGATATAAACACTTACCTCTCTCAAAAGTTAGCATTGCGACCAACAACCGCGTTATTTTTGAATGCATTGCCAAACGATCCCACTGTGATCAATAAGCAGAAAAATATATCACATTAGGCTAAAGGCTTCATCCCTCACATCGTAGGGCAATCCAGGTAGGAACCTGATACCCTATTCGCATACGCAATACGCAGGCCAGGCCTATATACAGGGTTTAAGGCCACATAACCAAATTCCAAATAAATTATATTTATAAGTTGCCCATAACTCACTGAGCACGAATACATAATCAATTTCATTATCGGGGTCCATTTGACCCTTTAAACTATCAATTTACGTCATTAGGGCGATGTCTAATATTCCTATTTTTACCGCAAAAATATATTTAAACACACGTAATAAACTCAAATACTATATTAGGATCATTACCTGAATGTTTCAGGGTGAAAATTCTACTTTTTCCCGGCCCCTTTTCTTATTTTCTGGCATTTCTCCACTGCGTATTTTTTTGTTTCGCGTCTCTGCTATTTTAGCTCCAATGCTCCTGTGCGTATTGCTACTGCTAAGCTAAGGGATTAAATCCCTTAGCTTGACCGACATACATAATTAATTTTTAATTATTTTTTTTTTCTTTTATTATATTTTCTTTTCTTAACGAAAATTAAAATAGTACCCTACGATATTCGAAATAATTCCAACTTTTGCATACAAGTTATACAAAATATATGTAACATACTCGCGAAGGCGGATCTCAAATTGGACTCCCGAAACTCAAGATGCGAATTTAAATGAAAAGAAGTCAAATTATTTAACTTTCGGCATTTTAGCGGAAACTAGCCGAACAACATCAAAATTCACTTTCAAAAGTTCACAAAAGTCATAAATAATCATACGAACCCAACGGCGCTTTCGGATTTCGAATCGGAGCTCATTCGGCAAAAACCGAGCTCGAAAATCTCCTTTTAATATTAATTGCCAATAAAAACTGAAACCTTCTTCCGATGCCTACCAAACGAGGTCTAATTTAGCTCAAATTATGCAGACATGTCCTAATGGACATTACGAATATTTTAAAATTATCGGCACGCCAATCGGAGTCCTAGCTTCCGAAACGACTGACCGAGGTCGTTTCATAGCGCACCAAGTTATGCTCCCAATATGGAAGAATGAAAAAGATGCTCTTTTTTTTCCATGTATTTTTCATAACCCCACTTATCTCTTCATTCGACTGACCAAAGAGTAAATTTTATGTCTTTAACTTGATCAAGAATTAGTGAACCAGTTACTGCACGAGGTGCAGGTCTTGATTCTTTAGTTCCATCAAATGATTTTGCATCATTTCGATACTTGTGGTCTGGCTTCAAGAAACGTCGATGGCCCATGAAGCAAAACTTTTTACCATGTTTGAGCCTTCTAGAATGAGTCTGTATGTTACAAGAAGGGCATGCAAATTGACCGTGAGTGCACCATCCAGATAGATTATCATATGCTGGAAAATCGTTTATAGTCCACATCAAAGCTGCTCGCATTTGAAATGTCTCCTTAGAAAATGCATCATAGGTCGCTACACCGACATCCCACAATTCATTCAACTCTTCAATTAAAGGTTCCAGAAAGACATCAATATTATTTCCAGGCCCTTTTGGTCCTGCAATGAGCAAGGACAAAATGAAGAACTCTTGTTTCATGCACAACCACGGTGGAAGATTATAGGGCATTAATATCACCGGCCATGTACTATGAACAGTTCGCATCGTACCGAACGGATTAAAGCCATCATAAGCTAATCCTAAACGAATATTACGAGGATCACTAGCAAATTCTGGATATCTAATGTCAAAAGCTTTCCAAGCTTCAGAATCTGCAGGATGCCTTAAAACTCCATCTCTGTTACGTTCATCATGATGCCATCGCATTAGCTTAGAAGTTTTAGAAGACATGAATAACCTCTGTAGTCTTGGTTTGAGAGGAAAGTACTTTAGGACCTTGGCCGGAACCTTTTTTCCTTTTCTTTTCCATCTAGAAACCCCACAAACTAAGCATTTATCTACATCCCTACAAGCAAATTCTTTTCTGAAAAGCATGCAATCAATGGGACAAGCATGAATCTTTTCATACTTTAAGCCTAAGCCCTGAATTATTTTTTTGGTCTCATATAAAAAAGAAGGCAACTTAGTTCCCTTGGGAAGTCCATCCTCTAATAGACCAAGCAAAGCATTAAAAGATTCATTTGACCAATTGAACGCCCCTTTTATATGGTAAAGATGCAACAGAAATGAAAGTTTACTAAATTTCTTGCATCCCGGGTATAGTTCTTCATTTGCATCTTTCATGAGTTGTTCAAACATATCCATCTCAGGATTAGGTTGATTTCCTGATGGATTATGAGTATTTTCTTCTAAATTTGGCTCTACGTCTCCTCTTTCACTAATGTTAGTGTCCGTGGGCTGGTTAAAGTCTCTAAAAACATCATGTATCATTCCTCTCATATCATCGCCCATTGAAGCTTCTTTTCTAAAAATATTTTTTGCAGTAATATTTGATATACTAAGAGACTCACCATGGCAAAACCAAGTATCATATGAGGGTATAATACCATTAACCACAAGATGATCATATGCTGTTGCTCGATTTACATCATAGTGTAATACACATTCCGTACAAGGACATGGAATTGTTTCTCCATCACGTTTTTCACAAAAAGCATGATTTAAAAAATTCTCTACTCCATCCAAGTATTCTTTACTAACTGTATCGCAATTTATCCATCTTCTACTCGTAGAACTATCCATGATTATTCTCTTCTACAATTACAAGAAGACAAAGCAAAATGAACACAAACAAAACATGAAAAATATAATGAAAAAGTTGTGCAATGTAACATATGCGTTTAACATTTTTCTATGTGTAGACTAATTTTTACTTGAAAAATGCTTAGATGGAGAAGAAAAAAATTTTATGAATCAAGAGAGTGCCTTTTCGAATACATTAAAGGTTACATGTGAAATATTATTAACAAGAAGACTTGGTAAAAAGACAAAACAATTGCATAGTCAATTGATGAACCAATATACAAACATGAAAAATCATATCTTGACTTGTGGTGGATGAACCCTGACAATCTAATTAGCTACTTAATCTAAACTTTAAAAAAAATCCATGTCTTCGGTGTCTCAAAGGAACGTTAACATGAGATATATGACGCAAGCAAAACAAATTGTTCATATTCATCTAGGTGCACGATTCAAATACAACTACTTTACACTATTGAAAATTTAGAAACTAATTAAGTTTATAAATAACTTCAATTTTGCTACGATTCGCGTGAATATATATTCATGGTTTCAACTAATCAGAAAAACACAATCTCAACCACATTACTATTTCCATATAACAAATCCTCAATGTTTTCCTAATCTTCTCATTGTATTTCAAACAGAATCCAGTATAGTGCTTTGGCGTAATTCCCAAACTTTGACTTTGTTTACCAAATTTTCCGGACAAATAAAATATGGAGAGACATTTGAACAAGAAAGTCATGTATTCAGAACCAGATTTTTACACGGTTCTAATTCGAAACCAGTGGCGTAGCAAGAATTTCTTACAAGGTTGTTCAAATTTTTTTACACAACAATATTTTTTTCAATGAACTGCTGCACCAACTTCTTTTTCCAACAAATGGTGTTCAACTTGATTTTGGTATTATATTAAAGTATTTTCTTAAACTTGAAATTATAATAACTACACAATATTAAATTTGAAAAAGAAAAGTAAATAGGCTCATGTTCCTTTTACTAAGAAAGTAGTATATGGCCTAGTAGTCAGCCAAAAGTGCAGAGCAAAAATGTCAAACTCCAGCGACTATCGAACTTGCGTGCTTCCATTGAACATGAACACTCTTAGCCCGCTAAACTGCCATAACATCTATGTCGAGGTTGTTCAGTTTATTCTATATTTACAAACAATAGAATATTTTACATTTATACATGGTATAAGTTTTTGACGAAGGTTGTTCGGATGACCAACCTCACCCTAACTTGGCTCCGCCCTGTTCAAAACTATTATTCCCTGATTACTTTTGCTAATGTTTCGCGATTAAAATTATTTATTCTTGTCTACTTATGATGCTATAAATTTAATAGAAAAGATCGAGTTTCATAAACAAAACACAGAGAACTACAGAACAATCACGAGAAATACGCAGTCAAAATATTAGGAGAAACAGAGGAATCGATTCAAACAATTGCCATCAATTTACCAGCAATCAGAGATCACATTCACGACTTAGCAAACAAAAAGAAATCTCTACTTTATGAATCAGCTAGTTGCCAAAATTGAATATCACAAATCACAAATTCAGTTTAGAGAAGAAAAGGGTGGTGAGAAAGCGATTGTGGGAGAGAGATCTGTTAGCTTATCTGGGAAGGTGATCGGCGGTGAGAACGACGACTGGGATGGTGGTCGGCGCTGGTACAGACGTTGAGCAGCGAGATTAGTTTTCAGAAGAAGAATTTTTTTTTTTTGGGTTAGCGTGTAATTGTGTATGCAGGTGGAATTTTAGCAGAATTTTGGAGGGAAAAGGTTTTTCTTTTAATTTATTTTTTAATAATAGGAGGGAATACTAAATTATTGTGGAATAGAATTGGAGGGAAATATAAAGTAGTAAAAATTGGTTTCAATTAGAGATTTTCAGTGGCAAAATTTTTCTATTGTCGGTAAAATAATATTATTTAGTGGCTAATATTTATTTGCCGCTAATATTTCGGCTTAAATATTTAATTAGCGGCCACTAACTTATTGCCGCTAAATATACTTTTTGTAGTAGTGATGAGGCAAGTCCAGATGATTATGGTCCATTCTTTGCAGTGAATGAGACAATTCATAAAAAATATTATGAATATAGACCCATTCACCGAAGTGAATGTGGCAATATGTGATAAAATATCAAAACTCGCCTCTAGAAGAGGTTCGAGAAAGATGAATATGGACGTGCCCATGCGTGGTTGATAAAGTACCACAACTCACCTCTAGAAAAGGTTCGACTAATAATTCTATTATTTATTGTTGCATAAATGGTCACTGCTCTCATACAGAACGTACGCCATAAATATGTATTATTATGAATTACATAAAAGCAAGTGAAACAAAAAATTAATCTTGCCTATAATGATTTTACCATGAGAAAAATAATATGATTTTCTCCTTGAAAGGAGATATTCACCATATGGTTGGTGTAATGAAATATATGTTAGTACAAAGCTATTTGAGTGCTCCGGAAGAGCCAAAATATTACTACCTGGAGGAATGAGATTGATGAAATATTTATTGTAGTATGTCTCGAAAGAAAATTGTTAAGTTTCAAATACATTTGCCAAAATGGCTAAGAGACTAAATTTGATGGAAAGATATGAATATCTTTATATTACTACAAGAATGTTAGGTGAGATATATGTGCTTGAAAAGCTCCCCGCCTCTTCTTCGAGTGTGTACTACTCAAAATATAAGTGTGGTAAAATTATATGTGCATGCCATTGTTACAATGTCCATGCTATAGTAAACTTCTAGTTTACTGGATGAATAAATTTATAAGTTGGCATGACCGGTTTGACCATCCCGGTTCAAATATGATGCACAAAATATATAAATGAGAATTCACATGGGTATATACTGAAGAATAAGGATTCTTCAATAATTCTCTTTGTGCTGCTTGTTCTCAAGATAAATAAATTATTTGACCAAGTAAATTTGGGATCAGGATCCCTACACTTCTGAAATGTATAAAAGGTGAATATGGGCCTGTTCACTGGCCATGTGGACCATATAATTATTATAAATAGATGCATCTATGATAAGGTCACATGTGTGTTTTCTTACAAACCCACAATGGTACTTGCGAGGTTAAGTATTTGCTCAAATAAATCTTACTATGAGCATATTTCCAGATAATGTTGGCAAGCAAATTTAGCAGATTCATATATTGAAAGCCTCCAATTGCTAAACCATGCATATGAGAACAATGCTACCTAAATAAGGTATGAGGTATGGTATATCCATAAAGCAGCACTTGTGCACGACATGCCACAAAATGAATTTCCCCTCATAATTTGTTCAGGGTTAGGAACCAAATATTTTCCATCTAATAATTTTAATGTGTGATATATAATCAATTGCTCAACCACAACGCACAAAGATGGATCCCATATAAAGTTGGGAACGAATATTAGTTTGGCTAACATTAGGGGGATAAATTAAACCAGCTGAGGAATAGATAAATTAAATTATCATTTGATTATGATCCTCATATAAAGATAGTGCAAGTCACTGCAAGACGCATTACTGACCCAAAGAAAATATTATATTCCAGCTGCTAATGCTCCTGATGACATGGTGAGACAATCTATTTATTTAAATGAGTCTAAGGCACGCCTGAAGCGTGATAGACCATTCGGTTCCAAAGATAAAAGTCCTTGAAAAAGAAAAGGAACAAATATTTGAGATGGTCAAATAAGGAGGCAGGGCTCTAAAATAGCCCACGATATAACACTTCATAAAACCTCATCAGGAGAGGTTCAGGTACCTGAAAATTTGTGAATGTGAAGAGATCTCAATATGTTATGTCGGATTGGGAACCAAGATATGAAATTATCGTCGACGATAACTTACCTATATTATAAAGCTTAATATTTATATGATTATGAGGATCTTGAGCTTACGTCTGTTAGGAATACTGATGTTTGGCATTTTATGCCTATAATTCCTTAATATTTCCTTACGTTTGAGTACTTTATTCGCCCATTTTCTAGTTGATGAATGTGATTTTGCACTGATTTTATGTCGTATGCGTGTAGGTTATTTTGAAGTGCAATTGGAGCTTTAAAGAGCATGATCGAGCCTGAAAAGGTTGGAGTTGGATTGAGGATTGGATCGAGCACGCGAAGGCACGGAACGAAGCAAGCTGCGAACGACGAAAGCAACCAAAATGGCCTAGCGCGGGGCGCCCCAAAAGCGCCCAGCTTGTTGGCACGTTTCGGAGCGCGGAGCGGGGCCATGGCGTACGAGATTCGAGGGGTTCTGCTTGGATGCGCGCGTTTCGAGGCACGGGGCGCCAGCTATAGCGCCCCTGGAGCATTTTTGGACTTCCTATTTCGTCTAGGTTTAAGCGTAACTTATTTCTAGGCTTTTGTAAACACTATAAATACTCTTTTACTTCGTTTTGGAAGGAAGTTGAGACTTTGGAGCAAGTTTTGGAGGTGAGGGGAGGAGCCCTAATGTCTTCTAAACAAGTTCTTTCTCTTTTTCTCTTATTCTTCTCTTTAATTCTATAGTTTGTTCGTTCTAGGGTTAGAGCAAATATATAAAGGTTGATGTTTGAAAGTTGATTTCTTCCTATTGATTTACCATTAAAGATTGTTTACTCTTTCTTGAGCCTAATTGTTTGGTTATTGAGGCCTGATAATTGAACACTATCTACGGTTTACAAGTTGAACTCGACAGAGGGAACTTGTAAACGCACATAAGAAAGAATAGGGCTTGATTGTGAACCTGGGCATCAGGGAATCGATTTGCGGGTAGGATAGACATATACTTGCTCGCCTAGCTTAACTAATCACAGAATTCGTTAATGTGTGCACGTGATTCAACCCATAGACATATAGGGATTGGAGTAGCCTTCATAGACCGTGAAGAATCGAAAGGTTTTCACGAATATAATTAACCTGTTAATTAGCAATCTAGGAAATCAAGAAGTAGAATCAACTGGATAACTCAACTGGATTGTTCGTAGCTCTGACCCAGACCGTTTCTCCTTATTATTGATAACAACTATAGTTTGCTCTTGAATACTTGATTTCAATTACTTGTTTTTCATTATTTTCTTTAGTTAGTAAATTTCACAATCATCATCGAAAAAGATCCCTGAATAGTTAATAGGAAATTGTTTGTTAGGAGTCCAGTCTGAATAGTCCTCGTGGGAACGATACTCTACTTATCACTTTATTACTTGTCGACCACGTATACTTGCGTGTGCATTGGGAGCAACAAGTTTTTTGCGTCGTTGCCGGGGACTAAATAATTGACTGATTTCTTTTTGAAAAATTTATTATTTTCTATTCAGGTTTAATTTTTGTTTAGTTTAGTATTGTGTTACTTGTCCTATCATGGCATCTATAATGAAAATTGGTTGAATGATGATTGCTCAAATTTTGATGATCTCTGTCTACTTTGCGAAGGAACCCACTTATGGGAAAATTATCCAACTCTTTCAACCCTACGAGACTGGTTATGTGAATTTTCTACCACCTTTGATTGGAATTTTTGTAAATTGTGTGGTGGTCGGTGGAATGATTGTCCTAAGTGTCATGCTCCTTCCCCCAATAATTTTTGTGATGATTCTAATGATGTTTGTGAGTTTGACAGGAGCGATAAAGTGCAGGTTGTTAGCGAAACTTGGCTAATGGAGCAAGCCAAACTCTTATAAGCATATGGGGATTTTAGAAGTGAACTTACAAATATGATGAGGAAATTTAGTGAAGAAAGAGTGGAGCTCACACAAGAAATTGATCAATTTGGTTTAGCTATTCACGATCTAGAGGCAAATTTGAGTGATATGATTGAGGTGTCTGAAGCCCAATTATCAGTTGTCGTGAATAGTAGATTTGAGATAAAAGAGCTTAGAAGCCAATTTGAGGAGCAAAAAGTGGAATTCCTACCATTCGATCTAATATCAGTTGATAATGCCAAAGTTGAGGAAATCACATTAGAGTCAAGTGAGGAAAAAGAAAACATCATATTTGAGGACTTAGTGTTTGTGCAAGTGAGGGTGTCAAAAGTAATGCAATTTTAGAATTAAAGCACATTGGACCTCATTCTAATCATTTTTCAACATTGTATTTGGATGGTGACATGAAAATTGAGCCACCCGAGCCTATGAAGAAAACAAAGGAGGAGGAACAAGGTGCTTATATTTTAAAACTTGTGATGTCGAGGAGACAAAACGACATCCCTCATGTAAAGGCCAAGAAGTGCAAAATGTGACATTGGTTACTTGGTCCTTTTGTATTTTTGCCACCACCTCAATACCATAGTCGTAAGCTTAAGGCAAAGTTGGGGATTCAATTCATAAGTTCAAGGTGGAGGCAAAAGTGATAAAGTTGTCTTCGTCGTGCCGCGACGTTAAATCAAGCGCTTCTTGGGAGGCAATCCAATTTGCTTGCTTTACTTTTATTTATTTTTATTATTATTTTTATGGTTGTATATTACTTTGGGTGATTCTTTGGACTGCAGGTTCATGTAATGTCGAGTTTAAGTGTGGGGTGTCCTGACCCCTGCCTAATATTGATGACCTGTTGGGGGAAGTCGGAGTACCTCATACTATACGGAAGCTTGGAGGATGCTAGCACCAAGGACTAGAGCCTTCAGGGAAGTTCTTTTGCCCCCTTGTACTTTATTTTTTTTGTCGCACTGAGGGCATTGCCTAGTTTTAAGTGTGGGGTGGGGAACTCCCCTTTATTTTTGAGGATAGGGATGCATGTACCGTTAGGATTTTTCCTTCATCACTTGACTTTATTTTTATTTGTTTCTTGCTTTAATATATGAAAAAAAAATTAGAAAACTAATGAAAAATTGCAAAAAGAATTTCTTTTTTTAGTCTTTATTAGTGGTACATGTCATCCACCCCGTGGTTTTTCTTATGACCTCGGTTCTTTTCCACGGGGAGGCCTTTGAACCGGGTAGTTTTTATTTTTATTAGGATTACAGTAGTTAGTTATAGGTGGCCCTATACGAAAGAAATAGGTAGAATGCTAGGTTCCTTTGATTTGTTTGATACCGGTGTACTTGGACTTGAGCATATGCTAGTTGTGGTGTCTTTTGGTTTTAAATTGTGATGCATGCCTAGAAAAAATGAAATGACCCCCTTGAGATGCTTGAGTCCACTCAGTTGATTCTTTTGTGAACCTTTGTGCATTAGTGCTTAATTTTCCACAAGTTGCACTCTGTTTGCTTGATTGAAAGTTGTGATGGAGCCATTTTGTGTGGATTGTGTGCAATGTGTGTTGTGAGGCACATTCTTATTTTACTCCATGTTTGCATATTGGTGTCTAGAACTTGCCGTGTGTGTGTGCAAAGAGAAATCCTAGGTTTACTCTAGTCGGGAAATGATACAGGCCTTCTCTTGATTTGCCTACCCTTATATATACACCTTGGACTTGATTGTTGTGATCTCTTTGACCTTTTTGTTGGCACCCACACCGCAAGCCTAGCCACTTGTTCTAAATTGCTTTCTTTTGACTCTTTACTCCTTAAGCATTTTAATTGATATTTGTATATTATTGTGGAGTTGTGGTTGAAATATTGGGAGGTTTTTGAGTGGAACCAATGAGGGGAATATTTGACAAAATGGTAAGTAGTTGAAGGAGCATTGGCAAGGTCTGGAAAGAAGTGAATGGAAAAAAACAAATGAAAAGAAAAAAAAACAAAAGAAAAAAATAAAGAGAAAAGAAATGAATATCCATCCTTGCTAGTGTTGTGCTTAAAAGAACAAATTGCTACTTGTTGAAAAAGGTGTGTGTGAAATTTGTTGGTTGGGTGAAATGGTTGGTTTTGATGAGATTTGTGCTTAATTTGTATTGTGTTGTATTAAAGTGCTTAGGGAGGTAGTCACTATTACCCATATGTATCCTACCAGCCCCTTAGCCTACATTACAATATTTTAAAGTCCTAGTTAATCCCGATTGGAGTGAGCCTACATTAGTGGAGTCCTACACTACGGGCAAGCCTATGGTACATCATGTGTGACATGTGAGCTTTTCATGAGAGTGAGTGAATTCTTTCTATGCTATTGTCCCCATTCCATTCTTGATATTCATTGTTGTATGTGATATTTGAGGGACACTCTCTTGCTTCATTATTGGTGAAGGCACACGGTTTACATGAGATAGGTGAAGTCGAGGCTTCTTGGTTGAGTAGATAGGTGTGACTTTGTGGGAGCATGGTTGCAATAAGTCGAGTTTGTGCATTTGAGTTGTCTTGGGGTGGTTGTTCTCATGTTTTGATGTTTGATATATTGTTGGCATGTTTGTTGGACCCATAGTAGTCATGTATGCATTTGTTCAATGGTCGGTATCAACCATATTCATAGGCAGACCTGTTCTACCTAGGTTGGGAAGTTATTTGTAATTGCTCGAGGGCGAGCAAAGGTTCAAGTGTGGGGTGGTGATGTTTGGAATTTTATGCCAATAATTCCTTAATATTTCCTTACGTTTAAGTACTTTATTCGCTCGTTTTCTAGTGGATGAATGTGATTTTGCACTGATTTTATGTCGTATGCGTGTAGGTTGTTATGAAGTGCAATTGGAGCTTTAAAGAGCATGATCGAGCAAGAAAAGGATGGAGTTGGATTGAGGATTGGATCGAGCACGCGAAGGCACGGAACGAAGCAAGCTGCGAACGACGAAAGCACCCAAAATGGCCTGGCGCAGTTACTGGCGCGGGGCGCCCCAAAAGCGCCCAGCTTGTTGGCGCGTTTTGGAGCGCGGAGCGGGGCCATGGTGTGAGAGATTCGACGGGTTCTGCTTGGGTGCGTGCACTTCGAGGCGCGGGGCGCCAGCTATAGCGCCCCTGGAGCATTATTGAACTTCCTATGTCGTCTAGGTTTAGGTGTAACTTATTTCTAGGCTTTTGTAAATACTCTTTTCTTCGTTTTTGAAGGAAGTTGAGACTTTGGAGCAAGTTTTGGAGGAGATGGGAGGAGCCCTAGATGTCTTCTAAACAAGTTCTTTCTCTTTTTCTCTTATTCTTCTCTTTAATTCTATAGTTTGTTCGTTCTAGGGTTAGAGCAAATACATGAAGGTTGATGTTTGAAAGTTGATTTCTTCCTATTGATTTACCATTAAAGATTTTTTATTCTTTCTTGAGCCTAATTGTTTGGTTATTGAGGCCTGATAATTCAACACTACCTACGGTTTACAAGTTGAACTCGACAGAGGGAACTTGTAAACGCACATAAGAAAGAATAGGGCTTGATTGTGAACCTGGGCATCAGGGAATCGATTTGCGGGTAGGATAGACATATACCTATTCACCTTGCTTAGCTAAATACAGAGTTCTTTAATGCATGCATGTGATTTAATTCCATAGACATATAGGCGTTAGAGTAGCTTGCATAGAGTCGTGAAGAATCGACATGGTTTCACGAATATAATTAACCTGTTAGTTAGCAATCTAGGAAATCAAGAAGTAGAATCAACTGGATAACTCAACTGGATTGTTCGTAGCTCTGACCCTAGACCGCTTCTCCTTATTATTGATAACAACTATAGTTTGCTCTTGAATACTTGATTTCAATTACTTGTTTTTAATTATTTTCTTTAGTTAGTAAATTTTACAATCATCATCAAAAAAGATCCCTGAATAGTTAATAGGAAATTGTTTGTTAGAAGTCCAGTTTAAATAGTCCTCGTGGGAACGATACTCTACTTATCACTTTATTACTTGTCGATCACGTATACTTGCGTGTGCGTTGGGAGCAACAAATACAGACATGAAATTATTGGCCAAAAATAGCAAAACGCATTCAAGCAAAAATTGGCTTCACTCGAGTGACGTGAAGTTTTTTGGACCTATAGTCCAAACACCCGAAGGCGCAAATCCGGTGGTGTACAAAGATATTTTTGTGCAAAAATATTGATAATAATAAGTCGTTAAATATAAAGTACGACTTGAAGCACAAAGATCTGACATTGATTATATGAAGCTATATTCTCTTTTTGGTTGATGCAATCACCTTCAGGTATGTTATATGTCTGGAAGTGCATGAAAGACTTGATATGCGTATGAATGTTGCAACAGCCTTTTATATGGCTCTTTGAGCAACGGTATATTTATCCTTGAAGGATTCAAAATCCTAGAAGCATGTAAAGGTTCCCAGAAAACCTAATCAATGAAGCTTCATAAATATTTATACGGATTAAAACAATCCGGCCACATGTGGTAAAATTGCGTTTGCGAGCTTCTTGATATTGAAATATTATATTTTAATGCAATTGGTGCGTTGAAGTATCTTACCAAATACTCCCTCCGTCCCAAATTAGTTGTCGCCTTTAGCTTCTTCACGCCCATTAAGAAAATTATTAAATAGAGTGTGTGTTTTACTATGTTACCCCTATTTAATATTTGACTATTAAATTTTGTTGAGAATTTTTTAATTATTAAGGGTATAGTTGGAAAAGACTAACAATTTTTGTCTTGAAATCCTAAAGTGTCAACTAATTTGGGACACACCATTTTTCCTAAAGCGACAACTAATTTGGGACGGAGGGAGTATACTCCACTGGTTATAGCTTTTGTTATAAACTTATTGGCAAGATTTAGTTCTTCCTCAATGCGAAGACATCAGAAGAATACATGGTATCTACTTGATCCACAAAGCCCGATATCAACTTGGTATTTATTTGTTGTGGTAGAATACCTATATTATAGCATTTTATAAAATCAATTTTTCCTACTACATCTTCAATTTATGAAGAGATAATAGCCATGCTTGAAGCTATGCGACAATATTGGTGATTGAGATCAAGGACTCAACATATTCAGCAACAATGTGGTATTTCTTTGAAGATGAGGATCCCAGTAATATTATATGAAATATTGCATGGATAGTTCAGCTAAAAGGAAGATACAACTAAGGAGACAAATATTCAACAAGATTCTGTTTCAGTCGTGATCTTCAAAAGAATGATGAAGTTAATGCTGAAGAATTCGCTCCAGTGATAGTTTGGGGGATCAATCCACTAAGTCATTTCCAATCTCAACATTTGAGAAGCTGATTTACAAGATTGGAATGTGTTTCAAGATATTGAATGATGTTTTCATCAAGTGGAGTAAAGTACGCACTGCACTCTTTTTCCTTTAACAAGGTTTTATCCCACTTAGGTTTTACTTGTAAAGTTTTTAATAAGGCAGCTCTAAAAGCGTATTACAGGATGTGTGTACTCTACGCCTGCACATCATACAACTAATACCCAAAAAACTCTCCCTTCCAAAGGCTTACAAACAGCCACGTCACCAAATACACCAACCACAAGCCAAATATGTAAAATAACTGCTTCCTACAATGCTGCAACCTGCGAAAATCCCCCTGACACAGATACTACATTTAATGAAACAAGATTTCTGTCTCCCCACCCCGCCCCCCTTTCTTAGAACAAATGGTTAAACACGTTAAAAACAAAAATCTGGACTCAAATATTACGTGTATGGATTGCAAGTTGACGCAGGTACAAAAAATTAGCAGTGCTGGTATGCAGAGCTCTGACATTTCATTTATGCAAATATTAGATAGTACAGAGAACCATACTACCCAAAAAATCCCACCTATGGACACAAATGATACCAGTATTAACCCCTTATAACATTCATCTTCTTCTCCACATATTTCCAAAAGCTACTCAACGAACACACCATCTCTCCTGTCTCAAAATGCCTCGACTACTACAAGAGAACGATCACTACCATAACCAGAAAACCATACCACCAAACCAACGCCATCATTGCTAACTCACTCCGCCAAACCAACCTACCACTTGCAACTACTACCACCCAGTCACTACCACACAAGACCTGCACCAGCAAACTATAGAGCACCAAGGGCCTCTCCATTCCTACTGTTTCCTAGTGCCATACAGAAACCACGTCACCCACCACCTCCTTCGATATACAGCCCACCAACCCCACTAATATTCAACCCACCACCACCACCAATCTACAACCCACAGAAACAACTGAGAGCTCCATGGATCAACCCTTCACCGCAACCAACGCAACATCTAACACCAAATCTGGAACACTCACTGGCTCTTCAATCACAACACCATCTCTGAAACGACCTCGCTCAGTCGTTTCAGAATTTAGGACTCCGATTGGCGTGTCTATAATTTTAAAAAATTCGTAATATCCATTAGGACCTGTCTGTAAAATTTGAGTTAAATCAGACCTCGTTTGGTACGTATCGGAAGAAGGTTTCAGTTTTTATCATCGATAAATATTAAAAAGGGGGTTTTCGAGCTCAATTTTGGCGAATGAACTCCGATTCGAAATCCGAAAGCGCCGTTAGGTTCGTATGATTATTTGAGACTTTTGTGATTTTTCGAAAGTGAATTTCGAGGTTGTTGGGCTAGTTTCCGCTAAAATGCCGAAAGTTAAATAATTTGATCTTTTCCATTTAAATTCGCATCTTGAGTTTCGGGAGTTCGATTTGAGATCTGCTTTAGCGAGTGTGTTACATATATTTTGTATAACTTGTATGCAAAAGTTGGAATTATTTTGAATATCATAGGGTACCATTTTAATTTTCGTCGAGAAAATAAAATAAAAGAAAAATAAAAAAATACAAAACGGTGGTCCTTAGCTTAAGCTAAAGACAAAGTTAGATATGGGAAAACAGAAACAGAGAAGCCAGAATAGAGAAGAGAAAAGCGCAGTGAGGTAAAAAAAATGCCAGAAAATGAGAAAAGAGCCGGGAAAATAGTAGAATTTTTACTCAGAAACATTCAGGTAATGATCTTAATGCATTATTTGAGTTTATTGCTTGTGTTTGAATATGTTTTAACGGTAAAACTTGAAATATTATACATCATTTTTATAAGTTCAATTAATAGTTTAAAGGGTCAATGGGACCCCGATAATGAAATTGATTATATATTCGTACTCAGTGAGTTATGGGCAACATATAAATGTAATTTATTTAGGGTTTGATTATGTGACCTTAAACCCTATACATAGGCTTGGCCTGCGTATTGCGTATGCGAATAGGGTATCAGGTTCCTAACCGGATTGCCCTAAGATGTGGGGAATGAAGCCTTTAGCCTAATTTTATATATTTTTCTGCTTATTGAATAGAGTGGGATCGTTTGGCAATGAAACCAAAGGATAAAGCGGTTGTTGATTAGCAATACTAACTTTTGGAAGAGGTAAGTGTTTATATCCATTTCTTTGGAGGCACCTGGCCTCGTGAGTTGGCATCTACTTCCCGGCTGTCGGTGAGAGTCCCGCGCCAGTGAAGAGTTATTATTGCATCACATTGCATTCATATGCATTATATGTCATTCATATGCATTACATTGCATATCGTTGAGTGCGGGAGTATTCCTCCCCAGGAGCAGGAGGATTTCGCTCCATTGTATCATATTGAGGGTAGGAGGATTCCGCCCCAAGAGCAGGAGTATTCCGTTCTTATGTCAGATATTGAGTGAAGGAGTATTCCGCCTCAGCTTTACATTATATCGGGTGCAGGTGTATTCTGCCCTAGGAGAGTGCAGGAGTATTCCGCCTCTGGTTTATATTATATCGGGTGCAGGAGTATTCCGCCCCAGGAACAGGAGTATTCCGCTCCAGTTGGTTATTAGGTTGGATTCCCCTCGAATGCAGGAGTATTCCGCTTCCGGATGGGATGACGGGCACTTGTGACCCTTTGCATCATATTTCATTTCATTTCATCTCATATCTTTTCATTTCATTTCATACCATTGTATAGACTTGTGGTACATAACTACTATTCTGCTTATACGTGTATTGCTTATTTGTCTATATATTTCTTGCTCGTATTCTAGGCTGCGGGGATCGGGTTGCACGCCGCAACGGGTTATAAATATATGGATCGGGTTGCACGCCGCAGTGGTATAAATATATGGATCGGGTTGCACGCCGCGACTGTATAAATATATGGATTGGGTTGCACGCCGCAACAAGATGAATATATGGATCGTGTTGCATGCCGCAACAGGATGTATTTCTGATTATTGATGTGTTCGGGATACCTATATGTTCTGGCTATCTTTCGTTCCTGGTTGTTGATGAGTTTGTGATTCCATACGTGTTTCTAGCTGTTATCTGGCTCTATCTTTTCATAATCTAAATAAGACGAATTTGGTTTATCTGTTTCTTTTCTCCCTGGCTAGCTATCCTATTATTTGAGGTGGCTTGTCTGCCCCACTTATTAAGTTATTGACTCACCCTTGTTTTTTGTTGTTTCTTGTCTATCTATTTCGTTTCAGCAGGTTCGCTCCAGGATTGAGTTCGCCACGTTGTGAAGGAGCGAAGACGGCTTCAGCTGTCAGGGTGAGCTAGCTTTTATTTCGGACAGCCACCAGTTTTATGTTTACTATTTAAGTTGCATTTTGCTCCCTTCAGGAGGTATTTGTCTTCTTCTGTACTCTTAGATGTCTAGTCTGGATAGCCCTAAACCTAGTATGTTGGGTAGTCAGCTGTAATTTCTTTTGTACAGCTTAGAGGTATCAGTATTTCTGTAATTTTTTTTTAAAGTCTTGTCCTTATTTATGAATTGTTATATTTATTTTCCTAATTTAATTGGTAAGGGTTCGCCCGACGGTTCTAGGGGACGATGTCGGGTGCCCGCACGGCCTAACCGGATTTCGGGTCGTGTCAGTTGGTATCAGAGCCCGGTTTAGAGTCTATCCAGACTAAGACATTGTCTAGTAGAGTCTCGCTGATGGGTACGTAGACGTACGTACTTATCTACGAGAGGCTATGATGGCATTTAGGAAGTTTCACTTCCTTCTTTTCTGGTCGTGCGTCGGTCTAGGATGCAAAAAAAAAAATTTATTAATCCCTTTGTGGTAATTGTGAACCCTTGTGCGATAAATCAGCAAACGGTAGGAGTTCAGGATGAAGTATTCTAGCCTGGGGATAGAGCTATTCAAGCCCCGAGAGTTGTGGATCGTGCTGAGGATCCAGTTGCCCAGGTCCCAGCTGTACGAGCTCGATGGGCAAGGAAGCAGAGCCTTGTGGTTTTCTTGGCACTCTATGATGCTTTTACAAGAATCTTGGTGACGCAGATACCGCAAGAACCTATTATTCGCTAGGCAGCTTATCAGGTTGCCGCAAATGCAGACGTTCGGTCTCAGGAAGCTCCTATTCCGGTTCTTAATATTGCTGCAGTAAATTATGTTCCACAGACATCATGTGTTGTGCCTCTAGTTATTCTGGCTGGTTAGTTAGCCTGAGTAATGGCTCGGTCCGAGTGTCCGAAGAGGTTGCATTATTTTACGCGGTTGAACCTTCTGATATTCTTAAGCAATGCATCAGATAAACCTCGTGATTTTTTTTAAAATAAAATGATGTCAGCGTATCCTTCAGGCTCTTGATTATATCGAGAGGTATGGTGTTGATTATTCTTCTTTCCAGTTTCAGGGTCCAGCCTTGAATTGGTGGGCCGCTCTTTTATTAGCTAACTTGGTTCGGTTTTTATTCTAATTCGTGGAAAAGTTCCTTTCGAGTAATGAACGAGATGAAAAGTGTTGCCAGTTTGAGTGGATAGGACAGGGTAGCTTTTCGGTTAGCCTGTTGGTGTTTCAAAATATGAGATTTAATTCTATAAAATGGCTGAATATGCATTAGAACTAGTCCATGAACCTTCCGAGAATGTTCAAAAATTTATTGCTGACCTTTCTCTTTCCTTGAGATCTTGGATGTCTCGAGAAATTGAGGTTGGGACTTCATTTGATTTCGTTGTTGATATTGCTCGAAGGTACGAGGCATACCATAAGTTAGAGTGGGAAGAGTTAGAGCGAGAGAGCGAGAAATCCCGCGGCCCTAGTGGGTAACCATGGTACCTTATTTGGAGGTAAGAGTTCTGATTATTTTGGGAGGTCACCTTCCAGGTTATCTCAGCTTGTGTCACATAATTCTTAGAGTGCGCCAGTAGCTCGTCAAGATCAGATTCAGTCTTTTCTTTACAGTTATCAATAATCTTTCCAGCTTCCATTTTTCAGCAAAAAGGTGGTATCATTGTTGTGAGTCTGGTTATCCTTTGATGAGCTTTCCCTTACTCTGGTAAATAGGCAGTCATCATTTCTCTCGTCATCAGGCACCTGCACAGTCGCAGAGGATTTCATTTAGATCTTAATCAGCCAGAGAAATGCCACCACCCAGTAGAGGTTGAGAGGGTAGTGGCAGTGGTTCTTCAGAAGGTGATTATCAGGGTACTGGCTCGGCTCAGCTGCAGAGGCAGTTCTAAGAACTACCAGTCTGGCAGGATGTTGAGGTATCTGATGTAGTAGACCCAAGTATTTCTTCCTCACTTATATGTGTGTAAGCTCTGATTTTTCCGATCGATTTGGAAATGGTTGTCTTATCATATTTCCATGGTTTTTTTGGATGTCGTTTCTATTAAGAATCGATTGCGCTAGAGGGGTGAGCTTCTGATATGATTTATTCCTAGCATTTATGATGACCCTACTAGTTTATCTGGTTTAAATGTGAGAGATTTGTGAGTGAGTATCGGTATTGTTTGATTGGCATCTTGTTGTGCCTCATTCTATTATAATGTCAAGTTAGTCTACCGTTCTTTGGAATTCAGTGTCGATAGGATGATGGGATTCTTATTCGTCACCATCAGAAAGTGTTATTGTTTCTTCTGGTAAAAGTGGTTAGTAAGTAATGCTCGATCTATGCGTCTCCTCTTGGTTCGAGACACTAGTAAAGTCATGTTATCCCATGAGCTTATCTGGATTATAAAAGGGTTTTCTGGTAAATTGTTAGAGTTTCCTTCTTATTGGAAGGTCAAATTGGCATGGATGTTGTTCCATAAAGCTCATTTAATATTTGTTTCTTCCATTGTGATTCTTGGGCTATTTTGACTCGTAAGTAGTCTAGCTTTCGTAGCCAAGCAAATAAGAAGATGAGCTTCCTGAAGCTCTAACTATTTCTATCCTCGGTCCATTTCCATTTCTTCTTCGTCCTGCACTAGTGAGTTTAGGCGGTTGGTAGCCGCTTGTGATTCTCCCTGTGTTGAGCCAGAGTACGTGTTATTGTAGCCGAGTAAGCATATTATTGTTTTTCAAGGCTTCTAAGGGTAGTAGAAGTACCATCCATCAGGTGGTGGTGTTTACAGCAAAGGTATGGAGTTATGAACTCGAGAGTTGCAGCTGTTTGGCAACTCGAAAGGGTAATTTGGTAGCTCAAGTCGGAGCCACATTTTGTTTTAGCTAAGTCTTTCTTAATCCAGCAGGTTGTGCGAGGATGAATATTCCTATTCAAATAGCTGCATGAGTTTGTGCTTTAAGTGGAGGAGTCTTCCTTCAAATACTGAATGGTAATACTGAATGGTAATAGTAAATCTCTAAGGTGTTGATACCACTTTTGTCACGACCCAACCTAGGGCCACGATAGAAACCTACAATGAGTGTCGCTCATTGCTAAACCCACTAATAATCTATTAATGATAGCGATAAGCTGGCAACCTGATCATATATACATACCTATCTATTAAAAGCATAAAGTCTGGAAAGATGACACGACTTTAACTTGCTGGCAATTCGAACACCGAGCCATAAATTCTGCTATGTCACACTTCATTCCGTCCCACCAATAAATCTGCTTAAGATCATGGTACATCTTAGTCGAACCTGGATGAACAGTGTATTTGGAATAATGTGCCTCTATCATAATCTGTCCACGTAAATCTGCAACATCAGGAACACAAAGTCTATCTTTATACATGAGAACACGGTTAGTAGTAACCCTGTATTGTAACTCCAGTTTTCTTCTGGCTATCTGTCTGTATTCACCTACAACTGGATCCTCATACTGATACTGTTTTACTTCATGAAAATTTAGAGTTAAAGGTCTAGTGCAGCTTGTCGTCCATGCATCATTGTCATATCTCATTCATACCTCAACTCTTTGAGAAGTTACTTTAGCATTATAAGTACACATGTAATCAACTTTGTTGCTGGTATTCTGCCTCAGCTCATGGTCCAACTACATGTCTCTTTTATTTTCACTTTTTCAAGTCATAATATTTCCAATTCAAAGACCATGCCCTGAAGCAGATGTTCAGTCTTAAGATCATTCCTGGTTTGCATCATACTATCTAGTAGTATTTGCATGATCCTTATCCTTATATAATAGACCCTGTTCAGATGAACCTTTGACATACATTAGGATATGAGTAACTACATTTCCACAAGGAGCTTGTGGAACAACACTAACATCAACTGAGGTGTGGCATAGTGCGTTCGTAAAAATAATATAGCTTGCATCAAATCTTCTATAGTGCATAGTGACAAGGTACTTCAAAAGCTTCCCCTATTGTATCAAGCGTGAACTAATTCTTAGTTCCATCGACATGTTCTATATCGAAGAGGTGATTATCGGCTGAATCATGTTAACCCATTCTTCAAAAATATAGAACTCTCTTCTCGTGATCGAGGAAGGATCAGCTTAGTCAGAATAAGTTGTGCAATGGTGTGATCATATTATCCAGATATATTTTATTCCAAAAATTTCGATATGCGTGTTATAATTCTGATCCTGTAATTAGGAAATAATGCCCGCGGAGTAGCTCATGAAGGTCGTGCAAGTTCTCCTGTTCTCCGCGCAAATTTTTCTTGAGACTTAGGCTCGTTCGAGGACGAACGAGAATTTAAGTGGAGGAGAATGAAACGACTTCGCTCAGTCGTTTTGGAAGTTAAGACTCCAATTAGCATGTTGATAATTTTAAAAACTTCGTAATGTCCATAGGGACCTGTCTGTAAAATTTGAGTTAAATCAGACCTCGTTTGGTACGTATCGGAAGAAGGTTTCAGTTTTTATTGACGATAAATATTAAAAAAGGAGTTTTCGAGCTCAATTTTGGCGAATGAACTCCGATTCGAAATCTGAAAGCGCCGTTAGGTTCGTATGATTATTTGTGACTTTTGTGATTTTTCGAAAGTGAATTTCGAGGTTGTTGGGTTAGTTTCCGCTAAAATGCCGAAAGTTAAATAATTTGACATTTTCCATTTAAATTCGCATCTTGAGTTTCGGGAGTCCGATTTGAGATCCGCTTTAGCGAGTGTGTTACATATATTTTATATAACTTGTATGTAAAAGTTAGAATTATTTCGAATATCATAGGGTACCATTTTAATTTTCGTCGAGAAAAGAAAAGAAAAGAAAATAAAATAAAAGAAAACAAAAAAAATACAAAACGGTGGTCCTTAGCTTAGACAAAGTTAGATATGGGAAAACAGAAACAGAGAAGCCAAAATAGAGAAGAGCAAAGCGCAGTGAGGTAAAAAAAATGCCAGAAAATGAGAAAAGAGCCGGGAAAATAGTATAATTTTTACCCCGAAACATCAAGGTAATGATCATAATGCATTATTTGAGTTTATTGCGTGTGTTTGAGTATGTTTTAACGGTAAAATTTGGAATATTATACATCATTTTTATATGTTCAATTAATAGTTTAAAGGGTCAATGGGACCCCGATAATGAAATTGATTATATATTCGTACTCAGTGAGTTATGGGCAACATATAAATGTAATTTATTTAGGGTTTGATTATGTGACCTTAAACCCTGTACATAGGCTTGGTCTGCGTATTGCGTATGCAAATAGGGTATCAAGTTCCTAATCGGATTGCCCTAAGATGTGGGGAATGAAGCCGTTAGCCTAATTTGATATATTTTTCTGCTTATTGAATAGAGTGTGATCGTTTGGAAATGAAACCAAAGGATAAAGCGGTTGTTGATTAGCAATGCTAACTTTTGGAAGAGGTAAGTGCTTATATCCATTTTTTTGGAGGCACCTGGCCTCTTGAGTTGCCATCTACTTCCCGGTTGTCGGTGAGAGTCCCGCGCCAGTGAAGAGTTATTATTGCATCACATTGCATTCATATGCATTATATGTCATTCATATGCATTACATTGCATATCGTTGGGTGCGGGAGTATTCCGCCCCAGGAGCAGGAGGATTCCGCTCCATTGTATCATATTGAGGGTAGGAGGATTCCGCCCCAAGAGCAGGAGTATTCCGCTCTTATGTCAGCTATTGAGTGAAGGAGTATTCCGCCTCAGCTTTACATTATATCGGGTGCAGGAGTATTCCGCCCCAGGAGAGTGCAAGAATATTCGCCTCTGGTTTATATTATATCGGGTGCAGGAGTATTCCACCCCAGGAACAAGAGTATTTCGCTCCAGTTCGTTATCAGGTTGGATTCCCCTCGAATGCAGGAGTATTCCGCTTCGAGATGGGATGACGGGCACATGTGACCCTTTGCATCATATTTAATTTCATTTCATCTAATATCTTTTCATTTCATTTCATACCATTGTATAGACTTGTGGTACATAACAACTCTTCTGCTTATACGTGCATTGCTTATTTGTCTATATATTTTTGGCTCGTATTCTGGGTTGCGGGGATCGGATTGCACGCCGCAACGGTATAAATATATGGATCGGGTTGCACGCCGCAGCGGTATAAATATATGGATCGGGTTGCACGCCGCGACAGTATGAATATATGGATCGGGTTGCACGCCGCAACAGGATGAATATATGGATCGGGTTGCTAGCCGCAACAGGATGTATTTCTGATTGTTGATGTGTTCGGGATACCTATATGTTCTGGCTATTTTACGTTTCAGGTTGTTGATGAGTTTGTGATTCCATACGTGTTTCTAGTTATTATCTGGCTCTACCTTTTCATAATCTAAATAAGAGGAATTTGGTTTATCTGTTTCTTTTCTCCCTGGCTAGCTATCCTATTATTTGAGGTGGCTAGTCTGCCCCACTTATTGAGTCCTTTTGACTCACCCTTGTTTGTTGTTATTCCTTGTCTATCTATTTCGTTTCGGCAGGTTCGCTCCAGGATTGAGTTCGCCACGTTGTGAAGGAGCGAAGACGACTTCAGCTGTCAGGGTAAGGTAGCTTTTATTCCGGATGGCCACCAGTTTTATGTTTACTATTTAAGTTGCATTTTGCTCTCTTCAGGAGGTATTTGTCTTCTTCTATACTCTTAGATGTCTAGTCTGGATAGCCCTAAACCTAGTATGTTGGGTAGTCAGCTGTAATTTCTTTTGTATAGCTTAGAGGTATCAGTATGTCTGTATTTTTTTTTTAAAGTCTTGTCCTTATTTTTGACTTGTTATATTTATTTTCCTAATTTAATTGGTAAGGGTTCGCCCGACGGTTCTAGGGGAGGATGTCGGGTGCCCGCACGGCCTAACCGGATTCCAGGTCGTGTCAATCTCTGCCTCAAGTGTTGAGGGACCTCTTTCCATCAACTTCAAAGCAACAAAATTGCAAAGTAAGAGCAAAAAGAACTTGACCCAGTTTGCGGCTCATCTTACCCAAAAACTCAGCAACACACTGCAAGAATTGGTAAACCATCAAGGAGTCACTAAGCAAGAACCGCAATATCTAGAGCTCCAGATCCAGCTGGATCAGGGAACCCCTATACGGGTGCTACTGGCCCCATTTCCTATACTCCCACTGAGGCCCTCATCGAGCTTCTCAACAACCACCCCAGCAACACCACCAATCTACAAAGGAAAGGAACAAGTTGTACCGGATATAGACAATCAGATCGCATACATCACAGAGGAAATCAAAATGGACGCAGAGCAAAGAGCAAATATTTACCGTTCAATATAGCCCGAAAAGTACCAGGGGATAAGAATGGAGCTCATAAGGATGCTAGTGGAACACACCATATATTTACCAAAAATGTCTGCCCAAAAGTCGATGGTGTACTGGTCAAGCAACGTACTGAAAGCAGCAGTGAGCATCAAATCCTACCCTAACCCCCTGTACATAGGAGAACAGGGTGATGACGTGTGTTAACCAAGTGGTCTCGCGACTAATGTCGCTGATGAACTCTGAGTGTTATGGTGATGACTTTGGCGCCTCTATCATGTCTATGATATTTTGGAACTGTCGTGGTGCAAGTAGCCGCAATTTTATGACTAATGTGAAACAACTTTTAAATTGGACAAAACCTGCAGTCTCTGATTTAACTTAAACTAGGAAGCAGGGCCATAGTAATGTGATGGAAGAATTAAGCTATGATGGTTTAGTGGAGGTGCGGGCTAGTGGGTTATCCGGTGGTATGGCTATCATGTTGAAGAAGGGTGAAGTGAAAATAACAATAGATGCTAAGGCTTCAAAATAGGTGATTCATGTTCTGGTGGTGGTAGGTCGTCTAACTCCCTTTAGATTATCTGTTATATATGCTAGCACAGATTTGCATCAAAAAATGCTATTATGGGATACTCTTAAAAATATTCAAAAAGGAGATCCAAAACCAGGGGTAATATGTGGAGATTTTAATGAAGTTACTAATGCAAATGAAGAATTTGGGGGAAATCTGGTAAATTATAACCGTATAGCTGCTTTTCTTGATTGTATAAATAATATTGGTCTGATAGACTTAGAGGTTTACGGGTCCATGGTTCACTTGAACTAACAAAAGGAGAAAAAAGCGCGCAGTTATATATGAGTGCCTGGATAGATTCATTAGCACAGATGAATGGCTAAAGATGTTTCTATATGTCAAGGTTAAGCATCTTCCACTTACCCGCTCTGATCATTGTCCATTACTTTTAAACTGGAATCGAGTTTATAGCGGCCCTGCAACGACTTTCCAATTTGAGACTATGTGGATGTCCAGTCCCCAATTTTCTAGTATTGTAGCTTCGACGTGGAATAACCACAACGATTATACCATTTCTATGGAGGAATTTATCCCACTAGCCACCATGTGGAGTAAATCCATATTTGATAATATCTTTATAAAAAGAGAAAGATTATAGCTAGATTAGAAAGCCTCAAAACTATGAATCCTCTTTTAAGCAAGATTTCCATTTAGATCTAGAAGAAGACTTAAGTTCTCAATATAATCAAATTTTGAAATCAGTGGAAGAATTTCCTAAGCTAAAATCCAGAGTTCAGTGGCTATCTGATGGTGACGGTAATACTAATTCTATCATTTGTCCACAATCCAAAGGCATCGTAGAAATGAGTAACACTGTAGGGGGAATGGATTCATGACCCGAACGATCTGAATTCTTTAATCCTTAATTACTTCCATAAAATTTATTAGACAGAGCTAGATATGAGTTTTAATGGACATCTAATCTTGTTACCGACTCCATTCCAATGACAGGGAATTAACACTTAGCTATAATTTACTTGATTCTGAAATTATGGCTGCTATTAATTCTTTCCAGCCTCTTAAAGCCTCGGGACCTGATGATCTATATCATATTTTTTTCCAAAAATATTGGTTGGATACTAAATTCGCGATTACA
This sequence comes from Petunia secreta, assembly GCA_029990175.1. Classification (NCBI taxonomy): domain Eukaryota; kingdom Viridiplantae; phylum Streptophyta; class Magnoliopsida; order Solanales; family Solanaceae; genus Petunia; species Petunia secreta. The sequence continues at coordinate 1,195,957 of JARKIP010000156.1, forward strand.
AATATCTGCATGAGAGCTTTTGAATCCAATTGTTTACCTCCGGGTCTAAATGACACCTACCTCACGCTAATTCCTAAGGTCAAAAAGCCTGAGTACATTATCCAGTACAGATATATAAGTCTCTGTAATACTACTAACAAAATAATAACAAAAATTATTGTCAATCGAATCCGCCCATTCCTCACTACCATTATTAGTCGAACTTAAACAAGCTTCATTCCTGGAAGACGGGCGGTGGATAATCAAATCATTGTTCAGGAGGCGGTTTTATCAATTAATAAAACTAAAGGAAAAATGATCATAAAAATAGACTTAGAGAAGTTTTTTGATAGAATGGAATGGTCCTTTGTTAAGAATGCACTGGAAAGCCTAAATTTTCCCTCGAAACTCATCTCGCTTATTCTGTCTTGCATTACTTCTCAAATCTCCATCCTTGTTAATGAGCGTCTGACACAATTCCTTTTGCCCACAATAGGAATTCGTCAGGGTGATCCTTTGTCACCCTATATCTTCATTATCTGCATGGAACACTTAACCAGAATGATAAATAGTGCAGTACATGATTCACTTTGGAAACCAATTAAAATTTCTAGATCTGGACCGAATCTCCCTCATATGTTATTTGCGGATGATATAGTTCTTTTTTTTTTTTGGTGTAGCGAGCCACACAACCACTGAAACTATTAAAAGCGTCCTGAATAATTGTGGGAATCTATCAGGACAGAAATTAAATGTAAGTAAAAGTCGTATTTTTTTCTCCAAGAATACAGACGACAGCTTAATGCAAGCAGTTTCTAGCATCCTAAATATTAGGGAGGCTAACTCCTTTGGAAAATACTTGGGTTTTCCAAACACCAATTCCACCCCGTGTATCATGGACTACCAGTTTCTACTGGATAAAAATACATAATCGGTTGAAAGAATGGAAAACTACTCTTCTACCCTTAGGAGGTAGTACCATACTGACGAAATCAACACTATCCAGCATTCCCAATCATGTTATGCAAAGTAACTCTCTTTCCGTGGCTGTTACATATAGAACTGACCGGGCCACTAGAAATTTCATCTGGGGCTCAACACCCGACAAAAGGAGAATCCATCTAGTAAACTATGATACCATTACTAGAGATAAAAAGACTAATAGGAATTTCAATCTAGTAAAACCTCGCTCTAGCAATTCTTATATTTGGAAAAGTCTTATAAAAGGAAATAAAATATGTTCCTGTATTGGGCAAAAATTATCGCCTTCGGTCAACACCCCGAGTCGGTAGACCGAAGAAAAAACGAGCTGGCGCTCCGAAGGAAAAATAATCGATCGTGGCTAAACCACCTAGGTCAACGCCCGAAGGCGCGACCGAAGAGAAATTAAGTCTTGAACTTCGGGGGCACGGCACCCTATTCGGATAGTAAGGTCAGATGACCGAAGCCTTGTGGCAAGGCTTCGGTTACCACCTCGGTCCCAACGGCTTTGCAGCCTATTACTCCGCTCCACTAACCCGTTCATGTTGCTGATCAGATCGTGGGAGGAGTGCAAACTGGTGATGGAGAACGTGGGCAAGGTCCCTAGGCCTATAAATAGAAGCTCATTTTGTATTATAAGCATCCAGAAATACATACCAAAACTCTGTCCAAATTTGTACTGAACAATTATATATTGAAAGCAAGTTGTTTTACGCATTTTCGTCTATTTCGTGTATTATTTACCGCTTTGATACAAAGATTTGCTTATATTCGAATCCAAATTCGATTTGTGTACCTAAAAACGATTTAGGCCCATACAAATTGGCGCCGTCTGTGGGGATATAAGCAATAACGCTTTGTTCCAAAGTTCGAAATCCGTTTTTCGTCAAGGAATTTGTGACCCAACGTCATGGCTGATAACAACAGTGGCGGTAATGGTGATCGGGTTGACGTTCCGACGAACCAACAACCCTTCACCCCAATGACAACCGAAGAATTTCAAATGTATGTTGTCACCACACTAAAAGCTCTCCAAAGTAAGCAGGATGAGCAGGCTAGTATCAACGCCGAGTTTCACACTTCGCTGGAAGTGAGAAACAGCGCCGCCCCAAACGGCACCCAGCCTTCGGCTCCTGGTGGAGGCACCCCGCCTTTCGTTCCTCCGGGCGCGACAACAGGGGGACCTCACAATGGAGCCACGTCTGGGGGCTCGGGGAGTAACCCATCTTCCATGCCACACTTCGGGACGGTTCCCACCATGGCAGAGACAACGTCCTCGGTCGATGTTGAAAGAATGAGTAGAGAAATCGAGGCTCGCATCGAGGCGCGCGTCGAAAAACGCCTCAAGCGCATACCGGGGATAAGCAAGGAGGAAGATGATCTTGACATCGAGCAATATAGGGAACAGCCCTATAACCCCGAGGCAGCGCCGGCTCCAACTCCCGTGGGTTTCAAACTCACGTTCCTCAAAAAGTATGATGGGACAACTGATCCCAAGGAGCATGTTAGGGAATACATGTCCATGGTAAAGAGCAACGACTTGACGTCCACACAGCTCGAGTCCATGTTCTTAAAGAAGTTTGGTAGTTCGTTAGAAAAGGGTGCCCTTCGGTGGTATTTATGCTTGCCACCGGGGTCAATCTCCTCGTTCAAAGAACTATCCAGCGCCTTTGTCAAAGCTCACACCGGCGCGCAAAAGATCCTCCAGAGGAAGGAGGATATATGTGAAGTGAAACAGTGGCCCGGCGAGCCCCTTAAAGAATTTCTCGAGCGATTCCACGCTGAACGCATGGAATTGCCCCGGATGGATGACACCCTGGCCATCATGGCTTTTGAAAAGGGTATCAATAGCCGCAATTCTGGCGCTGCAGCTGAATTGCGTAAAGAATTGCAGCAGTATCAGGTCCTGACATGGGAGGATCTGCATAGACGCGCTTACTCCAAAATCAGATTGGAGGAAGCAGAATTCAAAAACCGAGGTTACAACTACAACAACCGAGGTGACACTTCGAACCGCGCCGACGCGCCGCGAAATAATTCAAAGGGGAGGTATGAACCTTACACCTCGCCCAGGCAACATGTTAGTCAAAGGTTGGGAAACAACCTCGGTAACTCATACCCAACCACTCATATAAGCCAAAGGCTCGGGGGGAAGGTTCAAGCCAACGTGAACCAAAAGAATCCCTCGAGCTCCGCTTCGGTCCCAAGAAAGGATCTGCCACGGATCCAGGATTACAACTTTAACATTTCGACCTCGGAGCTGGTCGACGTTGTCAAAGGGACAGCCGGGGTGAGGGTTCCCAAAGACATGAGAACCCCGACAGACAAGAGAGAGCACAATCTACGTTGCGAGTTTCACGCAGATTATGGTCACAGAACCGAGGACTGCAAAGCTTTGCGCCTCGAGGTAGCTCACCTACTGAAAAAAGGAGTCTTGGCTCAGTTCCTCACTGACAAGGGGAAAGAAAATTTTTCCAAAAATCGAAGTGAAGGACCACCTCGAGCTCCACCCCCTGAAAGAGTGGTGAACGTTATAACCGGGGGGTCAGAAGTAAACGGCGTAAACTTCGCCGTGGCCAAGAAGTTTGCTAAGCTCTCCATCACCATGGAGAAGAGGACCCGAGTAGGTGGCTCGGGCAAAGATATCGTCTTCGACGAGGATGACTGTGATGGGATGATGTTCCCCCATCACGATGCTCTAGTCATCATGCTCAGGATCAACGACTCCGATATCAAAAGAGTCTTGATCGACCCCGGCAGTTCAGTGAATATCATCAGCTACGGGGCCATTAAGCAAATGTGGCTAAAAGGGGAGATTATTCCCAAATCAACGGTGTTGGCTGGCTTCAACAATTCGACTGAGAAAACGTTGGGCGAAATCACCTTAAAGACGTTCGCCGAAGGAGTCACCAAGGAGACGCTGTTCCAAGTTATGCCCGAGGATCTGGCTTACAATGTGATCCTCGGAAGGTCATGGATCCACTCCATGGAGGCCGTTCCCTCCACTTTACACCAAGTGATCAAATTCCCAACGCCTTGGGGAGTTCGATCAATTAGGGGGGAACAACGAGTAGCTAGGGAATGCTACTCGGTTGCATTAAAAAGTGGAGTCGCCCCGAGCGGGCCAAAAAAATAGCAACCAACGCAGCCGGGGTCGAGCGAGGCAAGCCTCCAAAGTGAAATTACAAAGATCCCGGCGTGCGTGCAAGAGCCTCGGAAGCAGAAGGCCGAGGACTCAACTATCGAAGAGCTGGATTCTTTCACTCTATTGAAGGAATTCCCAGAGAGGAAGGTACACATCGGCTCGGAGTTGGACCCCGAGTCGAAAGAAGCGATTATGGAAGTTTTAAGGTCCAACCATGACTGTTTTGCTTGGGCCCATTCAGACATGACGGGTATCGATCCGGAGATCATGACCCACAAACTGAATGTGGACCCAAAATTTACCCCGGTAAAACAGAAGAAAAGGCCACACGCCGGGGTAAAAAAGAAGGCGATCGAGGACGAAACCACCAAGCTGCAAGAGAATGGTTTCATTAGAGAAGTGAAATACCCCGAGTGGCTAGCCAATGTTGTGGTCGTGCCGAAAAAGAATGGCAAGTGGAGAATGTGCGTTGACTACACCGATTTGAACAAAGCTTGCCCCAAAGATTCTTATCCATTGCCTCAGATAGATAGGTTAATAGACTCCACGGCTGGACACAAACTATTAACCTTCTTGGATGCGTACTCGGGCTACAATCAGATCCTCATGGACCCGAAGGACGAAGAAAAGACCTCGTTCATCACTGACCGAGGTACTTTTTGCTACAAAGTGATGCCCTTCGGTTTGAAGAACGGCGGGGCGACTTACCAAAGGTTGGTATGTCGCATGTTCAAGGAATACATCGGGAAGTCTATGGAAGTCTACATAGACGACATGCTCATCAAATCGATCCGAATGGAGGATCATTTGAATCATCTAAGGGAAGCTTTTGCTGTGTTGAGACAATACGGTATGAAATTGAACCCTGAGAAGTGCGCCTTCGGCGTGGGATCAGGCAAGTTTCTGGGATTTATTGTCTCCGAGCGGGGAATCGAAGCTAACCCAGATAAAATCAGGGCAATCGAGGAAATCCCCGAAGAGCTTACCGGGGTAAAAGAAGTTCAACGCTTGACTGGCCGAATCGCTGCCTTGAGTCGCTTTATCTCAAAGTCCTCGGAGCGATGCCACAAATTCTTCTCCGTCTTGAGAAAAAACAACCACTTCGAATGGACACCGGAGTGCAAACAAGCGTTGAAAGACTTGAAACAATATTTGGCTAACGCACCGTTGCTTGCTAAGCCAAAAGAAGGGGAAACATTGCTTGTCTATTTGGCAGTGTCCGAGGTGTCGGTGAGTGCTGTGCTGGTTCGGGAAGAAGATGGCAAGCAGCAGCCCATCTATTATGTGAGCAAGACACTCCTTGATGCTGAAACCAGGTACCCACACTTGGAAAAATTAGCACTTGCTTTACTCATTACTGCTCGGAAACTACGACCTTATTTTCAATGTCACCCAATAGCGGTAGTTTCAACCTTCCCCTTGAGAAATATATTGCATAAGCCTGAGTTATCGGGGAGGTTGTCCAAATGGGCGGTCGAGCTAAGTGAGTATGACATCACTTATCAACCTCGAACTGCCATCAAGTCTCAAGTCTTGGCAGACTTCGTGGCTGATTTCAGCATCGGGATACTGCCCGAGGGGGAAAAGGAAAGTTCCGAGGCGAAGGGATCCTCTTCGGGGCTGTGGGTACTGCACACCGACGGGGCAACGAATTCAAAGGGCTCGGGTTTAGGCATTGTGTTGAGGGCACCCACCGGGGAGAAGATTAGGCATTTGGTTCGATTCAAAAAGGTCACCAACAACGAAGCAGAATACGAAGCGGCTCTAGCGGGCCTAGAGCTAGCTAAAGAAATAGGGGTTGATAGAATCGAATTAAGATGTGATTCACAATTGGTGGTCAACCAGATCCTCAGTGATTACACGGCTCGAGAGCCCAGAATGCAGTTATACTTGGATCGGGCACAGAGGGTCCTAGCCCAATTCCAAGAATGGAGTGTCAAACAAGTACCTCGGGAAGAGAATACCGAGGCTGACGCCTTGGCAAATCTTGGTTCGGCTGTTGATGAAGCTCACTCGGGGACTGACTCGGTAGTTCGGTTGCTGTCCGCACAAATGAGAGAGATGAAGTTGCAAGTCAATTCGGTAGACAATTGATGGGATTGGCGAAGTAAGTTCATCACCTACTTCGACTCGGGGACTGTCCCCCAAGATAATAAAGAAGCGAAAAAGCTAAGGACCCAAGCAGCCTCGTATCACATGATCGAAGGCAATTTATACAAGAGGTTGTACTGCGGCCCGATGGCCAAATGCTTGGGCCCCGATGAGGCGAGGTACGTGATGGCCGAAGTACACGAAGGCGAGTGTGGAAATCACTCGGGGGGAAAATCGTTGGTGCGTAAATTGTTAAGAGCTGGGTATTATTGGCCCACCATTAGCGCCGATGTAAAGGCCTTCGTGCAAAAGTGTGACAAGTGCCAGTGCAACGGGCAAATGATCCACCAACAGGCCGAGCCTCTACAATCGGTGGTATCACCATGGCCCTTCATGAAATGGGGAATGGACGTTGTCGGACCACTACCCAAAGGAAAAGGTGGTGTTCGATTCATCTTGGTGTTGACTGATTACTTCACAAAATGGGTGGAAGTCGCTGCTCTCACCGAGGTAAAACAGAAGCAGGTAATCGACTTCATCAAAAAGAATATCATCTACAGGTTCGGCGTCCCAAAAGAAATCGCTTGCGACAATGGCAAACAATTCATGGGGGCGGCTATCACTGACTTTTTTAAACAATGGGGAATCAAAAGGATAGCATCGACCCCCTACCATCCAAGTGCTAATGGCCAGGCCGAGTCTTCAAACAGGATCATAATTGAGAATTTGAAGAAGCGACTCGATGAGAAGAAAGGCCCTTGGCCCGAGGAGTTACCCGGGGTTCTGTGGGCCATGCGAACAACGGAGAAGAACAACACCGGTGAGACCTCTTTTTCATTAGCCTATGGCATGGATTCTCTCATCCCAGTAGAAGTGGGCGAACCAAGCCTTCGGTATGCCCACACAACCGAAGATGCCAACCTAGAGGCGATGCGCATTGAGCTAGACTTGCTCGAAGAGAAGAGGGAATTAGCTTTAGTTCGGCTTGTTGCCCAAAAAAGACAGATCGAAGCGTACCTCAACAGGAAAGCTAAATTTAGGGACTTCAAGGTGGGAGATTATGTGTTGAAAACCGTGAATCAGTCAACAAAGGAGGACAACGGGGGGAAGCTTATCGCAAATTGGGAAGGGCCCTACAGGGTCAAAGCAATCGTTGGAAAAGGCTCTTATCAAATCGAGTCTCTTCAAGGCGAACCCGAACCGCTGAACTGGAACATCTCTCATCTGAAGCGATACTATTTTTAGCCAAGGTAAATATCCTTTAATTCTATCAATTAAACAGCCCCGAGCCGAGCAACGCTCCCATGGCATTGATAAACAATGTACTAACTTACTCCTCGTTCCACCTTTTTGCTTGACCTTTTCAGGAAGCAAACCGAACCGATTCCAGTGCTCGGATCTTCATCAAGATTCACAACCGAACACTGGGGGGGGAGTGAGAAGGGTTGACACCGAGGTCGACATCGAGCCTCCCAACCGAAGCTTATCTACCCGACAACCGGGGACCGATGCCCGAGGATTAGATTTAGTACATTGTAAATGAGCCCGATAGCGGCATGTTTTAGTTTGAAGTTCGTTAATTCGTTTTTTACCCAAGGTCCGTCCCGACTTGGTTTTATGTACATAGCCTTCTGGCCCGTTGATATTAATAAAGCAACTTCGGGTACTCTCATTCTATCCATGTCTTATTACTTGAGCCGCGCAATGCATCGACTCGAGGACGAGACGTCGTCCTAAGTTCGCATCGGTCAGATTTTGCTTAAAATCTTGCAAGCATATCATTTATTTTCAAAAGTGTTCGATACACACGAAAAATCAACACGCAAAATTCACAAAGCGATCTTTCATTAAAAGCCCGAAGGCTGAAGCTATATACATCCAAAAATGACCCGAGGGTCAAACATAAGTATAAAGGCCCGAAGGCCAACATCCAAAAAAGGCACGAAGGCCTCAAAAATGAAAGACATCAAAAGTTTACTAAGGCAACGCCCCATCGGCATCTCCACTGCCCTCTTCGGCACTGTCGCTTTCATCATCTGATCCTTCGCTTGAGGGAAGTTCATCCACAATTCTTTGGGCCTCGGCGGCAGCCTCCCTTGCTTTGACAATCTCGTCCTCAAGCACGATCTGCCCGGCCTGAACCTGCTCGAGGGCACCGAGCCTGGTCTTGACCACGGCCCATGTTTCTTCAAATTTGGCCCTTGTCGATCTGACCTCGGCCCGCTCGTTAAGGTGGGCGACCCGCCTTTCAAGCTTGGATATCTTGCCCCGAAGGGCTGGCACTTCGTCCACTTGGCGTTGCAGCTCAAGAAGTTTGGCGTTATATTCCCCGAGCTTGCCACGATACCTCTCCCCCGCCTCAAGGACTTCGGTCTTTGCCCTGAACAATTCAGCTTCAAGGCGGGCATTCTCAAGGCTGAGCCTCGAGCGTTCAGCCGTAAACTCGTCCGTCGCAGCTCGAACACGAGCCTCGGAGGATTCTGCAACCGCCCGAAGGTCGTCCTCAGCTTTTGCCGCCACCTCGTTGGCACGCTCCAACTCACTGTTCAGAATTGCGAACCGAGCTTCCAACTCGGCGACCTGCCCTTTGAGGACCTTTTTCTGACCATCCCAGGCGGTAGCAGCTGCTTGAAGTTCCTGGGCTCGATCCCGTTCGAGGTGAACAGCTCGCAGCGCGAGGACAAAGCTCTGCGTTTGAAACATATGTCAGCACTCAAAGTCTGGTAAGGCATACTATGTTAAAAGGACACTAAAACTTACCCGAAGAGCAGAAGCGGCTGAAACACCCATCAAACTCATGGGATTGAGATTCCGAAGGGCATGAGCTTCAGCTGGCCCAAGCAGGCCGTCAAGGGACAGGATATCCTCTTTCGTAGCATCTAACAAATTAGCATCGGGATATATCTCCAAAGCCCGAGCTGCAATGTTGGTGGGCTTCGAGGAATCTCTTGAAGCTTTGACCATGTTTTTGATCAACCCTCCACTCGCCTTCGCCTTACCTTTTCTCTTTGCGGCCTCTTGGTCAGATTCCTCCACGTGAATGACCCCGGTTGACCCGCCCACTTCAGCCCTCGCTTCTGGAACAGGCTCGGGGACTGGATCTGGCCTCTCCTCAGGAACCAGAGGGGGGAGCTCCTCATCGCTGGGCACGTCGACAAGCCCCCGACGTTTAGTGATCAGAGCTTCAGCAACGGGGGCAGCGACCTCTTCAACTCGAGGACCTTTCGCTGTGGTGGCCCGCTTCGAGTTCGCCCTTTTCCTCTTAGCACCTGAGGCAGGAAGAGGAGCAATGTGCCTAACGTAAGTACGAGTGGCAGTGGAAACACAAGAAAACCTACCCAAGAAAATTTCACCTTGTGAAGCCCCTTGGCTCGAAGAGGCTTTAGTTTTCTTCTCCTCGATAAGCTTCTTCGCCATTGCTGCCATCTTGGCGACCCCCTCGGTGACGTCGGTCACCAATTTCTCGCTTCTCTTCGCTCTCTTGTTTCCTCTCTCTTCCTCTCCGTCCTCCGCCTCGGCTTCTTCTTCCTCGTCAACCTCTCTCACGGCCTTGCTGGGGAGACCTATGTAAGCAAAATGGAAAAGTTAGTTGAATAATTTAAAATGAAACTCAGCGGCCCAAAATCAACAACTCACCGTGCCTCTTGCACGCCCATCGGTTCTCAGGCAGAGCAGCTAGCACCATCCACTGCCGTTCGGGGCGTTTTTTCGGCTGCATGACCTCGGTCACCCACCCGAGCAGGTTATTCGGAGGCACAACGACCACTTTTTCAGCTGCAAGTCAAAGAAGAGGTCGGGTAATAGTTGCGATAATCTCAAGCCAAAGGAAGAATGGAAGTAAGCACTCACGCTGGGCATTCCACGCCTCGGGGAAGCCAGGCTCGGCAGACAACAGACTCGTGGGAATGAGCACGAACCGATCGTTCCATCCTCGATCCCCATGGTCCTCGCTCTTGCTTAAAATTGCATATGAGCCCCGAGGCAAGAGAGCGACCACCCCGGCTTTGTGAAAATAGGGGTAGTAGAGCGAAATCAAGTGTTGAAAAGTAAAAGGCAACCCCGCGGCGTCACTCAAATACTCGAGGGCTTGGACGACCCTCCAAACCCCGGGCCCGAGTTGAGCAAGGCAGAGGTTGTAAGATCTGCAAAACGTGTCAATTATGGGGTGCACAGGCAAATCAAAACCTATGGTGAAAGGGTAAGTAAAAACCGAGGAATATCTTTCAACATGCGTAGACGCGGCCGAGCCAGGCGCCGGGATCCTAATCTCCACTTTGGGGCCCCAGCGGCAGTCTGCCCGAACCGCTGCAATCCTTTCCTCGGTTATGATGCTCGGGGTAACGTGAACGGGGATGTTCCTTTTCTTCCCCTTCTGAGCATCCGACTGGGCGTGGACCTTCAGGTCTTTTTCATTGTTAAAGCTCGAGGGGATGACCAACCGAGGGTCAATCTCCACCTCGAGTGGAATTTTCCTCTTTGACTTCTTCGAAGGGCCCGCCTCGGTCTCCCCCTTCGAGCCACTAATCTCGCTCACCTCGGCCGCTCCGACCGAGCCACCCACCTCTCTCACATCAATGGCATCGCCACCCTCTATGTCGTCACCCACATCCAAGTCCACGTACTCGCTGACCTCAGCTGAGCCGCGACCCGCTTTCGTTTTACGTCTCAAGGGAGTGGGAGCAGCCGACGTGGCTTCGCCACCGTCTCCCGCTCCAGCCACCTGCAATGGTGGCACAGAGGGAACAGCTTCATCATTCACTGCCATGGCCGCAAAAAGTTCCACTCTTTCGCCGGAATCGCTTGAGCCTTGACCAGAAATGGTAGCAGAAACATTGGTAGACATGTTGGGAGTCAGAGAACAAGATAGAGAGAAGTTTTGGATGAAAGGAATGGTGGTGATAACGACGGCTGAAAGATTCTGTTATTCTTCTTCTCAAAAGCAAAATGTTAAGTGAAGATGAAAAGGGCAGGAGTGAAGTATTTATAGTGTTTGTACATGTGCAAGTAGGTGAAGCTAATGATGACTGAAACATTGGAGAAAACAAAAAGACGGCGTGACCGTTCAGAGACCTATCGCGAGCCGCCACGTAACGCGGAACGGCGACCCTACAGATGCGCAACCTTTTGAAAATTCGTGTATAGGGTTTTGCCACGTCGACTTCCCGCTCAAACTCATTCCACTCCTCGGCGACTTCGGCGTCTACCGAGGAGTGGGGGGACTATCTGTATTGGGCAAAAATTATCGCCTTCGGTCAACACCCCGAGTCGGTAGACCGAAGAAAAAACGAGCTGGCGCTCCGAAGGAAAAATAATCGATCGTGGCTAAACCACCTAGGTCAACGCCCGAAGGCGCGACCGAAGAGAAATTAAGTCTTGAACTTCGGGGGCACGGCACCCTATTCGGATAGTAAGGTCAGATGACCGAAGCCTTGTGGCAAGGCTTCGGTTACCACCTCGGTCCCAACGGCTTTGCAGCCTATTACTCCGCTCCACTAACCCGTTCATGTTGCTGATCAGATCGTGGGAGGAGTGCAAACTGGTGATGGAGAACGTGGGCAAGGTCCCTAGGCCTATAAATAGAAGATCATTTTGTATTATAAGCATCCAGAAATACATACCAAAACTCTGTCCAAATTTGTACTGAACAATTATATATTGAAAGCAAGTTGTTTTACGCGTTTTCGTCTATTTTGTGTATTATTTACCGCTTTGATACAAAAATTTGCTTATATTCGAATCCAAATTCGATTTGTGTACCTAAAAACGATTTAGGCCCATACAGTCCCAAAGACGATTTATCCAAACCTCGTTGACTTTAAGAATGAGGTAGGCAGGTATTACTTAGGGTATACCTTAAGATATGCTATGATGTTTCAAGGTAACTAATTAAAACTAAGTAATTGGGTCGACAGAGATGATATGATACAGTACATGAGTATTTTTTCCGTGAATAACAAAGTTGTATTCGGCTCGTTGCGTGTTTTGATTTGAGCAGGTCAAAAGGGCTAGTCCCCTTACCTTCAATATCGGTGAATAATGTTGGCATTTTAGTTTTTTTCCACACAAAGCCTAAGTTTCTTTATTTTTTCGTTATAGTTAGGGTAACCAGATACCTCTGTTTAGTCAAGAGAATTTAAGCTTTCTTATTTACATGAACATTTTATTCTCCTATCTCGATTAAATTTGAAAAAGTAATTAGTATTTTGCATAGCCATTAATATTATTCATGACTTCAGAAGAGTGTGATATTATCTTGTGTGATTATTATGTGATCAAAACTTCCATTTAGTACATGCGGATAATTTGATGTCATTGAAAAATTATTTTAGTTATTGACATGATGTAGGATTATATTCAGTGTAAACTCAGAAAAAAAGTATAATCGAGCATATGAAAACATTAATTACATGTCCTCATTTTATTAATGCTGACAAGTTCCAATATAAATAACATGGTCATTCAAATCCAAGAAAAAGTTAATTAATATATTAGATTATCTCTTGATTTAGAAGAAGTTTTGGATGCGTAATGAAGGGGAAACGGCCCTCCATATGTTAGTTGCAGCGTACAAAGCCAGGTGCATATATTAACGGAGGATTTACAAAAATACACATACATCTTATATTTACATGGCTCTACCCATTATATTTATACCCATAACTTATTTACACTCTATACTCATTAGCTAATTACCTTATTATTTAAGGCATAAAATAAGGAACTCAAGTTCCTCTCTCTTCTCATATCTTCTATTATTATTATTTTCCTTTTTTGTCATTATTTTATTATTCTTTTCTCCTTCTCCGTTTTCATTATTCTTGTTTTTTTTCTTTTTTTTTCTTTTTTATTCTTTTTTCTTTCTATTTTCTTTCTCCTGTTTCTAGCACTATTCATGTCTCCCCATTTTTTTTATTTATTTTCTTTGTCCGTAATCTCTCTATACTCTTTTTTTTTTCTTCTCCAGAAAGGCATACTTTGTTCACAAATACAAAAATTGAAATATTTTATTTGCTCGATGGTATCTCACACTTTTATTTAAACATAAAATGGTAGACCAAAAGAGTATATGATATAGATCCTCCAAAAATAGGTGGAAAAAAAAAGAGTATATGATATACAAAAAAGGCATACTTCTTTAAAAGTAATTAAAATATTTATATGCTCTGAAATATCTCGCACTTTGATCCGAATATAACAAGGTATATCGAAAGAGTATACTATATACCAAAAAGATATATTTTGTTCAAAATAACAATAATTGAGATACTCATTTGCTCGATAGCATCGCACACTTTGATCCAAACACAAAAGGGTATACGAAAAGAGAATACAATATACCAAAAATATATGCTTCTTTAAAAATAATAAAATTAAAATATATATGTCTTCTAAAATATTTTGCACTTCGATTCGAATAAAAAAAAGGGTATACTACAAGAGTATACAGTATACCAAAAGAATATACTTTGTTCAAAACAATAAAAACAGAAATATTTATTCGCTCGCTCGTATCGCACCCTTAGACCCAAGCACAAAAAGTGTATACCAGAAGAGTTACAGTATATAAAAAGGGTATACTTTATTCAATACAACAAAAACTGAAATATTTATTCGTTCGGTAACATCGCACACTTGGATCCAAACACAAAAGGTATTCCAGAAGAGTATACATTATATCAAAGGGTATACATTATTCAAAACAACAAAAACTGGAATATTTATTCGCTCGGTAGTGTCGCATACTTGGATCCAAAAACAAAAAGGATATACCAGAAGAGTACACTATACCAAAAGGGTATACTTTATTTAAAATAACAAAAACTGAAATATTTATTCGCTCGGTAGCGTCGCACACTTGGATCAAAACACAAAAGGGTATACCAGAAGATTATACATTATACCAAAAGAGTATACTTTGTTCAAAACAACAAAACTGAAATATTTACTCGTTCGGTAACATCACACACTTGGATCCAAACACAAAAGGGTATACCAGAAGAGTATACATTATACCAAAAGGGTATACTTTATTCAAAACAAAAAAACTGAAATATTTATTCACACGCTTTGATCCAAACACAAAAGGATATACCTGAAGAGTATACCTTATACGAAAAGGGTATACTTTATTCAAAACAACAAAAACTGAAATATTTATTCGCACGCTTTGATCCAAACACAAAAGGGTATACCAGAAGAGTATACAGTATACCAAAAGGGTATACATTGTTCAAAACAATAAAAATTGAAATATTATTTGCTCGGTAGTATCGCACGCTTGGATCCAAACACAAAAAGGGTATACCATAAGAGTATACACTATACCAAAAGGGTATACTTTGTTCAAAACAACAAAAACTGAAATATTTATTCGCTCGATAGCATCGCACGCTTTGATCCAAACACAAAAAAGGTATACCGGGAGAGTATACAGTATACCACAAGGGTATACTTTGTTCAAAACAATAAAAAAGAAATACTTATTCGCTCGGTAGCATCGCACACTTGGATCCAAACACAAAAAGGGCATACCAGAAGAGCATACAGTATACCAAAAGGGTATACTTTGTTCAAAAAAAAAAAAAAAAAACTGAAATATTTATTCGCTCGGTAGCATCGCACACTTTGATTGAAACACAAAAAGGTATACCGGAAGAGTATACGGTATACCAAAAGGGTATACTTTGTTCAAAACAATAAAAACTGAAATACTTATTCGCTCGATAGTATACCAAAAGGGTATACTTTGTTCAAAACAAAAAAAACTGAAATATTTATTCGCTCGATAGTATACCAAAAGGGTATACTTTGTTCAAAACAAAAAAAACTGAAATATTTATTCGCTCAGTAGCATCGCACACTTTGATCGAAACATAAAAATGTATACCGGAAGAGTATACGGTATACCAAAAGGGTATACTTTGTTCAAAAAAATAAAAACTGAAATATTTATTCGCTCGATAGCATCGCACAATTTGATCCAAACACAAAAGGGTATACTGCAAGAGTATACAGTATATCAAAAAGGTATACTTTATCAAAAATGTCAAAAACTGAAATATTTATTTGTTCAAACACAAAAGGGTATACCAAGAGAGTATACAGTATACCAAAAGCGTATACTTTGTTCATAATAACAAAAACTGAAATATTTATTCGCTCGGTAGCATAGCACACTGGGACCCAAACACAAAAGGGTATACTAGAAGAGTATACACTATACCAAAAGGGTATATTTTGTTTAAAACAACAAAAATTGAAATATTTATTCGCTCAGTAGCATCACACGTTTTGATCCATACACAAAAGGGTATACCGGAAGAGTATACAGTATACCAAAAAGGTATATCTCTTTAAAAATAACAAAAACTTAAATATCTATATGTTTTGAAACATCTTGCACTTCGATCCGAACATAAGAAGGTATACCAAAAGAGTATACAGTATACCAAAAAGGTATACTTTGTTTGAAACAACAAAAATTATATATTTAATTGCTCGATAACATCATGCACTTTTATCGATACACAAAAGGGTATATCAAAAGAGTGTAAAATATGCCAAATGGTATACTTCTTTAAAAATAATAAAAACTAGAATATATGTGTTCTGTAACATCTGGATTTCGATCTGAACATAACAAGGTATAGCAAAAGTGTATATAGTATTCCAAGAAGGTATACGTTGTTAAAAATAACAAAAATTAAAATATTTATTTTCTCGATACCATCGTAGACTTTTATCTAAACACAAAAGGATATACCAAAAGAGTATACAATATACCAAAAAGCTATACTTTGTTCAAAACAACAAAAATTGGAATATTCATTTGTTCGATAGCAACGCACACATTGATCCCAACACAAATGGATATACAGTGATAATAAAACAATTGCAGTATAGTATTTCAAATCATATAATTCTTCAAAAGGTACAACTTGCATTGTATACTATAAAAAAATCCAGTATATTTCAAAGGTATACAATATATTCAAACGGTATGTGAGGGACGGGAAGTAGGATAGGGATGGAGGCCGGAGGTGGTTGTTGCAAGAATTTTCTCATATTTGTTAAAATCAATAAACTTAATTTGAAATGTCAACCTTAAATTTAGTAATTGCCAACTAATTTTTGTCTAAGCAGATCAATTAGATAATCTTTTGGTTCATAAAGTGATGATGCCTTCATTATTTCCATACGTTATTTAAGAAGTCTGTGAATAGGAGAATGTCTATGGATGTTGCTTTTCCTTTTTATGTGCAAATTTGACGGGTGATATTTTCAATTTTTTAATAGTGCCAAAAACATCATATGATTTGGTCGTTTTGTTCAACCTGCTTTATAACCCATAATTTTTTTCTAATCAAGGTCACTGAGCTTAGTGTATGAGCCTAAATCAGCTTAGGAGTACAAATCGAATTTGGATTCGAATATAAGCAATTCTTTGTATCAAAGTTGAATAAACACACGAAAAAGATATAAATGCGGAAAAATAACTGTAATTTTATATATGATTATGAGTACAAATTTGGGCAGAGCTTCAGTACAAATTTCTGGATCCCTATCATACAAAATGAAGTGCTATATATAGGCCTAGGGGTCTTGCCCACGTTCTCCACTATCAGTCATACTTTGACCCACGTTCTCAGCATTAATGGAGGAGTTAGTGGGCTGAAGTAGTGGGCTGCAAAGCCGCTTGAACCGGGGGGATTCACCGAGGCGCGAGTAAATGACCTCGGTGGTAACGCCCCGCTGTTTGACCGAGGTGGCTGCTACCGAAGCTCAGCTTGCGGCTCGCCTTCGGTAATGACCTCGGTGCCCTGGCCTCGGCGATTAGCTCAATCGCTTCGGTCCTTGTCTTGTTGATACATGTTTGGTCGCTATTCATTTGCATGACCGGAGCGAATCACCGCGGGTCGATTTTTACCCAATACAGATAGTCCCCCCACTCCTCGGTCACCTACCGAGGTCACCGAGGAGTGGAGTGAAGTTTAGCGGGAAAGTGACGTGGCTTGATTTTATCCAAGTATTTCAAAACTTGTCAACGGTTCGCGTCCCATCAGGTCATATCTCCTGCACACGTGTCATTCAACAGTTGGTGGCTCGAACGGTCACGCCGTAATTTCGGTTCTCCCAACGTTACAATGATGACATTGACCCAGTCCCTGACCTTTCAAAACTTATAAATACCCCCTACCAAAGCTTCTTCTTCACTTCTATCTTTGCACAATCAACAGTGTTAAAGACAAAGCAATCTTCATACTTCCTTCAATCTCAATATTTCCAAGAAATCTCTGATCTAAAGC
This sequence comes from Petunia secreta, assembly GCA_029990175.1. Taxonomy (NCBI): domain Eukaryota; kingdom Viridiplantae; phylum Streptophyta; class Magnoliopsida; order Solanales; family Solanaceae; genus Petunia; species Petunia secreta. Next base: position 1,213,459 of record JARKIP010000156.1, read on the forward strand.
CCCCATCATGTCTACCACAATCTCTAGGCAGGATTCGAGTGATTCAGGTGATAGGGCGCGGGTTTCACCCTTGGCTATAGCCACTGCTAGTGGCGACACTGTTGCCGCTGTGCCGGTAGCTTCAACGGCGGCGGTGGAGGGTGGAGAGGTGTCCTCCGGTGCTGGAGGTCTTAAACGTCGTAAGGTCAGAGCCATGTGCAATTTGGCTGCGGTGGAGGAGGAGGAGGAAGCTGACGTCAGGGGGGATGACGCCATGCTTGATGACGTCTTGATTGGGAGTTACAGTGGTGTCATCCTCAGAGGTGATGATGATGGTGGTGATGGAGAGGGTGACGACGCCGTGGACGAAACTGAGGGCGGTAACGCTGCCGAGGGGGGATCCTCGGGACCGACAATTCCCCTCGAACAAGAGCTCGAACCCCATCAAATAATTCCCTCCCACTTTGACAACAGCAAGGACTTGAAGTTGCAAGCCCAAACAGCTGACCAGGAGGAAAAAAATAGGAATATCCCTGTGAACACCAGACCAACCCGTATAACTCAAGCTCATGTTGAACGGGTTCGGAGGGAGTGTAGATTTGGGCCCGAGGTGAAAGTCATCATACCTGATCCAACGAGCCGAGTATGCCATTACATCGAGGGGCTCTCGTTTGCTTACACTTATCCTTTCACCCTCGGTTTCTCCCTCCCGGTGCACAGAGTTATTGACGATTTTTGCCGGGCCTACAATATATACTTGGCTCAACTTGGCCCCGGCGTCTGGAGGATCGTTCAGTGCATGGATTGGATGAGCACGGAGGCGGGGGTAGACTTCACCTTACAACACCTCATTTCACTTTACTACCCCTACTTCCACAAGGCTGGGGTCGTAGCACTGAACAATCGAGGTAAATTTGCTCTTCTTCACAAGAGTGAAGACCACGGAGACCGGGGTTGGAGTGACCGCTACATCTTGTTGGAGACAAGTGTTTTATCCACCGAACCTAATTTCCCCGAACGGTGGAACAACACACGTAAGTATTCTTCTTTTTGCCTTTCACTCCTCGGCGATTTTGCTCATGCTAATTGACCTCGTTTTCTTGTTATCTTTTCCGCCAACAAGGTTGACATCGTGCCTCCTGAGGGTTTGACTGAGTGGGTCCGAGCTGTGACCGAGGCTCGCAAACGCCCTGTTAGGACCTGGATGAAGATGGCTGCTGAATTCGGTTGGTAGTGTAAAAGGCACGGTAAGTTTTTTGATGAAGCTTTGTCAGGCAGGTCATTTTGAGATTTTGATTTTGCTCCATTGACCTTTCTTCCCTCGGTACTAGGTTTTCCAAACCGTGCTATCAACACCAAGAAGAGTAAGAAGAAGAAGAAGGAAGAGAAGAATAAGAAAGATGGGGAGGAAACCGAGTCAGATGATGATCTGGCTGCGAGCTGGAGAGTATAAAGGGTTGAAGGCTTCCAACTCTTCAAAAGCTTCCAAGGGAGCCCCCGGCCAAGGGACCTCCAAAGGTAATGCTCATCCTCGGTTGGTATCATCAAGTGTTGTACCTTTTTGGCTTTCTTATTCTAATTTCTTCCATTGTCACAGGCGTGAAGAGGACGAGGGCCACTTCAAAGAAATCTTTCCGTTCGGTGGCTCCTCGCACCGAGGCGAAGGTTCCTCCCCAACCCGAGGCGGCGGTTGAAAGGCGTCGAGGATTAATTGACGAGCCTGATGACGCAACTGCTGAGGCTTTGGTTCAAAAAGATGTTGATATTATTGACCTCGAGGATCAAGAACTTGGATCCGAGGTAGCTGCGGCCAAAGCAAAGGGCAAGGCCAACATCAGGGAGGTTGGTTTTGCTGCACTCAAAGAGGGAGTCGGCACCGGGGTGGTTAGGTCACATTCCGAACCCGCGAGGATTTCATCCTCGGTAGGGTCTTATCGGAGACTTAAAGTGACGATTTCCTCAAATTTTCTGGCTTGCACCCGAGGCGACATCTTAAGCCTCACGCCTTTGTTGGGGCCGACCGAGGATAAAGTTATGCAGGAGTTTTCTTCTGGCCAACTGTACAACACTATGGCCGTCAATGCTATGAGGGTAAGTTTCACCATACTTGAACTATGCTTATTTCATCTTTACCTTCGGTTCGCGTCTGACTCTGATTCTTTGATTAATCTTGCTCAGAGTTTCATTCTGCCGATGAAGGCCATCGAGGTCGAGTCCTCGAGAACTGAAGAGGTTCGGTGCGTGGCTCGCTTATGGGATCAGCAAAAGGACAAATTCAACGCACAAATAGCTTCGTTTAAGGCTGACTTGTCCAAGTCCCAGTCCGATCTGCTTGAAGCCGAGGCGAACTCCGAAGCTAAGATCAAAATCCTCGGTGATGATTTCCAGGTTGAGCGCTCGAGGCTGGAGGATGAAACTGCGAGGCTGGGTGCCGAGTTGTCTCAGACAAAGGCCGAGGCTGTGAATATGGTGAAGAAGCATCATGAACAGCTGAAACATCATCTGCTCCATATCAAGAAGCTGGAGAGTGAAAACTCCAAGCTTTCAGCCAAGGATGCTAAGATTGAAGCCCTTCAAGATGAGATTGCTGACTGAAAGAGTAGGGTTGCACTCAAGGTGAAGAGGGCCAAGCTGGACAAGCAATGGGCCATTATCAAGTCTCGACTGAAGTTGCTCAAGCGATGCCGCGCCGGGGAAATCGACTTAGATGCGGAGATTGCGAAAGCCGAGGTGAAATCGGCGGAAGCCCAAGCGATCATTGATGAACTCCCATCAAGTGAAGCTTCGAGTGGCGATGAAGAAGATGAAGAAGATGATGAAGATGCCGAGGGGGGCTCCGAGGACGGAGGTGATTCTCCCGAGGCATAGACTTCTCGTAGCATTATTTTGTAAGCCTTTGGGCTTTTATGCTTGTATTTTGGACCTTCGGGTCTTTTTTGAATGTAAATATTCTCAGCCTTCGGGCTTTTTTTTAATGAAAGACTATTCGTGCCTTTATTTCGTGTGTTGGATTTTACATGTACCGAACACTTTGTCGAAAATAAATAATATGCTTGCAAGACTTTAACTGAATTTAATCGATGCAAACTTAGGACGACGTCTCGCCCTTGAGTCGATACATTGTGCAGTTTCGGAGTGCAAGATTTACACGAAAAATAGATGAAACCAAAGTCATTTTATTGATATCAACGAGCCAAAAATCGGCTATTTACATAGAACCAAGTCGAAGCGGACCTTGGGTGAGAAACAAATTTTCAATAAAAGCAAATTGACACTATGCCGCTACCGGGCTGATTTACAATGTACTAAATCTAATCTTCGGGTGTAAGTCCCCGGTTGTCGGATAGATAAGCTTTGGTTGGGAGGCTCGATGTCGTCCTCGATGTCAACCCTTCCTACTCCCCCCCAGTGTTCGGTTGTGAATCTCGATGAAGATCCGAGCACTGGAAGTCGTTCGGTTCGCTTCCTCGACTAGAAGTAGTACCGCTTCAGATTGGAGATATTCCAATTCAGGGGTTCGGGTTCTCCTTGCAGATTCTCAATTTGATAAGAGCCCTTTCCAACGATTGCCTTGACTCTATAGGGTCATTCCCAATTTGCAATAAGCTTCCCCCCGTTATCTTCCTTTGTTGATTGATTTACAGTTTTCAGCACATAGTCTCCAACTTTGAAGTCCCTGAGTTTGGCTTTCCTATTGAGGTAAGCCTCGATCTGCCTTTTTTAGGCAACTAGCCGAACCAAAGCTAATTCCCTTTTTTCTTCGAGCAGATCTAGCTCTATACGCATTGCCTCTTGGTTGGCATCTTCGGCAGTTTGAGCGTACCGAAGACTTGGTTCGCCTACTTCTACGGGGATGAGGGAATCCATGCCATAAGCTAGTGAGAAGGGAGTCTCACCGGTGCTGTTCTTCTCCGTTGTTCGCATGGCCCATAACACCCTCGGTAGCTCCTCGGGCCAAGGACCTTTTTTCTCATCGAGTCTCTTCTTGAGATTTTCAATTATAATTCTATTTGAAGACTCAGCTTGGCCATTGGCACTTGGGTGGTAAGGAGTCGAGGCAATTCTTTTGATCCCCCACTGCTTGAAGAAATCAGTGACAGCTGCCCCCATGAATTGTTTACCGTTGTCACAAGCAATTTCTTTTGGGACACCGAACCTATAGATGATATTCTTTTTGATGAAGTCGATTACTTGCTTTTGCTTTACCTCGGTGAGAGCCGCCGCTTCCACCCATTTTGTGAAGTAATCGGTCAATACTAAGATGAAACGAACACCACCTTTTCCCTTGGGCAATGGTCCAACGACGTCCATTCCCCATTTCATGAAGGGCCATGGTGATACCACTGAGTGTAGAGGCTCGGCCTGTTGGTGGATCATCCGCCCATGGCGTTGGCACTTATCACATTTCTGCACGAAGGCTTTCACATCGGCACACTCTTAATAATTTACGCACCAAGGACTTTCCCCCCGAGTGGTTGCCGAACTCGCCTTCGTGCACTTCAGCCATCACGTATCATACCTCATCGGGACCCAAACACTTGGCCATCGGGCTGCAATATAACCTCTTGTATAGGTTACCCTCGATCAGGTGATACGAGGCTACTTGGGTCCTTAACTTCTTCGCTTCTTTTTTGTCTTGGGAGACAGTCCCCGAGTCAAAGTAGGAGATGAACTTACTTCGCCAATCCCATCGGTTGTCCACTGAGTTAACTTGCAACTTCATCTCTCTCATTTGTGCGGACAGCAGCCGAACCACTAAGCCAGTCCCCGAGTGAGCTTCGTCGATCGCCGAACCAAGATTTGCCAAAGCATCAGCCTCGGTATTTTCCTCCCGAGGCACTTGTTTAACTCGCCATTCTTGGAATTGTGCCAAGATCCTTTGTGCTCGATCTAAGTATAACTACATTCTGGGCTCCCGAGCCGTGTAATCACCGAGGACTTGGTTCACTACCAACTGTGAATCACACCTCAGTTCGATTCTTTCAACCCCCATTTCCTTAGCCAGCTCCAAACCTGCTAAAGTTGCCTCATATTCTGCCTTGTTATTGGTTACCTTCTTGAACCGAACCGAGTGCCTAACTTTCTCCCCGGTGGGTGCTCTCAAGACTATGCCTAACCCTGAACCTTTTGAGTTTGTTGCTCCATCGGTGTAAAGTATCCATATTCCCGAAGAGGTTCCTTTTGCCATGGAGTTTTCCTTTTCCGCCTCGGGCAAAATTCCAATACTAAAATCAGCCACGAAGTCTGCCAAGACTTGAGACTTAATGGCAGTTCGAGGTTGGTAGGTGATGTCATACTCGCTTAACTCTACCGCCCACTTTGATAACCTCTCTGATAACTCTGGTTTATGCAATATATTCCTTAAGGGGAAGGTTGAAACTACCGCTATTGGGTGACATTAAAAATAGGGTCGTAGTTTCCGAGCAGTAACAAGTAAGGCAAGTGCTAATTTTTCCAAATGCGGATACCTGGTTTCAGCGTCGAGGAGCGTCTTGCTAACATAATAGATGGGCTGCTGTTTGCCATCTTCTTCCCGAACAAGCACAGCGCTGACTGACAGCTCGGACACCGCCAAGTAGACCAGCAATGTTTCATCTTCTTTTGGCCTGGCAAGCAACGGTGCATTAGCCAAATATTGTTTCAAATTTTTCAACGCTTGTTTACACTTCGGTGTCCATTCGAAGTGATTGTTCTTTCTTAAAACGGAGAAGAACTTGTGGCATCGCTCCGAGGACCTTGAGATGAATCGACTCAAGGCGGCGACTCGGGCAGTCAAGCGTTGAACTTCTTTCACCCCGGTTAGCTCCTTGGGGATTTCTTCAATAGCTTTGATTTTATCTGGGTTGGCCTCGATTCCTCGTTCAGAAACAATAAATCCCAAGAATTTGCTTGATCTAATGCCGAAGGCGCACTTCTCAGGGTTCAACTTCATGCCATATTGCCTCAACACAGCAAAGGCTTCCCTCAGATGGTTCAGATGATCCTCCATTTGGATCGATTTGATGAGCATATCGTCTATGTAGACCTCCTTAGACTTTCCAATATATTCTTTAAACATGCGACATACCAACCTTTGGTAGGTCGCCCCGGCGTTCTTCAAACCGAAGGGCATCACCTTGTAACAGAAGGTACCTCGGTCAGTGATGAACGAGGTCTTCTCTTCGTCCTTCGGGTCCATGAGGATCTGATTATAGCCCGAATATGCATCCAAGAAGGTCAATAGTTTGTGTCCAGCCGTGGAGTCTATTAACCTGTCAATTTGTGGCAATGGTTATGAATCTTTGGGGCAAGCTTTGTTTAAGTCAGTGTAATCTACACACATTCTCCACTTGCCGTTCTTCTTCGGTACAACCACAATATTGGCCAGCCATTCGGGGTATTTCACCTCTCTTATGAAACCATTTTCTTGTAGCTTGGTGGTTTCATCCTCGATCGCCTTGTTTTTAACCCCGGCATGAGGTCTTTTCTTCTGCTTCACCGGGGTGAATTTTAGGTCCACATTCAGTTTGTGGGTCATGATCTCCGGATCAATGCCCGTCATGTCTGAATGGGACTAAGCAAAACAATCATGGTTGGACTTCAAAACTTCTATAATTGCTTTTTTCGACTCCGGGCCCAACTCCAAGCCGATGAACACTTTCCTATCGGGGAAGTCTTTCAATAGGGTGAAAGATTCCAGTTCTTCAACAGTTGAGTCCTCGGCCTTCTGCTTCCGAGGCTCTTGAATACATGCTGGAATCTTTTCGACCTCTCCTCGGGCGTCCTCCCCGCTTGACCCCGGTTCCTGTCGTTGCTATTACTTTGGCCCGATCGAGGCGACTCCACTCTTTAAAGAAACCAAATAGCACTCCCTTGCTACTCGTTGCTCCCCTTTGATTGATCGAACTCCCCAAGGTGTAGGGAATTTAATCACTTGATGCAAGGTGGAGGGGACAGCTTCCACGGAGTGGATCCATGACCTTCCGAGGATCACGTTGTAGGCCAAATCCTCGGGCATGGCTTGGAACAGTGTTTCTTTAGTAACCCCCTCGGCGAATGTCTTGAGTGTGATCTCACCCAAAGTTTTCTCCGTGGAGTTGTTGAAGCCGGCTAACACTGTTGATTTGGAGACAACTTCCCCTTTCAGCCACATTTTCTTAACAGCCCCGTAGCTAATTATATTGACTGAGCTACCGGGGTCGATCAAGACTCTTTTGATGTCAGAGTCGTTGATTCTCAGCATGATAACTAAAGCGTCGTGATAGGGGAACATCATCCCATCACAGTCATCATCGTCAAACACAATGTCTTTGCCCGAGCCTCCAACTCGGGTTCTTTTCTCCATGGTGATGGAGAGCTTGGCAAATTTCTTGGCCACGGCGAAATTTACGCCGTTCACCTCTGATCCCCCGGTAATGACATTCACTACTCTCTCCGGGGGTGGAGCCCGAGGTGGTTGTCCATCCCCTCGGTTCTTGGAAAAATTATCTTTCCCTTTGTCAGTGAGGAAGTCGGCCAAAACTCCCTTCTTAAGCAAGTGAGTTACCTCGAGGCGCAGAGCTTTGCAATCCTCGGTCCTATGGCCATAATCTGCGTGGAATTCGCAATGCAGATTGTGATCTCTTTTATCTGCCGGGGTCCTCATATCCTTAGGAACCCTTACCCCGGCAGTCCCCTTGACTACATTGACCAGCTCCGAGGTCGATATGTTGAAGTTGTAGTCTTGGATCCGAGGTAGATCCTTTTTTGGGGCCGAAGCGGAGCTTGAGGGATTTCTTTGGTTCATATTGGGTTGAACCTTCCCTCCGAGCCTTTGGCTTATATGAGAATTTGGGTATGAATTACCGAGGGTGTTTCCCAGCCTTTGGCTGACATGCTGCCTCGTCGAGGTATACAGCTCATACCTCCCCTTTGGGTTACTTCGTGGCGCCTCGGCGCGATTTGAAGATTCGCCTCGATTTCGTTGATGATAACCTCGGCTCTTGAATTCAGCTTCCTCCAATCTGATTTTGGAGTAAGTGCGCCTATGCAGATCCTCCCATGTTAGGACCTGATATTGTTGTAGTTCTTTTCGCAATTCGGCGGCAGCGTCAGAATTGCGAATATTGATACCTTTTTCAAATGCCATGATGGCCAAGGTATCGTCCATCCGAGGCAATTCCATGCGTTCGGCGTGGAATCGCTCAAGAAATTCTTTGAGTGGCTCACCGGGCTTTTGTTTTACTTCACATATATCCTCCTTCCTTTGGAGGATCTTTTGTGCACCGGTGTGCGCTTTGACGAAGGCGCTGGACATTTCCTTAAATGAGGAAATCGACCCCGCTGGTAGACACATATACCAACGAAGGGCCCCCTTCTTTAATGACTCACCAAATTTCTTCAAGAACATCGACTCGAGCTGTATAGCCGTTAAGTCGTTGCTCTTCACCATTGCCATATATTCTCTTATGTGTTCTTTGGGATCGGTGGTCCCATCGTATTTCTTCAAGAATATGAGTTTGAAGCCCTTGGGAGTTGGGGCTGGAGCCGCTTCGGGCTTGAAGGGCAGCTCCCTGTACTGATCGATATCAAGGTCATCTTCCTCCTTTGTTATCCCCGGCACGCCCTCGAGGCACTTTTCCACGCGCGCCTCGATGCGAGCCTCGATCTCCCTGCTCATTTTTTCAACGTTAACCGAGGACGTTGTCTCAGCCACAGTGGGAATCGTCCCGAAGTGTGGCGTGGTAGTTGGATTATTCCCTGAGCCCCCAGACGTGGCCCCGTTGTGAGGTCCCCCTGTTATCGCGCCCGGAGGACCAGGAGCCGAAGGCTGGGTGCTGTTTGGGGCAGCACTGTTCCTCGCCTCTAATGAAGCGCGAAACTCAGCATTAATGTTCGCTTGCTCATCCTGTCTATTTTGGAGAGCTCTTAGCATAGTGACAATATAAATCTGGAACTCTTCAGTCGTCATTGGTGAGATGGGATGTTGGTTCAACGGAACGTCAGCCCGTTCACTATTGTTACCGCCATTGTCAGCCATAACGTTGTTGAATCGTAAGTTTTGATGAAAAACGGACGTGAAACTTTGGAACAAAGCGTTACTGCTTATATCCCCACAGACGGCGCCAATTTGTATGGGCCTAAATCAGCTTAGGAGTACAAATCGAATTTGGATTCGAATATAAGCAATTCTTTGTATCAAAGTTGAATAAACACACGAAAAAGATATAAATGCGGAAAAATAACTGTAATTTTATATATGATTATGAGTACAAATTTGGGCAGAGTTTCAGTACAAATTTCGGGATCCCTATCATACAAAATGAAGTGCTATATATAGGCCTAGGGGCCTTGCCCACGTTCTCCACTATCAGTCATACTTTGACCCACGTTCTCAGCATTAATGGAGGAATTAGTGGGCTGAAGTAGTTGGCTGCAAAGCCGCTTGAACCGGGGGGATTCACCGAGGCGCGAGTAAATGACCTCGGTGGTAACGCCCCGCTGTTTGACCGAGGTGGCTGCTACCGAAACTCAGCTTGCGGCTCGCCTTCGGTAACGACCTCGGTGCCCTGGCCTCGGCGATTAGCTCAATCGCTTCGGTCCTTGTCTTGTTGATATATGTTCGGTCGCTATTGATTTGCATGACCGGGGCGAATAACCGCGGGTCGATTTTTACCCAATACACTTAGTACTCAGTGACTAATTTTATCAATAGGAAAAACAAATAACAAAGTCTTACCAAAAAAAATATATATGCACTTGCGAAGGTAGTGCAAATCTATCCTATTTGTCATACTACCTCCATTTATCATAAACCTCTCAATGGGATTAGCATCTAGTGCTAATATCACCATCCAAGAAGAATATAATAATTTGAAATAGCACAATTAAAAACTATAGAATAAAGCTAGATAACATGGTTGGACAGTAGCTATTACAAAATGTGAAAATGCACTTTCCACTTCATCTTTCAGGTTAGTTCGTTGCTCCACTGTGTAATTTGTCAATGCTTGGTAGCCAACTAGGCAAAAGTAACTCTCTGGATCTCTCAATACTATCCATTGCTTTCCTTAAGTGGGATTATTGTATTCTCTTGAACTCCTCTTCAAATTGTTAGTCAAAATGGCCTTCACTATAACTCTAATGAAATCTGCAAATCACAAACTATTATGAGCTATATCACCTATTATTATACTCCACCCAGGTCGACTGGTATGACAACGACGTTGCCCCTTCTTCGCCCTTGTTTGTACTGGCAATATGCATCGCCAGCTTTAACCACAATAAACAAAGCGCCGCACCAGTGGCTGAATAACCTGGGTACTCCGCACAGCAGCTAATGCAATGTCCCATCAACAGTGTATTGTTGCTCCCAACGCACACGCAAGTATACGCGGTCGCCAAGTAATAAAGTGACAAAGTCGAGTATCGTTCCCACGAGGACTATGCAGACTAGTGTTTAATAAACAATTCCTGAACAAACTATCCAGGGGTCTTTTTCCAATGGTTGTAAGAGTTTTTATACTAAAATGCAGTAATTAAAGTGCTGGAGTGTAATCAAGCAATGGGGCAAAACGTTGGTTGTTAACAATATCAAGAGAGCGATCCAGGGTCAGAGTTCCGAACAATCCAGTTGATGTATTCAATTGATTTCACTTCTTAAATCCCGGGTTACTAACTGACAGGTTAATTGTAATTATGAAAACCTTTCAGTTCTTCACAATCTATGCAAGCTACTTTAATCCTTGTATGTCTACGGGTTAAATCACATGCACGCATTAACGATCCTGTAATTAGTTAAACTAGGCAAGCAAGTATATGTCTATCCTACCCACGAATTGATTCCCCGATGCCCGGGTTCACAAACTAGTTCTATTCTTCCTTATTACGTAATTAGGTTCTCTCTTTCAAATTCAACCCAAAAACCATAGATGATGTATAACTATCAAGCTCTAACAATTATACAAGTTAAATCAAGGAAGAATAAGTAACCCGTTATGGGATTCAATCAATGGAAATCAATCTTCAACAATCAACTTTCATGTAAACTCTAACCCCAGAACGTTAGGAAATTAGCCACACATATTCATAATCACAAGGCAAAGATTTGGTGTAATAATGAAATACTTGATGTAATAGATGAAAGATTCGGGAATAACCCTTGTTCAATGAAGTGTGTAGCTCTCAATATTGCTCCAAAGTCAAGAACCCTTTACAAAAACTAAGTAATAAACTATTTATAATGTTTCCAAACCCTTGGTAATAAGTTAGACCCAAAACTAGAAGGAATAGGGAGTAAAATCGCGCACAAGGGGCGCTACAACGGGCGCCCCGCGCCCCGAAAAGCGTGACACCAACCAGACCACGCCACCAGCCTTCGTGCTTTAGCCCTGCGGCGCATGCCAAACGCGCCAGCCTCTGCGCGCGGTAGGCTGCGCGGCGCGGGCCCTAAAGCGCCAAGCCAAAATGTTCTTCTTTCGCTCCAAAACTCGGCTTGTGTCGTGCCTTTGTGTTCTCGATCCAATCTTCAAACATCCTTCAACCAATTCATGCTTAATCAAGCTCCGAAACGCTCCAACTGCATCGCGTAACGACCTACACACGAACAACACAACATCAGCGTAAAACCACATTCACAAGCCACCGAACAAGTGCAAAACAAGCTCAAATGTGCGGAAATATTAAGGAAAAGTAGGCATAAAATGCCGAACATCACCACCCCACACTTGAACCTTTGCTCGCCCTCGAGCAAGTCAAAACTAACTCCCCAACCTAGGTAAAACAGGTCTGCCTATGACTATGGTTGATACCGACCATTGAACCAATGCGCACATGACTACCATGGATCCACAACATGCCAACAATTTACCAAACTCAAAAATATGAGAACAACCACCCCAAAATAGCTCAAATGCACAAACTCAACTCAATGCAACCATGCTCCCACAAAATTACACCTATCTACTCAATCAAAAGCCATCAACTTTACCTACTTCATGCAAACCACGTGCCCTCACCAATATGAAAGAGAGTGCCCCCCAAAGATCACACACAAAAACAAATATCATGAATAGAACGGGGCAATAACAAATGAATTCTCTCACTCTCATGAAAGCTCACATGTCACACACAACGTACCATAGGCTTGCCCGTAGTGTAGGACTCCACTAATGTAAACTCACTCCAATCGGGATTAACTAGGACTTTAGAAAGGTCGTAATGTAGGCTAAGGTGCGGGTAGGATACATATGGGTAATAGTGACTACCTCCCTAAGCACTTTTAATACATCACATTTATTCCAAACACAAGTCTCAACAAACCATCCAATCACAAGTATCACACATACACCTTCTCAACAAGTAGCATATTTTCTTTTCAATCACACACTAGCAAGGACGGGATATCTTTCTCTCTCTTTTTTTTTTTTCTTTTCCACAATTTTTTTCAACTTTGCTATTTTTTTCTTTTCTTATCATTTCAGTTTTTTCAATTTCATTAACTTCCATCCTTGCCAATGTTTTCCACTACTTCACAATTTTCATAAGTATTTCCCTTTTATTAGCTCCACTCAAAAGTCTCCCAACATCCAACCACAACTCCAATCATCTACACAATGTCAATAAAGTGCTTAAGGAGTAAGGGCCAAAAGAGTCAATTAAGAACAAATGGGTAGGCTCGGGGTGTGGGTGCCAATCAAAAAGGGTCAATGAAATCACAACAACAATTTTTCAAGGGATATATGTAAGGGTAGGCAAGTAAAAGAAGGCCTTGTATCATCTCCCGACTAGAGCAAACCTAGGATTTCGCTTTGCACACACACGGGGCAAGTTCTAGACATTAATATGCAACATGGAGCAAATAAGAACATGCCTCACAACACACATTGCACGTAATCCACACAAAAAGGCTCAATCAACAACTCTCAACCAAGCTTCTAGAATGCAACTTGTGGAAATTTAAGCACTCATGCACAAAAGTTAGCAATCAAGTCAAGCAAGCGGACTCAAGCATCTCAAGGGGGTTGTTCCATTTTTTCTTTTTCTAAGTATGCATCAAATTAAAACCAAGGACACCACAAATAGCACATGCAATCAAGTCCAAGTCCACCGGTATCAAACAAATCAAAGGCACCTAGCATTCTACCTTTTTCCTTAGCCTAGGGTCATCTACAACTAACTATCCTAATCCTAAAAATGAAAAACTACCCGGTTCAAAGGTCACCCCGTGGAAAAGAACCGCGGCCATAAGAAAAACCACGGGGCGGATGACATGTACCACTAATAAGACTAAAAAGAAAATCTTTTTGGAATTTTTCATTGGTTATCTAATTTTTTTTTTTTCATTTTTCATATAGTAAAGCAAGAAACAAATAAAAACAAAGTCAAGTGACAAAATAAAAAGTCCTAAGGTACATGCATCCTAAACCTCAAAATAAAAACTAGATAAAGGGCAGTACCCCACCCCACACTTAAACTAAGCAATGTCCCAGTGCGACAAAGAAGTAAGTGCAAAAGTAAGAGTACAAGAAAACTGCCCTGAAAGCTGGATGGTGCACAGGAGTGTGGACCTAGGCCTCCGCCTCATGATCAGTCTCATACTCACTGTCTGGATCATTGGCCACAATATCTGAATCAGTGTTCTCATCCTCCCGCGGATCCACCGTTCCAGCCTCAACCTCGCCCAGCAGGACCTTCGAGGTCTCCGTCAACGGGACCTGGCGGTCAATAGTAGTCATATCAACGCCTGACTGACGGGCCATAGCCTCTATCATCAAGTACTGACGCGCGGCCAAGTTGGCACTTGTCTCCCGCCAATCGTCCGCCGTCAGCTTCACCGGTGCTGTGGTGATCACCCCCTTGACCGAAGCAATGTCAAAAGGCCTCCCGAAATCAAGGACAATGCGATCCCCAACCTCATCTGCGGGGACGCCCGCCTTCTCTAAGTACCCGGGTCAAGAGGTTCCCAAAATACAACCGACTACATGATTTTTCATACCTCTCTTGTTTCATCATTCTCAACATGTAGTACCCAATGTTCACCGGCCTCCCGGTCATGAAAAAGTACACCATGCACGCCCGAGTCTTAGTGACCTCGGAGTAATGGGAACATGGAAGAATCCGTGCATTTATGAACCGCATCCATACACGCGCCGGCTTGATAAACTGTGAGAAGTGCATAAACTTATGTCGCCCAGACGCTCCTCGCCCCCACTTATGCGTGGAGCCCTCACCACACAAGGTCTCCCGCAAGGTCGTGTAATTCGGTTTCTTGATGTAATTTCTCAACTCATCATAATCGGGGTCCGCTACCCCCAAGAAGGCATTCAATGCCGTTGGATCTAACTTCACCTTCACTCCCCTAACCGTCACCATGTTATCATCCCTCCACGCCTCATCGGGCTCCCAGTTAGCATAAAGTTCTTGGACCATGTCCAAGTTGGCGTGCCCCGGACTCTCAAACACTGAGTCCCACTTGAGGGCAATGATCTTCTCGGCCACATCTCTAAACTTTTGTAGCACCGGCCGTTTATCAATGGCTTGCTCGGGGATGTACCCCGCAAGCCGCACATTTTTATACCATGTTTGGCAATCTCCCTTCTTCACGAAAGGGAGGCCATACCGAGTCTTGCCTCCGGGACGTGGTATCGGCACCGCGTCCTTTGGAATCTTGGCCTTAGCCTTTGCTTTTGCCTTGGGCTTGGCCGGTGCCTTACCCTTTTGCTTTGAGGAGGAAGGCTCGGCTTGAGGTTCTCTCCTCGGGCCCGCAGTAGATGAAGAACTCGCCTTTTGAGATGTGGCTACCATGGTACCTACACAAACACAAACATCAATGTTAGATGTATAGCTATGCACCAAAAACAATTCAAGCTCAAGGGTACCACCCCACATTTAGCACACACTCTATGTGGCAATCACTTGTTTCAATGGCACGAGCACCCCACACTTGAACAAAACTAGCCTTGGCAAAATATGCCACGTTTTGAATTTTTAAAATCAAGCTAGTGTGGGTGCCTCATGATCAAATCTGGTGTGTATGCAACACCTAATGTTCATTGTAAGCCTAAGGAATGCATTGCTACTCAAGAATTCACAATGTCATTGATATTTCATCTTTGAGGCTTTTTCACAAACACCTAGTGTGCACAACTTTGAACTAGCAATTTCAATGGATTTTGTAATGTGCCAACCCTCCCAAATTGTTGGGAGATCTCTTTTTACAAGTCACAAGGTCTATACTAAGCATCATAGACAATTAAGCAAATCAAGATTGAATTTTTATGAAGAAGCGTGTAACTAGTTAAGAGAATCACCCATGAGCAATAATGAAGACAACCTACATGTTATTGAGAAGGAAGAGTAGTAATGTACTTACTTGATGGTGTTAGAAGTGATTGCACAAGATTTGGGATGAGTTCAATTGTTGCAAGTGAATTAGTGTGTGTGTAGAGAGTGTTTGTGGTGAAAGTAAGGAAGAAATAGTGTTAGGAATCGGGGTTATAGGGGTGGGGAATTAAAGAATTTCGGGTCAAACCCGTTGACCCATTTTTTTTAAACCAAAAATTGGCCCTCCGCGTTTAGGCCCGCGCCGCAGGCCAACAGCGCGCACGTTTTACCACTCACTGCCTAGCCTTGCGCGTTTAGTTCCGCGCCGCAGGCCAATAGCGCGCCTGAATTTTGACTTTCTGCCTAGCTCAGCGCGGTGGGAGGCGCGGGGCGCTCCCAACCGCGCCAAGCTTCTTGCTTCACTCTTTTTCTTGCGCGTTTGGATGCGCGGTGCACTCCCAAACGCGCCTAAACACATTTTTTCGCACCGAATTTTGCTTCCAAGTACAAACCCAAGCGTGGGACATGTCTCGAGACGTCCCATACCCCTCAACGCATTCATTTCACCTTATTTAGCTCACCCGATTCCTGCAAAAATGACACACAAAAACAACAAAAACGTGACACTATAAAAACAAAAGAAAACTAAACTATTACAAGTACAAACTCGGGTTGCCTCCCGAGAAGTGCCTTATTTAACGTCCTGGCACGACGGGTATAAATCACGGGTCCCTCAAAGTGATTGAAGTGCGGTGATTCACCGTACCTCCCCAATAGTGTTTCACCCGTTGACCATTAACCAAAAATGTGCTTTCAGAACTCGGGGCTCTCAATGCAACCGCTCCATATGCGGTAACCCGAACAACTTCAAAAGGCCCCGACCATCTCAACTTCAACTTGCCCGGAAACAATTTCAACCTCGAGTTGAACAACAATACACACTGCCCGGGCTCAAAAGAGCGATGCTCAATGTGCTTATCATGCCACTTCTTTGTCCGTTCCTTATATAATTTCGCATTTTCATACGCATGGAAACGGAACTCTTCAAGTTCATGCAGTTGGAGCATCCTCTTCTCACCCGCTAAAGCCATATCAAAGTTGAGCTTTTGAATAGCCCAATACACCTTATGCTCTAATTCAACCGGCATGTGACAAGCCTTCCCATAAACAAGCCTATATGGAGAGGTTCCAATAGGCGTTTTGAATGCAGTTCGATAGGCCCAGAGAGCATCATCTAACTTCATAGCCCAATCCTTCCTCGAGGCATTCACAGTCTTCTCAAGGATTTGCTTGATCTCTCTGTTAGACACTTCCACTTGGCCACTAGTTTGGGGATGATAAGCAGTAGCCACCTTGTGGCGAACCCCATACTTAGCCAATAATTTATTGAACAACCGGTTACAGAAATGCGTACCTTCATCACTAATGATAGCCCACGGTGTCCCAAAACGAGTGAAAATATTCTTCTTCACGAACTTCACCACCACACTCGCATCATTTGTAGGAAGTGCAATGGCCTCCACCCATTTAGATACATAATCAACTGCTACAAGGATATATTTATTGCCCATAGAAGGTGGGAATGGACCCATAAAATCAATACCCCAACAATCAAACAGCTCAATCTCCAAAATATTGTTCAAAGGCATCTCGTGACGCCTAGTAATGGTACCCGTTCTTTGGCAACGATCACATTGCTTCACTAATGCATGAGCATCTTTAAATAAAGTAGGCCAAAAGAAACCAGATTGAAGTACCTTTGCAGCTGTTCGATCTCCACCAAGGTGGCCACCATAAGGAGAGGAATGGCAGCTCTGTAGAATCGGCTCTACTTCTTCCCTTGGAACACATCTCCTAGCTAGTTGATCAACACCTATCTTGTACAAATAGGGCTCATCCCACACATAAAATCTGCTCTCATGAAGGAGTTTACGCTTCTGCTCAGCAGTTGCCCCAGGGGGATACACATCACTCACAAGAAAATTTACCATGTCAGCATACCATGGTGTTTCAGCTTCTTCTAGAGCAAAAAGTTGCTCATCAGGGAATACCTCTCTAATCTCAGGCCCCTCATCTACATGATCTCTATTCTCTAGCCTTGACAAATGATCAGCTACTTGATTCTCAGTCCCCTTGCGATCTCGAATTTCAACATCAAACTCTTGCAATAGGAGAACCCATCGAATAAGTCTCGGTTTGGAGTCCTTCTTTTCAAACAAATACCGGATTGCGGCATGATCAGTGTAGACAACAACACGAGTGCCAACCAAATAAGATCTGAATTTATAAAAAGCATAAACCACGGCTAGCAACTCCTTCTCAGTGGTAGTATAATTGGACTGGGCTGCATCAAGCGTCTTGCTTGCATAATAGATGGAGTGAAACATTCTTCCTATTCTTTGGCCTAGAACAGCCCCAATAGCATTATCACTCGCATCACGCATCAATTCAAATGGCAAAGACCAGTCAGGAGCAATGATGATTGGTGCGGTCACCAACCTTTTCTTCAACTCTTCAAACGCCTTAATACAAGCATCATCAAACACAAATTTCACATCCTTCTCCAACAATTTGCACAAGGGAGTGGAAATTTTGGAGAAGTCCTTTATGAACCGTCTATAGAACCCTGCATGTCCCAAGAAACTACGCACCCCCTTAACAGAGATAGGTGGTGGTAATTTCTCAATAGCCTCTATCTTCGCCTTGTCAACCTCAATCCCTTGCTTTGACACCTTGTGCCCAAGTACTATGCCTTCTTGAACCATAAAGTGACATTTTTCCCAATTCAGCACCAGATTTGTTTCTTCACAACGGCTCAGCACAGCATCAAGATTCTTCAAGCATTCATCAAAAGAGTCACCAACCACTGAGAAATCATCCATAAACACCTCCACAAATTTTTCCACCATGTCAGTGAAAATAGCCATCATGCACCGCTGAAAAGTCCCCGGGGCATTACACAACCCAAATGGCATCCTCCTAAATGCATAGGTGCCATATGGACAAGTGAAAGTGGTCTTCTCTTGGTCTTCAGGAGCTATCACAATTTGATTGTAGCCCGAATAACCATCCAAGAAACAATAATACTCATGGCCTGCTAGTCTATCCAACATCTGATCAATAAAAGGGAGTGGGAAGTGATCTTTCCTGGTGGCCTTGTTCAGCTTCCTATAATCAATGCAAATTCGCCACCCTGTAACAGTTCTTGTAGGAATCAACTCATTGTTCTCATTCTTCACCACTGTCATGCCCCCTTTCTTAGGAACACACTGCACCGGACTCACCCACTTGCTGTCAGAGATAGGAAAAATAATACCAGCATCCAGCCACTTGATGACTTCTTTCTTCACCACCTCCTTCATGATTGGATTTAGCCTCCTCTGCTGCTCTATGGATGGCTTATGATCTTCTTCCAAGAGAATTTTATGCATGCAGAAGGAAGGACTAATCCCTCTAATATCAGCAATAGTCCAGCCAATAGCTCTCTTGCGCTCTCGCAATACCCGCAACACCTTCTCAACCTGCACATCAGACAACAAAGAAGAAAGGATCACGGGAAAGTATTACCTTCACCCAAATAAGCATAACGTAAATGTGCGGGTAAAGGTTTGAGCTCAAGATTAGGAGCTTTCTCAATAGACGGTTTAGCAGGAGCTAAGGTCAACGGTCTATCAAGCTCCTCAAATTTCTTCCACCCTGGGATGAATCTACTCTGCATATTAAGAACCTCCACAAATTCTTCAGTCTCTTCATCCTTCAGGATATCATCATCTTCACATAAGAGTGCCCTTTCCAAAGAATCAACATTAGAAGCCAAGAATGACCTCTCATCAGCAGTCAACTCATCATCTATTACTTTTACCATGGACAACTCTTCATAATGAGAAGGAAGCTGGGTAGCTCTGAACACATTAAACACAGCTTCTTCCCCATTCACCTTCATGATCATCTTGCCAGCTCTGACTCTAATAACAGCATCCGCAGTAGCCAAAAATCCTCTTCCCAAGATGAGAGGAACCTCAGGATCAGCTTCATAATCAAGAATAATAAAATCAACGGGTAATATGAACTGACCCACTTGTACAAGCACATCCTCAATAATCCCCTCAGGGCATGTCAAAGATCTATCAGCAAGCTGCAGGGTCACAGTAGTGGGTCGTGGCTCACCCAGGCCTAGCTTCCTAAAAACTGAAGAAGGCATCAAATTCACACTAGCACCCAAATCACATAAAGCACGACCAACCTCATGTTCCCCAATTTTCAAAGGGATGGTAAAACTACCCGGGTCCTTCAATTTCTGCGGAAGCTTGCTTCTAACTCTGGAACTGCACTCCTCAGTAAGTGCAACTGTCTCAAACTCAGTCAATCTTCTCTTGTTAGCAACAATATCCTTGATGTATTTAGCATATTTGGGAACATCCCGCAAAAGCTCCACCAAAGGAATATTTACCTGAATTTGACTCAATATCTCCAAAAATTTCTTGCATGCTGCATCAACTTTCTGCTTCTGAAGTCTCTGCGGGAAAGGTGGTGGTGGTCTCACAATAGCAGACTCGAGCTGCTTTTCGGTTACCTTTTCTACTTCTTTTTCCACTTCCCTATCAACATTTGGCTCTAACTCACCAACAGGCTTCTTTGGCTTTGGGGGAACTTCCTCCAGTGCTCTTCCATTCCTCAAAGTCACTGCTTGCACAAATTCTCTAGGATTCTTCTCTGTATCACTCGATAAAGCACCCCGAGGTCTATTATTTTGTGCTCCAGCAAGCTGCCCCAATTGTCTTTCAAGATCTTTCTGTGCATTGCTCAAATCTTTAATTGTTTGTGCCTGAGATGCTGACTCATCAATGAGCTTTTGCTGCCCTGCAAGAATTTTCTTGAGCATATCCTCCATAGTATTAGACTGCTGTGGTTGAGCCTGAGACTGCGATCCCTGCTGTGGTGCATTGTTTTGAGTAAATTGGGCTCTCTCATTACCCTGAAACTGCTCACGGGTATCCCTCCAAGAAAAATTTGGGTGATTACGCCAACCCGTGTTATAATTATTACCATACTGATTTCGGTTTTGGCCCTGTGATCTGTTCTGATTACCCACATAATACACTGATTCTGGGTTAGAGGGACAAACCTCAGTGCTATGATCCTCACCACATACCTCACAAAAGGCCTGAACTTGCTGCACTGGAGCTGGTTGTGGCTTTGCTTGGAGAGCCAGCTTGCTGATTTGATTGGAAATCGCATCCATCTTCGCTCGCAACTCTGTGATTCCATCTAGTTGAAGTACCCCAGCAGCTTTCTGCGTAGCCGCTCTGCTAGCCCCCTCACTAAGTATATTAGCTCTTCCATCACCCTGCCAATCAGGATTGCTCTGTGAAAACTTATCAAGTAAGTCATAGATCTGTTCAAAATTTAAGGCCAGCACTTGGCCTCCAGCAGCAGCATCAACCACAATCTTAGTATGTTGGTTCAATCCCTCAACAAAAGTGTGTGCAATAACCTCATTAGTTTGATTGTGGTGAGGACAATCTCTCAATAACGCTTTAAATCTCTCCCAGGCTGCATATAATGATTCGCCTTCAAACTGCCTGAAGGACAAAATTGCACTCCTCAACCTGGCTGTCTTAGCCGACGGATAAAACTTAGCCAAGAATTTCTTTGCTAAATCCTCCCAAGTAGTGATAGACCCAGGCTTTTCAGCCTTTAACCACTTCCTTGCTGTCCCAATCAATGAAAATGGGAACAAAGTCATTCGCACATAATCAGTAGGCACACCTGTCGGTGTATAAGTATCACTGATCTCTAGAAAGTTCTGCAAGTGTTGCTGCGGATCTTCATGCAGGAATCCACCATATTGCCCCGTCACATGCAGCAACTGAATCATGCCGGGCTTGATCTCAAAGTTTCCAGTAATAGCAGGCTTCACAATACTTGACTCTACTCCTTTCAGACTAGGAAGAGCCACATCTCGCACTGCTACTGTTTGTTCTTCAGCCATTTCAACAGGAAGGGATGCAAGTACGATTGCTAATGCTTCTCGATCTCTCGCTTCTTTCCTTGTCTTCCTCAAGGTTCTTTCAGGCTCGGGATCAAAAGGTGCGAGTGATTCGTCCTTTTTGTTCCTTTGCATTCAAAACCTATTGCCTGAAACAGCACAAGAAACTCAACAAAAAATTAAACCTGAATAGCAATTAAGTAATTGTTCAAAAGTAATTAGTCCGTAATTAGTCCCCGGCAACGGCGCCAAAAACTTGTTGCTCCCAACGCACACGCAAGTATACGCGGTCGCCAAGTAATAAAGTGACAAAGTCGAGTATCGTTCCCACGAGGACTATGCAGACTAGTGCTTAATAAACAATTCCTGAACAAACTATCCAGGGGTCTTTTTCCAATGGTTGTAAGAGTTTTTATACTAAAATGCAGTAATTAAAGTGCTGGAGTGTAATCAAGCAATGGGGCAAAACTTTGGTTGTTAACAATATCAAGAGAGCGATCCAGGGTCAGAATTCCGAACAATCCAGTTGATGTATTCAATTGATTTCACTTCTTAAATCCCGGGTTACTAACTGACAGGTTAATTGTAATTATGAAAACCTTTCAGTTCTTCACAATCTATGCAAGCTACTTTAATCCCTGTATGTCTACGGGTTAAATCACATGCACGCATTAACGATCCTGTAATTAGTTAAACTAGGCAAGCAAGTATATGTCTATCCTACCCACGAATTGATTCCCCGATGCCCGGGTTCACAAACTAGTTCTATTCTTTCTTATTACGTAATTAGGTTCTCTCTTTCAAGTTCAACCCAAAAACCATAGATGATGTATAACTATCGAGCTCTAACAATTATACAAGTTAAATCAAGGAAGAATAAGTAACCCGTTATGGGATTCAATCAATGGAAATCAATCTTCAACAATCAACTTTCATGTAAACTCTAACCCCAGAACGTTAGGAAATTAGCCACACATATTCATAATCACAAGGCAAAGATTTGGTGTAATAATGAAATACTTGATGTAATAGATGAAAGATTCGGGAATAACCCTTGTTCAATGAAGTGTGTAGCTCTCAATATTGCTCCAAAGTCAAGAACCCTTTACAAAAACTAAGTAATAAACTATTTATAATGTTTCCAAACCCTTGGTAATAAGTTAGACCCAAAACTAGAAGGAATAGGCAGTAAAATCGCGCACAAGGGGCGCTACAACGGGCGCCCCGCGCCCCGAAAAGCGTGACACCAACCAGACCACGCCACCAGCCTTCGTGCTTTAGCCCTGCGGCGCATGCCAAACGTGCCAGCCTCGGCGCGCGGTAGGCTGCGCGGCGCGGGCCCTAAAGCGCCAAGCCAAAATGTTCTTCTTTCGCTCCAAAACTCGGCTTGTGTCGTGCCTTTGTGTGCTCGATCCAATCTTCAAACATCCTTCAACCAATTCATGCTTAATCAAGCTCCGAAACGCTCCAACTGCATCGCGTAACGACCTACACACGAACAACACAACATCAGCGTAAAACCACATTCACAAGCCACCAAACAAGTGCAAAACAAGCTCAAATGTGCGGAAATATTAAGGAAAAGTAGGCATAAAATGCCGAACATCATGTATATAAAAAATAAAGCATGAGACAAACGAGAATCCTGTCAAGCAATGGACACAAAGCTGAATAGTCTGGACCAAACAACCACTCGATATCTTGTGGTAATAGTCTTCCAATGTACCTGCAAAAAGTTATAAAAAAAAAATGTGAGAGTAAAAGTTATGTCTCCTATCCCTCATCCTCCTCCAATTCATCAACTCCATATGATGCCTCTAAAAACTGGACGTCGCAAATTATCAAAATTAATGAGCTGCCTTCCTTTAGGAGGTAATTCCTAAAAATTTGTATAGCACACATCCCCTTCGTCCAACGCCTTATTTGCAAGATAATCTGCCATTTGATTGTCTTCCCTAAAAGTGTGTACCACTTTAAAATGCCAACTCTTAATAGCATTGATATCAAATGCACACATCCCTTCATCCCCATAACTTGAAGTGATCTATTATGACTGTGATTTTTAAAAACTATTGAGGTATACTATATAAAGAAGTGGGGTTGGACGATAAGCGGTTACGGAACGTGCAAAATGAACCAAAATGTAAACTATAAGTGCACTTATGAGGTTGATTCTGCACTTATAGTTCCTAATCACATATTCAGACACAACTTTCAAACAAATACATGCACAAACGAGCCAAAATTTCATGGGATTTTTTACTTAGACATCTAAAAATAACATAACTTTTAGGATACAAGTAATTGCATGATGACAATGTTTATGATAGTCACTTGTGAAAATCTATAGCATAATGCTTTATATAACTATAAAGGAGTAAGATAAGAAGGCTCAGAACATGCCTATGATGTTATAACCTTAGGTAGAAATTTTTGTACTATATCTACAGCAACTACCTAGCTTAGGGCCACCCACAATGCCATGAGTATCTACTTTAATCTCATATTTCTGCTCATCAACAAGTTCTGTGGCTTCCACACAAGCAATTATCCCTGAAAGCATTAAAAGCAAACAATTAGAGGGACAACACAGAAGCTAATCTCTGGCTATAAAGAAAACACATTCGCAACTCAACATATTTATCTAAGTTAAGAAAATAAGATTACTGACATTTCATGTTCAATAGCCATTTCAAGCTAAGACACCCATCAAGTATTGAGAGTTCTTCGGAATGCCCATTTCTGATTAGTAGAAAACTAGAAGTTATAAAATGGTCAACACTTAGGTCCTAGGTCTTCACAAAATGAGGTTTATTAACTGGGTGACACTTCGGCGACAATTAGGTCCCAGGTCTTCATTACTGTCAAACCAAACAACCTCATAAATGCAGAAATAAGCTCCTGCAAGTTGAGGATTTAAAATGGATTAAACGATCAGAGTTCCAGAAGATTTTTGACTGCCACAGTCATGTTTTGGCTCCCTCCTCTGCAATCTGTATTCCTAGCCAGGACACCCTAGAGAGATACCCTTGGTTACGGATTCCCCTTAAACTTCTTCCAACCTAGACAGAATAAACGATCTTACTATCAGTTCTTCTAGTTGATCAAAATAATAAAATGCAAACAGGATATACCAGGCTCCATATAGTAATAATCTTTAGAATGAAAACAGTGAGAATCATTGAATGCGTGTAACTCAACTTGATAAAAACTGACATCAAGAAACAAGTTAGAAAGAAGAAACGTCACATAAATGTAACACCAGAAACACGGCGTTTTAAGCAAGGGGACTAGGTACTAGAGGGACCAATCTTTTGAGGTAAGTTCTCACTGCAAACCTCTGCTTTTAAATCCACAGTAAAGTCTTTACGTGCATTGATCGTTCCAATCTGTTGAGGTAAGTTCTCACATTCAAAATGCTGCCAATATGCTCTCTAGATATTCTAATGCGATTCCATAACCAATCTTGCTAAAAAAAATGGCGGACTAGAACATTCCACATATGCAGTACTAGTTGTGCAACCAAAACGTCCCAAATAGGGTTATTATAGTAATTTCGGACGCCTTTTTAATAAGTTCATTAATTTTGTTCCATTTATACCCCTAATCAGATTTTAAATTAATTTTGAGTAATTTGTATAATTCTCTCTCATGTTATTAATTCTTAGTTATATTCTCAAAGCACTTTCACAACTAAACATGCATTTGATTGTTTCCCATAAATTATTAATGAGGTTAGGTAAAGTATAAAAATATATACAGAATACATACGAAATTACATAGTACTAGTATACTATACTCCATTTTTCATGTATTTACTACAAAATTATTTATTATACTTATAGATTAATTCCCAACTCTTTTTTTATTGGTCATTTTCTAACCCTAATACTTTGAGCAATATATGTACACCTTTAAATTTTCACATTCGGGCCTAATAATTCCCTCTACTTTAATTTTTTCTTCACGAATTTTATTAGACATTTTAGTTTAAAAATATGTGCCTATACTTTTTCCTCCTGGAATTTTTCCTAAATATAATAAGATACAACATTAAATAAAGAAATAAAAAGTTAGTCATATGGTAGATGATGTTATTCCAGCAAAGTCGTTATGGGTTATTAATATGAGGAGGTGGTTTAGGGTTCGTGCTTGATTAGGCTCTAACTTTTTCTATTATGTGCCTTTTAAAACCGTAATCCCTAAACCCTAAACCCTAAACCCTAAATCCCAAAACCCAAACCTTAACTGTTAACCCTTATGGGTCGTTTGGTTGGTTTTATTAAGGATAATAGTTATTCCATATTTTTTCAGTAGTATTAATTATTTCGAGATAGATTTTATTATTAAATTATTTTTATAACTTATACCATGAGGTGGTGGGATTATTTATGGGATTTTCTTGATATTTAGTCCCGCAAACCAAACAACCCCTTAAGGTTATCGGTATAAATGTCTACAAATAATCACATATAATTGTGTTCTTTTGTCAACATGATGCAATTGAAGTGAGTGATCATAGGTAATAACACCTTTAAATATCATACATTGGTCCATGTGGTGAGTTGAGGTCATCAGTATAATGTCGTACTTGTACATCGTGCTATTGTATACAAATGAGCACTTATAATTGTGTTTTTGTGCCTATATGATGCAATTGAAGTGAGTGACCATAGCTAATGACACCCTAGATCTCCCACATATAATGTTGTTCTTGATTAATTAATAGAACACTACAATATTTGAAATTATTTTATTAAATGTAATTTGTATAGAGTCATTAATTAAATGACACAGTATTATCAGTCCAAAATATGCAATTAGGGTCATTATTTAAAAACAATCTCATTAATGTTTATATTTATAATTTCACGTCGTTAAGTGTGCCTACAATAAATTACGCACCTATTGACGATCAACTACAACATTAAATAGAGAAACGAAAGTTAGTTGTTTAGGCAGAACATTCTATTCTAGCAAAATGGTGTTAAGCTTAATAACTTGAGGTGGGGGTTTAGGGTTGGGGTTAGATTAGACTCTTTTTTTTTTTAATGTGCTTTTTAAGTCCAGATTCATAAAACTCTAAACCCTAAAGATCCCTAGTCTAATTTCGTACTGTACATCACGATAGTGTATATAATATCTCACATTGGCCCGTGTGGTGAGTTAAGGTCACCGATATAATGTCGTAGTGCTCATTTTGCTATTGTATACATGTAATCACATATAATTATTTTCTTGTGACTACATGATGTAATTGAAGTGATTGATAATAGCTAATGACACCCTTAGATCTCCCACACTAGTCCTTGTGGCGAGTTAAGGTCACCGGTATAATGTCGTAGTGTACATATGCTATTTTATAAATATGATCACATAAAATATATATTCTCTTGCCAACATGATGCAATTGAAGTGAGTGATCATAGGTAATGACACCATTAGATATCCCACAATGGTCCATGTAGAGAGTTAAGGTCAGTGGTATAATGTCGTAGTGTACATCATGCTATTGTATACATGTGATCACATAAATTTATATTCTAGTGACTACATGATGCAATTAAAGTGAGTGATTATAGTCAATTACACCCTTAGACCTCCAAAAAATAATTTTGTTCATGTCTAATTAGTTATGTCATAAAATATTTGAAATATTTTATTAAAGGCAGAATACATAGATGGCCCCTCGAAGTTTGCACCAATTCCTATATTAATACCTCAATTTTCCTAGTGATCAATTAGACACCTCTTGTCGTCTCCCATGTGTCTCGTGAACCTTTCCAGGTGACATGGCAAATCAAGTGTAATTCACCAACATATAAGTGCGTGAGTGATTTATGTTTAATTTTTCTTTATTTTTATTTAAAATTAAATTATGTTTTTTATGGGTCCCACACGATATTTTTCATTTCCTTCACCACAATATATTCATCTTCTTCCCCAAAACACCATCTTTACCTACACTACAAGTTCCATCACCTTCCGCCGACTCTTGCCATATATCAACCACCGCATGTCCAGCTGGTAAGACAAATTAGCACCACCATTGATTCAAAAGAAACTCCTCCCATAAAATTATTACCACTACCATATTTATTTCACACATAGCTAAAGTTTATCCGACAAAATTGCTCCCTTTATTCTATGATTCCATAAGTAATCCCAAGTTAAATAAAATTGAAGCATCAATATTAGATTTCAATAATTAATACTGCTCCATGAAAATCTGGAAGCCCTTGAAGACCCATTAAAAAATTTGCTGTCCATAAATACACAGTGGTTGAGAATGTTGTTCCTGCAACCAAATAAATCAGAAAAGACAGAAAAACAGAAGTATATTATCAGTTTTGTATGGGACGATCCCGAGCCCACAATTTACTTGTGTCTCCTTAAGAAATCTAACCCCCTCACAGTTGCCCAAGGTTCACGGGTTAATTTCTCCCAGGATGGAACGGGATAACAGTTCTACCGTAGCGGCACTTCAAACAGTAGAACACTGCGAACACAAAGGAACAGAGCAAATCACACGACTTACTTAGTATGCAGAAAAGAGAGGAGATGCAGTAAGATGTTCTGTGTATTCTGTGTTTCAGTGTATGTTCAAAGGTTGATGACTGACCAGTTTATATAGCCATGGGAAAGAGTATGAAGAGACACCACTAATGGCTGAATTCATTGCTACTAACATCTGAATTCACTGCCACTAATGGCTGAATTCACTAAATGTTAGTAATGAATTATTGGTTAATGGGAATAATTAATCTGATTAATCTACTCAGATTTCTGTTACACAAACAGATTTAATATTAAATATTAATAATAAATTATTAATTAATTAATATTTTTTAGTTTTGTTGGTCCAAAAATCAAGTCAATCAATCATATCAATTGACCGAAATCCGAAGCCGAAGCTGAGACGAGCGACGACGACGGCGCGAGGCTTCCCTTCTTCTCAACCCTTTTAAGAGCTAAGAGAAGTGAATCTCTATTTAAACCCAACAAAAGCCTTTTCCTCTACCAATATGGGAGAAAGTGCATTTCCTTACTAAAAGGAACCTTTTCACCTTTCCACCCATTTTCCATTCACACTCTTCACATTCCAAAAACCCAACAGAGAATTCACCATTGATGAGAGTTCACCATGGATGGGCATCCACAAAATCTTCAATAAATACTAAATTTCATAACATGAATCAAGTTTTCTCTCTACTATTTCTCTGATTTTGATTTAAAAGAAGAAGAAGAAGAAGAAGAAGAAGAAGAAGAAGAAGAAGAAGAAATGGAATGACATTAGGAATGATGGATACGGGACAAGGGAATGGCAGAATTAGAGAGGTTTGAAAGAGATTTGGGTAAGGGATGAGAGGGGGTGGGCTATCCTTATTTAGATTTATATAATTAGTCTTCTTTTAAAAAAAAAAAAAATGTTATGACATTTAAATTTTTAAAAAAATACAAGTGTCATCATTCTATTTGATCATTTGACACGTCAATAGAGAGTGAGTCTCACGCGGATGATCTTGTAAACGCAGGTATTCACGAGACACACTTGAGACGACAAGAGGTGTCTAGTTGATCATTAGAAAAGTTGAGGTGTTAATACGGGAATTGGTGCCAACTTCGAGGGGCCATCTATGTATTCTGCCTTTATTAAATATAATTTGTACTGAGTCATTAATTTAATTATACTATAATATCAGTCCAAAATATGCAATTAGGTGTCATTATTTTAAACAAACACTCATATTATTGTTTATGTTTATATAATCGGAAAAAATACGCCACATAACCGTTAGGAAAAAATAATTAATGTTTTTATCCACCTTTTGTTTTTTCTTTCTTTCCATAACCATTTTTCTTTTTAAAATATATTTTAAATATTTCGGATATATATTTAATATTATGTATTTTGGATATATATTTAATATTATGTATTTCCGATGTATATTTAATATTATGTATTTCGAATATATATTTAATAAATATTAAATATATATTTAATATATAATTTGGATATATATTTAATATATTTTATATATTTTGGATATATATATTTATGTATTAAGTTATTGGATAGAAAAAGTTATGGACAATTAAAAGTAAATATTTGTTGATGGGTGTGCAAATGTGTATGGTATAAGAAATAATTCTAATAAATAAAGTGTATTTAAAAAACAAGAAAAAGTATAAATAGACATTATGTAGGTACGTATACGGACATATATTATGTAAAGTTAGTATATTAACCTTTCATCTCCCATCCATTAATATTTTGTAGGGATCAAGGTTTTGGGAATATACTACATTTAATAGTTCAGTTGGAGGGAAAATTTTAAAGGAAAAAAATAGTTTAAGAAATCAAACACACATTAAAGGTATCCTAGTCATTACATGAGTGTGGCCAAGGTGTGGCCAAAAATGGTGCGGCCAAATAGCACCCTCCTAAATTTATTGGATTATCTCTTAATTTAGAATAAGTTTTGGATGTGTAATGAAGAGGAAACGGTCCTCCATATGTTGGTTGTAGTGTACAAAGCCACGTGCATCTGTTCATTTATTCAAAATGTTATAGTTTATTTTCTGGTACCAACATTAAAGTCTGTAAATATATTACTCCCTCCGTCACTCATTTTAAGTGTGTGGATGTTACTAGACATGGAGTTTAAAAAAATATGAAAGATTTTTAGATTATGTGGTTCAAAATTATAGGCGTGTGTAATGTGAACCACTGTCTTCAAATCTTCTGGTCCAAAATAAATTTTTGAACTAAAGTCTTACCAAATATAGAAAAAACACTCTTCTTTTGGGAGGGACTAAAAAGGATAGACATCTAAATTGGGACAGACAAAGTGAATTGCTAATGGTACAAAAATACTTTTCGCGAAGACTTTAGGTATAGTTTTGTACTTTAGCGGAAAGAAGCGAACTACCGAAACATAAGGGAAGTCTTCAAAACTAGCCGGCCCACACTAAAATATAGCTAAATTGTAAAAATATGAACCACTGGTTTGCATAAATATACTCAGTATCTCTGGTTCATCATAATTACCCTCAATTAATTTAATAAAATATTTTTTGGATAAAAATACCACTCCAAAGTAATAAAAGGACATGCATTATCCTACCCTTCCTTTTCTCTATTGAAAGATTCTTCAAACTCTAAAAATCCACCACTTTTACAGTTTCATCCATAATGAAGTTCAAGATTAGATTCCTTCTAATTATTACTGAGATTTACTAAATGTTGCATTAAATTCTCTATAATTTTATTTAAATTATGTTTAATTGTACTTTAAATTCTGTATACCTACATATTACCTCCAAACAAGCTATGAGTAGCACAAGACATTAGATTTAAATTCAAGTTATGAAAATATGCAATTTGATAAATATTAATTGATATGTATTAATTGTGCAATTTGGAAAAGAGAATTTTGAGTAGAGCATATTAACTTTACGGGAAATATGTTGCCTTATATTCAGTTGGATTAACTTACAAAATCTATGAAGTATCTGCAAGTCTTGGCTATTACCAAGAGTTTAAGCTCTTGTGCAATAGGTATCTTGCAAACTTTTTGGCTATTGCGAAGACTTTAAGCTCTGGTGTTATAGACAACTTGCAGAGAAAATCTATGCAAGTCTTGGCTTTACGCTCTGGTGCAAAGGCACCTTACAGAGAAAGTATCTGCAAGTCTTGGCTATGCCAAGAATTTAAGCTATATTACAATGGCACATTGCAGAGAAAGTCTCTACAAGTATTGACTATTGCCAAGAGTTTAAGCTCTGGAGCAATGGGTAACTTGAAGAAAAAGTCTCTACAAGTCTTTGTTATTGCTAAACAATAAACTATGGTGCAATGGGCAACTTGCAGAGAAAGTCTCTGCAAGTCTTAGACCATCATTACGACGAGATTGCCAAATAAAATTGAGAATTGAACCATATTTTAATCAACATTTCAAAAGCAACTTGCAATCTATATTATTTTTCTTGTTATTCGCCTTAATGTATATGTCACGCCTTCTAAAAAATAATTAAATGTTACGAAAAGGTGGGTCGTAATTTATTTTAAAAAGGTTGTGACCGGTGTTACAAAAGGTACAAAAAATTCTAAGATTCGGAGTCGCCACTTGACAAGTTCAATGGTGTGCCAAGTCACCAAAAGGTGTACCTTTAGAACACCAATGACTCATCTAGTGGTATGCGTCAAAGAATACGAGTAAGGATCTCGGTTGACTCGTGGGAAGGTATTAGGCACCCTCGAATCCTGTGCTAAGCACAACTGCTTTATTGTCGTGTTTTGATTTATTAAAAATATTTGATTGTAGTATTTTGCCGTTTATTTGAAGTTACGCTTTGATTGAAAATACTAGGCGTATTGATTTTAACTCTTGAAGATAAAAATTGTATTAAGTCACCCACTGGGTAGACTGTGACACAACTTTGTAATAAGTAACCCAAAGGGTATACTTTAGAACAAAATGACTTTCTCGATTAATTTTTCTTTTATCCCCTGATAAGCATATCGCAAATCATACTTATTCATTTGTCTAATCGTATTACGTTCTGTTATATTATGCTTCAGTTAAAAATTTTAATAAGAAGTGGCTAAATTACTAAACTATACAAAATTTGCCCACAAAGTTTAATAAAAAATGGCTAAGTTGCCAAGCTTATGCAAAATCGGCTTCTTTCAAAGTAAAAGAAATATCACTATCGCCGGGAAATTTTGATGCGTACCCATTTTTGGACGCATTTAAAAAAATTTATCCACCGTTTTAAAATTCATTGAGAAATAGTCGAAAATTTGCGCGCACACTTACGCTCCATTAGCGTTGGAAAAACACCCCAGACTAGTCCCATAACAAAATACTGGAGTTTTGAACAAAACTTGTTCAAAGCCCAAGTATTTTGTTATGGGAGTGAAGCTTTATACAAAGTCCCAAAAGAAAATAATCCCATAACAAAATAATGGGACCTTAAACTAACAAATTCAAAGGTCCCATTATTTTATTATGTGACTTTATCACATAACAAAATAATAGAATTTATCCCATAATTTTGCAAAGGGATAAATCCCATTATTTTGTTATGGGGCTTTGAACAAATTATAAAGCTTCAGTCTCATAACAAAATATTGTGACTTTGAACAAGTTTTGTTCAAACCCTAGTATTTTGTTATGGGACTGAAGCTTTATAATTTGTTCAAAGCCAAGTATTTTATAGTGGAGTTAGTTTACTGAAGCTTCCCAGTATAAATACTGGGACTTGTCCGAAGGTGCTATTTCTCAGCGAATTTATTTTTGACGGCTACAAATCAATTAGAGCACACCAAACAGGCTCCTACGCGAAATTTTTACACTATCGCCTACTTAATTAAAAAATAATTTGTATTGACAACCCAAATTTACTTACTCAATTTTCAAATTTGGCACTCATTTATTTTAGTAAATTACTTGGAAGTCTAAAATAGGCCAATTAAACGACATTTGCTAATAGAGAACTTGACATACAAAACCTCGCTTTTGGGCCATTATATTTTACAGAATTAAGCTGTTTTAAAAGCTGTTTTGCAAATAATAATACAATCTGTTTTCTGTCACAATGGTGGCTGTTTTTAGCAAAAATAATGTGGCCGGATCTTTCAAAAAGAACGTCCTAACAATATGCCTATTCGTTCCAGTTTCATATATTCATTCAATTGCACTTATAGTCTCATTTTTATGCCACTGTTTCAGAATCTGTCCAGACATAGACAGCTTTGTAAAAGACTGGCCATATTTACAAGATTATACAATTTGCACTAAATAACCTATTTTTCTCAAAAAGTAGTCCAGGTTTAAGAACATTCAGTTCTGCAAAAAGGGGCCATGGATTTACAACTCTAAAGACATCAGTTCACCACCTATTTTCATCACTTTTACATATGTACATGGCTCAACAACAATAGATATGAAACTCATTAAGATAGGTACACATTTAACCACTTCATTCTTTCTAAACTTGAATAAAAACATGAAAGTTTAAAGCTAGATAATGGCATACATAAGCAAACTATTGAGCTTTTGAGATACAGGTTTCACTTAGTAAAACAATGAATATACAAGGGTAAATTAGTGTTTACCTTGTTATGAACAAAGGCACAAGCTAGCAAACAGATGATAGACCAAAGAGAAGTCCAAGAAACAGTCCAGTAATAGCACTAAAACAGCCCCTTTCAAGCCTTAAACTCACTTAGTTTCTAACTTTATCTCCCTAATATTAACTCATATTCAATGCTCTATTGCTCTCATATTTTTTTTGCTCCCTTTTACTGTGTTTTTCTCTCTGTTTTTTTCAGCTCCCTATTTTCCTGTTTCAGCCCTCCCTTTAGTGTGTTTCTCCCTATTGTT
Organism: Petunia secreta; assembly: GCA_029990175.1. Taxonomy (NCBI): domain Eukaryota; kingdom Viridiplantae; phylum Streptophyta; class Magnoliopsida; order Solanales; family Solanaceae; genus Petunia; species Petunia secreta. The sequence goes on from JARKIP010000156.1 coordinate 1,247,101, forward strand.
ACTGCCCTCTATTTAGTGTATATGTAACCTTCTATTTATAGAGAGGAAAGAGAGGGGGTAGTGGGGTGAGGTCAGCTTATGTCATACCCCCACACCCCTCTACTTGAGTATGTCCCTAAGGCCCAATTTTTTAGGTGTCTTGGGACTGTTTTCAGCCACCTAGAAACCTTTTAAAAGCTGAAATGTTGGCTGGCTTGAAAAGACATCACATGGGCTGGACTTGAGTGGGCTATTGGGCCTGGACTCACTTAAGTCCAGTCCAATACCCTTCTTTTACTAGACTGAACAGATTGCTGCCTGAACTATAACAATAAACAGCCCAAAAACCAATTCAAACTAGACTGGAGAGGCCCAAAATGTACTTACAAAAACCAGACACAATCACATGTTTGGCAAAAATGACCAAGTAGTCATTTGACTCTCGAATTCTAACTAGAACATCCATACAAGTTACATGCTTAACAGGACTCAACTCAAAAAAATAGACTTATACAAATTCTTCACACCTAACAGTAAACAAAGAAAATCTTTAACATTTTTATGCTACAGTTCAACTGGATCCTCTATCATAACTTTTAACTCCTAATCTCTAACTAAATCACTCCTATAATCACATCTAAAAGACTAACTATATCGGACATCAGAAAAGGGAATGAACGAACCAGGCGACAAAATTCACAATTGGACAGCTCAGATAGATTCCATGCTAAGCTACCATAAGCTTTAGGTAATGTTCAGTCATTTTCCAAGCTCATACAAGGCATTAAAACAACAAACAGAGCATGCATTTCATATCTGAAACAACTATGTAAATCACACTAACTCATACACTATCTAACCACAAGTTTGAAACACTAAGGTTCTTATGTTGATGACCTTTCTTCAGAATCACGACCCAATCCAACAATAGACAAGTCTAGTTCAAACTTTAGGCTCAAAATCATGCCTCAAACAGGGAGAAGCTTACGTTATGAACGATATTAAACATGAACTTGGACAGGAACATGCTTGACCAGGATTTAACAACAAAACTTGGGGATGATCTCCCTATACATGTTTTACGGACAAGCTAAAATGAGAGTCACACACATCCATTAATACTCTAACAGAACAACCTACATAGATTCATTTGGTAGCATACAGATCTTTACATTAATTGATAGAAACAAGCTTTTACGATATTAACATAACAGATTTATTTCACATGTTAAATGCTAAACAATGAAGATGGAACTTCTCAAGCTCATAAAAAACAGCTATGCACACACACTAATTCTACAAACTAAAATTCACACTAAGCATTCTTTAAACTAATGGATGAATAGAGTGTATTCAATGTCAATGACTATATAGCTAAGCTAATAGGAAAGGGAAGCTATAGAGGATTCTCTTGCTAACCCGTGAAAGAAACAAACGCAATCGCTACCTCGTCTTCACCACGGCCTCACTGCCTCGCTTCCAAAATAGCCCCAATATCGATCACCACTGCCCTGCTGCGTCGTACTCACCATCATAGTGCAAGCATTGTTTTAGACACCATCACTACTGCCACCAATACTCCATCACTACCTCGCCACCGTTGTAACGCTAACATCCCCGCTACGATTTTATATCCACCACTACGGGCAGCCAAATAAACACCACGATGCCACGAAAAATCAGTTACAACATCACACCATACCCCAAAACGGTTCATCCATCGTCATCACCATTGACACGAGGCTTGATCTACGCAAAATGGTAAGGATTTTGGGAAAACGAGACATAGAAAGAGGGGGCCAAAAGCTTTTCGGAAAGGTATAGTTTGTATTTTTCGGTGGCGGTTGGTGGTGGTCAACGGTGGTTTGACTGAGGGATTAAGTTTTCAAGGGACTTGGGTGAATGATGGGAAATGAGGGAAAAATTTGGGTTTATAAGGGGAAGTAGAGGGTGAAGGTGAGACCTTAGATCATTGGCTGATCCAACGACTGAGAATGGATGGTCCAGATAAGGTTTCTGTGATGGTGGGTCAAGGGCCTATTGGATTAAAACTCTGCGTTGCATAAAGGAGGATTTATAAAAATACAAATACATCCTATTTTATAAAATTACACCCTAAATTACAAAAAATTAGCAATATTTTTCTAGTTATAAGCTATAACATTATTTTCTTAACACAAATATAAACTCTAATCCACCCACTTTCAAAATCAATTCCCACGTCTCCTACAACCCCACCCACTGAACTTCCACCCCAAAACCCCCATAACCACGGCACCGTGAAACTGTAGCATAGACAAAATCAGCAACCCAACTACTCCCACTCCCACCCCACCCCAACCACTCAGCGCCATCAAACAGTGGTGAAACCACCAGTGGCGAATCGGCACAGTAGAAGAATAATTGGGGAATTGGGAAAACGGGAATAATACCGAGATTCAAAGCCAGATCGTGAATGGGCCATATCGCTTTCACGAAGAAGAAAAGGCATCCATCCAAGGCAGATCTCATACTAGACACAGCGTCGCCACTGTAGAGTTGCCGGAATCTGCGAAAGTTGAACTAGAACTCTGGTGGAACAACGGCGTCGGAATATTAGGTACGCCTTCAACGTCGATGATTACCTATACGATGACTAGTAATTTTGACGGAGGATGATGTCAGAGGAGGAATGTGGACTGATTTGTGTAATTGTAAATGTGGACTAATTTGTGGACTGATTTGTTTAATTGTAAATGTGGACTGATTTGTGCAATTGTAAATTGGAAGAAGATGTGGACTGATTTGTGTAATTGTAAGGAAAACTGAGGGGGAAGAAAGTACTGCTCAACTAAGCTGAGTTTACTTAGACTTGAAATAGCACCGATACAACGAGATACAGTCTGATATAGTCTGAAACGACGTTGAAACTGTATGATACAGTCTGAAACGATGTTGAAACAATCTGAAATATTAGTTGAATCAGTTTGAAACGGTATTGAAACACTATGATACAGTCTGAAACGGTATTGAAACAATCTAAAACGGAAAACAGAGTTGAAATAGTCTGAAACGGTGATGAAACGATATGATACAATTTGAAACCGCTTGTGAAAAATTCCGAAATAAAATATAAAAAATAATATGAAATAATGCTAAAAAGGTAAAAATAGCTTAAAAACAGTGAGAAACAATGCACAAATGAGATGAAACAATGTTGAAACGGTCAAGAAACAGCTTGATACAGTTGAAAAATAGTTAGATACGGTGTTGAAATAATTTGACATAGATACAGTGAGATACGGTGCAGAAACTGTTAGATACAATGCTGCAGAAACAGTAGAAACGATGCAGAAACTGTTAGATTCGGTGCTGAAGAAACAGTAGAAACGGTGCAGAAACTGTTAGATACGGTGCTGCAGAAACAGTTGAAACGGTGTAGAAACAGTTAGATACGGTGCTGCAGAAACAGTCGAAACAATGCAGAAACAGTTGAGATACGGTGCTGCAGAAACAGTTGAAACGGTGCAGAAACAGTTGAGATACGGTGAGATACATCGAGAATGGATGAGGAAAAGTGAAATTGGGGGAAATGATAGGAATAAAAGTGAAATTGGGGGAAATTGTGGGAGGAAAAGTGAAATTGGGGCAAATGGTGGGAGGAAAATTGAAATAGGAAGAAATGAGAGGAGCAAAAGTGATAGTGGGGGAAATAGGAGGAAGAATGTAAGGGTTTGGTATGTTATGTGAAAATATTGCTATGTTTTTGCTATATTTGTAATTAACTTGTGTTTTCCTCTATATAGGGTTATTTTGCTAAAATGTTGCTATGTTTGGTAATTAAGCTCTAAAACTTGTACTTTTATGTAAAAAATCCTTTTATTTACATGGCTCTACCCATTATATTTATACCCATAACTTATTGTAAAAATTTCGCGTAGGGACCTGTTTGGCGCGCGCGCTAATTGATTTGTAGCCGTCAAAACAAATTCGTTGAGAAATAGCCACCTCCGGACAAGTCCCAGTATAAATACTGGGGCTTTGAACAAGTTTTGTTTTGTTCAAAGCCCCATTATTTATACTAGGAAGCTTCAGTAAACTAACTCCAGTATAAAATACTGGGGCTTGGAACAAGTTTTGTTCAAAGCCCAATTATTTTGTTATGGGACTTTGTATAAAATTTCAGTCTCATAACAAAATACTGGGGCTTTGAACAAGTTTTGTTCAAAGCTCCAATATTTTGTTGTGGAACTGATGCTTTATATATAAAGATCCATAACAAAATAATGGGATTTATCCCTTTGATGGGACCTTTGTTATGGGATAAATCCCATTATTTTGTTATGGGAATGAGATAAAATCCCATATCAAAATAATGGGACTTTTGAACATGTTAGTTCAAGGTCCCATTATTTTGTTATGAGACTTTGTATATATCTTCATTTTTTCAAAGCCCCAGTATTTTGTTATGGGACTAGTCTGGGGTGTTTTTCCAATGCTAATGGAGCGTAAGTGTGCGCGCGAATTTTTGGCTATTTCTCAATTAATTTTAAAACGGTGGATAAAACTCTCTGAGTGCGTCCAAAAATGGCTACGCATCAAAATTTTCCTAACTTATTTACACTCTATACCCATTAGCTAATTACCTTCTTATTTTAAGGCATAAAATAAGGAACTCAAGTTCCCCCCTCTCCGCATATCTTGGATTTTTTTTTTCCTTTTTTTGTCATTATTTATCTTTTTCTCCTTCTCCGTTTTCACTACTGTTGTTTTTTTTTTCTTTTCCGTTTTTTATTCTTTTTTCTTTTTATTTTCTTTCTTTTTTCTTTCTCCTGTTTCTAGCACTATTCATGTCTCCCATTATTTTATTTTTTTCTTTCTCCGTAATCTTATTATACTCTTTTTTTCTCCAAAAAAAATATTTTGTTCACAAACACAAAAACTGAAATATTTTATTTGCTCGATAGTATCTCACACGTTTGTCCAAACATAAAACAGTAGATAAAAAGGGTATATGATATACAAAAAAGGTATACTTCCTTAAAAAAAATAAAAATAAATATTTATGTGCTCTGAAAAATCTCGCACTTCGATCCGAATATAACAAGATATACCTAAAGAGCATACAATATACCAAAAAGGTATATATTGTTCAAAATAACAATAATTGAAATACTCATTTTCTCGATAGCATCGCACACTTTGATCCAAACACAAAAGGGTATACCAAAGAGAATATAATATACAAAAAAGGTATACTTCTTTAAAAATAATAAAAATTAAAATATATATGTCTTCTGAAATATTTTGCAGTTCGATTCGAACACAAAAGGGTATACCAGAAGAGTATATGGTGTACCAAAAGGGTATACTTTGTTCTAAACAATAAAAACTGAAATATTTATTCACTCGGTAACATGGCATACTTGGATCCAAACATAAAAGGGTTTACTAGAAGATTATCCACCATAACAAAAGGATATACTTTGTTCAAAACAACAAAAACTAAAATATTTATTCGCTGGGTAGCATTGCACACTTTGATCCAAATACAAAAAGGGATACCAGAAGATTATACAGTATACCAAAAGGGTATACTTTGTTCAAAACAACAAAAACTGAAATATTTATTCGTTCGGTAGTATCACACACTTGGATCCAAACTCAAAAGGGTATACCAGAAGAGTATACATGATGGATATAAATTATTCATGTATTTTTAATATAAAAATAAATATTTCAAAATAAAACATGAATATTTATATCATATTCTCGCATATTTTCCAACAACTCTTCAAGAAAAAAAGAAATATTTGGAAAAAAAAAAAATAAAGAAGCTAGAAAAGAGAAGCCACTTTTGCCAAAGTAATTTTGTTTTGGAGATTTCTAGCAAGAAAATAAGTAAAGTCACTTTGGGCAAACAAACTCCAAAAAAGCAAATGTGGAATTGGCATGTGGGAAATAGAAGAAAAAGTTACTTTGGTCTTTCACTTTTGCCAAAGTAAATTGAAGAATGCTAGTACATGGATAAAGAAAAAAGTTACATTTGTCAAAGTAGCAACTAAATTGGGAATGTACATGAGATTTGAAAGAAAAAGCTACTTTGTTCTCTACTTTGCCAAAGTAAATTGAAGAATGCTAGCACATGGATAAGAATGAAGAAAAAAGTCACATTTGTCAAAGTAGCAACTAAATTGGGAACGTACATGAGATTTGAAGAAAAAAGTTACTTTGTTCTCCACTTTTGCCAAAGTAAATTAAAGATAGCTAGCACATGGGATGTAAAGGTAGAAAACTACATTGCCATCTACATTGGTCTAAGTGTGAGCTAGCACATGGGATTTGAAGAGAAAGAAATATTATTTGGGCAATATTACATCTCACTTTGCCATAAGTGAGGAGCCATCTTTGGCTATAAATAGCCTCTCTCTTGTGTAGAAGAACAAGTCTTTTTTATCCATTGTAATCATTTTCTTCTTTTCTCTCTAGAAAGACAAGAATTACTCTTGGTCTCTCTTTCTTCTTCTCTTTGTAGTAAAATATTTTTAGTCTTTTTAAATTCCTTTTTAGTTTTTATTACTCCATAATGGAATAATCTCTTTTGTTGGGATAAATGACGAAGCTTAATATATTTATAATACTATCTCAATTTTAAAATCATACTTGGCTTGAAACTTTCAATTTGATTTCATACTGTGCTAGAATGATATTTTTTACTTAACAAGTATTATCACATCTATGTATTTTATCTCTATGTTATTGATATATTAATTTTGTAATTCTCACGGAGCAAAATTAATATATAAATAACCGATGAATAAAATAATAGTGTGAAAGTAATTTTTAGTAATTTATCATTCCAAACCCGTAATTTTGATTACCTCAGTTTTAATTCTCACGGAGGAATTGTTGTAAGAAAGATTATTGATTTTTGGTGAAAATATTCTCACGAAGTTTTTACTACTTTTTAGCACAATTCAAGCAAGAAAATTATTTCGGTTTAATCGTCACTAGTTTTAACTCAATTGATTTTACATAACCTCACGAAGTGTTTTATTAACTGATTATTTCTTAGTGAGCAAAATATAATTGAATTAGCAATAAGCAATTATTCTTTAGAGAAATACGTGTTATAAAATTGAGATTTCATTATAAATATTATCAAGTGAATTCAATGATTCCCAACTCTTTTTAAATTTGAAATCTTCCTGAAATTATCTTTTTTTTTTAAAGTTAAAATAAATTAAAATTAAAAATCTCACCTTTCATCAGTTTGATTCTCTCAAATAGTAAATAAAATATTCCAAATCTGTAGCATAGAATATCCAATCTCTGTGGGACGATATCTTAAACTATACTATAATTTGACATGCACAAGCAGGAATATCCTATACACTTTGGACTCGTCAAATTTTTGGCACCATTGCCGAGGATTGGTATACATCTACTTCGAACTAAATATTTGGTTACTAAGTTGAGAAATTATTAATATAACTAATAATTAACATAATCTACTAAGAACTACTATAACTATAACTATCTATAACTAACTGTTACCTCTAACAGTACTATACTAACTATTGCTTTTAACATTTTCCTTTTTGCTTCTAACATTTATTTTTTTCTAACATTTTTTCTTTTAGTATTATTATTATTTTTACTATTATTATTATTATTATTATTATTATTATTATTATTATTATTATTATTATTATAAACTTTCTTTATAGTCTTTATTATTACTATATACACTATTATCTATCTCATCATCGTGTTTCTTTTACATTGCTATAAGTATTACTATTTCTATTTTTATTATATTAGTAATATACTATCTATTACGTAGTATTATTTATTTTATTTTATTTTCCCTTTTATTAATTTTTTTTATATTGCCACTACTTTTATCTATATTATAGTAGTATAAGTTAATTTCTATCATTGATAGTGCTTACAGTTATGCTCATTCTCGTGTTTTTTATTATAGTCATTATTATCAGTATTAGTGTTATTATTTTTCTTATTATTGTTATCCTTATTTAAAAAGAAAAAAAAAGAATCAGTAATTGTTTTTAGTACTAACGTTTCTTATCCTTTAATATATTATGTTTACCTAATATAATACAATTATATATTTTTTAATTTCTTTTTTTCATTGCTAAGTATATATCACTACCTACTATTATTATTACTAATTACTTCTGCTATTTTTACTATAGTTATCACTGATCTTATCTATTTTAAAAATTAGCACATATTGTTCTCTTATCTTTCATTGACAGGTTTACTAATTATTATTTTTTTCCACTGTTATTTTTTCATACTATATCTACTGTTTAATGATTTTCTACTAGTAATATTTCTCTTGTTGAATTTTCTTGTAATATTATCATTACAACTATTTAGGACCTAGACTTGATTTTGATTTTTATTTTTTTTTAACTTTAAAGGTTTCAAGTAGTTTATGACACGCTCTTCTAACAAAGAGTTGGTTAATTACGATCCTGAAATTGAAAAATCTTTGCGGTTGCGCAGGAAAGGACAATCATCTTCTTCTCAAAGCGTAACTCGTGATCAAATGGAGCACCAACCCCTTGTACAAATTCATCCCTCAAACCCCGACGTCCCGAATTATTCTTATTGTACATCCATTTTCGATATTCACGTTCCATCTACACAAAGATAATAAAAGATTGAAATACTTAAATGATAAGAATTAGAGATTTTTTATTTGTATTAGCTGCATATGGATATTTTCTAGATCACCTACTGTACTAAACTATGATTACATTGCATAACATTACATTATAACTGAATTAATAACTTGAAAAATCAGAAAAGTTATTTACTACAACAAATTATAGTACTATATATTAGTAATTTACAAGTTTCATACTCCTTTCTTTTATTTTGTAATGTAACGCTAAAAATCTTACATACAGTTATAGAGATACAGTAAGACATATACATATTATACATAAATCGTTGTCTGGGTGACTGTGGCTACAATACGCGGATTTAGTAATGAACCCAGAAAAAAGTGGAGTGAAATAAGTGAGACTGTACGATAGGTTATTCATTGTACTAGGAAATGGTAGCTTAATAGCTACATCTCCATTACAGAAAACTAACACAGAGGTAAAAATACATCAAAATTTATGGAGCTATTAGAAAATTAGCTTTAGTAAGAGATTGATTTGCTCTTAAAAATAAAAAGTAAGTTTGGTAAAGCTGAGAACTAATTATCCAGCTATCATGTATGCTACCAACATAATTCGTATCACCTACACGGAGCTTAAAAATATAGATAGTCAAAAATATTTGACGAAAACTTCATTATCCTTGAAGTTTGAATTGAATTCTATAAAAAAATTTAAGTTGAAAGTGAACTTTACGATTGTTGAGCTCCAGAGTAAAATACATTTATACTTGAGTTCAGTTCAAACTCCAAGGTTTTTCTTGAAATCATGGTGTTTAGTTCAAACACCATCATGGAGTTTCCCTACCTATTTTTCATTTACTTTACATATTTTTCAATTGTGGCTCTTCTTTAACAAGTTATCAAACGCTGGCTATCATCTCTAACAGTGGCAAATTCTAACACTTCACTACATCAACTTTGAAATACAATCTTAGAAGTAATTACGAAACTCTAAAAATTCAACACATCAAATAAAAATAATATTGTCACACAAATGGATATGCCCAAAGTGCAAGATAGTTAAATGTGTGAGTAATACTACTGTTGAACCCCAAAAATTACCCCGAAAAGGATAAATTCCGGAATATCGACAGTATGGGCTAACTCTTTTGGAGTTTTTGGAGTCGCCACCCAATTTAAGGAAAACAGGGAACCAAATTAACAAATGCGTGCAAAACTCCGTTTTTATAAAAAGGACGGTCTTTCTTCCAGAGATTCTAAAAGTAAGAGGTTTTATTAATTTTGGAAGAAGGTTTTTAAGGCACTTCCGAAATTCCGTAAAATACGGTTAATCCGACAGGTTTCCAAAATATTTGCAAAATATACTTTCCTAGAAAATTTATCTAAAAGAATTAATTGAAATAAAAACTTGTTTATGAAGAATATTTTAATTTGCACGCATTTTGCTAATTGGCCTCAGATTGCAATAAATTAAATCACAACTTCAAAAATAAAAGGGAACGAACATAAAGTAAAACAGTATACGAACAATCAAATATTATTGATAAATAAATATTCTACACATTTATTTGCATAAATATCTCTAAGGAAAGAAAGGCAAAGTTTAAAGGTAAAACCCGAGAAATGATCAACTCGCGGGAGCCTTGGATTTTCTAAAATTTCTAAGTCTTATTTCTGAACGCTCGAGTCCGAATTCAATCCAAACAACTCCAATGCAACGGAAGTTAGCCAAAAAGCGTTCCCGAATTGCTCGTGCCAAGATGTACCTCGCAGTAAAAATGGGAATTTAAACTAAATTAGTACGATAATAAAGTGCAATAATTAATAAAATAAAATAATAATAAAGTAATAAAGTAATAATAATAATAATGATAATAAAATATATAATAATAATAATAGAATATATAATAATATTAATAACAACAACAACAACAATAATAATAATAATAATAATAATAATAATAATAATAATAATAATAATAATAATAATAAAGGGGTTGTTTTTGTAAAATTTAGGCTCAGGTTTGTATGGCGTGTCAAATAGAGGCTCGGGATTTGGTACGGTTGCAAACACGGAGCCCGGGCCGTGTTGCCATGCAAAGCACCAGACCCACTACTCTATTCAACTTGCTTTGCATTAAAGTGCATTCATCATCGCCTTTTGCTTTAGGGACACGGGGACAGGACGGTTCAAGTGTAGTATCATGTTCAAATCGATCCCGAGGCCTCAATACACGCATATGTATTTTTCATTGGCCAATGTGCTATCGGTTCAATGTCAGTCCGTCAATTCTAACATATAGTATCCGTCAATTCCTTGTATAGCCGTCAATTCAATGTATGTAAACCTCAAATTAGAAATATTTTCATAGGCCTAATCAGTCAGCAAACATAGTCAATATGCGTATATCTCCCAATTTTGCCGAACAAGTCCCTCTTGTTTCTTTTTCGAGCTCACACTTGCATAGGGCTTTAATACAACATTCTCAGGCATATCTTTTAAGGAGAACAGAGGAGATAGTAAAATCATCAAATCCTCTTGATCGACATCCATAAGACCTCCCTTCTCAAATTTAGGTTCCACCTCGGCCCACTGTCTCTTTTTCAGTCTTGCAACATCAGCATGAACAGCAAGAACATGCTGATAGTCTTTTGTGCAGCTAATGAATGTTCAGTACAAGAACCTTCTTGCTCAGAATTAACAGGATCCTTTCAACCGACCACCAAAGCAATAGAGATAGCTAAACTCATCGTCCAACAGAGAGTTAACAAAACTAGAAGAATAGACAAGTAGTATTAAATTCCAAACAGATTCTCAGAAGTAACGGCGAGAAATACCAGAGTAACAGCCCAATACGAAGGAGAAGGAGGAGCAACGCCACTCAACCACGATGGCGCTGCTGCGACTCCGATCTCCACCTCTTTTAGTCTTTAATTTCAGTAATAGGCCTAGAGAATAATGGACAAGACAAATGGAAAACAATGATCAGTGATATAGCAGAACAACGGCACAAAATGGGTGCCAGCGACGGTGTTTTCCGGTGGGATAACGATAACGGCGAAACAGAGCAAAACCAGACAATGGAACGAAAAACGATAACACCATCGACATACGGAGAGGAGCGACTGCCGGGAAGTTTCCCGGCGTGACTCCGGTGAAGCTCGCAGCATCGCTTCTACTCTCCGTTTCCAATATCGTTCATTTCCTTATTCACAACTCCCTGTCCCGATTTCCCCTTTCTTCTTTCAGATCTATAACCTCAACAAGAATTGGGGCTCGAAACCCCTCTGTTTTTGCTTCATTTGAACGTGGTGTATGCTTTTGAATCTATGTGAATGGTGTGGGCGTTTTGTGTTTTTGTGGGGAGAGGACTTATGTGTGTATCTCTTTTGAGTGAGGAGAATCAGAGGGGTGAGGGAAAAAAATCTGAAAATGTGAGGGGAAAGGAGATGGGGCGTGAGGGATCTTTTTTCTGAGGGGGCTGCCGCTTGTCTAGTGTAATATGGGTGTAGGGTTTTTGATAAAGGGAAGATGATAGGGAATAATGGTGAATAGTGAATGGGGCTAGGGTTTAAGGGTATATATATGAGTGAGGGTTTGACAAATAGGCTAGATTTTAGGAGAGGGAGCGGATTTGACACAATTTTACAATTAATTAAAAAAAGAAAGGGTTGCACGAGCGGGTGTGGGATTTTGCAATTTTAGCACTTTTCTTTGAAACTGCAATTGATCCTCTTTTATTATCATTATTTATTTAATTTTCAAATTAAACCTCAATTACAAAAATATTACCAGAATTTAATAATTTTGAAAAATTCGGGACAAAATTGGGTGTCAATTGCTGCCCCTCTTTACCCGGAAAAGGATGAAAGAGTTTTCAGGGTATAGAAGTTGACGAGAAACCAATTTTGTCACGACAAAGCGAAGTACTTTGATTCCAAGGACCAAAGTGCGAGGCTTATGGACATGGCCGAACTTCGGTTTCCGAGTTGCCTACATATCTCGGGCTGAACGAGAATCAGGCCATATGTAGTTCGACGCGGCTTGAAAATCAAAGACGAGATAGTAACGACTACTCGAGCGCGGGAAAAGAGGCTTGTAATCACCCAAGTTATAAAGATGTGGTCGACGACACACCCATAAAGAGGGGTTTACATGGACATAGCTTCCACTGCACCTCGATAACCGAGTCATATTGTCTTCAATCTCAAACCTCAGACTCAGGGTTAATAAGAGACTTACCTCTAGGGTAGATGACTTATGCGGGTGCGATTCTTCAGGTCTTCGTTGACGAGTCCAGCTCATATCAACGATTGCCCCGGTTCATTGCTAAGCAAAGCTCCATTTTATTCTCCAAACGCTGCTGCGGTGCTGCTAAAAATCCTGCAATAATCTCAACAAACGGTAAGCGTGCAACTGCTAATAAATTATAATAATTGGAATAAGAAATAGATAAAGTGATAAAACTGTAAATGCGGGCTGCGGTATCATTGATAAGTTCTTTTTTCGATCAACTGACAAAGTACTCCGCCCGGAGAACCTCTAAGCTGATCCTTATTCTGAAACAGTAAAGCAAGACAATAAGTAAAGCAGGAACGAATTGTAAAATGCAAGGCTTTCATAAGATAAGTTGACTAACGAGACATAATATCTCAAGTTGAATCATGTACTTCAAATACAATATGCCAATATTGCAAGACAACCGACGTTGCGGAACACTCCGAAAGTGGTGCTCCAGCCGACTTGTCTTAGATTATCAATCTACTTTAAACATAAAATGCCAATATTGCAAGACAACCGACATCGCGAAAACACTCCGAACGTGGTGTTTCAGCCGACTTGTCTTAGATTATCAATCTACTTTAAACATAAAATGTCAATATTGCAAGACAACCGACATCGCGAAAACACTTTGAAAGTGGTGTTTCAGCCGACTTGTCTTAAACTATCTATGCAGGCTTCAACATAACGTTTATTTTTAAAGAAGAATCATAAAGATAGAAAATACCGCCTGTTCGGCAACAGACCATGATACGCATAATGCTTTAATTGATGAAGAGGCAGTTTACAACGCAATCTTGTATTGTGTTTCAATCCCTTGACAAAACAAATGAAACGTCTGGTCTTGAAGCATCCAGTGTCTCAATGCAACTTGAAAGAAACCTGCATATCCTATTTGTGGGTGGAAGGACCCGAGATATCCTATTTGTGGGTGGAATGACCCGAATATCCTATTTGTGGGTGGAATGACCCGAATATCTTATTTGTGGGTGGAAGAACCCGAGATATCCTATTTGTGGGTGGAAGAACCCGAGACGCTTATGTACAAGACGAACTAAACAAACAAGGTTAAAGTAAAGCAAAGACACAAAGCTCATTAAAGCATGTACTTCTCCAAATTTAGCGATATCTGCTAATCACAACAATGAAATTTAGTAAGTACCCTCTTAAAGAGAAATAGAAATGAAACGGATATGTTTAAAATTTGCAAGAATTATAAGAGATAGAAATGCCGCCTTTCGGCCGTAAATCAAGATTGAGCCTACAGTGGGCTCCATAACAATAGCGTCCTTTGATTGTCTATGATAGGCTTCATAATAATGTCTCCAATTGCTTATGGTATACTTGAATGCTAATGAAGTCTTCGCTTGCTCACGATAGACTTGATAATAAAACCTCCGATTGCTTACGGCAGGATCAATAACAAAAGAGCCTTCAATTGCTTATGATAGGCTTCAAAATAAGGCCTCCAATTGCTTATGGTAGGCTTCAATGCTAATGAAGTCTTCGCTTGCTCACGATAGACTTGATAATAAGACCCCCCCCCAATTGCTTACGGTAGGATCAATAACAAAAGAGCTTTCAACTGCTTATGATATGCTTCAAAATAATGCCTCCAATTGCTTATGGTAGGCTTCAATGCTAATGAAGTCTTCGCTTGCTCACGATAGACTTGATAATAAGACCCCCGGATTGCTTACGGTAGGATCTGTAATAAAAGAGCCTTCAATTGCTTATGATAGGCTTCAAATAAGGCCTCCAATTGCTTATGGTAGGCTTCAATGCTAATGAAGTCTTCGCTTGCTCACGATAAACTTGATAATAAGACCCCCCTGATTGCTTACGGTAGGATCAATAATAAAAGAGCCTTCAATTGCTTATGATAGGCTTCAAATAAGGCCTCCAATTGCTTATGGTAGGCTCCAATGCTAATGAAGTCTTCGCTTGTTCACGATAGACTTGATAATAAGACCCCCCGATTGCTTACGATAGGATCAATAATAAAAGAGCCTTCAATTGCTTATGATAGGCTTCAGAATAAGGCCTCCAATTGCTTATGGTAGGCATGACGTAATTTGTAAGTGCAAGCTGCAATATCTTTGATAAATTGTCTTCCCATCCACTGGCGAAGCAATAAAGCAAATGCGAAATCATAGTGCAAAGCATTTTCAACAATCTTGACAAATCAACTGGCAAGCCGGTCAGGCATGAAGCAAGGAGGGTCTTGGGGTTGATTGTCGAACAAATCAGCTGGCGAACCGGTCCGGCTCGAAGCAAGGAGGGTCTCGGGACTGACCTGTTAACCTGAAAAGTAAAACAAGACGTAATACAAAGAAAATGCGAAGGCGTAATTTAAAGCGAGTGAAAAGCAATTTGGACAATCTTGAAAAATCAACTGGCAAGCCGGTCGGGCACACAGCAAGGAGGGTCTTGGGGTTGATTGTCGAACAAATCAGCCGGCGAACCGGTCCTGCACGAAGCAAGGAGGGTCTCGGGACTGACCTGTTAACCTGAAAAGTAAAACAAGACGTTAATGTCAAATCAAGTGTGAAGACATAATTCAAAGCAAGTGCGAAGCAAAGTAATGTGGGAATGTAGAGCAATGCAAGAGCCATTTGGCGAATCAATAGGCGAGATAGTCCAACAAAGGGGATCCTCGTAGCCGATGGTCAACCTGAAAGAGTAAAGCAAGGCATTAATTTTAAAGCAAGTGTGAAGGCATAATTCAAAATAAGTGCAAAGCAAAGTAGTGCGGAAATGTAGTCAGTGCGATAGCCATTGATAAATCAATTGGCGAGACAATCCGGCAAGGATGGCCTTGTGCGGATTATAGCCTGAAACAAAGCGATGCCCTATTTGGCTTAGTTTTGAAAACACAAAACAAGCTTTGTCGCCTATTAGGAATGAAAGTCATAGGGGTAGAAATGCCGCCTGTTCGGCAATAACTCATGACAAAGCATAATGCTTTAAGTCATGAAAAGGGCAATGCGACGCAATTTGCAAGGCAACTTTGAATGCGCGTTCCATAAACTGTTCATCCATAGTGCGAATGATCTTTTCAATGCAAGCTTTCATGTTCCTGCTCTCAAAGAAAATTGTTAGTTCTGATGAGGGAAGGGGAAGCGTTTGATTTGTGCAGACTTCATCCTGATCTTGCTGCTTCTGCTGCTTCCTCGTCTTCATTGGACTTGGATTTGCGAATTGCTTTCAGAAACTTGGCTCATGAACTCAAATAGCATAGAATTTGAAAGATAGAGGCAAGATAAAATATTTTAATGCAATATAGCGAGTGAAATAAGCATGCAAATGAAGTCAAAGATGCATTTTGAAAATTTTTTCCTTGACTTAAACTTGTAACATATTTTAAAACAAACTGAACGTCCTTCGTCTTAGACTTTGCATTGTTTGCTTAACCGATTTCAAAATTCTTGCCAACTCATCTTTAATGACCAACGCCGCTTCTTGCAAAATTCTGCCCCAGTTATTATCTTGCGCATCTCTAACTCATGTTGCAAAAATTGCCCCAGTTGCTATCTTGGGGGAAAAATGAAAACTTAAATGCTAAAGGGTCGAGCCCGATGGGGGAGCCTACGTATCCCTCCTTGGGAATCAGACCGTGCGTAGTTCTGCACCACTGCTTCAACACCATACACCAATAAATAAAAGTTGCCCCAGTTGAGGTTCTAACAGATAGTGCGATATCCAAAGAGCGCAGACAATAACTTTCAGTGCATCGCTTTAAATTTGTTCAGTTGTTTTGCCATACATTACAAGCAAAGCTTTGGCAAGTTTATCAATTTTAATTTTAAAATGGAAACAAATGCAAGCGTAAATAATATAATAAGAATGAGATGCATTTTACTTCAACTTTCATAAATTCAAAATGAGTTGATTCAGATTAACATAAGCTTTAAAGTACAATGCGATTCAGGGCCTCAACCCGAATTAAAAATTGAAAATAATGCTACTAAGTTCAATCGCCAAGTACTTTCAAACAATGTCATTAACTTCTGGTGCTGCATCGTTCACGAACTAGAGCGTCTACCATCAATCAAATCTCGAATCCCCTTGCATGGCAAATGGTCAGGCACTTAACAAATCCAACATTTGCCGAGAAATAAACAAAACAAAGAAACCTCACAAAGGGTAACTAAGATAGTTTGCATGTCATTCATAGGATTGCATACACGCAAGCAACACCTAGTATTTGACGCATTTTGAGCAAATAAAGCAAGGCAAACAATTAACATGTGACAATCACAAGTATTTAACACAGCTCATGCTCTACACAGAATCTGCACAAAATTCTAAACCCAAATGCCTAAAACCCGAAACAATCCTCCATAGCTTTTGCAAACATCCACACTCCTCCAAGCACAATTCCAAATTGGTTTACAACATCCAGGGAGAAATTTCCAACTGCCTTCACAATATCAGACTGCAAATCACGAAAGGCGCCAATTGGCATTTCAAAATAAAACCTCACTGGTCCTCGGCTTTGGACAAGCCTCTCAGTTTCCTAGGTTTTGCAAGGCTCACAGACCTTGTTCATAGGGCTCCTCACTGGTCCTCGACTTTAATCAAGCCTCTCAGTTTCCTAGGCAGCCAAGACCGCACTGCTCTTCAAGGAGGGACCTCACTTGTCATTCAAAGACACAGGGGCTTCGCTCTCCTAGTATGCGACAAGCATACTTCAATTTTTACAAAGTTGCAGCTGGATAATCAACATAGGCCTGCACACACGCAAAGCCATTCACGAGAGGGACCCCACTGATCCTTTTAAAGACACCAGGGGCTTCGCCTTATAGATCTCACTACACCAAGCCATCTCCAAAACACAAACCAACCAAATCTGCCGAACCTTCCCCCAAACTAAGGTGTATATGCATGCATGACCTAATCTCCTTCTAAGAGTGGGCTAACGGTTGAGGCTGAATCGACCTATGCGGGATAGACCTGGCCTCACAACGCAGTAGAACTGGCCATGACAAAACCAGGCAATCTCAATATCCCGAACTAACTTTTGGTGACACGAAAGAAGTTTGAAAGAGTGAGGTAAGGGAAATGCCCTTCCTGCATAACTACCCGTCAAGCGGGTACCCCGTGATGAAATCGAGGAGGTGAAAGAGAATTGACAGGCTCCATGAGGGAGGAAATATGAACGGAATGCAGATTATGCACAAATTAATACAATGCATGCTTTATAAGGCAAACCAAACAAACAGATATAATAAAGCAAATAAATTAGGCATGCTAGTTGCAAACAATTGGAAACCTTTATGGCCAAAACATTTATTGCTCCCCAGCGGAGTCGCCATGCTGTTGAACCCCAAAAATTACCCCGAAAAGGATAAATTCCGGAATATCGACAGGATGGGCTAACTCTTTTGGAGTTTTTGGAGTCGCCACCCAATTTAAGGAAAACAGGGAACCAAATGAACAAATGCGTGCAAAACTCCGTTTTTATAAAAAGGACGGTCTTTCTTCCAGAGATTCTAAAAGTAAGAGGTTTTATTAATTTCGGAAGAAGGTTTTTAAGGCACTTCCGAAATTCCGTAAAATACGGTTAATCCGACAGGTTTCCAAAATATTTGCAAAATATACTTTCCTAGAAAATTTATCTAAAAGAATTAATTGAAATAAAAACTTGTTTATGAAGAATATTTTAATTTGCACGTATTTTGCTAATTGGCCTCAGTTTGCAATAAATTAAATCACAACTTCAAAAATAAAAGGGAACGAACATAAAGTAAAACAGTATACGAACAATCAAATATTATTGATAAATAAATATTCTAAACATTTATTTGCATAAATATCTCTAAGGAAAGAAAGGCAAAGTTTAAAGGTAAAACCCGAGAAATGATCAACTCGCGGGAGCCTTG
Source organism: Petunia secreta (assembly GCA_029990175.1). Taxonomy (NCBI): domain Eukaryota; kingdom Viridiplantae; phylum Streptophyta; class Magnoliopsida; order Solanales; family Solanaceae; genus Petunia; species Petunia secreta. The sequence continues at coordinate 1,265,888 of JARKIP010000156.1, forward strand.
GATTTTCTAAAATTTCTAAGTCTTATTTCTGAACGCTCGAGTCCGAATTCAATCCAAACAACTCCAATGCAACGGAAGTTAGCCAAAAAGCGTTCCCGAATTGCTCGTGCCAAGATGTACCTCGCAGTAAAAATGGGAATTTAAACTAAATTAGTACGATAATAAAGTGCAATAATTAATAAATTAAAATAATAATAAAGTAATAAAGTAATAATAATAATAATGATAATAAAATATATAATAATAATAATAGAATATATAATAATATTAATAACAATAATAATAATAATAATAAGAATAATAATAATAATAAAGGGGTTGTTTTTGCAAAATTTAGGCTCAGGTTTGTATGGCGTGTCAAATAGAGGCTCGGGATTTGGTACGGTTGCAAACACGGAGCCCGGGCCGTGTTGCCATGCAAAGCACCAGACCCACTACTCTATTCAACTTGCTTTGCATTAAAGTGCATTCATCATCGCCTTTTGCTTTAGGGACACGGGGACAGGACGGTTCAAGTGTAGTATCATGTTCAAATCGATCCCGAGGCCTCAATACACGCATATGTATTTTTCATTGGCCAATGTGGTATCGGTTCAATGTCAGTCCGTCAATTCTAACATATAGTATCCGTCAATTCCTTGTATAGCCATCAATTCAATGTATGTAAACCTCAAATTAGAAATATTTTCATAGGCCTAATCAGTCAGCAAACATAGTCAATATGCGTATATCTCCCAATTTTGCCGAACAAGTCCCTCTTGTTTCTTTTTCGAGCTCACACTTGCACAGGGCTTTAATACAACATTCTCAGGCATATCTTTTAAGGAGAACAGAGGAGATAGTAAAATCATCAAATCCTCTTGATCGACATCCATAAGACCTCCCTTCTTAAATTTAGGTTCCACCTCGGCCCACTGTCTCTTTTTCAGTCTTGCAACATCAGCATGAACAGCAAGAACATGCTGATAGTCTTTTGTGCAGCTAATGAATGTTCAGTACAAGAACCTTCTTGCTCAGAATTAACAGGATCCTTTCAACCGACCACCAAAGCAATAGAGATAGCTAAACTCATCGTCCAACAGAGAGTTAACAAAACTAGAAGAATAGACAAGTAGTATTAAATTCCAAACAGATTCTCAGAAGTAACGGCGTGAAATACCAGAGTAACAGCCCAATACGAAGGAGAAGGAGGAGCAACGCCACTCAACCACGATGGCGCCGCTGCGACTCCGATCTCCACCTCTTTTAGTCTTTAATTTCAGTAATAGGCCTAGAGAATAATGGACAAGACAAATGGAAAACAATGATCAGTGATATAGCAGAACAACGGCACAAAATGGGTGCCAGCGACGGTGTTTTCCGGTGGGACAACGATAACGGCGAAACAGAGCAAAACCAGACAATGGAACGAAAAATGATAACACCATCGACATACGGAGAGGAGCGACTGCCGGGAAGTTTCCATGATCTTGTGGAAAAATACATTTTTCACAAAATAATTTGCTCCAACAGTTAACATGAGTTGTCTCTACCAGGCTATAGAATATAATGGAGAACCAAGAAATGAAATTAATGAGACAAAAGCAGATGACAACGTGGATCCCAAGAGGCAAAGTGCTACCTCACGTCACATTAGGAAGTGAGTCCACCGAGCCCAATTTTGCCATGGCACTAAGATACAAGTCAGAAGAACACTTAAATATAATGAGCATATTCCATCATCAATAATCTTGTAAGCTTGAAGTGCTCTCATGTTTTTCTTTTGGTTAACTTTTAGTCTATTAAAATTGCTTTATCTGCTGTTATTTTCATATACTGTATGTTTTAAGTGTTCAATACTAACCTGAATTTTCTGGCAAAAGTTAGATAGGTAAGTAAAACAACCCTCTTGGTCACTTTACATAACTTTTTCAATTCCAACAAACGAAATTTGGAAAAAATGAACTGTGGAAAACGAAAACAAACGAAGTAAAGAAAAGCAAATTAAAGAACTTACCAGATCAGTGGTGATTGGATCTGTGAAGATGTCGATCTATCTGTTGAATCGGAGCTGTTTTTTCTGTTCTTTTGTTTGGGGTTATTTTGTTTGAGAAAGAGAGAATAGATAATAAGGGGAGAAGAGGTTTATTTCTGATTTAGAGTACAAACCCACTGATACGGTGGGTAAAAAAAGAGTAGTGGGCCTCGTTACTTTATAAAAGTACCCACGGTTTCAGTGGCTACATTTATTTAATTTCTTTTGGAAAAAAGTTTCTAAATGTACCTACAGTTTCCATGGGTACTATATTTATTAAATATTTTTTCTTTTTTTATCTTCTCACTGAAACGGTTGGTAAACTAGTCAAACTATAGTTTGACATTATACCTACAGCTGTTCCCACTGATTCTGTCAATACACTGAAGCGCGGATTTTTCCTGAAAAATGTTCCCACGGATTGGTCGTGGGAACATGTTAATAATAGTGGGGAAAAAAATATTTACAACATACCAACGGTATCGGTGGGTACTTACCGACTATTTATTTCCGTGGGTAAATAGCGAAATTCTGGTAGTGAGATGACGTTGATCCATTGGGAGTCGTACCACCAGTCCACGTAGAGGAGCAGTTTGATGAAGTGGTACCAAGACCAGCAAATAGAATCCTACGGGATTACGCTAGACCGACCTGATTCAAACAATCCAGCAATCTTGCACTTTCACTGGTGATCCAAGTGAAGATCCACATAGTCATTTAATTGATTTCTTGGAACTAGTTGAAACTGCTAAATATAATGGAGTACCTGCTGAAGTAATCAAGTTAAGGCTATTTCCTTTTTCTTTAAAAGGTGATGCCAAGACTTGGTTGCGAAGTTTGCCTCAAGGGTCTATTACCACATGGGATCAAATGACTCAGAAATTTTTAAACAAGTATTTTTTCCCTGCTAAAACAACAAAGTTAAGACAAGATATATCTAATTTCTTGTAAACCGACACCGAGTCAATTTATCAAGCATGTGAAAGATTAAAATCAATGCTAAGAAAATGTCCACACCATGACATTTTTGAACATATGCAGTTGTACATTTTCTATCACGGGCTAAAACCATCTTCTAGAAATGTGATAGATGCAGCTGCAGGAGGTTCTATAATGGGTAAAACCACAGTTGAAGCATTGCAATTGTTAAATGAGATTTCTGAGAATGTCATTTAATGGCCATCTGATCGTGTAATTATAAAAAAGGCTGGTACGGTAAATCAAGCAGATGCTTTAAATACATTAACACAACAGATTGCTACTTTGGCACAAAAGTTTGAATCTTTTCAGGTGAATGTACAACAACCCAGCCAGTCTGAGGCTTGTGACATGTGTGCAGAAAACCATCAAAATCATGAATGCCAAGCAACAATTCAGAATGATGAACAGGTCAATTCAATTGGGTACAAGTCGTATCTTTTTGGAAGTCCAATGGCACAGAAACATCCAGGATTCCAGTGGAGCAATCCAAATGGTGCTGAGAACTCTCAAAGCTTCCAGAAGCAACGTGTACATAGCCCACCAGGTTATCAGAATCAAAATCACGGGCAATCAAATTTCAGGCCATATCAGCAGACAATTTCATATCAGCAAAGGCCTCAACAAGCCCATCCAAGTCTTGATGACCTTTTGTACAAGTACATTAAGGCCACTAACGAGAAAATGGAAAGCTAAAATTCTGCCCTAAAAAATTTGGAAATTCAGGTAAGCCAACTGGCAACTCTTGTGTCTGAAAAAATTCAAGGTCCCTTACAAAGCAATACAGAGAAAAATCCAAAAGAACACCTTAAGGCCATTACTTTACGGTCAGGTAAGAATCTTGATGAACCTTATGCATACAGGAAGGAAAAGAACCTGTTAGAACAACAAGTCGACAAGGGTAAGAATGTTGAAATACCCTCTGAAGAGAAAGAAAAGAATTTTTAAAAAATAACTCCTCTCCCTGAGACGATCCCTTTTCTACAAAAGATGAAAAGAGAAAAGCTTGATAGTCAATTTGCAAAGTTTTTGGAAATTTTAAAACAGATTCATATTAATATTCTATTCGCTGATGCTTTATTGCAAATGCCTTCATATGCTAAATTTTTGAAAGAAATTTTGTCAAGCAAAAGGAAATTGGAAGAAGTTTCTGTGGTAATGCTTACTGAAAAATGCAGTGCTATACTTCAAAATAAGCTACCACAAAAACTAGGGGATCCGGGAAGTTTTACGATTCCATGTACTTTGGGAGGAGTATATTTTGAAAAAGCACTTTGTGATTCCGGACCTTCAATAAATTTGATGCCATTTTCTATTTATAGAAAATTGGATCTTGGTGAGATGAAAAACACAGTTGTTTCTCTTCAGTTTGCATACCAAAGTACTAAGAGGCCTAAGGGAATCATTAAAAATGTACTTGTGAGAGTAGATAAATTTGTTTTCCCTGTTGATTTCATTGTACTTGAAATGGAGGAGTATCCTGATGAACCAATAATTTTAGGTAGACCTTTTCTTGCTACAGGCAGAGCAATCATAGATGTCCATCAAGGACAACTAATTTTGAGAGTTGATGAAGAAAGAGTCATTTTTGATATGCACAAGATTCTAAAGTTTTCAGGAGATGAGACATCATCTTCTTGTTTTTCAATTGACATGATTAGTGATCTTGCAGATGAATTCAAAGATGACCAATTGATTTCAGATTCAATGGAAAGATGTTTGGCTAAATCTGGCACCACACACGATGATAATACCACAATGAGAAGTGAAGCTAAAATAATGGAAAATGATTTTGAGGAAGAGGAAGAGACACAGTGAAAAGAAGTTCAAACAAAATTTGAACTTAAAACTCTTCCCGCTCATTTAAAATATGTTTATCTTGAGCCCAAATTATTTCCAGTAATAATTTCTCTTCTCTGACTGCATAACAGGAATATAAGTTGATTGAAGTACTCTGAGCACATAAAGGAGCTCTAGGGTGGACTATAGCAGACATCAAAGGCATTAGTCCAGCTATTTGCACACATAGAACCTCATGGAGGATAGCTATAAGCCAATAGTCCAATCCCAAAGGAGATTAAATCCAGCAATGCAGGAAGCTGTTAAAAATAAAATAATTAAACTTTTGGCTGTAGGTATCATTTACCCCATTTCTGACAGTCCTTGGTTAAGTCCTGTTCAGGTGGTACCAAAGATAGGAGGTATGACAGTTGTTAAAAATGAAAATAATGAACTCATACCTACCAGAACAGTTACAAGATTGAGGGTCTGTATGGATTACAGACGTCTCAATGATGCCACAAGAAAAGACCATTTTCCTTTACCATTTATTGATCAAATGTTAGAAAGAGTAGCAGGATATGGTTTTTACTGTTTTCTTGATGGATATTCAGGATATAACCAGATACCAATTGTACCAGAATATTAGGATAAAACAACTTTCACATGTCCTCATAGAACCTATGCATATAGGAGAATGCCATTTGGTTTATGCAATGCACCTGCTACATTTCAGCGTTGCATGTCCGCAATTTTCTCCGATATGACTAAAAAAATTTTGGAGATTTTTATGGATGATTTTACACTTTTTGGCAAAACATTTGAAGATTGTCTTTACCACTTGACCTTAGTTCTTAAAAGATGTGAAGAAACAAATCTGATTCTTAATTGGGAGAAATGTCATTTTATGGTTACTGAGGGAATAGTTTTAGGACATAAAATCACTGCTAAAGAGATTGAAGTTGATAAAGCTAAAATTGATCTTATAGCAGGATTACCCCCTCCCATAACTGTTAAAGGCATTAGAAGTTTCCTTGGACATGTAGGTTTTTACAGAAGGTTTATAAAAGATTTTTCAATAATTTCAAAACCTCTGACTAAACTTTTGATGAAAGATACTAAGTTCGATTTTTTAGGTGATTGTTTAAAAGCATTCTACACTCTTAAGGAGAAATTATCAACTGCTCTTGTAGTTGTATCTCCTGACTGGAACCAACCTTTTGAGATCATGTGTGGTGCTAGTGATACAGCAGTTGGAGCTGTTTTAGGTCAAAGAAAAGATAAAATTTTCCGTCCCATTTACTATGCCAGTAGGACATTAAATGAGGCTCAACTCAATTATGCCACAACGGAAAAAGAACTACTGGTAGTAGTATTTGCTTTCGATAAGCAAGGTCACTGTTTTTACTGATCATGCAGCTTTAAAATACCTCTTAGCAAAGAAAGATGCCCGACCTAGATTGTTAAGATGGATTTTACTTCTCCAAGAGTTTGAACTTGAAATAAAAGGCAGAAAGGGAACTGAGAATCAGGTAGCCGACCATTTGTCTAGATTAGAGACCCCTCCTCATGAGTCGTGTGAAATAAAAGAAGAGTTTCCTGATCAACATATATTTTCTGTCAGCTCAATTGTGACTCAACCACCCTGGTTTGCAGACATTGCAAATTACTTGGTTTGAAATTGGATACCCTGAGATTTCTCTTACCAGCAGAGGAAAAAACTCATATCTGAAGCTAAATATTATATGTGGAATGAGCCCTACTTGTTTAAACTTTGTGCAGATAATAATATCAGAAGATGTGTACCTGAGGAAGAAATGAGCAAAATTTTGTATCATTGCCATGATGGAGCAGTTGGAGGACACTATGTTGCAAATCGGACTTCCTTTAAAGTTTTGGAAGCTGGATTCTACAGGCCAACACTTTTTAAGGATGCACGTTTTTACGTTGCACAATGTGACATATATCAAAGAACAGGTAACATTACCAAGAGGGATGAAATGCCATTGCAATCAATACAGGTATGTGAGATATTTGATGTTTGGGGCATAGATTTTATGGGACCTTTTCTTCATCTCATTCTTTTGAATATATCCTGGTGGCTGTGGATTATGTTTCAAAATGGGTTGAGGCCATTACCACAAGAAAGAATGATGCTTGAACTGTGTGCAATTTTTTCAGAAAAAATATTTTTACCAGATTTGGCACACCTCGAGTCATCATTAGTGACCAAGGGACTCATTTCATGAATAGACAATTCTCTGCTTTACTGACAAAATATGGTGTGACTCACAAAACAGGAACACCATACCATGCTCAAAGTCAAGGGCAAGTTGAGGTTTCAAACCGCGAATTAAAAAGAATACTTGAAAAAACGGTTGGAATCTCAAGAAAAGACTAGGCCTTAAAATTAGATGATGCATTATGGGCATACCGAACGGTATTCAAAACGCCAATTAGAACATCCTCATACAGATTAGTCTTTAGAAAAGCTTGTCATTTGCCAGTAGAATTAGAACACAAAGCTTATTGGGCATTAAAAGCACTAAATTTTGAACTAAACTCTGCCGGTAAAAATAGGTTTTTTCAAATTAATGAACTGGAAGAGCTGAGATTGGAAGCCTATGAAAATGCCAAGATTTACAAAGAAAAAACTAAAAAATGGCATGATAACTTGATCCGACAAAAAAGTTTCAAAATTGGAGATCAAGTACTTCTTAACAATAGCCGACTTAGGTTATTTCCAGGAAAACTGAAATCCAGGTGGACAGGTCCTTACAATGTCACAGATGTTACCCCTTATGGAGCAATTGAAATTCAACAGATCAATGGAGGTAACAAGTTTAAGGTAAATGGTCATAGGTTGAAATTGTACTTTGGAGGGCATTTTGAGAAACAACCTTCGGTAACCATGATAATCTGATGAATGACAGTTACTACGTCGAGCTGGCGATGTTAAACTCAGAACTATGGTTCCTTACCCGTAGCCATTGAGGGTGAAGCAATAGAGCCTCATAAGTCCAACATAGATTTGGATAATAAATGCTTAACCAATTGATCTGGTTAATATCCAGATTATTGTACAACCGGAACATCTCATGAAGGCCTCTACGAAAATAGAGTCACCTATACAGGAGCAACTCCATGGTGATCAGTATGCCTAAGTCACTGGTTGGTTAACCGTTTAATTGTGCAAATCTAGTGATGGCGCAGGTAATTTTCTGGTTTATATTCAAACTAGGACCCCATGACTGTTAAGGTATTAAATTAGCCAGTCTATTACATATAGAATATGTGTGATCACAGTTTCTTTCAAGCTTTCTTCTGTTATTGTAAATTTGAAAGCCAAAAATATTTACATTTTACTTATTAAGCAGTATTTTCTACTTTACTTATTGTATTTTTACTTAAAAAAAAACTCTTTCTTTTACTTCCCTTTTAACTTGTCCTGAAATACATTTTCATCCAGGAGAATGAAATGTTCAAGTGTGGGGGAGGATTGTTCTGATTTATATATGTTTTATAAAATATTTTTATGATCTTTTGTAGGTATACTAATTAACAAAATAAACTCTTTGCATTGTATTCAATATTATTTCTTTTTATCTTTACCATATAATTTTTCGTGTTGATAATTTTGATTTTGTGAAAGCAAGAGAATGTATCTTCAACTCTGGAAATCATTGGAATTGAGAAAAATTATGATCACAAAAACAGGTAGAATCACTAAACTTGGTTAGAACTTACTCTAAATATTTTTCGAGGTGAAATAATGGATGACACTGATTTTTAGAAAAGGAAATTAGGCCTTCTTCGATCCACAATTCAAGCCTCTTTATCTATATCCAGATGTAAAAAATTACCACTTAGAACCTTCTTTGAGCCTTGATCCTAAATCTTTTTTTTTTTTTTCAAACACCCTCTCTACTTAAAAAAATAAAAAAGTCTCTATGTATATGTATAGACATAGTTATCATTTCCTCCAGCTATGAAAGAGCATAGATTGACATCAAAATTTAAAAAAAAAATGAAGAGAGAAAAAAAAAAGATGAAAAAAATGGTGAATATGTGATTGTGTATGATAGTACAAAAAAGAGGAAATACAAATAGAAAGTACTTAGAAATGATGGAAGTACTAAGAAATGAGTATTTGCTCCTAGCTGGAAGAAGAAAAGTCATTATAATTATATCCTTATAACCTACCAGCATGAAGCCTGACATTACAAGTCAAGAAAAGTCCTAAAAAGATTTTGAAAATTAGTGTTATATCTATATTAATGGAGATAAATATGAGGAGCAAGCCTATGGACAAGACTATGATACTTAATGAATAAGTTATCATAAAACAATCAATTCTAAAGAATTCAAGGGGAGAAGAATGCAAACTTTTGATGATCAAACCAAAATTCAGAATAAGGCAAAGAATTTGGTGAATTTAAAAAGGATAATTGCATTGAATATAATGAAGGTTATTTATTTTTGAACACATTTTATATCCTACAAAAGTCATTAGCTTTATAAAAAACAAATCTTTTTTTTTCTCGTGGACGAGTAAAAGTTCAAGTGTGGGGGAATTTGATGGATATAAATTATTCATGTATTTTTAATATAAAAATAAATATTTCAAAATAAAACATGAATATTTATATCATATTCTCGCATATTTTCCAACAACTCTTCAAGAAAAAAAGAAATATTTGGAAAAAAAAAATAAAAAAGCTAGAAAAGAGAAGCCACTTTTGCCAAAGTAATTTTGTTTGGGATATTTCTAGCAAGGAAATAAGTAAAGTCACTTTGGGCAAACAAACTCCAAAAAAGCAAATGTGGAATTGGCATCTGGGAAATAGAAGAAAAAGTTACTTTGGTCTTTCACTTTTGCCAAAGTTAATTGAAGAATGCTAGCACATGGATAAAGAAAAAAGACATATTTGTCAAAGTAGCAACTAAATTGGGAATGTATATGAGATTTGAAGAAAAAGCTACTTTGTTCTCCACTTTTGCCAAAGTAAATTGAAGAATGCTAACACATGGATAAGAATGAAGAAAAAACTCACATTTGTCAAAGTAGCAACTAAACTGGAAATGTACATGATATTTGAAGAAAAAGCTACTTTGTTCTCCACTTTTGCCAAAGTAAATTAAAGGTAGCTAGCACATGGGATGTAAAGGTAGAAAACTACATTGCCATCTACATTGGTCTAAGTGTGAGCTAGCACATGGGATTTGAAGAGAAAGAAATATTATTTGGGCAAATTACATCTCATTTTGCCATAAGTGAGGAGCCATCTTTGGCTATAAATAGCCACTCTCTCTTGTGTAGAAGAACAAGCTTTTTTTATCCATTGTAATCATTTTCTTCTTTTCTCTCTAGAAAGACAAGAATTACTCTTGGTCTCTCTTTCTTCTTCTCTTTGTAGTAAAATATTTTTAGTCTTTTTAAATTCCTTTTTAGTTTTATTACTCCATAATGGAGTAATCTCTTTTGTTGGGATAGTTGATGAAGCTTGATATATTTATAATATTATCTCAATTTTAAAATCATACTTGCCTTGAAACTTTCAATTTGATTTCATACTGCGCTAAAATGATATTTTTTACTTAACAAATATTATCACATCTATGTATTTTATCTCTAAGTTATTGATATATTAATTTTGTAATTCTCACGGAACAAAATTAATATATAAATAACCGATGAACAAAATAATAGTGTGAAAGTAATTTTTAGTAATTTATCATTCCAAACCCGTAATCTTGATTATCTCAGTATTAATTCTCACGGAGGAATTGTTGTAAGAAAGATTATTGATTTTTGGTAAAAATATTCTCACGAAGTTTTTACTACTTTTTAGCACAATTCAAGCAAGAAAATTATTTCGGTTTAATCGTCACTAGTTTTAACTCAATTGATTTTGCATAACCTCACAGAGTGTTTTATTAATTGATTATTTCTTAGTGAGCAAAATATAATTGAATTAGCAATAAGCAATTATTCCTTAGAGAAATACGTGTTATAAAATTGAGATTTTATTATAAATATTATCAAGTAAATTCAATGATTCCCAACTGTTTTTAAATTTAAAATCTTCCTGAAATTATCTATTTTTTAGTTAAAGTAAATTAAAATTAAAAATCTCACCTTTCAACAGTTTGATTCTCTCAAATAGTAAATAAAATATTCCAAGTCTGTAGCATAGAATATCCAATCTTTGTGAGACGATATCTTAAACTATACTATAATTTGACAAGTACGAGCAGGAATATCCTATACACCTTGGACTCATAAATACACTATACCAAAAGGGTATACTTTGTTCAAAACAATAAAAACTAAAATATTGATTCGCTCGGTAGCATCGTACGCTTTGATCCAATCACAAAAGAGTACAACGGAAGAGTATACAGTATCCCAAAAGGGTATACTTTGTTCAAAATAATAAAAGCTGAAATATTTATTCGCTCGGTAGCATCGCACACTTGGATCAACATAAAAGGGTATACCAGAAGAGTATACACTATATCAAAAGGGTATACTTTGTTCAAAACAACAAAAACTGAAATATTTATTCGCTTGGTAGCATCACACACTTTGATCCAAACACAGAAGGGTATACCTGAAGAGTATACAGTATACCAAAAGGGTATACTTTGTTCAAAACAATAAAAACTGAAATGTTTATTCGCTCGATAGCATCGCACACTTTGATCCAAACACGAAAGGGTATACTACAAGAGTATACAATATATCAAAAGGGTATACTTTGTCAAAAATAACAAAAACTATAATATTTATTTGTTCAAACACAAAAGGGTATACCACGAGAGTATACCGTATACCAAAAGGTATACTTTGTTCAAAACAATAAAAATTGAAATAGTTATTCGCTCGGTAGCATCGCACACTTGGATCAAAACACAAAAGGGTATACCAGAAGAGTATACATTATACCATAAAGGTATACTTTGTTCAAAACAACAAAAAATAAAATATTTATTCGTTCGGTAGCATCGCATACTTGGATCCAAACACAAAAGAGTATACTACAAGAGTATACAGTATACCAAAAGAGTATACTTTATCAAAAATAACAAAAACTAAAATATTTATTTGTTCAACTCAAAAGGGTATACCAAGAGCTTATACAGTATACTAAAAGAGTATATTTTGTTCATTACAATAAAAACTGAAATATTTATTCACTCGATAACATCGTACACTTGGATCCAAACACAAAAGGATATACCGAAAGAGTATACAGTATACCAAAAGGGTATACTTTGTTCAAAACAATAAAAATTGAAATATTTATTAGTTCAAACACAAAAGGGTATACGAAGAGAGTATACAGTATACTATTTGTCAACTAAAAAATAGATAAATTACAAACCCAACGAAGCCGAACCACCACCAGTCAATGCACGAAAAAATGGTTACTTATTTTTTGAACATAACATAATATAGATACAACATTAGAGATTCAATACCTTCACATGGAGTTGCAGTCATTGGTGGTAGTATTGCCAACAATTTTATAATTCAAATATTGTAATTAGTGTGAAACAACCAACAAAAAAAATCAGGAGAATGAAGCAAATAAAAATTTAAGTAATAGTTTAACAAGTGTTAAATAGAACTAATAAAAAGCACATACTTATTTATCTGATGACAACTATGCTGGGAAATACAACACTCTGGCTCAAAATTTGAAAGAGAGAATAAACAACTTCAGGACGTTGAAACCAGTCTAACGCTTAGAACACCATTGTAGAAAGTTCGTAAATAATTTTCTAATAGGTTGATTACAGTCAAGCTAGACAAAATCATCTCCAGTTCGTTCTCAGGCAACTAAAATCAAAATTCAGGAAACATATTTTTTTCCAATACTTTGGAAGAGCACAAGCACAATTTTCTATTTAAGTTGTGCAGAAATCAATGCAGGTCAAATAGTACTTTGGTGCCACTAATTATCTATTATCTACACGTATCATTTCGGTAGAAGCAGTACTTATATATACATTTCTAAGCAGTAGCAGCAGTACTGATAGAATTAGAAACATCAACTAACTATTGAACCACATTAATCATGCACACATAAGCTAAAGCAATTGTTAGATATTCTTTAATAGAAGGACGAGCTTTTGGAAAATCCTATCAATTGAAGTCCTACACTAAGGGTGGCTAACGGTCCGGTTTTGACCGGACCGTTAGCCGGAATCGGGCCGGAAACCGGCTCGGACCGATCCGGACCGGTTGAAACCGGACCGTTGGCCACTAACGGGCCCCGATCCCGGTACCGAACCGGTGCCTCGAAAAAAAACCGGGAGGACCGGATAAAAATGGGACCGGAACTGGCCCGGACCGGACCGGACCGGTCAAAAAAATTAAAAAAAAAAAAAAACTGCCCGTTTCTAGCCGTTGGGCAACGGCTATTTTGACCTCCTAGCCGTTGTCCAACGGCCAAAAACGGCCAAATACACCCCATAACCACCCCTAACTATTTTTTTTCTATAAATACCCCCATTATTTCATCATATTTTTCACACAAATCTTCCAATTCTCTCTAATTCTCTCAAATTTTCTACAATATTGCTATTGTTCTACTTTGGCTATTTGTTAAAAATTTATAATTTGGCTACTTTATCAAGTTCTATTTGGAGTTTCTATCAAAGTTATATTGTGCTACTTGGTGAAGTTTATAAATATCAAGTATTGGGTTAATTGGAGGCGCTACGTGGTTGAAAATATCAATTTGGCTATTTTTGCAATTTTTCGATTATCAAGTATTCAACTAATTAATTGAAGTGGAGGCTCAAGTTTCAACTTCACCTCAATTATACGGTTATATTTGGTTGGTCGTTCCTACTTCTACTCTTTTATTATTTTTTTGTCATATATATTTATTTTATTTGCTATTATTATGTCTCAACGAGGTTCAATTGGAACTAGCAGTGGGGGGCGGGCACGTGGTCGTAGGGGAAATAGGGGTAAAGAAATTGCTGGTAGTTCTAGTCGGAATACCCACCACATAGATGATTCTCAACATTATCATAATATTAGCGCTGATAATATACTTGATCACGAAATGTTAGAAACACGATATGGGAATCAAAGCGGGGGTAATTTAGAAGAAACACCTGAATTTCAAGCTAGTCCACCCGAAGTTCAGTCAGACTTGCCTCCTGAACCTCCTACTAGAATACCAATTAAACGTAAAGATAGATCTGATGTGTGGGATTTTGCATCAAAGAATGTTGAAGCGCAGACGGCCTCCTGCGGGCTTTGTGATAAGGTGTGGGTTTTTAGAACTGGGGGTAATGAGGGTGGGACGGGTAAACTTAGGCAGCACTTACAAAATAAACATCCTAAAGAATGGGCAACGCGGGCGGGTGGTATATATTTAGGGACCGAACATGGGGGAGTAGCGCATGATTCTTCTTCGGGTATCCAAGCAAGAATTAACCATTTAACAGGAGGGCTTCTTACTTATGATAAACAAAAGGATAGGGAAGAAATTGCTAAACTAGTTGCCCTCGAGGGTTTACCTTATAGTTTTCCTTCTTCTACTGGTTTTGTTCGTTATGTTCAGGCTATATATAATCCCTCTTTTAGAGGTTTTCCAAGAACTACTGTTAAAAATGATATTATTAAATTTAAGAACGAATATCAGGATTATTTGCGATATATGTTTGATAACTTTGACACTAGAGTATGTCTTACTACGGATATGGGTCGTTCTACTAATGGATGTGATTATATTACTGTGACTTGTCATTGGATAGATCCTGATTGGGTTTTTCAAAAACGTATTATTGCTTATAAAATTGTTGATGAACCACACACGGGAAATTATATTTGTAACAAAGTTTCATCAATTTGTCGTACGTACTGTTTGTCTAACAAAGTTTTTAGTATTACGGTAGATAATGCTACAAACAACACAGACGCACTTAGGAACTTGATACCTATTTTGAACCCTCCTTTTCCTGAATTTTTTCATGTTAGGTGTGCATGTCATATTTACAACTTAGTAGTCAGAGATGGTCTTACCTTGTTTAACGACATTATCAAAAAGGTGCAGATAGCTATTACTTATATTTTTAGAAATAAAAACCAAGAAAGAAGACGAGAATGGGAAAGAAAATGTGTAGAATTAGGAATGCCAGTTAGGAGAGTCCCAAAGGAAGTTTGTACTAGGTGGAACACTTTATATGAGGCATTGAATGTTGCTTATGAATATAGACTGCCTATTTCTCAAATGTATAATAAACATTTTATGGAAATCTATCACCTTAAAGATGAGGATTGGCAAGTTGTTCAACATCTTCTTCAGTTTTTACATAAATTTTATCAAGCTACTTTAGAATTTTCCGGTCAATATTATCCAACTACTCCTACCATGTTATATTATATAGCTGGAATATCGGAATTATTGAAAATGTATAAACAATATGCAGTTTACTTACCGGCTGTAGAGTTAATGATTGAAAAGTTTAGAAAATATTTTTTTCCAATTCCTCCTCTTTTTTACATTGCTTCTGTGTTGCATCCTGCTTTTAAAATTAAGTTAACTGAACGACTTGTTAGAGAAGTATATGCAAATTTAGAAATTACTCCAAAGGAAATTGCTACTAACAAGTTTCCAAGTGTAGACGAGGCTGTTGCTAAAGTTTATGCAGATACCGTGGCTGTTTTTGCAAAGTATAGAGCTTGGGCAGACACTGCAGAGCCAACGGAACCAATACTATCCACCGGGCAAAGTTCTTCACAGGCAGGAGCAGGAATGCGCACTTTTGGGGGACTTGACGAAAAGTTGCTTTCAGAACAGGACGAGTACGGAGAGGAATACAGCGAGTTCCAAGTGTATTTAATTCAATATCCAAAGAAACTTAACAACTTTGGAACTGCGAATTTGTTGGATTATTGGAAGAATCAAGAATCGCAATTTCCAATTCTTGCAAAAATGGCCCGGGATATATGAACAATTCAAGCTTCATCAGTTGCATCGGAAAGCGCTTTCAGCCAAGGAAGATTTCAAATTGGAGATCACAGATATTCATTGAGAGAGGAGGCAATGGAGACAGGAGTTTTATTCAGGGATTGGATAAGAGCAGAGCGAAGAAACTTTGGTCTACCAGAACTTACTAAGGAAAGGGGCAGAGCATATATCGATCAAATTTTGAGCGACGGAACAAGTGAAGGGAGTCAAACCGGCAATGAAGAAGAAGAAGAAGACGAAGAACCAGAAGGAGATGATGAACAAGATCAACAACGGCCAGTTCCAAAAGAAAAGCCTACAAGTGTCCTCAAGAAACTAGCTAATATGTTTAAAAGAATGTAATATTCTAAATAAGAATTTTGAATTTACAAGTTTTTGTTTAGATGTAATTTGCACTTCTTATATCTTAAACAATTCAATAAAATTGCTCCAAGTCTTGGAATTCAATCACAACTATTGTCTTCATACTATTTATTTTTAATTTATAGTTTGCGCAAAAAATACTACAATTAATTACTAGTTTGTAAATTAGTTCAAATATTGAATTTTGAACTTAAAGAATTAATTCAAAAATTTGAATTTACTAAAATTAATTCAAAGTTTGAAACTTTTAATATTGAACATAACAAATTAATTCAAAACTACAAGTTCAAATTATAAAAAATACTACAAGTTTTTTTATTCTAAGTTTAAACTTTAATATATACAAGTAAAAACTAAATAATATTTTGTTGTAATATTTTTCAAAGTTTCCATCACTTTAAATAAAACTCAATGGAAAAACAAAAAAAAAAAAAAAAAAAACTTATTTGGGCCGAACTGCCGGACCGGACCGGACCGGACCGGCATTTTGGCCCAACGGCTCTCTTTCAAATATAGCCGTTGGCCAACGGCCAAAAACGACTATATTTGCCTATCACCCCCCCCCCCTAAACGCCCCCCATAACCCCCCCCCCCAACCTATTTTTATCTATATATACCCTATTATTTCATCATTATATCACACAATTTACCATTTTCTATCAATTTATCTCTCAAATTACTCTCAAAGGCTATTTTCTAAATTTCTTCCAAAATCCAAACAATTATAGTGGCTGAAAATCAAGCTCCCGCTGCTCTCGCTGCTCCTGAACGAAGACGTCGTTCTATAGTGTGGGAACTTATTACGAAAGATACTGAATCTCAGAAAGCTAAATGTAGCATCTGTAACAAAGAGTGACAACTTTACACTGGACCCAACAATGGAGGGACGGGAAAGTTTCGGCAACACTTAAAAAAAAACCACAGAACCGAATGGGATATAATAAATGGCTTTATTCCGCGTGATTGAAAATTTGAAGAGATGGCTAAGGGAATATCTATTTCAATTATGTATTTTCGAATTTCTAGTTTATTTAGTATCTTTGTAATTTTTCGATTTCTAGTTTGTTTTGTCATTTCAATTATCTATTTCTCATTCAATAAACGTTTGTTTTGTTTCATAAACTTTACACTGATAAAGTAACAAACTAGAAGACGTCGTTCAATTATTTATTTCTCATTCAATAAACTTTACATTAATAAATTTTAAATATAATTTACATAATTATTTTGTTAATTTGTTTCATTAAAAAATATAATTTACCTAATTATCACAAATGATGTTTAAATAAATTGTTAAGTTTTTCAAATTTTAGTTTTATTTGCCTAAAAAAAAAAAAAAAAAAAAACAAAAAAACCGTTAACCGGCCGGACCGGACCGGTACCGACCGGCCTAACGGTCGCCGGAACCGGTTCCGATCCGGCTCCAATATTTGAAACCGGCATGGACCGGACCGGTAGACCGGAATTCCACCGGTTTGAAATTTTTTTGGCCCGGTTCCGGACCGGACCGCTGGCCACCCTTATCCTACGCTGCTAAATATGTAATAGAGTAATAGCAATTAATACATAGGTGTGTCAAATCCAAACAAAGTGGAGTCAAATTATGACTTACATAACCCGGTAGTTTGAAAGCATATCAACCGCTAATATTTATAGTGAGAAGTGAGAATCAAAATCCTACATTCAAAGATAAGATTTCCAGAAGATACAAACAGAGCAAATAGATAGAAACTAATAACACAATTATTCGTTAAAGAGCGAAACGCTTTTTGAAATAAACAAAGTTGTAAAGAATTTGACAACAACATCATAAATAATACTTTCTTTCACTCTTGAATTCTCTAACATAACTTCTGCCATCTACTCTCCCAGTTGATTCACGATTCAATTTGCTCTCAGTAACGCTTTTGGGCGGAAAAGAATAAAATGGAAACTTCCTATAAACTTTCCTCGCAATAATGAATAATCCCAAAAGAGCAGTGCTTTTTGTTCTTTGGGGAGTTGTATCAATTAGTACAATTTATGTTTTTTTTTTTTTTTTTTTTTAGAATGGAGAAAGAAGAAAGGAAGATGGATTCTTTTGTGAGTGAGAATTGGGGGTAATGGGTAGACGTGTAATACTTTTTAAGCGGATGGGTAGATAGGTAATATATTTAGAGCAGATGGGCATCGGGTGAAACTAAAATTAAAGTGGACAATTAAGTGTAATAAAGTTGGGTTGATGGGTAAACCATGTAAATTTCCCTTGCATAAATTGGGTATTAGCTTCATCGCCATTAATCCACACTTTTTAAAGCAATGCTTAATTAACTAACAAACTAAATAGTTAACTAATATTCACAAAATTCCAAACATACAAATAAACTCAAAATAATAATCAGACAATTAACATCAAGAAAACATATTTTTTTTAATTTTTTTTTTTTTTCTTCGAGTTAAACTAATTACAATAGCTAGATGAAAATGACAAAATCTATAAAAGTTAGACGAAAATTCTAGGAAATTAGCATGGCTATTTAACTAATAATTTTTAATTTTGTGCCAAAATTAGATGATTACAGTATTTACCTTGGTTATGTTTTATTAGATGCCAGTACTTTCTATACCTTGGCGTTTATCTTGTTTTTTAAATGTATTTTACAAAATATTTTATTGATCCAAGGGCCTATCGGTAATAGTATCTCTACCTTATTCAAGATAAGGCCAGATAAGGTGTGCGTACATCTCACCCTAAATTCTCATTTGTAGAATTATACTAGGTATGTTGTTGTTGTGGCAGTAATTTGATACAAATATGTACTTCGAATTTTGAAGGACATTTTGTGAAATACTTTTGAAATCCGTTATTTTTTGTCTAAGCAGAGGTATGTTAAACACTTTCTGCAAGTTGCATTCAGAAATAAAAATAAAAAAAGTAACTAAACCTTCTTATTCATAGACATCAAGCCCGATCCAAACTTAGGTTACAACTTACAAACTACAAAGAAAATGTAGATCATTTAGTTGGAAAGACACAACAAGTGGTGACTCTAAAGTCTAATCCACCACAAACACACAAAAAGACAGTGTAGGGCTATGGCCTTAATAGGAGCCAGATCCTATGAATGCATGCTCGGCTCCTCTAATCCGTCCACACAACCATGCTTAAGCATCGATCTTAAAAGGCTCCAAACATGGCTCCAAACATGCATGAGCGACTGATCTCTTACTGAAGAAGTGGGGCATAAATTCTTTAGAAAAATTGAAGGATGTGTTTAGCGGGGGACTGGACGGACCAACAAGTGATTTTGCAGGCTCAACGACATCTCGTGGACAAATGAAAGTACCAATAGATGTTCGTGCTTGAGTTGTGTTCGTCACCACTCGATGTGCAACACTTGCTAGCTTCCCATTGCTAATTACCTATATTTATACAACCCATAAGAATATATATATATTTCATGTTGATCGAGGAAGAGGGAAAAAAATTTCAAGGCAAAAAGATCCATAAAAGTGTGAAAAAGTGTACCGTCATTGCCAAACCAACAGGGACAACAAATGCGTTACGTATAGGTTCTACACCAATCCATTTCCCATCTTTCCATACCTGAAGGCCATATACTTCTTGTTGGAGTAGGGTAATAAGATTAGGATCACAATGTCCACTATTTCCCAAGGTTGAAGTTGGATCTGGGCATGCTGGGTAGTGATTGCCAAGCATTCCGTGCCCAAGTTCTTTGTCAAAGTACCCTGCCTCTAAGCCTAGTCCTTCACTTACGAGAGCCAGAATGATCTTGCTCAACTTTTTCAATTCAGAAGAATATGAACCAATAACCACCTTAAACAAAATTCCATTCGAAATGAAATTACAAGAGAAGAATACAAATAAAGAACAAATTGTCTATTTATACCTGAGTACATTGAGTAAATGTTTGTAAAAAAATAAAATTTAGGTGGGTACCTATATCTTTGAGGGTTATCAGGCCAGGTTTTCATATCTTCCTCGTTATTGCAGGCGTGTTCCAAGACATCCCTCCATTCTCGATACCCTCTTGAGTCATAATGCTCGCCACTGCCACTATACACTGTTTATCCGCCTTTTCTTGAATTATTTGTTGCTGCCTTTGCATAACCCGCTTTGTCTTCCACTGGCAAACTGAAGAATTCCTGGTACACTTTCATTGCGTCCTCCATTAGATTTTCTGGTACTCCACGATTGTTCACCTGTTCCACCAGAGCAAAAAGAAGAATAGTCGGACCACTTTATAACAGCATTTTCTAGGAATATAAATATTCCACTATAGCGGTTAAATTTTCCTTAAAACCAATTTTTCATGTTACTTTATATTAGTATATGTTAGCTATTCCTCTATAGTTTGGATTTTCGAATTGAATGGAGTAACTCCTATTTGCGGTGATGTTTAACAATATTTTCCTATTTTACCTTAATATTTCCTTACATTTTGATACGTTATTCGCCCGTTACACGAAATAATTACGAATGTTGCGCTCACTTATTGTGTTTGTGATTTTAGGAACGGTTTGGATAAATACGAGTGCAAACGAAGCAGAGATGGATATAATCGAGCAATAAATTGATGAACTTAGCTAATTGTGGGATATGGCATTAGACGGCAAAGCTATGGTGCAAGCTATGGATCTATCACAGCTTCAGACTTTGGAAAGCCATGAGCCATGCGACGCGTGGGCTATAGCGCATGACATCCAAAAGCCACGAGCCATGCGACGCTTGCCCTGTGGCTTTTAGTTCAGCAACCACAACTTTTCCAACTTAGTTTAGGCTTTGGATTAACTTATAGTAGGACTTTGTAAACAATATAAAGAGCTTATTATTTCTTTTTTTGAGAGGGAGTTAGATTTTGGAGCAAGTTGTGAGTTTCTAACATATTGAACCAAGGGTTTAATTCCTTTACATCATCTATTACAATCTTTCATATTTCTTCCATGAATTCTTGTGTTATTATTATGAATATGCGTAGCTAAACATATCATTCTAGGGTTAGAGCAAATACATGAAGGTTGATATTTGAAAGTTGATTTCTACCTATTAATTTACCATTACTGATTGTTTATTTTTTCTTGAGCCTAATTGTTTGGTTATTAGGACCCGATAATTGAACACTATCTACGGTTTACAAGTTGAACTCGACAGAGGGAACTTGTGAATGCACATAAGAAGGAATAGGGCTTGATTGTGAACCTGGGCATCAGGGAATTGATTTGCGGGTAGGATAGACATATACCTATTCACCTTGCTTAGCTAAATACAGAGTTCTTTAATGCATGCATGTGATTTAATTCCATAGACATATAGGCGTTAGAGTAGCTTGTTTTTAATTACTTTTGTTTTAGTTAGTAAAAATCTCAACCATCGTTGAAACAAGATCCCTGAATAGTTTTTAGGAAATTGTTTGCTAGGATTCAGTCGTAACAATAGTCCTCGTAGGAACGGTACTCGACTCACTACTTTATTACTTGTCGACCACGTAATCTTGCGTGTGCGTTTGGGTGCAACAAGTTTTTGGCGCCGATGCCGGGGACTAAACAATTTACTATTTTCTTTTTAAGCGATTTGTTATTTTTTATTCAGGTTTAATTTTTGTTTTGAGTGTCTTGTGCTGTTTCAGGTATTAGGTTTGTCTTAATCCTTACCTGTAGGAATTGCAGAAGATCAAGCTTTAGCTGTGCGAGATGTTGCTCTTCCCAGTTTGGAAGGAGTAGCCTCAAGCATTGTTAAGCCTAAAATTACTGGACACTTTGAGATTAAGTCCGGCATGATACAACTGCTCCATGCGATTGGACAATATGCTGGATTACTACATGAGGATCCACAACAACATATCCAGAATTTATTGGAGATTAGTGAAACCTACACACCAGCAGGCGTCTCTACTGATTATGTTCGATAGATACTCTTCCCATTTTCATTGATCGGGGCAGCAAAAAAGTGCTTAAAGGCTGAAAAGCCTGGGTCTATCACTACTTGGGATGCTTTAGCGAAGAAATTTTTGGCTAAATTCTATCCATCTGCCAAAACAGCTAGAATAAGGAGTGAGATTATGTCTTTTAGACAAAAAGATGGAGAATCCTTATATTCAGCCTGGGAAAGATTCAAGTCATTATTGAGAGATAGCCCGCACCAAAACCAATCGAATGAGGTGTTAGCCCACACTTTTGTTGAAGGTTTGAACGCTCATACCAAGATCGTGGTGGATGCTGCTGTTGGAGGCCAAGTCTTGGCCTTGAATTTTAATGAGATTTATGAATTACTGGATAAATTCTCTCAGAGCAATCCTGACTGGCAGGGTGATGGTAGAGCTCCAAGTCAAAAAGCTGCTGGAGTACTTCAATTAGATGCGGTTTCAGCATTGAATGCAAAGATGGATGCCATACCTGACCAAATTAGCAAGCTAGCATAGCCACCAACTCAGCAACAAGTGCAATCAGTTAAACAAGTGCAGCAGTTCCAAAGTTTTTGTGAGGTATGTGGACAAGATCATGCCACTGATGTTTGCCCCTCCAATTTAGAGTCAGTTTATTACGTGGGGAATCAAAATAGGTCTCAGGGACAGAATCAAAACCAGTTTGGTAATAGCTACAATCCTAATTCACGGAATCATCCCGGTTTCTCTTGGAGTGATAACCAAGCTGCACAAGGTAATACGAGATCTCAG
The DNA here is from genome assembly GCA_029990175.1 of Petunia secreta. Classification (NCBI taxonomy): domain Eukaryota; kingdom Viridiplantae; phylum Streptophyta; class Magnoliopsida; order Solanales; family Solanaceae; genus Petunia; species Petunia secreta. Next base: position 1,288,693 of record JARKIP010000156.1, read on the forward strand.
AATAACTACCAAAATTCGCATCATCAGCCTCCACCACAGCAGGTCAGCAGTTCAGTTGAAAATTTGCTAAAGCAGATGTTGTTAGGCCCGCAAAGAATTATAGCTGACAATGCAGCTCAGGCACAGGCTATAAAGGATCTTACTATTGCTCAAAAAGACCTTGAACGCCAAATGGGGCAGTTACCTGGAGCACAAAATTCTAGACCACATGGAGCACTTCCTGGTAATGTTGAATCGAATCCAAATCTAAAGGAAGTTGAGCACTGTCTTGCTATAACTCTAGTTAAGGGTGAAGAGTTGATGGCCAAAACTGAGGAGAAGGAGCAACTTAAAGTAGCGGAAGTAGAAAAAGTGGAGAAAGTAAGGAAGAAAGAAGAGAAAAAGGAGGCACCTCTATTGCCCCCACCATTCCCACAGAGACTTCAACCATCAAAGGATATGGCTCAATTTCAAAAATTTGTGAGTATGATGAAAGAGCTTCAGGTTAACATTCTTTTGGCTGATGTATTTGAACTGATGCCGTCATTTGTGAAGTTCCTAAAAGAGGTACTAGTTAAGAAGAGAAAGCCACAAGAGATTGATACAATCGAGTTGACGGAGGAGTGTAGTACAATCCTGGGTAAATTACCTCCAAAACTTCAAGATCCTGGGAGGTTTACTATTTCTTGCACTATTGGTGGTCATAATATTTCTGGTGCACTGTGTGATCTGGGGGCCAGCATAAATCTCATGCCTCTGTCTGTTTATAAAAGGTTAGGCCTAGGAAAAATCAAGCCTGCTTCAGTTACCCTTAAGATGGCGGATGGATAACTCACTTGCCCCGATGGTGAGGTGGATGATGTGTTGATTAAAGTTGGGAAGTTTATGTTCTCTGCTGATTTTATTATTCTAGACTATGAAGAGGATTAAGAAGCTCCAATAATTTTGGGAAGACCATTCCTAGTCACCTCGACGACAATTATTGACATGAAACTTGGGGAGATGACTGTGAGAGCGCATGGAGAAAAGGTTACTTTCAAGGTTTATAATGAAAAGGATCACATTGCTAAGTTTGAAGAGTGTTCTTTGATATAATGTGTCAGACAAGAACATGAAAGTAAACCAAAAGAGGTGTTCCAGCGGAATGTGGAACAAGTTGACAATGGCATATTACTTGTGTTCTCTTACAGGAAGGAAGAAGACAAAAGTTTGTTGTAAGAAGAGGAGACGTAAATACTGAAAGTGAGCTTGAAAGTGTTGTCGTGCCACGACGTTAACTAATGCGCTTCTCGGGAGGCAACCCAAGCTTTGTATGTAAATGCAAAAATTTTAAAAAAAAAAATTGAGAAAAAGAAAACAATACAAAAAAGAGTTGTGCCGCGACGTTAAATCAAGCGCTTGTTGAGAAACCCAATTTTTATTGTTTTAGTCGTTTTTACTTATTTAGCATTATGTAGTTTCTTGTTGTTTTGTAGGGCTCAGGACTTTCGGAAGGTGCGCTAATTTCAAGCATTTGGCTTGTTGAGGTGTTGAACATATTGTTTTGAAGATTAAGGAGCTGTGAAGCGACAGGCCAGGCGACGCTTTTCGCATAGCTTTGAGTAAAACAGTGAACCCAGTATTTGAAATGCTTTAGGCCTACGCCGTATTGCTCATGGCGTGCAGTTAAAATTTCAGCAATAAGCAGAGAAGCCACAGCTGAAAGTGTCGCTGTCCTATCGCGCAGAGTCATACAACAAGTTCAAAATTTTGAATGCTATTTGCGTGCGTCGCATAGCTTATCGCGTGCTGTAAAAGTTTCCAAAACATCCAGAAACGCTACAGGCCAGGTGTCGCATACTCCATGGCGTCGAGTAAAGTAGTGAGTGAAAAATCTGAAAAGCTATAGCCAAGCGTCACATACTCCATAGCGTGCAGCAAGAAAACTTCAGCAACGACCAGCCAAAGCTACAACAGATGTCTCACGTTCCATATAGCGCAGAGTTAAGCAGAAAGTTCAGAATTTTGTACGTTGTCGTTGTCTTATTCTCCTTAAGACTGATGCAGATTCTTCCATGACAGTCCCATATCCCATCCCCTTAGTTTTAGTCTTTAGTGGTAGTTGTGAATTGTTTGAACCCTTGTCGGGTCTGGTTGAAACTGTGAATCATTGTTGGGCTGTACTGGAATATGTAAGCGATCTCCCATAAAATTTGGGAGGGTTATTCCTATATAAATTCCATTGAAACAATAGCTAACAAGCAATGCTCACAACCTATTCGACAAAATGCCACAGTGAATAAAAGTCCAAGTTTTGTGAAGTCTAAATAGCAAAACAGATTAGTAGGCATAACTTGAACTATTTGATGATCTAAATGCTTAGAATTGATCGCGGTTGTGAGGAATTTAAATTGATCAAAGCGCAAAGTAAGCCACAGGCCATTATCGCACACTAGTCGTTTTCGAGTCCCAGCCTTTTGAATCCTTCCAGCTGCCCCCATTATTTTCTTGTGTTAGTTAGAATTGCTTCCGTAGTAGTGTAATTGGGAGTAAGTGTGGGGTCGGTATGATGCCCCGTTGTTCTCGTGTTTGTAGCTACATGTTTTGTAGGTTTAGATAGTTTCGAGCTCAAGTGTGGGGTGCGCACACACCCAATGCCTTATCAACAACATGTCGAGGAAAGTCTGAATACCCCGTATGTTACGGACGCTTTATTGGTTGGTTTGTGATGGAGATGGCGCCACTGCTAGCCCCAATGGCTAGGCCCTTTTTGGCCTTCAGGGAAGTTCCTTAACTCTTGCCCTTTCTTTTTGTCGCATTGAGGACATTGTTTAGTTTTAAGTGTGGGGTGGGGGAACTTCCGTTCTTTTTGAGGTTATGGATGACTGTACCATTAGCAATTTATTTTTAGCAATTTTTATTTTTGTCGCTTGACTTTATTTTTATTTGTTTCTTGCTTTAATATATAAAAAATTGAAAAAAATTAGAAAACTAATGAAAAAGTCCAAAAAGATTTTCTATTTAGTTTTAGTTAGTGGTACATGTCATCCACCCCGTGGTTTTTCTTATGGACTCGGTTCTTTTCCATGAGTAGACCTTTGAACCAGGTAATTTTTATTTTTAGGAGTAGTTTAGTAGTAGTTAGTAGAATATTTTTAGGAAAAATGGTAGAATGCTAGGTACCTTTGGTTTGTTTGATACCGGTGAATTTAGACTTGAGCATTTTCTAGTTGTGAATCCCTTTTGGTTTTAAAATTATGATGCATGCCTAGAAAAATTTGAATGACCCTTTTGAGAAGCTTAGGTTCAACTACTTGACTCTTTTGTGAACTATTGTGCCTTAGTGCTTAAATTTCTAAAATTGCACCTTGTCTGCTTGAACTGAGAGTTGGAATGAAACCGTCTTTAGTGAACTATGTGCCATGTGTGATGTGAGGTATCCTTTCTTATGTTCCGTGCTGCATATTGATGTCTAGAACTTGCCCCGTGTGTGTTCAAAGCAAAATTCTAGGTTTGTTCTAGTCGGGAGATGATACATGTGTTTCTTTGATAAGCCCTTTTAGGCTTGATTAGCCTACCCTTTAATATTATCCTTATTAAGGCCTTTTGAGGCTATTGACCTTTTTGTTGGCACCCACATTTCAAGCCTTATCCCTTTTATTCTTAATTATCTTCCTTTTGAACGCATACTCCTTAGAGCACTTTAATTGAAATATTTGATTGTTTGTGGAGTTGTGGTTGGAGAAATTGGGTGGCTTTTGAGTGGAACCAATGAAAGAAAAATATGGTGAATTCTGAAAAAAAAATCATTGGCAAGGTTGAGTAAAAGAAAGAAAAGAAAAAAAAAGAGAAAAAAAAAGAAAACAAAAGAAAAAAAATTTCAATCCTTGCTAGTGTTGTGCAAAGCAAAGTTGCAAATTGCTTAAAAATTGAAGGGGAACTTCTTGTGTATGTCTAGGTGGTTGCTTGGTTGGTTTTGAGAAGAATGGTGAAAATAAAATTTGAAAGTGATGTATTGAAGTGCTTAGGGAGGTAGCCACTATTGTATCAATATTTATCCTACCCGTCCTTTGGCCTACATTACAACCCTTAAAGTCCTAGTTAATTCCGAGTGGAGTGAGCTTACATTAGTCGAGTCCTACACTACGGGCAAGCCTATCGTACGTTGTGTGTGGCACGTGAACCTCTTTTTGAGAGCGAGTGAATTCTTCCTATATTATGTCCCTGATTTATTCTTGAAATATATTCTTTGTGTGATATTTGGGATGCTCTCTTGATTATTTTTGGTGAGGACACATGGTTTGCGCGAGATAGGTGAAGTTATTGACTTCTTGGTTGAGTGAATGTGTGTGATTTTGTGAAAGCTTTGGTTTCATTGAGTCGGTTTTTGAGATTGAGATTTCTTGAGTTGGTTGTTCTAGTGTTTTAAAATTTGGTAATTTTTTGGCAAGTTGTGGGTCACATGGCATGTATTTATGCTCTTGTTTAATGGTCGGTATTGTTACACCCCATATGTCTAAAGTGACGTATATCATTCTAGTGACATGTTAAGAATAATTTAAGTGAGTTTAAAGTCATAATATTACCATATAAGATGTTTATATATTGAATATAAAGTTTGGGAAAAGTCGGATTTAAGTTGCGGAAAAACCGACTAAGGAATTGCCTTGTAACAAAGCTTTTTCATCGAATAATTTGGTGTGTTATATGAAGTCTTTTGGGGACATATCATATACCAAATTGAAGGTCTTAGAGTGTGGTTTCCAACACTTTTAACAGTTTTTTCATACAACTTATAGATAAAAAGATATGAGCGTCAGAAGTCAGGCCAGAAAAAGGGCCATAAGCGCAAAAGAGGACTAAAATTGAAATGTTTCAAGTATAAAAGAAAAAATCCTCCTCCATCTCGTCATTTCCAGAAACTTAGTGATAGAAGCAGTGTGCTCTTGGGTGCTAAAGACATTTTGATGGTTTTGAAGAAAGAACATTGATCTTAGCTCGAAATTGAAGACAGATTGCATCAAAACGCTCTACGCGATTAGGGTAACATTATGCTACCTTCAATTTCGTTTATAGTTTGAGTTTTATAATTACTTCATAGCTAAGTAAAGTATCTAAATTCTATGTTATAGCTTGTTTAAGCTTTAGAAGGTGTGGAATTCAAAGGAGACAACGTTTAGAAGCGAGAAACATCAAAGGTATGTAAGGCTAAACCTTTCTTTTAGCAAGGCATGTATCTTTTAGCTTTTGAAGCTTTTCTTAGTTCTAAACTTAGTATTTATTCTGAGAAACTTGTATGGTACCAATGAAATCATGTATATACTTAATTTGGTACTAAAATCCAAGGTAAAAGATGTCCAAATCAGCAAGACAAAACGTTTCAAAATCTGGAAAATTGTTTTGATCTTTGGACAGTTGTTAGTATATTGATCATAACTTCCTGTACAAAATTGATATTAAGATGATTTAAGAATCCCCAAAATCCTAAGACATACATCTACATCTTTCATGCAGACCATAAAGTCTATATCTTTGATCTACACTCTGAAAATTAGGTTGAAAATCAGGACAGTGGTGCTGTCCTGACATTCTATCTGCGGATGAGTTATGTCATCTAGTTGGCTTATCTTGTTATCCGTTTAACATGTTTATGTTATCAGTTTATCCGGATATCCATTCCCGTGTATAGTATAGTGTTGGTTCTGTTTTTGCGGAACATCCAGTTTCAGAGGAAACTCTGCCGAAATTTTTATAAAAGTTCAAGAGTGAGACAAATTCTAAGTTTCAGGTTGTGTCTATAATTCCATCCAGAGTTTTCTTATCATTCCTTCGAGTCCATATATATTGTTGCCACATGTGTTATGCCTCATACATGCTTATGCTTATATTGTGATCATGTTATGTGTGATTTGGAGTCCCCCATAGAGGTTGGACATTGGACACACAGTCCGGTCGCGTGTGATACTACCCGTCTGGGGGATACAGCCCTTCTGGTTCAGGCGGGAGTTGAAACACCTAGTGTGACCGGGTGTCATTCACACACTCTGACCAGAGAGACTAGATATTACTGGCTGGGGGGGATATAGCCCATAACACCCACCAGGTTTGTTATATACGCGTATATAGCCACATTATGGCACTGCATGATTATACATGAGGCTAGTTCAGTTTTTCAGTTACCTGATTTGGGGGGATACATCCCATAACGCCAGACAGGTACTAGTTCAGATGTTCAGTTACCTGATTTGGGGGGATATAGCCCATAACACCAGACAGGTACCAGTTCAGATAACAGTTCAGTTTTAGCTGAGTACCAGTTATCAGTTCTCAGTTATCAGCCACCAGTTCTTAGCGTCAGTATCAGTTGACAGTTATCAGTTCCAGTTTCTAGTAACCAGCTATCAGTCATATTACAGTTATTTATCAGTATAGTTCAGCTCAGTCTTCAGTTCTAGATTCAGCTAGACTTCAGTTCATAGTCAGATCATGTTTAGTACGTTCTTCAGATTTCCAGCTATATTGCTATGCTCCAGCTCATATTTACATATTTATATTCCAGCCTTACAGTTTCATTCAGCTATGATATATTATATGCTCATGCCTTACATACTTGGTACATATCGTACTCACGCCCTTTTCTGGGGCGCTGCGTTTCATTCCGCGCAGGTGCAGATAGATCAATGCTTGGACCATGTTAGTAGGCCATCTATCAGCTATTGGAGTCACTCCGCTTACTCCCGGAGTTACTTATCTTTTGGTATGTGTACAGTCGGCCAGTTTGGGTATGGCGGGGCTTTGTCCCGTCCTTTGTATATTCAGTTCAACACTCTTAGAAGCCTCTAGATATGTCCGTGTGTGGTGCAGTCAGTATGTTATGTATGTCAGATTATGTTAGCATTGTCAGCTTTTTGCATTGCATAATTCTTATCAGTTAGGTCTACGCTTATTCTATATTTCAGTTATATTCATGGTTAGCAGATTATCAGCAGGATTAGTGATGATCGACACTTAGTGTTGGTCATCGTCGCGGCCCTAGGTTGGGTCGTGACAAAAGTGGTATCCGAGCAGTTCAGTCCTAGGGTGTCTACAGGCCGTGTCTAGTAGAGTCTTGTTCAGGAGTATGTTGCGCACCATACTTTTGAACAGGAGGCTACAAGGCACTTCAGGACATTTGTATTTCTTTCTTCTCTAGATCGTGCGATAGAGCCATGATTATAGAATTCAGCCCTCTAACAATAGTATTTTCAGCAAATCAATGCCGCTGAAGAAACTAACAGCTGCCCAGAAGGGCAAGGCTATTGCCGGGCAGGGTACTAGTAGAGTGCCACCTGAGGTGGATGAGAGTGAGGATTTCAGACCTGAGGCTCCATCTGAGGCATCACAGATCCCTTCAGTTTAGGGCGATATTAGAGGGACTGCAGCTGCCATACCTCCAGCTCCTCAGTCTGATAGCCAGGGACAGGAAGTGAGAGATGCCATCAGATTATTGACCAGTGTTGTAGTTGCTCAGACTAGACAGCATAGTGCAGATTCCCAGGGAGATACTGGATCCAGGATCAGGGATTTTATCCAACTAGAGCCTCCAGTCTTTACTGGATCTCGTACAGGAGAGGAACGTTAGGATTTTCTAGTGAGGATAGCCAGGATATTGAGGGTCATGCACGTGTTAGACACAGAGTAATTAGAGTTAGCTGCATTTAGATTGCGTGACCTAGCAGCAGGGTGGTATCAGACGTGGGAGCTACTAGAGGGCCAGATGCTACTCCTGCGACTTGGAAGGAATTCTCAGATGCCTTCCTTCATCTGTATATGCCCATAGAGACACAGAGAGCACGTGTTGATCAGTTCCTGTCCTTGAGACAGGGAAGTTTGAGTGTAGAAGAGTATAATTATCGCTTTAATTCTTTAGCAAGGTTTGCCCCAACTGTGGTAGCAAGTATGGAGGATAGATTCACAGGTATGTAGTGGGACTTGGTCCACACCTGGTGAACGAGTGTATGACGGTTGCTATGCAGTCAGGTATGAACATATCATGCATTCAGGCATTTGCTTTATCACTTGAGGAGAGGAAGTAGAAACAGAGAGCCGACAGGGATAGAGGGTTACATAAGAGGGGAAGGTTGTCTTGTTCATTTAGAGAGACATCCGGAGCGAGTAGGTAGCAGAGTGTTAGACAAACACCAGCTAGTATACCTCCAGAGTCTCGTGGCATGAGATCTGATAGACCTTCTCAGTCCAGATCTAGTCATGCATTACAGACTTCAGGATTTAAGCGCCGTGGTACTTCTGTACAGGCCAGTCAGACATATCCCAAATGTCCAGATTATGGTAAACGCAACTTGAGACCATGTAAGTTAGGAGTTGATACTCGTTATATTTGTCAAAAGGCAGACCATTTCATGAAAGGTTGCCCGACTAGGGGTGGTAGTTGTGCAGCCCAGCCAGCTAGATCAGCAGTAGCTTCTTCAGCACCAGCACGCCCTCAGGGGCAAGTTCCTCGGGCACCAGTAGAACTGAAAGAACTTAAGGAACAACTTAAGGATTTATTAAATAAAGGTCTCATCAGACTTAGCATTTCCTCGTGGGGAGCCTCGGTATTGTTTATGAAAAAGAAAGATGGCTCTCTACGCATGTGCATAGATTACAGACAGCTGAATAAAGTCACAATCAAGAATAAATACCCTCTGCCCAGGATTGATGACTTGTTCGACCAGCTCCAGGGTGCCAAGTGCTTCTCGAAGATAGATTTGCGATCAGGCTACCATCAGGTTAGAGTTAGAGAATCTGATATACCTAAGACTGCATTCAGGACTAGGTATGGCCATTATGAGTTTTTAGTGATGTCGTTTGGACTCACTAATGCCCCTGCAGTATTTATGGATCTGATGAACAGCGTATTCAGGCCTTATCTAGATTTATTTGTGATTATATTTATTGATGATATTCTCATCTATTCAAAGTCTGAATCAGAGCATGCGGAGCACCTACACACAGTATTGGGTACTCTTCGGGACCAGCAATTATATGCTAAGTTTTCAAAGTGTGAATTCTAGATAGATTCAGTGGCATTTTTTGGCCATATAGTTTCAGCAGAAGGAATTAAAGTAGATGGCCAGAAGATTGAGGCTGTGAGGAATTGGCCCAGACCTACGACGTCAACTGAGGTACGTAGTTTTTTGGGTTTAGCAGGTTATTACAGAAGGTTCGTAGAGGGTTTTTCCTCCATTACAGATCCACTGACCAAATTGACAAAGAAATCAGCTAAATTTGAGTGGTCTGATTCTTGCGAGCATAGCTTCCAAGAACTAAAGAACAGGTTGATAACAGCTCCAATACTTACACTTCCAGAGGGATCTAAGGACTATGTCATTTATTGTGACGCTTCTCGAATTGGTCTTGGTTGTGTTTTGATGCAGCACGGAAGAGTAATTGCTTATGCTTCCAGGCAGCTGAAAAAGCACGAGCAGAACTACCCTACCCATGATCTGGAGCTTGCAGTAGTCATTCATGCATTGAAGATTTGGAGACATTATTTGTACCGTGTTCATGTTGATATATATACAGATCACAAGAGCCTCCAGTACATATTTTATCAGAATGAGCTAAACCTGCGACAAAGGCGATGGCTAGAGTTGCTAAAGGACCACGACGTGGACATTCTTTATCATCCGGGTAAAGTGAATGTTGTTGCTAATGATGCCCTTAGTCGCAAGTCTATGGGTAGTCTATCTTATTTACAGCCACAGAAAATAGAGTTAGCTCATACACTCCACCAGTTGGCCAGCATGGAAGTCAGATTAATAGATTCAGAGGATGCAGAAGTTACAGTTCAGAATGCAGGCACTACTTGCCTAATGATAGAAGTAAAACAGCGTCAGTATGAGGATCCAGTTCTAGTTGAATACAGAAAATAGTCAGAAGAAAACCAGAGTCGCCATACACGTTACTAGTGACGGGGTTCTCATGTATAAAGATAGACTTTGTGTTCCTGATGTGGCAGATTTACGTGGACAGATTATGACTGAGGCACACTATTCCAGGTACACTATTCATCCAGGTTCGACTAAGATGTATCATGACCTTAAGCAGATTTACTGGTGGGACAGAATGAAGCGTGACATAGCAGAATTTGTGGCTCAGTGTCCTAACTGCCAGCAGGTTAAGGTCGAGCATCAAAAACCTAGTGGCTTGTTACAGGAAATCGAGATTCCATCATGGAAATGGGAAGCAGTGAATATGGACTTCATTACAGGCTTGCCCGGTTACGCGTAGCAGGTATGACTCTATTTGGGTTGTAGTTGACAGGCTTAGTAAATCAGCTCATTTCTTGCCTGTTAGAACTACATATACAGCGGAGGATTATTCTAGACTTTATATCAGAGAGATAGTGCGCCTACATGGTATTCCAGTATCTATCATTTCAGACAGGGGCGCACAGTTTACAGCAAATTTCTGGCGATCATTCCAGACAGGTTTAGGGACACAGGTGAATCTTAGTACAACATTTCATGCACAGATAGACGGACAGGCTGAGCGGACCATTCAGACCTTAAAAGATATGCTTAGAGCTTGCGTGTTAGATTTTGGAGGCATTTGGAGTGATCATCTAACATTGATAGAGTTTGCATATAATAATAGCTATCGTTCTAGCATACAAATAGTGCCATATGAAGCTTTGTATGGGCGCAAATGCATGTCTCCTATAGGATGGTTCGAGGTTAGCGAGTCTCAATTGATAGGTCCAGATTTAATCCAACAAGCAGTTGATAAAGTCAAGTTGATCAGGGAAAGATTATTAGCAGCGCAGAGCAGACAGAAGTCCTATGCAGATAATCGACGTCGAGATTTAGAATTTCAGATTGGCGATTGGGTATTCCTGAAAGTATCGCCAATGAAAGGCGTTATGAGATTCAGAAAGAAGGGAAAGCTTAGCCCTAGATTCATTGATCCATATCAGGTTATCAGGCGAGTTGGGCGTGTTGCCTACAAATTAGACCTTCCAGCAGACCTTCAGGAGGTCCATCCAGTATTCCATGTTTCTATGCTCAGAAAATGTGTCGGAGATCCTTTTAGAGTAGTACCAGTAGATGGTATATAGATCACAGAGCAATTGACTTATGAAGAGGTGCCAGTTGCAATTTCAGATAGCCAGATTCGTCGGCTAAGGACGAAAGACATTTCTTTTAGTTAAGATGCAATAGCAAAGAAATAATGTAGAAGAAATAACTTGGGAAGCTGAAAATGACATGATAGCCAAATATCCACATCTCTTTATTACTTCAAGTATGTAACAGATCATTGCTTAATGCTTCCACATACTTCATTTCACATTTGAGGACAAATATTCCTAACGGGGGAAGATTGTTACACCCCATATGTCTAAAGTGACGTATATCATTCTAATGGCATGTTAAAAATAATTTAAGTGAGTTTAAATTCATAATATTACCATATAAAATTTTTATATATTGAATATAAAGTTTGGGAAAAGTCGGATTTAAGTTGCGGAAAAACCGACTAAGGAATTGCATTCAGCAATTAATTTCGTGTGTTATATGAAGTCTTTTGGGGACATATCATATACCAAATTGAAGGTCTTGGAGTGTAGTTTCCAACAATTTTATCAGTTTGTTCATACAACTTATAGATAAAAATATATGAGCGTCAGAAATCAGGCCAGAAAAAAGGCCATAAGCGCAAAAGAGGACTAAAACTGAAATGTTTCAAGTATAAAAGAAAAAATCCTCCTCCATCTCGTCATTTCCAGAAACTTAGTGATAGAAGCAGTGTGCTCTTGGGTGCTAAAGACATTTTGATGGTTTTGAAGAAAGAACATTGATATTAGCTCGAAAATGAAGACAGATTGCGTCAAAACGCTCTACGCGATTAGGGTAACATTATGCTACCTTCAATTTCGTTTTATAGTTTGAGTTTTATAATTACTTCATAGCTAAGTAAAGTACCTAAATTCTATGTTATAGCTTGTTTAAGCTGTAGAAGGTGTGGAATTCAAAGGAGACAAGGTTTAGAAGCGAGAAACATCAAAGGTATGTAAGGCTAAACCTTTCTTTTAGCAAGGCATGTATCTTTTAGCTTTTGAAGCTTTTCTTAGTTCTAAACTTAGTATTTATTCTGAGAAACTTGTATGGTACCAAGGAAACCTTGTATATACTTAATTTGGTACTAAAATCCAAGGTAAAAGATGTCCAAATCAGCAAGACAAAACGTTTCAAAATCTGAAAAATTGTTTTGATCTTTGGACAGTTGTTAGTATATTGATCATAACTTCCTGTACAAAATTGATATTAAGATGATTTTAGAATTCCCAGAATCCTAAGACATACATCTACATCTTTCATGCAGACCATGAAGTCTATATCTTTGATCTACACTCTGAAAATTAGGTTGAAAATCAGGACAGTGGTGCTGTCCTGACATTCTATCTGCGGATGAGTTATGTCATCCAGTTGTCTTATCTTGTTATCCGTTTAACATGTTTATGTTATCAGTTTATCCGGGTATCCATTCCCGTGTATAGTATAGTGTTGGTTCTGTTTTTGCGGATCATCCAGTTTCAGAGGAAACTGTGCCGAAATTTTTATAAAAGTTCAAGAGTTAGACAAATTCTAAGTTTCAGGTTGTGTCTATAATTCCATCCAAAGTTTTCTTATCATTCCTTCGAGTCCATATATATTGTTGCCACATGTGTTGTGCCTCATACATGCTTATGCTTATATTGTGATCATGTTATGTGTGATTTGGAGTCCCCCATAGAGGTTGGACATTGAACACACAGTCCGGTCGCGTGTGATACTACCCGTCTGGGGGATACAACCCCTTCTGGTTCAGGCGGGAGTTGAAACACCTAGTGTGACCGGGCGTCATTCACACACTCTGACCAGAGAGACTAGATATTACTGGCTGGGGGGATATAGTCCATAACACCCACCAGGTTTGTTATATACGCGTATATAGCCACATTATGCACTGCATGATTATACATGAGGCTAGTTCAGTTTTTTAGTTACCTGATTTGGGGGGATACAGCCCATAACGCCAGACAGGTACTAGTTCAGATGTTCAGCTACCTGATTTGAGGGGATATAGCCCATAACACCAGACAGGTACCAGTTCAGATAACAGTTCAGTTTTAGCTCAGTACCAGTTATCAGTTCTCAGTTATCAGCCACCAGTTCTTAGCATCAGTATCAGTTGACAGTTATCAGTTCCAGTTTCTAGTAACCAACTATCAGTCATATTACAGTTATTTATCAGTATAGTTCAGCTCAGTCTTCAGTTCTAGATTCAGCTAGACTTCAGTTCATAGTCAGATCATGTTTAGTACGTTCTGCAGATTTTCAGCTATATTGCTATGCTCCAGCTCATATTTACATATTTATATTCTAGCCTTACAGTTTCATTCAGCTATGATATATTATATGCTCATGCCTTACATACTTGGTACATATCGTACTCACGCCCTTTTCTGGGGCGCTGCATTTCATGCCGCGCAGGTGCAGATAGATCAATGCACGGACCATGTTAGTAGGCCATCTATCAGCTATTGGAGTCACTCCGCTTACTCCCGGAGTTACTTATCTTTTGGTATGTGTACAGTCGGCCAGTTTGGGTATGGCGGGGCTTTGTCCCGTCCTTTGTATATTCAGTTCAACACTCTTAGAGGCCTCTAGATATGTCCCTGTGTGGTGCAGTCAGTATGTTATGTATGTCAGATTATGTTAGCATTGTCAGCTTTTTGCATTGCATAATTCTTATCAGTTAGGTCTACGCTTATTCTGTTTATCAGTTATATTCATGGTTAGCAGATTATCAGCAGGATTAGTGATGATCGACACTTAGTGTCGATTATCCGTCGTGGCCCTAGGTTGGGTCGTGACAGGTATCAACCATAACCATAGGTAGACCTGTTCTATCAAGTGTTGGTATCTAGTTGGGGAGTTGTTTTTGGTAATTGCTCGAGGGCGAGAAAAGGTCTAAGTGTGGGGTGGTGATGTTTGGCAATATTTTCCTATTTTACCTTAATATTTCCTCATATTTTGATACGTTATTCGCCCGTTGCACGAAATAATTGCGAATGTTGCGTTCACTTATTGTTTATGATTTTAGGAATGGTTTGGATAAATACGAGTGCAAACGGAGCGGAGATGGATATAATCGAGCAAGAAATTGATGAACTTAGCTAATTGTGGGATATGACATTAGAAGGCAAAGCTATAGTGCAAGCTATGGATCTTCACAGCTTCAGATTTTGGAAAGCCATGAGCCATGCGACGCGTGGGCTATAGCGCACGACATCCAAAAGCCGTGAGCCATGTGACGCTTGCCCTGTGTGATATGAAAATCAAAGACACAAATGAAAAGACATGAATTAAAAGTAAGACCCAATTGATTTAGAGAAAAATTAAGGAAATTAATTAGGGAATGAGTAACCTAATTATCCCCTTAATCACCTAAACAAAAGAACCCTAGCTATTTGATCCTCAATTAGCTCAGCTAATTGCAAATCAAGGACAATAATGAGCTCAAGCAAACAAGCTTAGCCAAATTCTCACAATTATCAATATTCATCAAATCTAGGTCTGCTAATGACTTTGGAAGTATTTATACATTGGCAAATGCCTTAATTAACCCTTAACAATGGGCCTTCAAGTCATTAGCCACTGGTGGGCTTTCTGATCCTCATCTCAGCGCGATCGCGCAGTGATACACGCTATCGCGCTGAGCTTTAATTCGTGTCCACGCGATCGCGGCACAGGCAAGTCTTCAACCTGTCTCTTGCGCGATCGCGTCTGTGGACGCGCGATCGCACAACTCTTCATTTTCAATACTACGCGATCGCGTCTGACGCTCGCGATCGCGTAGCTCTTCTCTTTCACCTTCCGCAATCGCGTCTGTGCACGCGCGATCGCGATGAGCATTTTCAGTTCCAGAGGCAGTAAGCATGCAAAACTGCCCTGGAACCCCCAAGACTTGCCCAATCAGTTCCAGCTGTGTAAACATTGCCTGTAGCTGCTGTAATTCCCTAGCTTGGCTTCTCGTGAAGGGCTTGGATGAGCGTCGGGTTGCATCACTGTGGCTTTTAGTTCAGCAACCCCAACTTTTCCAACTTAGTTTAGGCTTTGGATTAACTTATAGTAGGACTTTGTAAACAATATAAAGAGCTTATTATTTCGTTTTTTGAGAGGGAGTCAGATTTTGGAGCAAGTTGTGAGTTCTTAATACATTGAACCATGGGCTTAATTCCTTTACATCATCTATTACAATCTTTCATATTTCATTGAACCAAGGGTTTAATTCATTTACATCATCTATTACAATTTTTCATATATCTTCCATGAATTCTTGTGTTGTTATTATGAATATGTGTAGCTAAACATATCGTTCTAGGGTTAGAGCAAATACATGAAAGTTGATGTTTGAAAGTTGATTTCTACCTATTAATTTACCATTACTGATTGTTTATTTTTTCTTGAGCCTAATTGTTTGGTTATTAGGACCCGATAATTGAACACTATCTACGGTTTACAAGTTGAACTCAACAGAGGGAACTTGTGAATGCACATAAGAAAGAATAGGGCTTGATTGTGAACCTGGGCATTAGGGAATCGATTTGCGGGTAGGATAGACATATACCTATTCACCTTGCTTAGCTAAATACAGAGTTCTTTAATGCATGTATGTGATTTAATTCCATAGACATATAGGCGTTAGAGTAGCTTGCATAGAGTCGTGAAGAATCGACATGTTTTCACGAATATAATTAACCTGTTAGTTAGCAATCTAGGAAATCAAGAAGTAGAATCAACTGGAAAACTCAACAGGATTGTTTGTAGCTCTGACCCTGGACCGTTTCTCTTTTATTGATAACAACCTATAATTTGCTCTCTATTACTTGACTTCAATTACTTGTTTTTAATTACTATTGCTTTAGTTAGTAAAAATCTCAACCATCATTGAAAAAAGATTCCTGAATAGTTTTTAGGAAATTGTTTGCTATGATTCAGTCGTAACAATAGTCCTCGTGGAAACGATACTCGACTCACTACTTTATTACTTGTCGACCACGTAATCTTGCGTGTGCGTTTGGGAGCAACAGTATTCTTATTGTGGAAACAATTAATGAACCTGAAAGCAACCATAGTTTTCCCAAGCTTTCATAAGTTGTTCAATGACAACAGCTCGTTCTTCGCCCATAGCTTTTCCCAAATCAATTACTGGAATTTCCTTGACAATTGGAACTGGATCCAGTGGTCTTTCATGCAATGGTGCGATGTAACTCTGAGGAACTGCCTTCACTTCGTGACACCAGCTAGAGAGAAGGTCCGCCATATCCTTTTTCGTGATCAAGTGTAGCAGAAATCAAAAAGGAAAAATAAACTTAGAAAGATTGGGAATATACAGGCAAGGAGGAATATCTTTACAAAAAAAAAAAAAAAAAAAAAACGCTAGAAGATAAATATGGGATATACCTGGGAAACAAATTAAACTTCAGGGTTACTTGCTTTGTTCTTTTCTGTTTTGTTACAGCAGCTGAAGGACCATTTATAGGGAATGTTATTGCATAACAAGGGCTCGAAGTTCTTGGTAATTATCTTAACAAGTCCAATGCTTCATGTACAAAGGAATACCTTGTCAAGAATAAGATATGACGGACGTTCTTTAATTCTAATACTATTACATTACGAATTAATGTCATGCTATATATTTTGGGTTTTTTTTTAAGGAGAATTTACACTCCATGCCCACAAAAATAAATTATTTACGTGTTTGTGCTCAAAAAAATTAGTTTACATGGAATACCCATACACCTCATTTTATTTACAAAAATGCATATCTAGCATGTTTTATTTACACTATGTGCCCACCCTCCCAATTTTAACTGTATACCATTGCATTATATTGTATACCTTTTTAGTATACCAAATTAAGTATACTTTTTTTATGAATTTGAGAGTATAGTGTAACGGGTATACCATGGGAGTATACTGTATACTAGATAGGTATACAGAAGGATTTGACAGCATAGTGTAACAAGTATACCATGAGAGTATACTGTATACTAGATAGGTATATAGAAGGATGGGTATACAGTATAAATAAGTTTGTGGGTAGAAATGCAATGGGTATGGAGATGTAAATAAATAGGGTTTGATGGGCATTTTTGTAAATCCCTTTTTTTTTACGCAAGCAAATAAGTACCAATCTAATAGTCTTTTCGGAACACAAATTATTCTGATACTTTGTTGGTAAAATAAACCTTATACTAGAGCAAAGGGGGAGCGTCTTTGCTCCCTTAGTTATCAATATAGAAATAGCTTATTTAAATGTGTTATTAATAAAGAAATAGATTAGCGGAATGTGTCACAGTGAATTTTAATGGTTCAGATATATTTTAACTAAAGCTCTATTAAATTTATCTTTGTTCACTCTTTGTTGTTGTATTATGATTAAATTAAAACTATATATAATTTCAACAATCACGCCTCAAATTTGGCTTTGTAGCTCTAATACTCATTATGGTTTTAGGATATCATATTTAACTCACTTATTATGATTTGTTGTAACAATTCCTTTGAACTAATTATTACTGATGGAAATAAATTATGTTTGGACTATTTTCCATGAAAATTACCCTAGAAAAATCCATTTTAAAGCTTCAAAAATCTTAGCAGGAAGAGATCAATTTTCCATGTAAATGATAACGCTTAAATCTCCTGCACAATACAAATTTAGGACATAATTCTCCATACCAACTCAGGCTATACCTTTTACTAATTCTTTATAATGTTGTTTCTATGAGTTTTTTAGTAAAACTGTATGTAGTTAGAAATGTTATATGTCTGCACTTTCGATAATGACCAAAACAGAAATAAGATGAAGTAGAAAAATTCCAAGCCAACAGTATACACTGCCTGTCCTTAAGAAATCTAATCCCCTCACAGTTACCCAAGGTTTGTGGATTAATTTCTCCCAGGATAGAATGGAATTATCCTCATTGTGATAGCGGTAATTCAAATCACAGTGAACAGCGAACTCAAATAATGGTAGCAAATCACACTGACTCAGAACTTACTTTTGTTTTGAAAACAAATGCAAAAGGTAATGAGAGAGAGAGAGAGAGTATGAAATTTTTGGATGATTAAAATGAGGCAAAATGCCTCTCTATTTATAGCCACAAGATTTGGAGTGAAAAGGCATGAAGTTGTCTTTTGGTGAAATGGCTGTTCATGAAAGGCAGCCTTCAAGGTGGCTGTTCAATGAAAAGGCATCTTTTCATTGGTGAAGTAGTTGTTCATGAAAGGCAGCCTTCAAGGTGGCTGTTCAATGAAAAGCACCATTTCCAAATGAAATGAATAACGTTTCAACAGCCATTTCCTTTGGAATATTTGCATAACTAATCCACTTTTTAATTTCGTTACGAAACCGGCTCCATATCAAATATTAATATACAATATTAATATTTATTTCATTTCCCATTCACACCACTTTACCTTCCTTCCAAACCCAACAATCCCCCACATGAATGGGGAATGGCTATATGAAGAAAACATGCAGAAAACTATGTGATTTGCAAGTAAGAATTAATTGCATCTGGATAAGTGGGTTTCCCTTTGAACTTTCCGTAGTGAACATATATCGGATATACTCGGTCAATCGGTAGATTTGATATCTTTGAACCGTCGAACTTTGGTGTATACCTAGACAACATATGTCACACAATTAATCCTTGACCATTTTTGGTTCTCATTGTTGTGTTCGTTTCAGCCATGAACATCGCCTGGTTCATGAGTGCGTAGAGAATTGGCCTTACATAATTCTCCTTGAAGCGGCTTCTACTTCACACTCACATATGTGATTTCTAAACGTGTAATCCCGTAGATCTACACTGTTTGACAAACCCCGTATCAAACTTAGATAATCATTAAAAAATGTCTTTAACGTTTTATCCTTGGTACTAAACATTGTCTTATTAAGAGGATGGGTTGAGTTGTTTGACAATGTTGGAGCGGTCGTACACAACTTTGTTTGATCTCCTTGAACCTAGATCTTGGGATCTCCAGTCTTCTAGGTAGAGTTACCGCCATGACGACTTATCCTCGGCCATAGTCCCATTCCTCTTGATGATCTCTCAACATCATCTCTAGTTAAACCTTTAGTAAGTGGATCCGATACATTATCCTTTGACTTAACATAGTCAATTGTGATAATTCCTCTAGAAATAAGTTGTCTAATGGTTTTATGTCTTCGTCGTATATGACGATTTTTACCATTATACATAAGGCTCCCAGCCCTAGATATTGCCGATTGACTATCGCAATGTATACATATAGGTGTCAACGGCCTAGGCCAAAATGGAATGTCTTCCAAGAAGTTTTGGAGCCATTCAGCTTCTTCACCGGCTTTGTCCAAAGCTATGAACTCAGCCTCCATTGTAGAGCGAGCAAGCAAGGTTTGTTTGGATGATTTCCAAGTTACCGCTCCTCCACCTATTGTGAAAATATATCCACTTGTGGATTTTGATTCTTTTGAGCTGGTGATCCAATTTGCATCACAATATCCTTCTATAACAGCAGGATACTTATCATAGTGCAAAGCATAGTCTTGGGTGTACTCCAAATAACCCAAAACTCGTTTCATAGCTATCCAGATTTTGTCCAGGATTACTTGTGTATCGACTCAGTTTACTTATAGCACAAGCTATATCTGGTCGTGTACAATTCATGATGTACATTAGACTTCCCAACACTCTAGCGTAGTCTCGTTGAGACGTGCTTTGTCCTTTATTCTTTGTAAAGGCAAGATTAACATCAATTGGAGTCTTTGAAGTTTTGAAGTCTAAATACTTGAATTTTTCCAGGACATTTCTGATGTAATGAGTTTGAGATAATGCCAAACCTTGAGGAGTTTTGTGAATTTTAATACCCAAGATTAAATCCACAACTCCCAAGTCTTTCATATCAAACTTGCTAGTTAGCATACGCTTAGTAGCATTGATGTCAGCAATATCTTTACTCATTATTAACATGTCATCCACATATAGACAAACAATGACTATATGATTTGGAGTGTTCTTAATGTAAACACATTTATCACACTCATTAATTTGGAAGCCATTTGACAACATTGTACTGTCAAATTTCGCATGCCATTGTTTAGGTGCTTGTTTTAGTCCATAAAGAGACTTAACAAGTCGACATACCTTCTTTTCTTTCCAAGGAACCACGAACCCTTCAGGTTATTCCATGTAGATTTCTTCCTCCAAATCTCCATTTAAGAAGGTTGTCTTTACATCCATTTGATGGATTTGAAGATCATACACGGCGGCCAAAGCTATTAGCATCCGTATGGATGTAATTCTGCTTACCGGAGAGTATGTATCAAAATAATCAAGGCCCTCTTTTTGTCTATAACCTTTAACGACCAGTCTAGCCTTGTATTTGTCAATAGTACCATCAGCTTTCATTTTCCTTTTGAAAATCCATTTGTAACCTAAAGGTTTGTTCCCAGGAGGAAGATCAACCAACTCCCATGTGTGGTTGCTTAAAATGGATTCAATCTCACTATTGACTGCCTCTTTCCAATATGGAGACTCTGAAGAAGCCATTGCTTCTTTATAAGTTTGAGGCTCATTTTCCAATAGGAAAGTCATAAAATCTGGTCAAAAGAAGTAGATGTCCTTTGACGTTTACTACGTCTTGGATTATCATTATTTGGCATACTTCCTTTTGTACCTTCTCTTGATCGTTTCGTGCTGACACTTGACGATTCATATTCACTTTTATACGGATATATATTTTCAAAGAATTCAGCATTATCTGATTCCATAACCGTATTAACATGAATGTCAGGATTTTCTGATTTATAAACCAGAAAACGATATGCCTTACTATTCTTGGCATATCCTATGAAAACACAATCAACGGTTTTTGGTCCTATCTTTTCCCTTTTAGGTTTAGGAACTTGTACCTTTGCCAAACACCCCCACACTTTGAGGTAATTCAAGCTTGGCTTTCTTCCCTTCCACTTTTCATATGGAATGGATTGTGTTTTGCTGTGGGGTACACGATTAAGTATTCGACTAGCTGTAAGAATAGCTTCCCCCCATAAGTTTTGGGGTAAACCCGAGCTTATCAACAAGGCATTCATCATCTCCTTTAAAGTTCTATTTTTCCTTTCTGCAATCCCATTAGATTGTGGCGTGTAAGGGGCAATAGTTTGGTGAATAATGCCATATTCCAAACATATTTGTTCAAAAGGAGATTCGTATTCACCGCCCCTATCACTTCTTATCATTTTTATTCTTTTGTTAAGTTGCGTTTCAACTTCATTTTTGTATTGCTTGAATGCATCTATAGCCTCGTCTTTACTACTAAGTAAATAAACGTAGCAGTAACGAGTGCTATCGTCAATAAAAGTTATGAAATACTTCTTTCCACCGCGAGATGGTATTGACTTCATATCACAAATATCCGTATGAATTAAGTCTAAAGGTTCGGAATTCCTTTCAAGTGATTTGTAAGGATGTTTCGCAAATTTAGACTGAACACATATTTGACATTTGGATTTATCACATTCAAATTTAGGCAATACTTCCATATTTATCATTTTTCGCAAGGTTTTATAATTAACATGTCCCAAACGTGCATGCCATAATTCATTTGACTCAAGTAAGTAAGAAGAAGCTTGAACTTTATTATTGGTAGAAACAGTCATTACATTCAGCTTGAAAAGGCCCTCACATAGGTAACCTTTTCCTACAAAACTATCATTCTTAGTTAATACAACCTTGCCAGCAACAAAAACACACTTAAACCCGTTCTTGACGAGAAGTGAAGCTAACACTAAGTTCTTACGTATTTCTGGAACGTGAAGAACATTGTTGAGAGTCACAACCTTGCCCGAGGTCATTTTTAGGCCTATCTTGCCATAACCTTCAATCTTTGCTGTTGCAGAATTTCCCATGAAGAGTGTCTCATTAGGTCCAGCGGGAGCATAGCTAGTAAACGCATCTTTATTTGCACAAACATGGCGGGTGGCTCCAGAATCAATCCACCATTCTTTCGGATTTCCTACCAAGTTACACTCAGAAATCATTGCACAAAGATCTATCTCTTGCACTCCTTGGGAAATAGTATCTTCTACCATGTTTGCTTGACTTTTATTATTTTTGGCATTCTTTGGGGCACGACAGTCTACAGCCTTGTGTCCATATTTGCCACAGTTGCGGCAATTGCCCTTGAATTTCTTCTTTTTCGGCTGATTGTTTGGTCCAGAAGGTTTCTTCCTTTTGTTGTTCTTTGGTGCATCATTTGTCTCAACGATATTTTCTCCCATTACTGTTTAACTTCCACGAGCAACCTTCTTCTCCGCAATCTTGTTGTCTTCCTCGATCCTCAAACAAACAATGAGATCTTCGAGTGACATCTCCTTGCGCTTGTGTTTGAAGTAATTCTTAAAGTCTTTCCACAAAGGTGGTAACTTTTCAATTACCGCAGCCACTTGAAACGCCTCATTGATGACCAAACCTTCAATGAGAAATTTATTATTAATAGGATAATTAATACTTCTAATATGAGCATTAATTTTGATCATACCTTCAGCAATGAGATCATGAATGATCACTTGCAACTCTTGGACTTGACTTATGACAGTTTTACTGTCCACCATCTTAAAGTCCAGAAATTTGGCGGCTACAAATTTCTTCATCCCAGCATCTTTAGTTTTGTACTTCTTTTCAAGAGCAAGCCAAAGCTCCTTCGAAGTTGCAGCAGTACTGTAGACATTGTATAAGTCGTCCTCCAGTCCATTCAGAATGTACTCCCTCTGTTCCAAAATGATTGTCACAGTTCGGATTTCGAGAGTCAAACGAGTTCATTTTGACCGTGAATTTAAACATATAATCTTTAAGTTTTTTGTAACGATGTTTATATATTTAGAAACTACATAAAAAGTACTATAAGTCACAATAATTAATAATTCAAAATATTTAAAAGACATATAAAAATATTACGGTCAAAGCTAAACTCGTTTGACTCTCGAAATCCGAACTGTGACAATCATTTTGGAACGGAGGGAGTAGTTTTTACATAAAAAATCAGAATGCTTCCATGCTTCAATAACAACGAAACGTTCATTTTCAGGAGTATCGTCTGCCGGGACAGGAACATCCTCCTTAATGAATCGTTGCAAACTCAGCGTGGTCAGATAAAAGAACATCTTTTGCTGCCACCTTTTGAAGTCAATCCCGCCAAACTTTCCTGGCTTTTCAGCCGGTGCTGGCGCAGGGGCCGGTGCAGATGCAGGGCGGCTGGAGCTTGCACCAATAGAAGCATTTGGTGTACCAGAAACACCGTTGTTATATTCTGTGCTCGTCATTGTTCTGTAAAAACAAAATAATACAGTCAGATTCAAACAATCTGATTTAATGTACAGTGAAGATTTTATATCTTCAAACTGATTTAATGTACAGTGAAGTTTTTATATCTCAAACTGCAAATAATAATATAAATATTTTAATAATCTGGAAGTTTTTAATCTTCTGAACGGATTAAACACACAATAATTTTTATAATCCGTTGAAGTATTTAAATCTTAAAAAACGGAATATTAAATTTAGAGTAGAAAATCTTTTCAGATTTTAGTCTCCACAACAGTTTGGAGTAGAAAATCTTTTCAGATTTTAGTCTCCACAAACAGCATATTATCGATTAGCAGACCAAAATACAAATTAGATTTCTTAAGATTGTTACATGTCTGCACTTTCGATAATGACCAAAACAGAAATAAGATGAAGTAGAAAAATTCCAAGCCAACAGTATACACTGCCTGTTCTTAAGAAATCTAATCCCCTCACAGTTACCCAAGGTTTGTGGATTAGTTTCTCCCAGGATAGAATGGAATTATCCTCATTGTGATAGCGGTAATTCAAATCACAGTGAACAGCGAACTCAAATAATGGTAGCAAATCACACTGACTCAGAACTTACTTTTGTTTTGAAAACAAATGCAAAAGGTAATGAGACAGAGAGAGAGTATGAAATTTTTGGATGATTAAAATGAGGCAAAATGCATCTCTATTTATAGCCACAAGATTTGGAGTGAAAAGGCATGAAGGTGTCTTTTGGTGAAATGGTTGTTCATGAAAGGCAGCCTTCAAGGTGGCTGTTCAATGAAAAGGCACCTTTTCATTGGTGAAGTAGCTGTTCATGAAAGGCAGCTTTCAAGGTGGCTGTTCAATGAAAAGCACCATTTCCAAATGAAATGAATAACGTTTCAGCAGCCATTTCCTTTGGAATATTTGCACAACTAATCCACTTTTTAATTTCGTTACGAAACCGGCTCCATATCAAATATTAATATAAAATATTATATTTATTTCATTTCCCATTCACACCACTTTACCTTCGTTCAAACCCAACAAAAAATACTATCTATAATTACAGAAATAGGAGTCCAGCTGGTATGCAGATGTTAAACTTACTCTACAAGCTCTCAGACGTTGAGGATATACGCTCGCTTTGTAGCCACTACCGCTCATCAGGCATGACCCTGGGCTCGTGTCTAAAGAGCAGTCATGTGTCTGTGGAGTAGGCATATACACTCAGCGCTCATTAACTTGTAGAGTAATATTTGTGCCTGATGAGCGGTTGTAGTTGTGGAGTAGACGTATACCCTTCGACACCCGATAATTTGTAGAGTAAGTTTAGCCTCTATCACCTAGGCCCATATTTCCGTAACTATGTGTGGTGTCTTAAAACCAAACAGTGGTTGTAATAGTTCCAAAAGTTCCTGTAAGTTATGGTCGACCTCAGGAGTGAAACAGGTTTCAATTTAATTCCCATAGCGTTGCTAGCTACCAGTATTAACAATTTATTCAGAAACCTACCTAACACGTTCTTTTATTTTTGCATGTATCTAAAATCAACACTAGTAAAATTTATGTCCTCCAAGAGCCAAAATTTTATTTCTGGTCGTGGCACTTGAATTTGCTACGTGACTTTTGTTCCATCTTTTCAATTTCTAATTCCTTATTTATGTCCTTACGTTGATTTTTGTTCCATCTTTTTAAATATCTTTTGTTCCATCTAATTCCTTATTTATGTCCTCACAAAAAATGATGATTTTGTCGTTTACCAAATTGCAACTATGTGTCACTATCAGTTACTTTGTTCAGAGCTTGCATGAGTGGTTGAAATTATTCGGAGATTCATTTCCCCGGAATATCTTATGATGCGTTCATCGTAGGGGAAGATATTTCGATCTATCAAGAATCAATATAAATTTTACTCCGTACTTGATTAGTTGATTTATAGCCTGTTGGCCAAGTTTTTTGGGAGGTAAAAAAGTTCTTTCTTTTTCTAGAAAAATACATTTTTGAAGAATTTTAAAGTGCATGCTTAAAATAAAAAAGTATTTTTAAAGAGACCAGAAGCAGTTTTTCTGTTGTTGTAGAAATGTTATAAATTTTTTGCTTCTCATCAAAAACAAAAGCAGAAGCAATTTATTTATTTTAAAGATAAAAATATTCTTACCAAATATATTATATTTGTAATTAGTTTAACCAAAATCTCTCTCTAAATGTAAATAAAACTTTATTCTCTGCTTCCCTTTTTAATTAACCTTTTATTTCCATTGATTAATATATATATATATATATATATATATATATATATATATATATATATATATATATTATTATTATTATTATTATTATAAAAGCATGAATCTTTTAACATTAAAAGTCAGATTACCATAATACTCTTAAAATATAATTAAAATTAAAATGCTTTTAAACAAAAAGAACAAACAAATATTAAGGAAAAATACGCCTACCCAGACAAAAACACCCCAGCCCTTAGGAACAGCGCCAAACAAGGGCCAGATAGGTAAAGACGTGGTCATTTGGAAGAGTTGCCACTGACTCACACTAATTCAATCAATTCATTGAGAAAAGAATTAGAACGAAGTGGTCTTCAATCTTTAATATCCCTATTCATTGAGAAAAGAATTAGAGTGAAGAGGTCTTCAATCTTTAATATCCCTACGCAAACGAAACAGCACGTTGATTGTATCAATGGAAGTGAAATCACAGGTTATAAATAACATTCCAATTACTTGAATACATGGTCAAGGTGTTGGGTGCAGTATACGTAGTTGTACTGGTTGAATTTCGTCCGAACACGTAATGACACGTGTTTGATGATGTGGTCAGTTTAGTGGTAAGATCGCTGTCGAGTCAGCCGTTATTGAAGGCTGACAGCTGTCATGGATGAGTGATCGAATTCAATCGATCGGTATCAATTTTCCGAAGACATCGAAGACGATACATCAGACAAGCACGATTAGCAGAATTACGCTTTATTTGAGAGACGTTGGTAGTGGATAAGACGCACAACTGTGAAGAGAGAAACGTAGGAGAAGTGGAGTCATGCTACGGTTGGACTCTAGACATTATAAATAGGCAGTTCCCCTCCTTATTTGTGACTTACGTTTATCTGAACAAAAGCATTCCCTTTTATTTATTATCGCTGCTATTTAAAACTCCTCCACCACTATCGCTACTTTAGCCACCGTTTTAGTTACTTCCGCCACCATTATATCACCATTATTATAAACATATTATACTGGTGCAGTCGTTGTTGCTCTCAGTGGGTGTCAAACGGGTAGGGGTCTACCCGTCAAAATCCGGACCCGGACTCATTAAAACCCGATCCCATCCGGACCCGCAAAAATCCGGACCCGGACCCGTAAACCCCCTAAAATACCCCTACTCGAACGGGTTTTTTTCTTAACGAATACCCGTATCTGTTAAGACCCGTCAAAATTATGGGGTATTACTGGATATACCCGTACCCTTACCCGTTAAAATAAACTGAGTAATATAACTTGTATGTGGAGAGAAAGGTATACAGAAGTTTTTCACTCATGGTTTAATTCATTTTGTGTCCATATTGTTACTAGTGAAATATATTCAAGGGAAACAAGTTTATTTATTTAACTAAAAAAGAAACTTGATATTCCATAACAAATCAACAATTTGAATATATATATTACTCAAATATGGTATAAAACTTCAACTATTAACTTCGATATATACCTCGGAAAATAAGCTACTTGGAGTCGGACAAAGTAATTATTGGGCGTATATTATTAGAAAATATAATTATGTATTTAATTCACTACATAAAATATTTTAGTTGTACCAGTTTCAACAGTTGTATCAGAAAGTGCATTTAGCCTAGGAAGACAAATGATAGCTGATACCCGCCACTCTTTGGGTAATAATGCTTTGGATGTTCTAGTTTGTTTACGAGTTCGGATTAGATCGGAGCGAAGAAACCAAGGAATTTAAGACTCACTAGAACAAGATGATAACCTTGAAGAAATTCTGTTAAGTGATCAAGCACCATCAATGACACCTACACCGGAGCATGAGGAAAATGACATGGAAGAAATTACACAAAGAATTAGGCATATTTAAATTTGTAATTTGAATTTTCATTATCTAGTTTTGATGTTGCACTTTTCAAATTTAAAAGTTTAATGTTCAAGACTTTAATAGTTCAAGTATCTTAAATAAAGTGAGTTTTTCAGCTTTTCCTATCATTCATTTTTTTTAAGTATTTAAAATAATATTATTAAAACAAATTAAAACCCGGACTCAAACCCGATTTGTTAAGACCCGTACCCATACCCGCTAAGACCCGAACCCGCACAGGTTTTTTTTTCCTACCCAAAACCCGAACCCGTAATTTAAACCCGCACCCGTACCCGTATCCGTATCCGAAACCTGCGGGGTTATAATTTTACAACCCGAACCCGGACCCGTATACCCGTTTGACACCCATCTCAGCTTTGGAAAGAGAATTCTTCTCTTTCAACAGAGCACAAGCCTCCATTCAATCAATACAATAAGATTTATCGCTTTCATTTATTAGTTTATTTAGTGTTTACTCATTGTTTGTCTGTTCGGTTGCTTGTTTTGCTTATTCGTTATCGTTATCTGTCATTAATCATCTTGACACTGATAACATTAAAACGAGGCTAATCATCAGTTGTTGATTTAAATTATTTTGTTCGTTTATGATTCATTGCTATCGTAATCATTCAAGCATATCTTAGTCCATCGACTTATTAATTAACGTCACTGTCATCTGTGTGATCGATCGACTAATTATATTATAAGGTTAATCTAATCCATTCGATTATCTACTTGATTCATTTTTCACTTGTTCAAGGTTATTATTAATCGATCAGTCTTTCACAACCAGTCGCATACGTCATCGAAACTTATGCCTTCGTAATCTGCAGTATAACCTGCTTTCGTTTATTCGATCACATTACTGTTTTGGAATCGGATTGGTTATTTTATTTGCTATTTGATTTTCCATCTTATGTATGTCCAAATTGATAGCTTTACATATTGACATCGGCTAAGTATTTCTAAATCGATCGCATTTCTTAACGGAAAGTACCTGTTGATTGCTCGGATTTCGATATAAGCGGTCGCCTAAGGCAAAATATTGCTCCCAACGCACACGCAAGTATACGCGGTCGACAAGTAATAAAATGATAAGTAGAGTATCGTTCCCACGAAGACTATTCAGACTGACACTTAACAAACAATTTCAAACTACTACTCAGGGATCTTTTTCCAATAGTGAGAGTTTTTATTAACTAAGAGCAATAACTAAAATGATGGAAATTCAGTCAAACAATGGAGCAAACGATGGTTGTAAACAATATTAAGAGACGGTCCATGGTCAGAGTTATGAACAATTCAGTTGAGTTTTCCAATTGATTCTACTTCTTAAATCCCGGATTACTAACTAACAGAGTAAATGTACCCGTGAAAACCTTTCAATTCTTCACGGTCTATGCAGGCTACTCATATCCCTATATATCTATGGGTTGAATCACGTGCACGTATTAACGAATTCTGTAATTAGTTAAGCTAGGCGAGCAAGTATATGTCTATCCTACTCACAAATTGGTTCCCCAATGCCCGGGTTCACAAACTAGCCCTACTCTTTCTTATTGCGTTCATAAATTCCCTCTTTCGAGTTCAATCTAAAAACCATAGATAATGCATAATTATTGAGTTCTAATAATTACACAAGTGAAATCAAGAAAGAATAAGTAACCCGTTATGGGATTCAATTAATGGAAATCAATCTTCAAACATCAACTTTCATGAAATACTCTAACCCTAGAACGTAAGATTTAACCACACATACTCATAATCACAAGACAATAAATTGATGAAATAATGATGGAATGATTAATGGATGAAAGAATAGGATTTAAACCCTTGCTCAATGAAGTATGGTGCTCAATAATTGCTCCAAAGTCTGAACTCCTATCAAAAACTAAGTAAAAGAGTATTTATAGGGTTTACAAAGGCCTAGTAATAAGTTACACCTAAGCCTAGACCAAATAGGAAGTCCAAAAACGCTCCAGGGGAGCTGTAGCTGGCGCCCCGCACCCCCGAACGCGCGCACACAAGCAGAACCCGTCAAAATCCAAGCGCCTTAGCCACGCCCCGCGCTGAGAAACGCGCCAGAAGGCTGGGCGCCTTAGGGGCGCGGCGCGCCTAGTAACGCGCCAGGCAAATTTTGCTCCTCGTTGCTCTGCAGCTCGCTTCGTGTCATGCCTTCGTGTGCTCGATCCAATCTTCAATCAAAATCCAATCTTTTCTTGCTCGATCATGCTCTTTAAAGCTCCAATTGCTCTTCAGAACGACCTACACACATACGACACAATATCAGTGCAAAATCACATTCATAAACTAGAAAACGGGCGAATAAAATACTCAAACGTGAGGAAATATTAAGGAAATATAGGCATAAAATGCCAAACATCACCACCCCACACTTGAACCTTTGCTCGCCCTCGAGGAATTATCAATAACTTCCCAACCTAGGTGGAACAGGTCTGCCTATGACTATGGTTGATACCGATCATTGAACAAATGCACACACGACTACTATGGGTCCAACAAACATGCCAACAATTTATCAATCATCAAAAACACGAGGTGGATGACATGTACTACTAATAAAGACTAAAAGGAAAATCTTTTTTCAATTTTTTCATTGGTTTTCTAATTTTTTTTTCAATTTTTTTCATATATTAAAGCAAGAAACAAATCAAAATAACGTCAAGTGACAAAAGAAAATCCTAACTGTACATGCATCCCTAACATCAAAAATAAAGGGGAGTTCCCCCACCCCACACTTAAAACAAGCAGTGTCCTCAGTGCGACAAAGAAGAAAGTGCAAGAGTAAAGGAAACTTTCCTGAAGGCCAGCCGGCCTACCATGGGTGGTGCGCTGGAGTGCGGTCCTAATCCTCCTCCCATCGGTGGCACCTCCCTCAGCATCTATCTCCACAGCCTCACTGTCCGAATCGCGGTCAACGATGTCCAAATCAGTGTTCTCATCCTCCTCCGGGGGCAGCACCACTGCCTGAGTAATACCCACCAGGCGTCTCGAAGACTTCAATAAAGGCACTGTGCGATCAAGCGCCGCCATATCCATGCCAGCCTGCCGGGCCATGTGCTCCATCATCAAGTAATGACGTACGGACAAGTTGGCATCTGTGTCCCGCCACTCGTCTGCCGTCAGTCGCACTGGTGCAGTAGTGGTCACACTCTTCACTGCGGCGATATCAAAAGGCTTCTCAATATCGGGGACAATGCGATCCCCCACCTCATCAACTGGGACTCCAGCCTGCTCCAGATACCGGGTAAGAATGTTCCCAAAATACAATCGGCTACATGTCTTCGACTGCCTTTGCTCTCTCATCAACCTCAGCATGTTGTATCCAATGTTAACCGGCCTCCCGGTCATGAAAAAGTAAATCATGCACGCCCGAGTCTTGGTGACCTCGGAATAATGAGACGAGGGCAAGATGCGTGCATTTATCAACCTCATCCACACTCGAGCTGTCTTCAAAAATTACGAAAAGAACATGTGTTTGTGCCTTCCCGTCTCAGTGCGCTCCCACCTATGAGTGGAGCACTCACCACACAATGTCTCTCGCATAGCTTTGTAATCAGGTTTCTTAATAAAGTCCCTCAGCTCATCATAGTCGGGGTCCTCTACCCCCAAGAAAGTGTTCAACGCAGTGTGGTCCAATCTCACCTTCTCACCTCAAATAGCAACCATATCATCATCTCTACATGCTTCATCCGGGTCCCAATTGGCATAGAGCTCCTGTACTAGGTCGAGGTTGGCATGGCCCGGACTCTCAAAGACTGAGTCCCAATGTAAGGCGTGAATAACATCACCCATACCTCGACACTTTTGCAACAATCTCCTCTTGTCAATGGCTTGATCGGGGATATATCCCGCAAGCCTCACACTCTTGTACCAAGCTTGGCACTCACCCTTCTTCACAAAAGAGAGGCCGAATCGCGTCTTACCCCCGGGCCTTGGGATAGGCACCGCATCTTTAGGAACTCTAGCCTTGGCCTTTGGCTTGGCCTTGGGCTTGGCTGGTGCCTTGCCCTTTGCCTTGCTAGATGAAGGCCCAAATTGGAGTGATTTTTTAGGAGCCGAGGCGGATGAAGAGCTTGGTTTGTGGGGTGTTACAACCATGGTGCCTACAACAAACAAAAATACCAATGTGAGATGTCAATTCAAGCATAAGATTTCAATTCAAGCATAATTGGTAGGACACCACCCCCACACTTATCGCTCATTCTATGTATCAATAATTCAACTCATAAACACGAGCGACCCCACACTTAGCGCAAACTAGCATTGCACAAAATTTGCCACGGGTGTGGACTTCATGATCAAGCTAGTGGGGGTTTCAAAATAGCCAATTTTATGCATGTGCAACACTCAATGTTCATTTTGAGCCTAAGGATATCATTGCTACTCAAGAATTCACAATGTTAGGAAATTTTCATAGTTGAGGCTTTTTAACAAACACTTGGTGCACAATATTCAACTTGTAATTTCAATGGCTAATGTAATGTGATAACCCTTCCAAATTGTTGGGAGATCCCTTTTTACAAGTACACAAGCTAAGCATGAAGCACAATTATTAATCTAAGCAATTTTAAGATGATCAAATTCTAATCACAAGCTTGCATACTAGTTAAGAAATTTAACATGGAAAGAGATTGTTAACTTACATGTAATGGAGAGAGAAGGGAGAGAATTTACTTACTTGAAGATGTTAGATTGAGTGGAGAAGAACTTGTGATTAATTCGAAGAATTAGGAATGAGTTGGGGGAGTTTTTGGGAGTGTTTTGAGAGAAAATAATGAAGAAAGGGGGAGGGAACCGGGTAAAGAGGAAAAAGGGAATCCGGGTCGCGGGTTAAAACCTGTTTGGACCCGGATTTTTTTTGAAAAATTGCCTGGCGCGGTTAGCCCGCGGCGCGCCATAAAGGCGCTGTTGCTCCCAACGCACACGCAAGTATACGTGGTCGACAAGTAATAAAGTGATAAGTAGAGTATCGTTCCCATGAGGACTATTCAGACTGGACTTAACAAACAATTTCTAACAACTATTCAGGGATCTTTTCCAATAGTGAGAGTTTTAGTAACTAAATAGCAGTAATTAAAATGATGAAAGTTTAGTCAAATAATAGTGCAAACTTTGGTTGTAAATAATATTAAGAAGACGATCCAGGGTCAGAGTTACGAACAATCCAGTTGAGTTTTTCAATTGATTCCACTTCTTAAATCCCGGATACTAACTAACAGAGTAAATGTACCCGTGAAAACCTTTCGATTCTTCACAGTCTATACAGGCTACTTCAATCCCTATATGTCTATGGGTTGAATCACGTGCACGCATTAACGAATTCTGTAATTAGTTAAACTAGGCGAGCAACTATATGTCTATCCTACTCACAAATTGGTTCCCGATGCCCGGGTTCAGAAACTAGCCCTACTCTTTCTTATTGCGTTAATAAATTCCCTCTTTCGAGTTCAATCTAAAAACCATAGATAATGCATAATTATCGAGCTCTAATAATTACACAAGTGAAATCAAGAAAGAATAAATAATCCGTTATGGGATTCAATAAAAGGAAATCAATCTTCAAACATCAACTTTCATGAAATACTCTAACCCTAGAACGGTAGGTTTAGTTACACATACTCATAATCACAACACAAGAATTCATGTAAGAAAGATGAAATATTGTAATAGATGATGAAAAGGAATTAAACCCTTGGTTCCAAGTGTACGAACTCCAAATTTGCTCTCAGAAATCGACCTCCCCCTAGCATGAAAATAAAAGAGGTTTTATATTGTTTACAAAGTGCTAGGATAAGTTAAACTAAAGCCTAATCTAGTTGGGAGAACTTTTGTCTCGTCAGCCTCAAGGCTTTCTTGGGGCCACGCCTCCACCATAGCCTCCAAATTTTCAGGGCTTTCTTGAAGCCTTGCTCCAGTATAGCTTCCAACGCTTCACGGCTTTCTTGAAGCCTTGCTCCAATATAGCTTCCAACGCGTCCATTAACTCTAATTTGCTTGTTCTTGCCTCGAATTCATCCGCACCATTCCTAACATCACAAATACGATAAGTGAGCACAAGAAACACATTTATCACATATAACGAGCGCATAACGTACTAAAATGTGAGGATATACTAAGGTAAAATAGACAAATATTTCCAAACATCAGGCGCTAGGAAAACTTCACAATCTGCCTGCCCCGGCGCTTTGGGAGGCGCAGGGCGCTCCCATCGCGCCCAGCCTTGTTGCTTCAGGCGCGTTGAGAGGCGCGGGGCGCTCCCAAACGTGCCCGAGCATTATTTTCGTACCAAATTTTTGATTCCGAGTGTGAACCCAAGCGCGGGACATGCCTCAAAGCGTCCCATACCCCTCAATACATCCAATGCATCTCGTTTAGCACTCCCAACACCTACAAAAACGACACAACAAAACAAAAACTACGTGACACTATAAAACGCAGAACAACTAAACTATTACAAGTACAAACTCGGGTTGCCTCCCAAGAAGCGCCTTATTTAACGTCGTGGCACGACGAGTATCAATCATGGATCCCTCAAAGTAATGGAGGTACGATGATTCACCGAACCTCCCCAATAATGCTTCACCCTTTGGCCATTCACCAAGAACGTCTTCTCCGAATCGGGGGCTCTCAATTCAACCGCTCCATGTGCGGTAACACGAACTACTTCAAACGGCCCCGACCATCTAGACTTCAACTTGCCGGAAATAACTTCAACCTCGAATTAAACAACAACACCAGCTGCCCGGGCTCAAACTGGCGACGCTCAATGTGCTTGTCATGCCACTTCTCTGTCCGTTCCTTATACAATTTCGCATTTTCATAAGCATGGAAACGGAACTCTTCAAGTTCATACAATCGAAGCATTCTCTTCTCACCCGCCAGTGCCATATCAAGATTGAGCTTTTGAATCGCCCAATATGCTTTATGCTTTAGCTCAATGGGTAAGTGACAGGCCTTACCATAAACAAGCCTATATGGAGAAGTTCCAATAGGTGTTTTAAATGCAGTCCGATAGGCCCAGAGAGCATCATCTAACTTCATAGCCCAATCCTTCCTCGAGGCATTCACAGTCTTCTCAAGGATTTGCTTGATCTCTCTATTAGACACTTCCACTTGGCCACTAGTTTGGGGATGATAAGCAGTTGCCACCTTGTGGCTAACTCCATACTTGGCCAATAATTTATTGAACAACCGGTTGCAAAAATGAGCACCTTCATCACTGATTATAGCCCGCGGTGTCCCAAAACGAGTGAAAATATTTTTCTTCAAGAATTTCACCACCACACTCGCATCATTTGTTGGAAGTGCCACAGCCTCCACCCATTTAGACACATAATCAACCACCACAAGAATGTATTGTGGCCCATGGAAGGCGGGAATGGACCCATAAAGTCAATCCCCCAACAATCAAACGGCTCAATCTCCAGAATATTGTTCAAAGGCATCTCGTGACGCCTAGAAATAGTACCCGTTCTTTGGAAACGATCACACTGCTTAATAAAAGCATGAGCATTTTTAAACAAAGTAGGCCAAAAGAAACCAGACTGAAGTACCTTTGCAGCTGTTCGATCTCCACCAAGATGGCCACCATAAAGAGAGGAATGGCAGCTCTGTAGAATCGGCTCAACTTTTTCCCTTGGAATGTACCTCCTAGCTAATTGGTCAGGGCCTATCTTGTACAAATAAGGCTCATCCCACGCATAAAATCTGCTCTCATGAAGGAGTTTGTGCCTTTGCTCAGCTGTAGCCCCAGGAGGATACACATTACTCACAATTAAGTTCACCATATCAGCATACCATGGCACCTCGGCTGCAGCTAAAGCAAAAAGCTGCTCATCAGGGAATACCTCTTTAATCTCAGGCCCTTCATCTACATGATCTCTATTCTCCAGCCTGGACAAATGATCAGCTACTTGATTCTCAGTCCCCTTGCGATCTCGAATTTCAACATCAAACTCTTGCAATAGGAGAACCCATCGAATTAGCCTAGGCTTCGAATCCTTCTTCTCAAACATATACCGGATTGCGGCATGATCAGTGTAGACAACAACACGAGTGCCAACCAAATAAGATCTGAATTTATCAAAAGCATACACCACGGCTAGCAACTCCTTCTCAGTGGTGGTATAATTGGATTGGACTGCATCAAGAGTCTTGCTTGCATAATAGATGGAGTGAAAGATTCTTCCAATTCTTTGGCCTAGAACAGCCCCAATAGCATTATCACTCGCATCACACATCAATTCAAATGGCAAAGACCAGTCATGAGCAATGATGATTGGTGCAGTCACCAACCTTTTCTTCAACTCTTCAAATGCCTTGAGACAAGCATCATTAAACTCAAATTTCACATCTTTCTCCAACAACTTGCACATGAGATTAGAAATTTTGGAGAAGTCCTTTATGAAACGCCTATAAAAACCTGCATGTCGCAAGAAACTACACACCCCTTAATAGAGATAGGTGGTGGTAATTTCTCAATAGCCTCAATCTTCGCTTTATCTACCTCGATCCCTTGCTTTGACACCTTGTGCCCAAGTACTATGCCTTCTTGAACCATAAAGTGACATTTTTCCCAATTCAGCACCAAATTTGTTTCTTCACAACAGCTCAGCACAGCATCTATATTTTTCAAACAATCATCAAAGGAATCACCAACTACTGAGAAATCATCCATGAACACCTCAAAAAAATTTTCCACCATGTCGGTGAAAATAGCCATCATGCACCGCTGAAAAGTCCCCGGAGCATTACATAACCCAAACGACATCCTCCTAAATGCATAGGTGCCATATGGACAAGTAAATGTAGTCTTCTCTTGATCTTCAGGGTCTATCACAATCTGATTGTAGCCCGAATACCCATCCAAGAAACAATAATACTCATGCCTAGCAAGTCTATCCAGCATTTGATCAATAAAGGGAAGTGGGAAGTGGTCTTTCCTGGTGTCTTTGTTCAGCTTTCTATAATCAATGCAAATTTGCCACCCTGTGACTGTTCTTGTAGGAATCAATTCATTATGCTCATTCTTCACCACTGTCATGCCCCCTTCTTTGGAACACATTGCACTGGACTCACCCACTTGTTGTCAGAGATAGGAAAAATAATGCCAGCATCCAGCCACTTGATAATTTCTTTCTTCACCACCTCCTTCATGATTGGATTTAATCTCCTCTGCTGCTCTATAGATATTTTATGGCCATCCTCCAAAAGAATTTTGTGCATGCAGAAAGAAGGACTAATCCCTCTAATATCAGCAATGGTCCAGCCAATAACTCTCTTGCGCTCTCGCAACACTCTCAACACCTTTTCAACCTGCACATCAGACAACAAAGAAGAAAGGAACATGGGCAAGGTAGTACCCTCACCCAAATAAGCATAACGCAAATGCGCAGGTAAAGGTTTGAGTTCAAGAGTAGGAGCCTTCACAATAGACGGTTTAGCAGGAGTTAAGGTCAACGGTCTATCAAGCTCTTCAAATTTCTTCCATCCTGGGATGAATTTACTCTGCATATTAAGAATCTCCACATATTCTTCAATTGCATCATCCTTCAGGATATCATCATCATCATCATCATCATCATCATCATCATCATCATCATCATCATCATCATCATCATCATCATCATCATCATCATCATCATCATCATCATCATCATCATCATCATCATCATCACATAAGAGTGCCTTTTCCAGTGAATCAACATTAGAGGCCAAGAATGACCTCTCATCAGCAGTCAACTCATCATCTACCACTTTTACCATGGACAACTCTTCATAATGGGAAGGAAGCTGGGTAGCTCTGAACACATTGAACACAGCTTCTTCACCATTTACCTTCATAATCATCTTTCCAGCTCTAACTCTAATGACAACATCAACAGTAGCCAAAAATACTCTTCCCAATATGAGAGGAACCTCAGGATCAGCTTCATAGTCAAGAATAATGAAGTCAACAGGCAATATAAAATGACCCACTTGTACAAGCACATCCTCAATAATCCCCTTAGGGGATGTCAAAGATCTATCAGCCAGTTGCAGAGTCACAGTAGTTGGTCGTGGTTCACCCAGGCCTAGCTTTCTGAAAACTGATGAAGGCATTAAATTCACACTAGCACCCAAATCACACAAAGCTTGTCCAACCTCATGCTCCCCAATTTTCAAGGGAATAGTAAAACTGGCAGGATCCTTCAATTACTGAGGAAGCTTGCTTCTAACTCTAGAACTGCACTCCTCAGTGAGTGCAACTGTCTCGAACTCAGTCAGTCTTCTCTTGTTAGCAACAATATCCTTGATGTATTTAGCATATTGGGAACATCCCGCAAAAGCTCCAACAAAGGAATATTTACCTGAATCTGACTCAAGATCTCCAAGAATTTCTTGCATGCTGCATCAACTTTCTGCTTCTGCAGTCTCTGAGGGAAAGGTGGTGGTGGTCTCACTATAGCAGGCTCGGGCTGCTTTTTTGTCACTTTCTCAGCTTCTTTCTCCACCTCTCTATCAGAATTAGGCTCTAACTCACCAACAGGCTTCCTTGGCTTTGGGGGGGACTTCTTCTAGAGCTCTTCCATTCCTCAAAGTAACTGCTTGCACAAATTCCTTAGGATTTTTCTCTGTATCACTTGGCAAAGCACCCCGAGGTCTATTATTCTGTGATCCAGCTAGCTGCCCCATTTGCCTCTCAAAATCTTTCTGAGCATTGCTCAAATATTTTATTGTTTGTGCCTGAGCTGCCGAATCATCCATGAGGTTTTGCTGCCCTGCAAGAATTTTTCTAAGCATATCCTCAATTGAATTAGGCTGTTGTGGCTGAG
Source organism: Petunia secreta (assembly GCA_029990175.1). Taxonomy (NCBI): domain Eukaryota; kingdom Viridiplantae; phylum Streptophyta; class Magnoliopsida; order Solanales; family Solanaceae; genus Petunia; species Petunia secreta. The sequence goes on from JARKIP010000156.1 coordinate 1,326,988, forward strand.
CTTGCGACTGTGATCCCTGTTGTGGTGCATTTTGAAGATTATTTATGGGTCTCTCATTACCTTGTAGCTGCTCACGGTTATCCCTCTAAGAAAAATTTGGGTGACTACGCCAATTGGTGTTGTAGCTATTACCATATTGATTGCGATTATGACCCTGTGACATGTTCTGATTACCCACATAATACATTGACTCTGGATTAGATGGATAGACGTCAATGGCATGATCCTCTCCACAAACCTCACAAAAGACTTGAAGTTGTTGCACTGGATCTGCTTGTTGTTGAGTCTGCGGCAGAGCTAGCTTGCTGATTTGATTGGAAATAACATCTATTTTCGCCCTCAGCTCTGAAACTGTATCTAATTGAAGTACCCAAGCAGATTTCTGTGCAGTAGCTCTACCAACTCCCTGCCAATCAGGATTGCTCTGCGAAAACTTGTCTAGTAAATCATAGATCTGGTCAAAATTTAAGGCCAGTACTTGGCCTCCAGCAGCAGCATCTACCACGATCTTAGTATGCGCATTCAACCCCTCAACAAAAGTATGTGCAATAACCTCATTGGATTAGTTGTGGTGTGGACAATCTCTCAATAAAGCTTTAAATCGCTCCCAGGCTGAATACAAAGACTCTCCTTCTATCTGTCTGAAGGACATAATTTCACTCCTCAGCCGGGCTGTCTTGGCAGATGGATAACATTTAGCCAAGAACTTTTTAGCCAAATGCTCTCAAGTAGTGACAGACCAGGCTTTTCAGCCTTTAACCACTTCCTTGCTGCCCCAATCAGTGAAAACGGGAACAACGTCAAGCGAACATAATCAGTAGGAACTCCCGATGGTGTATAAGTATCACTGATCTTCAGGAAATTCTGAATGTGTTGCTGCGGATCTTCATGAAGTAATCCAGCATATTGCCCAGTCACATGCAGCAACTGAATCATGCCGGGCTTAATTTCAAAGTGCCCGGTGATAGCGGGCTTCACAATACTAGACGCCAGTCCCCCCAGGTTGGGAAGAGCAACATCTCGCACTGCTACTGCTCGTTCTTTTGCCATTTAAGTGGGTAAGGAAGCAAGTACAATTTCTAGTGCTTCTCGGTCTCTCGCTTCTCTTCTTACCCTTCTCAAGGTCCTTTCAGGCTCGGGATCAAAAAGTGCAGGTGGTTCGTCCCTTCTATTCCTTTGCATGCAAAACCTATTACCTGAAACAGCACAAAAAACTCAACAAAAAAAATTAAACCTAAATAGATAATCAGTAATCGTTCAAAAAGAAATCAGTCAATTATTAGTCCCCGGCAACGGCGCAAAAAACTTGTTGCTCCCAACACACACGCAAATATACGCGGTCGACAAGTAATAAAATGATAAGTAGAGTATCGTTCCCACGAGGACTATTCAGACTGACACTTAAAAAATAATTTCTAACTACTACTCAGGGATCTTTTTCCAATAGTGAGAGTTTTTATTAACTAAGAGCAATAACTAAAATGATGGAAATTCAGTCAAACACTGGAGCAAACGTTGGTTGTAAATAATATTAAGAGACGGTCTAGGGTCAGAGTTACACAATCCAGTTGAGTTTTCTAATTGATTCCACTTCTTAAATTCCGGATTACTAACTAACAGAGTAAATGTACCCATGAAAACCTTTCAATTCACGGTCTATGCAGGCTACTCCAATCCCTATATGTCTATGGGTTGAATCACGTGCACGTATTAACGAATTCTATAATTAGTTAAGCTAGGCGAGCAAGTATATGTCTATCCTACTCACAAATTGGTTCCCCGGTGCCCGGGTTCACAAACTAGCCGTACTCTTTCTTATTGTGTTCATAAATTCCCTCTTTCGAGTTCAATCTAAAAACCATAGATAATGCGTAATTATCGAGCTCTAATAATTACACAAGTGAAATCAAGAAAGAATAAGTAACCCCTTATGAGATTCAATTAATGGAAATCAATCTTCAAACATCAACTTTCATGAAATACTCTAACACCTAGAACGTAAGATTTAGCCATGCATAGTCATAATCACAAGACAATAAATTGATGCAATAATGATGGAATGATTAATAGATGAAAGAATAGGAATTAAACCCTTGTTCAATGAAGTATGGTGCTCAATAATTGCTCAAAAGTCTGAACTCCTATCAAAAACTAAGTAAAAGAGTATTTATAGAGTTTACAAAGGCCTAGTAATAACTAACACCTAAGCCTAGACAAAATAGAAAGTCCAAAAACGCTCCAGGGGCGCTGTAGCTGGCGCCATGCGCCCCCGAACGCGCGCACACAAGCAGAACCCGTCAAAATCCAAGCGCCTTAGCCACGCCCCGCGCAGAGAATCGCGCCAGAAGGCTAGGCGCCTTAGGGGCGCGGCGCGCCTAGTAACGCGACAGGCAAATTTTGCTCCTCCTTGCTCCGCAGCTCGCTTCGTGTCATGCCTTCGTGTGCTCGATCCAATCCTCAATCAAAATCCAATCTTTTCTTGTTCGATCATGCTTTTTAAAGCTCCAATTGCACTTCATAACTACCTACACAGATACGACACAATATCAGTGCAAAATCACATTTATAAACTAGAAAACAGGCGAATAAAATACTCAAACGTGAGGAAATATTAAGAAAATATAGGCATAAAATGCCAAGCATCACTAAACTAAAAATAAATTTAATTGTAATAGCTGAAGTTTATTTTTAGGATATACAATAGTCATTGAACAAAGACACTGAGTTACTGTCATCATGTGATGCTATATTTAATCATCCTCTATAATGAAAGGAGTGATTGGCCGGGGCGGATTTAAAGCATAGATACCGGGTGCCACAGCACCCGCTAGCTTCGACAAAAATTTTGTAATTATATTTATACAATTAGTATATATCCGTGAAATCGTATACAAAAAATAAAGTGGCACCCACTGCATCAAATGGCGCACAGGTGGCATGGTCTAGTTTTCAATTTAAAGTTTTATCTACTCAGTAAAAATGGAGTTCGATCCTCAACGACTACATTTTCTCCCTTTGTTTTGTCTGCCTCTTTTGCCTTCTCATTTGTCGTTTTTCCCTCTTTGTCTTTTCTTTTTTATACTAGTTTTATTATTATTTCTTTTATGTTCTTTACGGAGCCCTAGGCTACATTCTCTTTCCTTCCCTTTTTCTTATTTTTTTTTCATTTTATTCCTTTCATATTTGTTAAATGTCTAGACTTCTCTCTGTTTCTAGCATAATTACTTTATTTCATGAGCAATTTATTTTGTTAGTACTTAATATTATGCATCGATTTTACTTAATATATAATTTTTCTCGTTTTGGCAATGCAACATTAATATATATAATTTAAAATTTATTAAGGCAATATCTTCTATTGGATTTCAAAAAATTAAGTGGCTTAATTAGTAGACCTTTTCGGTTGAATCGCATGATTGAAATTTTAAGCTTTTGTTGTGCAAAGAATTATCATTAAAATAGACAATTAAAAAATAATTAATTCAAGGTTATTGAAGTTAAATTAACCTAGTCAAACAATGAATATATAGAATAATTAAGTTTTTTTTTAAACAAAAATTTCTAATTAGATGCGCTCTGTCATGATTTTTTTCTCTTGCAAATTTTTTTCATAATAAAAATTTAAAAGCGTAAAAAATAATAATTGAACTAACCGAACTTATTTGTTTATTGTGTATAAAAGACTTAATTGACTTAGTCGAACTATATCTTACTGAACTGACATGTCCTTCCTCGATCGTTGTATCTAAAGACAAATATAAAGAGTGACACCCGCTACCTTCAAATCTTAGATCCGCCCCTGGTGATTGAGAGAGATGTTGTGTTAATACAACAATAATAATCAAATCTTTGATTGACCTATGGGCAATGGTTTCAAAGATTGTTGTTGTGATGTGCGAGAATAATATGGCAAAGAATGATGCAGGAGCAATTAACTTCATATTGATGACCAAGCCGTTTAGTCTGGGTACTGTACTTATTTATATTTAGAAATCATCTTTTGGCTACAAGTTGCTAAATTGAACTTACATAGCTTTGGCCATCTCTTCAGAGAAGCATAAATAGCTTTGTGTATGCTTCAGGACATTCATTTTTCTAGACTTGAACTATTGAAGTGATAAGAAAAGAACTCGAGTCTCTAAAGCCTGATGTAGTGGTGAAGTAATTGCCATAGGATTGCTACAAAATGACAGTTCCCGATGAGTATTATATGAAATGTTATCCCTGCAGATGAGATTCAATTTTCACAAATCATTTTCAGTTAGTACAACAAAAGTTTGTGTTATATTATTGTTTGTAGTTTTATGATTTTTTTTTTTCTTTTTTGGTTCCCCTTCAAAGTTTGTAATTATACACAAGCCAAATTTTCCTACTACAACAACATGAATTGCAGGCATAGATCATGTATAACTAACTAATACTCAAATCTTTGTCCTAAAAATACTGATATTATCGTATAATATCATATAATATATGATTCGACCCACACGTGCAACGCACGCGGCGAGAAACTAGTATATATATATATATATTATTTTACGCTTTAAAATAAAATACTAAATTAATTCTTTTATAATAAAATATTTAAATATTCTCTATGTTTTAAATAATATTAGTCACAAAATGAATCTTAATACTGACTTTTTCGTAATTTGGCACCCAAAAATACTTTTTGTTAAGACTATCCAAACAAAATTTATTTTAAAAAAATTATTTTTTTAACTGAGTTTGCCAAACACAAACCGCTAATTTTCAAAATTACTTATCTAAACAGTACTTTTAAAAATAAGTAATTTTGACAGCTTGGCCAAATTAGGCTCTTAATCCACAACTAAAACAAATTAAACATTTATTTATTTTAATATCCTAAGCCTTGACATGGTTTTAATTCCAAAATAGGCTTATTTTTCCAATAAAATCTAACAACTTAACATCTCAGATTTGTAACAGATACGAAAAAAAAAAGAAATATAATTTATTAAGATAAAAGCTTACCTGCATCGGGTGTTTGCACCCAATATCGTTAAGTTAACCATAGAAACAAGCTAAGGATGAGTCTTTGTTTTAACTTTTGATAAATAAAAAAAATCACAAAAAAAGTAATATTCAATTAACTCAAAATGACTTACTCCCTCATGTCTAAAATAATTGATCACTTTCCTTTTTTAAAAGTCAAATTATAAACTTGACCAACATTTTGAGCTATATTTCTTCGCCATATTAATATGACAAGACTTGCAACTTGTAGTATTTTTCGTGTAGTTTTTTAATATCTAAATTATAATTTTAAAATATTGATTAAATCTAGTTTAATTTAACTGCAAAAAATTGGTCAACTTGACTCTCGAAAAGTGAAACCTATCTATTGGAATATTATCCTTAATGTATAGATTTACTTAAATAGTTGTATTGTGTTTAAATAGGATTGTCTAGATAAACTTGTAGTATTGGAGATAAAGTAGAATATCTTAGATATAGTTAGAAATACTCTGAGTTGTATATAACTCATAGTTGGTTTCAATAATACTGACTCAAAGTCTTTCATCAACTTATTTTGAGCTTTTATCGTATCAAAAGTCAGACAAAAATAGCACCAGAAAACAAACCAAATACAACTACAATCGATCAACATTCGCCTTTCTTTCTTGCTTCGTCAAATCATCCAGGAATGGTGTTAGTCCTAGGCACCATGGATGGAGAAAACTATAATGGTTGGGCAAGAGCTATGAAGAATGCCCTTTGTGCCAAGAACAAGTTAATGTTTATTGATGGCACACTACAGAAACCAAAAGAAGGGTCAACAGAGGTTCATGCCTGGGAAAAATGCAATTCCATAGTGATTGCGTGGATTTTTAACTCTTTGGATGGTATCTTGAGGGGAAGTATAACCTATATGGAGACTGCAAGAGAAATATGGCTTGATCTTGAGGAGAAATTTGGCCAAGAGAATGCTCCTCAAGTTCACCAGATCAAAAGAGAATTAGCACTGCTTAATCAAGAAAATATGAGCGTGACAGTATATTCCGCTAAAATGAAAATGTTGTGGGAAGAGCTGCTGGCATACAAGCCTTCTCCAATATGCATATGTGGCGCAACAAAGGAATTTTCAAAGAGACACGAGGAAGAGAAGTTGCATCAGTTTTTGCTTGGTCTAAATATTGACATCTATGGATCAATTATAACTCAAATTTTTAACACTGATCTGTTCCCAAGTTTGAGCAAAGCCTATGCAAGTGTGGTGCGTGAAGAAAGGCAGAGAATAGTAGCAAGATATCATGAGTCGAAGGAAGAAAGGATGGTCTTTCATGGTGGAAGTGGAAAGAGTAAGTATAAACTATAAAGGAATAAACAAGCCTAGATGTGCACATTGCAACAAACTTGGGCATGAAAAAGAAGGTTGTTATGAACTTAATGGAAGACCAAGATGCTCTCATTGTAATAAAGTAGGACATGAGAGGGAAGGATGCTATGAATTAATTCGTAATCCAACTTCTCTGGGAAGGAAGGCGATCTAATCAAGCATGGAATAAGAAACCAAGAGGAACAGCAGTAGCCCATCACGCCACTTTGCGAGCACAAGAGGAAGACAAAAATTTGGTAGCAAGAGCAAGCAACATTGCAGGTCTCACACAAACTCATGTGGATCAGCTTTATGCATTCTTCAAAGAAAAATAAAATCAGGAAAACATGGATAGTAAGGCACTACATTCATATACTTTTGGGTGGATTTTGGATAGTGGTGCATCACACCACATGACTTATCAATTTTCCATCCTACATGATACAAAATGATTGGGAGAACAATTAACAATGACAATGCTAAATGGAGAATCTGTGCAAGTTAAGACAATAGGAAAAGTCTACCTAGGAACACAAGTTATTCTTGATGATGTGTTGTTTATACCAAGTTTCAAGTGTAATTTAGTTTCAATATCACAACTCTCAAGTGACTTAAAGTGTACAGTAACATATTATGCTAATTATTGTGTTATACAGGACCTCAACTCGAAGAAGCTGATTGGCACGGGTGAATTGAGAGATGGGTTTATCGTCTCAAGAATAAAGTGCATGAGATAAGGGGTGCTGCAAAATGTCAAGACGAAGCAGAATTGTGGCATGCGAGGCTTGGACACATATCGTATGGAAAATTATTTGATTTATCAAGCATTTTAGGAATAAAGATTAGTGGTAAGCCATCACATAGTTGTGATATTTGTCATAAGGCTAAGCAGCCAAGAATTCCCTTTTCGATTAGTCTTAATAACGCTGATCATCCTTTTGAATTAGTTCATTGTGATTTGTGGGGGAAGCATGTCACACCGTCGACAAATGGTGATGCGGGGCATACTACCCCAAGGCCGTTCACTAGAAGTCAAGCCAGGTTGATTCAAGACACTCATCTCCACTTGACTTGGAGGGACATGGAAGAAGGCTCCGAGAGCGACTTGAAGATCATGCTTTGGAGTGCTATGGATGGAGGATCACCTAGGCAACTTGGAGAGGCATCCGAGGCACGTTTGGAAGCAATTCAAGAACCTCCAATAACGGGCGGACCGCCTACTTTTGGTCAACTCTCTGAACTTTTGGCCGCCTACTAAGTGGGCGGACCGCCTAGTGGGGCGCCTACTTTCTCCTTCAGCATTGTGAACAACTAGGCGGGGTGCCTAGTGCAAAGGGGCGGACCGCCCAGTGCCCTGAAGCATTGCGGGATTTCTAGTTTTTATGCTATACTTTGACTATTATAACCCTACGTGGCCTTTATTATTTTAATCCACTTTGGGGGTATTTTAGGGCTTTCATTATGTATAAGTGAAGTCTATAAATACTTCACTTAGCTTCATCAAACCTTAGCTTACCTTGAATATTGTTGAATGATGAATAGAGTTGAACTCTTGTTTATGAAGAAACCCTTTTGGTTGGCTTGAATTCACTAGCGGATCCTAGTTGAGTCTCGAACCGGCACCCGATCATTCTACTTGCGAGTCCTGGGTGCGACTCAAGGGTGGTTGCATAGCGTAGGTCCTTCTTGTCGCCGATACGAGGGTATCACGGAATAAGTTCTCCGTGGTTACCTTGTAGGGAGTTCGACACGTGTCTCGCTCTCCTATCGTTCTTTTTGTCTTTTCATTTTGATTGTTATCATCTTGGTATCAGAGCAAGGCTCGGGTTTTGTTCCTACAAACCCCCGACCCTTGATTCTTCGTGCCTAGATTATTTTCTACATTAGGTTCTTGTTTGTTGTTGAAGAAAAAGAAGAAAAACACAAAAAATAGAAAAAGTTGAAAATAAAACACAAAAATATTTGATCATGGATTCTTGGATTGTTGGACCCGTTGTGTGATTATTATTGGGGTTTGTTCCTTATTGGAAACCCGTTCTTTTGGTACCATAAACACAAGATTTGAAGTTGAAATACAAGATTTGAAAATTTGAAACCCTTTGAAAATTTGAAAGTTTGAAACCCTAAGCTTGAAATTGATGAACATGGTGGATTACTTGTTTTTTTTATTGGGGTTTGATAAAAGTTGTTGGGGTTTGTTCTTTGTGATTGAAACAACATTGGGGTACCTTTGAATTGCTAAAATAACGTGGGAATTGTTGAATTTTTGGGTGCAAAACCAAGAAAATCGAGTTTGAAATGTGCTGAAACTTGCAGAGGGCGGAGCGCCTAGTCTAAGGGGCGGACCGCCTCTTTTGTGTGAGCTCTCTGGATTTTTGGTGGCGGGGCGCCTAGTTGAAAGGGCAGACCGCTTACTCTCCTCTGCAGGATTTCGGGCAGACCACCGACTGAAAACAGGTGGGGCGCCTACTTCTGTGAAGTGTGGATTTGGGTAGTTTTCCGTAGGATCTCTTGTTTCTTTGATTGCGTTGCATCTAGCTAGTACTTCTTTGAGTAATCTTTCCTACTTGAGTTGTGCTAGACCTTCTAAGCTATTAGAAAACTCAAGCCTAGACCGGAGAGTAGAATTCGAAGAAGACTCGTAGCATCATTTGGCTCAAGTCCGCACTTAAAGAGCTTATCGTTCCAATAGAGTCATATCAACTCCACTCACCCGGAGTGCATTTGGCTTTTGAGTTGAGTGATTAAGTTGAGGTTTGTTTCTCAACTTAGTGAAGCTTTGGATTCAAGCTAGAGTGAAATATCCACCACCACTAAACGAGTGAACCGAGTGAAACACTTGTGAGGGTGTGAGTGAGGTTATTTTTGCTAACGTTTGTTTCTTCTGTAGGTGTGATGGCCAACAAAGGAGATGATTTCTCTAAGAATGCCCTTGCTACTATCCTTGCCAAATTGGATAGTATAAACTTGAGGATTGAAAGCCTTGAGAGGGTGACATCAAGTGCCCTAGTTGAGCAAGGGACTTCCAATGTCCAATCGGAGAAAGGGACCCCGAGTGTCCAAGTTGAGAAAGGGGCCCCGAGTGCCCAAGTTGAAGCCGTTGAGGGAACAAGTAGTTTGACCTTTACCCCAGAATAAGTTGTTGAGTTGCTTAATCGACAACAACGGGTGAGGGAGGATCGTGATCGAATTGACCAATTGTTGGGCAATACCCAACGAGTGACTATTCCTAACCTTATGGGCAATCCCCAAAGGAATGCTCCACTTCCCGGACCAATTCGAAATGTTCAACCTCTTGAGCAAGTTGCACAAGCTCAAGAAGGGAAGGAGGATGATTATGGTGATGGTGGGTATGATGCTCACTATCAATTTAGGGGTCGGAATGTGGATAGGGGTAGAGGCCGAGGTCGAGGGCCACCCAATGGGTATTTTGGAGGGAATGCTAGGAGGGATCTTTGTGGTTATGGAGATCACTTTGAGGCCAATCGGAGCCTTTCCAAGGGGGTCGTGACAACAACAATCTTAATAGTGTGAAGCTCACTATTCCTTCTTTTAAAGGAAGTAGTGACCCGGAGGAGTATATTGATTGGATGTTTTCCATGGAGCGTATATTTGACACCAATGATATGCCCGAGGTGAAGAAGACCAAGTATGCAATATCTTCCTTTGAATCCTTTGCTTCTACTTGGTGGGAGTCGGTCAAGAGGAATAGAAGGAGGACGGGAATGGCTATCAATCTTACTTGGGAAGAGTTGATCCGTGTGATGGATGAGAAGTACTTGACTAACCAATACCGAGTGGACCAACACAAACGTCTCTATTAGTTGAAGCAAGGTTACAAGTTGGTTGGAGAGTACTTCAATGAATTTGAGCAAGTCCAGATGAACCTAGACTTGGATGAGGAAGATAATGAAACAGCCATGATTCGATTTAAAGGGGGCTTGAACTGAGACATAGCTTCACAATTGAAGTTTCACAAGTACAATGATCACTACAAGCTATGTAAAGATGCGGTCGAAGCCGAGAAATGGCTCAAAAAGGAGAAATCTCTCCGCTACAAGAGTAGTACTACTACTCCCATGAGCAAGCCAAAGGAGTGGAAGACTCCTACCACAAGTGCAAAGTTCCCAAATGCAAGTGGTGCAAGTGCTAGCAAGGATGTGAAGAAGCCTTATGAGAAGTCTACACCACAGGTGGGAGGTAACTCTAAAACTCACTTAAGTAATCCTATCTCTACTTCTACCCAATGCTATAAATGTAAGGGTTATGGACATATTTCCAAAGATTGTCCTACCCGGAAAACTATGGTTCTTGTGGGTGACTTGGTGTATGAACAAGATAGTGAACCCGAGGGTGAGGAAGAAGAGTGTGATGAGGAGGTTGATGATGGGGAGGATGCAATGGAGGATGATGATGATGCCCATGCCTTCCTTGTTGTGAGGAGGAGTTTAGGTGCCTTGTTTGTGGAGGATAGTGAGACTTTGCAAAAAGAGAATCTCTTCCATTCTAAATGCCGATTCATGGGTCTTATTTGTTCCATGATTATTGACTAGGGAAGTTATGCCAATGTCATTAGCCAAACACTAGTTTCCCAATTGAAGATACCCACCTTGAAACACCCAAATCCTTACCGTTTGCAATGGCTTAGTGAGTGTGGTGAATTTAAGGTGGTCAAGCAAGTCATGATCAAGTTCAAGATAGGGAACTATGTGGATGAACACATGTTTGATGTGGTGCCTATGCAAGCATGCCACCTTCTCTTTGGAAGGCCATGGTAATTTGATGGACATGTGGTTCATAATGGCCGTGCTAACACCTACATGGTTAAGCACGAGGGAAAGAAGTTTGTACTTAGACCTTTAACCCCCAAGCAAGTTAGTGATGATTACAAGCGAATGAGGAAGTTAAGAGAGGCGACGAAGGCTAAGTCGGTTGTTGAGACTAGTCCTTTAGCCGAGAGCTTGGTGGTGACTCCACCATCTTCTACCTGTAGCATATGTGCCATGATGCAACCGGGTGAACTATTGAGATGAAATGATGGCAACAAACTACTCATATGCCTAGTGCACAAAGGTATGATTCTTACATCCGATCTTGATTTTTCCACTAACCCTTTGCCTAGTGTTTTTGAGAATGTTTTGAAGGATTTTGGGGACATGTTCCCGGATGAGATGCCGGATGGATTACCTCCTTTGAGAGGTATTGAGCACCAAATCGACTTTGTCCCGGGATCTCAAATCCCAAACAAACTGGCTTATAGGAGCAATCTGGAGGACACAAGAGAATTGCAAAAGCAAGTTGATGAATTGCTCACTAAAGGCTTGGTGAGGGAGAGCTTGAGTCCTTGTGTCATGCCCGTAATCCTTGTCCCAAAGAAGGATGGCACTTGGAGGATGTGTGTGGATTTTCCTGTGGTCAATAAAATCACTGTAAAGTATCGACATCTCATACCTCACTTAGATGACATGCTAGATGCACTTAGTGGTTCTAGTATCTTCTCGAAGATATACCTTAGGTTCGGTTACCATCAAATCCGGATGGAACCTGGGGATGAATGGAAAACCGAATTCAAGACCAAGTTTGGTCTATATGAATGGTTAGTGATGCCCTTTGGCCTCTCCAATGCACCTAGCACTTTCATGAGGCTAATGAACCATGTTCTAAAGCCATTCATCAACAAATTTGTGGTCGTCTACTTTGATGATATATTGATCTATAGCAAGGCAATAGACGACCATGTTGATCACCTAAGGCAAGTGCTTGAAGTGTTGAGAGCCGAAAAGCTCTATGCTAATTTTAAAAAGTGTGCCTTTAGTGTTGAAAAGGTAGTCTTCCTTGGGTTGGTTGTGAGTGCCCAAGGAGTGGAGGTGGATGAGTCTAAGGTAGAGGCCATTCGTGATTGGCCTACTCCTACTACCGTGACTCAAGTGAGGATCTTTCATGGTCTTGCTAGTTTTTATAGACGATTTGTGAAAGACTTTAGCTCCATTGCCGCTCCACTCACCGAATTGGTGAAGAAGGACAAACCTTTTGTTTGGGAAGAGCCTCAAGAGAAGGCCTTCCAAGAGTTGAAAGGTAGATTGAGTACCGCCCCTCTATTGCAATTGCCCGACTTCGGAAAGGCATTTGAGGTTGAATGTGATGCCTCGGGGGTGGGAATTGGTGGTGTTTTAATGCAAGATGGCAAACCCATAGCCTACTTTAGTGAGAAATTGAAGGGTTCCTCTTTGAACTACTCTACGTATGACAAGGAGATGTACACCTTAGTGACAGCTCTTGCTCATTGGCAACACTACCTTTGGCCTAGAGAATTTGTGATTAAGAGTGACCATGAGTCACTCAAACATCTTAGGGGCCAAGAGAAATTGAACAAACGTCATGCCAAATGATGAGAGTTCATTGAGTCTTTTCCCTATGTTATCCAATACAAAAAAGGGAAAGACAATGTTGTGGCGGATGCACTTTCTCGAAAGTTTGCTCTAGCCACCACCCTTGCCTCCAAGCTCATGAGTTTTGAGAGCATTAAGTTGATGTACACTCAAGACCCTAAGCTAAAGAGCATTCACGAAGCTCTTGAAAACGGAGAAAGGGTTGAGAAATACCAATGGGTTAATAGATACATCTTTAAAAATGGTAAAGTGTGTGTTCCCGAGTCCTCTTGGAGAGAATTACTAATTCGTGAAGCTCATTGTGGGGGCTTGATGGGACACTTTGGGAGGAACAAGACCTTGGCAATTCTAATGGAACAATTCCATTGGCCAAAAATGGGGGTTCAAGTTGAAAAGCTTTGCGAAAATTGCCTTGAGTGCAAATATGCTAAATCTAAAGCTAACCCCCATGGTTTGTATACTCCTCTCCCCGTGCCTACTAGTCCGTGGGTCGATATATCGATGGATTTTGTGATGGGCTTGCCACGGTCTAGGAGGCCATGATAGCATTTATGTTGTCGTGGATAGGTTCTCCAAAATGGCTCACTTCATTCCATGTAAGAAGTGTGATGATGCACAACATGTGGCTTATTTGTTTATTGAAAATGTATTAAAGTTGCATGGTGTGCCTCAAATCATAGTGAGTGATAGGGACACCATGTTCCTTAGCCTTTTTTGGAGGAGCTTGTGGGGTGCTCTTGGCACCATGCTCTTGTTTTCTACGTCCCACCACCCACAAACGGATGGACAAACCGAGGTGGTAAACCGGACTTTGGGTGCTCTTCTTAGAGCTATGACCCGAGGTAAGGCCGGGACGTGGGTTGATAAATTGCCTCTTATGGAGTTTGCCTATAATCATAGTTTGCATAGCTTGATTGGCATGACTCCATTTGAATGTGTTTATAGTTTTAATCCCTTGATTCCCCTTGATCTAACCCCTTTGCCAAGAGAAATGGTTGCTAATTTTGAAGGAAAAGCCGAGCAAAGGCTATGATTGAACTTCATGCTAAAGCCAAGAAGAGCTTGGAGGAAGCCTATGCAAAGGTTGCTTCCAAGAAGAACAAGGGAAGGAAGAAGCTTGAGCTCAAAAAGGGAGATTGGGTGTGGGTTCACTTCCGCAAAGAAAGGTTTCCATACCTTCGGAAAGGGAAGTTGGCAACCCGTGGAGATGGACCGTTTCAAGTGCTTTCCAAGATCAACAACAACGCCTATGTGATTGATCTACCCGGTAAGTACAATGTGTCAAATACTTTTAATGTGACTGACTTGACCCCTTTTGATGTAGGGGATGGTGATGCCGGAGAGGAGGAAGCCATGGTTTCGAGGAAGAAACCTTCCCAAGAAGGGGGGGATGATGCGGGGCATACTACCCCAAGGCCGTACTAGAAGTCAAGCCAAGTTGATTCAAGACACTCACCTCCACTTGACTTGGAGGGACATGGAAGAAGGCTCCGAGAGCGACTTGAAGATCATGCTTTGGAGTGCCATGGATGGAGGATCACCTAGGTCACTTGGAGAGGCATCCGGGGCACGTTTGGAAGCAATTCAAGAACCCCCAGGAACGGGCGGACCGCCTACTCAACTAGGCGGACCGCCTACTTTTTGTCAACTCTCTGGACTTTCGGCTGCCTACTAAGTGGGCGGACCGCCTAATGGGGCGCCTACTTTCTCCTTCAGCATTGTGAACAACTAGGCGGGGCGCCTAGTGCAAAGGGGCGGACCGCCCAGTGCCCTGAAGCATTGCGGGATTTCTAGTTTTTATGCTATAATTTGACTATTATAACCCTACGTGGCCTTTATTATTTTAATCCACTTTGGGGGTATTTTAGGGCTTCCATTATTTATAAGTGAAGTCTATAAATACTTCACTTAGCTTCATAAAACCTTAGCTTACCTTGAATATTGTGGAATGATGAATAGAGTTGAACTCTTGTTTATGAAGAAACCCTTTTGGTTGGCTTGAATTCACTAGCGGATCCTAGTTGAGTCTCGAACCGACACCCGATCATTCTACTTGCGAGTCTCGGGTGCGAATCGAGGGTGGTGGCATAGCGTAGGTCCTTCCTGACGCCGATACGAGGGTATCACGGAACAAGTTCTCCGTGGTTACCTCTCATATCGTTCGAGATGTGTCTCGCTCTCCTATCGTTCTTTTTGTCTTTTGATTTTGATCCTTATCAAATTGTGCACATTATTTTTTTACTATAGTTGACGATTACAGTCGAGGGACATGGATTTTTCTAATAAAGGAAAAATCAGAGGTTTGCAAAAAAATTATTCAATTTTGCGCCATGGTCAAGACACAATTTGGCATAGATATGAAAAGATTAAGGAATGATAATGGTACCGAATTTGTGAATAAACCTTTAAAGGATTTCTTTTTTGATAATGGAATGATACATGAAACATTGTGTGTAAATACCCCCACAACAAAATGGAAGAGTTGAGCTAAAACATCGTCATTTACTTGATGTTGCACATGCCTTAAAATTTCATGCTAATATGCCAATAAAATTTTGAGGTGAATGCGTGCATACTGCAGCCAATTTAATCAATAGAATTCCAATAAAAGTCAATCTAGGAAAGACTCCATATGAGGTTTTATATAACAAGAAATCAAACATGTCACACATTAAGGTCTTTGGTTGCCTCTGTTTTGCACAAATACATCATAAGATGAAAGGAAAATTTGATGAAAGGGCAACCAAATGTGTAATTGTTGGGTACCCGTCAGGACAAAAAGGTTGGAAGGTTTATGACCTCAAAGAAAAATAATTTTTCACTTCTAGGTATGTGTTATTTTTGTGAGAGGGAATTTCCTTTTCAAGAAAGACGATTGAATGAAGTGAAACATGAAGATAATACAAATGACTATTAGAAAAGAAAAATCTGTTTATGAATGGTGATGAAGAAAGAATGGAACTTCAACTAGCCACTCCAAGTACTAATGTTCCAGCAAGTGAGAAGAATGATATACACCAGGAGGAGCAAGTAACAGTTGAAGAGGACATCAATTTACCATCAGGACAACAGATTATGCAAGATTGACAACAACAAGCTGTTGAAAATTATCAACAGCCTCAAAGAGAGAAGAAAACACCAAGTTACTTGGAGGATTATGTATGTGGTGCAGTGATTAACGAAGAATCCCATCGTCGCAGCTCCAGTGTCTTAGTTTCTCCAAGTGAGGTATGTTCTGCATTACACAATGTTAGTTATAATCATTTTTCAAAGGCACACAAGATTTTACTTACAGCTATTTATACTTATGAAGAACCAAAAAGCGTATCCCAAGCTGTGAAAGATAAAAGATGGAGGGAAGCTATGTCAAAAGAAATTTCAGCTCTTGATGAAGTAAACAATACATGACAACTTCAACGCCTGCCAAAGGGAAATAAGACCATCAGTTGTCGTTGGGTGTACAAGATTAAGTATAGAGCAGATGGATCTATCGAACGATACAAAGCGAGGCTTGTAGCCAAGGGTTACACACAAGTAGAAGGGGAGGACTTCAATGAGACATTTGCTCCAGTGGCAAAAATGGTTACTGTGCGTTGTCTTTTAGCCATAGCGATAGCTCGAAATTGGGAAGTACATCAAATAGACGTGGACAACACCTTCTTGCATGGAGAACTTATTGAAGAGGTTTTTATGGACATTCCACCAGGATATAAATGTACAGGTGGAGTGGTGTATCGACTCAATAAATCTCTTTATGGACTTCGCCAAGCATCAAGAAATTGGTATAAAGTAACACAAGGTCAGTTTCTAGCTGTTTTAGTTCATTAAAGTAACACAAGGTCAGTTTCTAGCTGTTTTATTTTATTAAAGTAACACAAGGTCAGTTTCTAACTATTTTAGTTTATGTAGATGACATACTGTTGGTTGGTAGCGATCATCGTCTTTGCATGCAGCTTAAAGAATACTTGAATGGATGTTTCATAATAAAAGATCTTGGTCCGCTGAAATACTTTTTGGGTATTGAAGTTACTAGGAGTTCTGATGGATTTTTCTTAAGTCAAGGAAAATGTACTTTGGACATTCTTAAGGCAACAAGCATGATCAATGCAAAAGGTACAAGTTTTCTGATGGAGCACCAACATCATTTGTCTCATGAATCTTATGGAGCACCAACATCATTTGTCTCATAAATCTTGTGATGAATTTGAAAATGCCACTAGATATCACCGAGTCATTGGCGGGTTACTTTACTTAACTATAACAAGACCTGAAATTACATGCAGTTCATATTTTGAGTCAATTCATGCAACATCCCAGACAAGGGCATTGGGAAGCTACAATGAAGGTCTTACGGTATCTCAAGATGAGTTCAGGACAAGGATTATTACTTCCAGCAGATAATGATTTAAGACTTGAGAGATATTGTGACTCGGACTGGGCGTCTTATCCCATAAGTAGGCGTTCTGTAACAGGATATCTTATATCCCTGGGAAAGGCACCAATATCATGGAAAACCAAAAAGCAATCCACTGTGGCAAGGTCGTCAGCTGAAGCTGAATATCGTGCAATGGCGAAGGCGACAAGTGAGATTATACGATTACGAGGTCTGCTGAAGTGTCTCGGTTGTAGTCAAAGAGGGCCTACCAGATTAAATTGTGATAATCAAGCTGCGTTACATATAGAGGCTAATCCTGTATTCCATGAACGAAGAAAACATATAAAAGTTGACTGCCATTTTATTAGAGAAAAGATTCAGCATAGCGTTATTTTGACAAGCTATTTCTCTACAAGAGAACAAAAGGCAAACATATTTATCAAAGCGCTGGGACGACAACAATTTCAAGAACTATCTGGCAAGTTGGGTATTTACGATGTGCATGCTCCAACTTGAGAGGGGGGTATTGGAATATTATCCTTAATGTACAGATTTACTTAAATAGTTGTATTGTATTTAAAGTAGGACTGTCTAGATAAACTTGTAGTATTGGAGATAAAGTAAAATATCTTTAGATAGAGTTAGAAATACTTATGTTAGTAGGCTGAGTTGTATATAGACTGATAGTTGGTTTCAATAATACTGGCTCAAAGTCTTTCATCGACTTATTTTGAGTTGTTATCAAATAAAATGGACCAGAGGGAGTACTTAAAAGGGCCATTTACAAAATTGCCACTGAACCATACTTATTTACATCACATGCCCATTACATTTTTGCCCACAAGTTTATTTACATTGTATGCCTATTAGCTAATTACCTTTTTATTTGAGGCATAAAACAAGGAACTCCTCTCTCTCTCCTCGTATCTTGTATTATTTTCTCTCCTTTTTTTGTCATTATTTTATTATTCTTTTCTCCGTCTCTGTTTTCACTATTTCTCATTTTTTTTCTTTTTTCCGTTTATTATTCTTTTTTCTTTCTATTTTCTTTCTCATGTTGCTAGCACTATTCATGTCTTCCATTTTTTTATCTTTTAATTTATTTTCTTTCTCTATAATTTTATTATACTCATTTTTTTAATTTTTATTTTTTTCTCCAAAAAAGTATACTTTGTTCAAGAATACAAAATCTTAAATATTTTATTTGCTCGATAGTATCTCACACTTTTATCCAAACATAAAATGGTAAAGTATATGATATACGAAAAAGGTATACTTCTGTAAAAATAATAAAAATTAAAATATTTAAGTGCTCTGAAATATCTCGCACTTCGATCCGAACATAACAAGGTATACCGAAAGAGTATACAGTATACCAAAAGGGTATACTTTGTTCAAGACAACAAAAATTGAAATATTTATCCGCTCGGTAGCATCGCGCACTTTGATCCAAATACAAAAGGGTATAACAGAATAGTATAGAGTATACCAAAAGGATATACTTTGTTCAAAACAACAAAATTGAAATATTTATTCGATCAGTAGCATCGTGCACTTTAAAACACAAAAAGGTATACCGAAAGAGTATACACTATATCAAAAGGGTATACTTTGTGCAAAACAACAAGAACTGAAATATTTATTCGCTCAGTAGCATCGCGCACTTTGATTCAAACACAAAAGGATATAACAGAATAGTATAGAGTATACCAAAAGGGTATACTTTTTTCAAAACGACAAAAATAGAAATATTTATTTGCTCAGATAGGATCGTGCACTTTGATCTAAACACAAAAAGGTATACCAGAAGAGTACACAGTATACTAAAAGAATATACTTTGTTCAAAAAAATAAAAACTGAAATATTTATTCGCTCGGTAGCATCGCGCACTATGATCCAAACACAAAAACGTATACCGGAATAGTATTGAGTATATCAAAAGAGTATACTTTGTTCAAAACAAAAAAAAATTGAAATATTGATTTGCTCAGTAGCATCGTGCACTTTGATCTAAACACAAAAGGGTATACCGGAAGAGTAGACAGTATACAAAAAGGGTATACTTTGTTCAAAAAAAAAAACTGAAATATTTATTCGCTCGGTAACATCACGCACTTTGATCCAAACACAAAAGGGTATACCGGAAGAATATACAGTATACCAAAAAGGTATACTTTGTTCAAAACAACAAAAGCTGAATTATTTATTCGCTCGGTAGCATCGCGCACTTTAATCCAAACACAAAATGGTATACCAGAAGATTATACAATATACCAAAAGGGTATAATTGGTTCAAAACAACAAAAACTAAAATATTTATTTTCTCGGTAGCATCGCACACTTTGATCCAAACTCAAAAGGGTATACCAGAAGAGTATACAATGCACCAAAAGGGTATACCTTGTTCAAAACAACAAAAATTAAAATATTTATTTCCTTGATAGGATCGCACACTTTGATCCAAACGCTTAAAAGAGTATACAGTATACCAAAAAGGTATACTTTATTCAAAACAACAAAAATAGAAATATTTATCTGCTCGGTAGCATTACACATTTTGATCCAAATGCAAAAGAGTATACCAAAAGAGTATACAGTATTTCAAAAGGGAATTATTTATTCAAACAATAAAAGTTTAAATATTTATTTGCTCGATAGTATCTAACACTTTGCTTCAAACAAAAAAGGTATACCAAAAGATTATACGGTATACAAAAAATGTATACCTTATTTATAATAAAAATAAAATTATTTATTCGTTTGATAGCCTTTCACATTTTGATACAAATAGAAAAAAGATATTCCAAAGCAGTATACGATATACAAAAAAAGGTATACTTTGTTTAAAACAACAAAAACTGAAGTATCAATTCATTTGATAGTGTAGACATATATTAAATATAGTAGTATACCAATAATGTGTATGACATACTACAAAAATATACAATATAAAAGCACGCATTATACAAGTTTATTCATGCATTACATTATTTATATCAATTAATTAACGTTAAATACAACTTTTGGTATTTTCCCATTATTTTTAAAGTTACAGGGGCAATATGATCGATCCAATAATGTGGTAATTAGGTATAACATTATGGTATACTTTTGTGTCGACAATAGTTTTATACTTTATTGATCGAATGACGTCCAATTCAATGAAAAAAATTCAATCCTATAGAAAATCACAAAAAACAGCTACAATGCCAATCTCGATAGATCCAAATTATGCTGTAACTAGTTTCAAAGTAAAAATACAACATTAATTTGGGTGCAGTGGAGCCATCCAACTCCACCAAAGTCATTGCAAGAAAATACAAAAAAAATAACAAAGATAAACACACTATGACATACAATCCAAGAGCTTTAAGATTTGAAATTTTATGAATCTCGATATGCCAAAATTGAAGTAAACAAATCAGTAGAAACTTAACAATACCAAACTATTATATGAAGAAGTGAAAATCACGTTAGGTTCTTAATATTTATGGTGGCTGTAGGTTAGAACAAATAGGTGAGTTATAATTCTTAAAAAGTAAAAAAATAAAATTTTGCAAAAGAAAATCATAGCCCAAAGCAGTTAACAAATAGAGAAACACTTCCAATCTTGATAAAGTCGCTAAAAAAAAGGTAGAAACCCCCTATTCTCTCTCTAGCCCCTTCCCCTTTCTATCTCACTTTTACCTCCTACACTCAAATGAATATTGATCCTAAATCTATCCCTATCGGAAATCCACCAATACCACCAGAACCCCCTAATAATATAATCAATGAGCCTCACTCAACTACCACAAAAAAAATCTCCTATTACGATAAATTATTAACTCAACCTATAAACCCTACTCTCATTAAAACAAATATTTTAGCAGATCCTATTTCCTTTTCTTCCATGCAAACCCAACCTATAGAAGAGGACGACTTAGTTGACTGCATATCGTTTACACAGGAAGAAAAGCAACGAATTTATGCTCCTTGGCTTAACTCAGTGATTATCAAGCTGTTGGGGAAAAGGCTTCATCATCAATATCTCTATGAAAAACTCAAGACTCAATGGAAATTAATGGAAGACTTTCCTCTAATCGATTTGGGAGAAGACTTTTATGTAGCTAAATTTAATAAGCATGAAAGTCTACATAAAGTTTTAACTGAAGGTCCTTGGTTTTTTAATGGTTTTTTCTTATCCATCAGATGTTGGGAGCCAAATTTTATAGCTACTGAAACCAAACTCCTAACAACAGCAATCTGGATAAGACTACCAAACTTGCCTGCTGAATTTTTCGATGAAGGTGTACTGAGGAAAATTGGTACTAGCTTGGGAAAATTACTAAAAGTAGATTTTAAAACATCTACTGCCCAGCGAGCTAGATATGCAAGACTTTGTATCGAGGTACAAGTTGATACCCCAGTGAAAAGTCATGTTTACATAGAGCATCATAAACAAAGTGTAGTTTATGAAGGAGAAAATATTTTGTGTAAGGTATGTGGCCGATTAAGTCATCTTCAAGACAATTGTCCCTATATTTCCCTAACTCCTCCTGTCAATACCATGTTAAATAGTTCCTTACCCCCATCTCAACTAAAACTCAAAACCAAGGAAGGGGATTTAGAGTGGCGCACTGTAAACTTTCAAAAAAAAACCAAAAATACTTCAAATAAGCAAAACGCCTCCTCATCCTATATTAATAGTCAATTAAAGAAGGTGAAAGACCTACATGCAACTAGTTCTTCAAAGGTAACTTACCAAGGTATGAATCCTAAACTCTCTCCTCCGGATAAGAATTTAATTTTTAGCTATAACTCTAAACCTAAGTCTTATCATAAAATTAAGGAGAGTGGTAATAGATTTAATGCTCTTAACAATTCTAATGAAGGTTTGTTGAATCAATCTGATCAAGAAAAAAAGAAAGATGGTATTGTTGGTGCCACGCAAGAATCGTTACAAACTATGCATGGTCAAACTAAGGAGGGAAAGTCATGCCAAATGGACAGCGCTAGTGACACGTCGGATAATGAAAAATCCATCGAGGCAAATGTTATAACAGTTGCTTCTGACAGTTCCTCTATTCATTCTCTTAACATTCCAATTACTAATACCCTTTCCACTACTAACTTTGAAAGTGTCCAAATTTAGACACCGACCCCTATAGCCAATGGCATTGATCTCATTGATCCGACTATTAACTTCCACATCTCCTCTCTTTCTTTGGAAAATTTTATACACTCAAACACGCAAGTTACCATACAAACACCTTCCATCCCTCTTCGAACTACTATTAATCCAGGTTATATATCACCTATTACTAAAGATGAAAACACAACCTCTAAGAAAGAGACAAAGGGCTCTAGTGAAGGATTTACTAAAACTACATCAAGAAAAGAAACGACTAGCAATGGATCAAAAAAACAATCCTCCTGCCCCACTTCCACAAATGAATCAACCATTAATTTTCACACTTCCTCCTCCTCAAAATGTCATCCCTCAGACATGGTTGGAATCTACTCTTTGGGGTCAGTCTATAACTATTCTAATGACGCTAATGGGACAACAAGCTTTTGTAGTCATTCAAGATCCATCCTACCTTGCACTGATTGTAAGCGAAGCAATGCACATGACAATGCACAATTTCATGAACAATATGTTACCTTACCTAATGCATGGAATGGATCAATAAGAGAATCCTCTGGTCGACCTACCTTTCTTTCCCCCTTGAGGAACACCTCCTCAACTACCAATATTCACTCCTTGGGATCTTGTCCAAAACTTGCCCATGCAAGCCCTAGCACCACTGAACAAACTCTTTCTCCAAGCAAATCAACAGATTCTGGAACATCAAGTGATAATTCCCCCTCAAGATCACCACATGTAGGAAAATGTTCCACCACCAGCTCCACCTCCATCACCATAGCACCATCACAATCTACCCGTACAAGGAGAAAACAGGAGGGGGAGCTAGAAGAAATCGTCCTAAAGGGAAGGGAGAGTCGCACGGAATTTCAAAACCTAAACGAAATAGCAATCTTTCTCTTCAAAGAAAGACAGAACAAGAAGGTAATTTTTACGAGTCATTCTCAACTCTACAAATGCTCACTAGATGTGAGAGCCCCAACAAACAAAATAGTGGGCAAGTATGCAGTGGTCCTCAACCCCACATTGAGGACTGACCCTGAATTGAACTTAGTTGGGAATGAAAACCCTAATTTTAATATGAATAGAAAACTTCACATAATTGTTTGGAATGTTAGGGGGGCTAATAACCCAGAATTTCGTAGACATTTTGATGCCTTATTAGAGGTTTATAGGCCAGTTATGGTTGCTTTGTTGGAAACCAAAATGGAAGATCATCATGATCTTAGAGTTCGTTTTAATTTTTTTCGACTATGCCGAGGTTCCATCAGTGGTTCGATCAGGTGGCATTGTCCTTCTATGGAAGAATGAGGCTATCACTGTCTCTGATGTGCATATTAATGGTAATGAGGTCCATGCAATGCTTAAGGTAAATCATCCTGTTTTCAATTTTTATTGGCTTTTTTCTACTGTTATGCTAGCACTTATTATTTAAATCGTTCATTACTTTGGAATGCTTTAGCTAATATCTATGACACCTTTAAGGGTCCTTGGTTGGTTAGTGGAGATTTTAATCAAATTCTATGTCAATCGGATAAATCAGGTGGTAGACTTATTATTACTGTGCATGCTAATAGCTTTAGAAAATGTATTAATTATTGTAGGCTTATTGATTTAGGGTTTAAGGGTCCTAAATATACTTGGTCCAACCATAGTAAATTTAGGAATAGCTTAATTAGAGAAAGATTGGATCGATGTCTAGCCAATAATGACTGGGTAACTCTTTTTAAGGATGCTTCGATTGTCCATCTTCCTAAAACTTATTCGGATCACCATCCTATCCTGATTAATCTTAATAAACAGCCTAATATTAGTATCAACAAACCTTTCCGAATTGAGTCAATGTGGATGTCTCATCCTGATTTTAAAAATGTTATTCATCAAGCCTGGGTTAATAGAAATTTTCAAGATGCTAGAAATACCTTTGAAAATGATATTTTAAATTGGAATAAAACTACTTTTGGTAATAGTTTTCAAAATAAGAAAAAGCTACTTGCTAGGTTAAATGGAGTCCAATCATCCCCAAATTATTCTACAAGCTATTTTCTGCAAGACTTAGAAATTAAGCTAATTTCAGACTACTAAATGTTATTAAAAATGAAGAAGATTTTTGGCGCCTTAAATCTAGAGTTGACTGGTTAAATTTTGGAGATGCTAACACAAAATTTTTTCAGGTTTTAACTCTAAATAGACGTAGGAAAAAACTCTATTACTCATTTTCAAGATGAAAATGGCTCCATTATTTTTTATCAAGAGGCAGTGTCCAAACACGTGCTAAATTATTTTGAAAATATTTACACCTCTGATCATGTTAGTAGTCCCCTTAATTATGTAGATCAAAATTCTAGTTGGTACTCAAAAGTAGATCTTTCAAGTCTTGATCTTCCCTTAAATGACTCTGAAATGACTAAGGCAGTGTTCTCCTTTAGCCCATATAAGGCACCAGGTCCTGATGGACTCCACCCCTTCTTTTTCCAAAAATTCTGGAACATTATTGGTAATTCGGTTAAAGCTTTTTGTCACCAAGCTTTTGCTAGTAGTACCCTTACTAGCTACTCTAATACTACCTATTTATGCCTAATTCCCAAGTTTAAGAATGCAACTCATCTTAAAGATTTTCGTCCTATTAGACTTTGTAACACTATTTATAAAATTGTTACTAAAATCATAGCTAATCGCATTAAACCTTTCCTTGATAAAATTATCAGTCCCTACCAAGCTAGTTTTCTTAAAAATAGGAGAGCCTCTGACAATGCGATTATTATTCAGGAGTTTATTAATAAATTTTCTCGAATGAAAGGTCAAAAGGGCGAAATGCTTGTTAAAATTGACCTTGAGAAGACTTTTGATAGAATATAGTGGTCTTTTATTAGATCTATGCTTGCTTTCTTTAAGTTTCCTCATAACATTACTAGATTAATTTTATCTTGCATCACATCTTCTTCAATGGCTATTCTAGTTAATGGTTCCAAGACAAATTTTTTTACTCCCTCTAGAGGTATTAGGCAAGGAGACCCGATGTCTCCTTATATATTTATACTATGTCTAGAATTACTTTCTATTTATATTAATCATAAAGTTGACCTCAATACTTGGAACCCTATAAAACTTTCTCCTAAGGGTCCTGAATTCTCCCATCTTTTATTTGCGGATGACATTACTTTTATGTCTAGAGCTACTGAAAAATCAGCTCTTGCTATAAAATCAACTCTTGATTTCTTTTGTAATTTATCCGGTGAGAGAGTCAATCTTGCTAAATCTAAGATTATTTTTTCTAAAAATACCCCCACTTCCCTGGCTTGTCATCTAAGTTCCATTCTCAATATCAAAATAGGTCAAAGCTTTGGAAAGTATCTAGGATTCCCAATCCTAAACCTCCAACCTAGGGCTAAGGATTATCAGTTCTTCTTAGATAATTTTCAATCAAAATTGGCAAACTGGAAATCCAATTTCTTAAATTTAGCTGGAAGATCAACCTTGGTTAAGTCCACTCTCAACACCATACCTAACCATATCATGCAATTCCATCTCCTTCCTTCTAAAACTCTTAAAACTTTGGATAAAATCCAAAGAAATTTCATTTGGGGTACTTCAGAGTCTAAAAAGAAATTTCACTTCTCTCTTGGAATATTATTACTAAGCATCTTGGAGGGTTATCCATCACTAAAGCTAAAACAAAAAATATGGCCATGATCACTGGTTTAACTTGGAGACTAGTTTCGAACCCCTCTTCTCTATGGGCTACTACAATTTCTAAGAAATATCTCCTTAAATCAAATTCCAAATCTCACTCCTTTATTTGGAAAAATATTCTTAAAGTATGGCCCATATGTAGTCATAATACTCAATGGATTGTGGGTGATGGTAGGAATATTTCCTTTTGGCATCATAATTGGATGGCTAGTAGGCATAACTTAAGGAGCTTGATTAGTGGCCCTCTTTCCTTAGGAGATGACAATCTTAAACTTGCTGAGCTTCTAAATAATAATTCGCTTGATCTTTCTAAAATTTCTTTTCAATTACCGGAAAATCTTAGAATTTCTATTCTTGGCTCTATATATCCTTCAAATGATGAAGACTATCCTGTTTGAAAAAAATACTAGTAATGGTATTTTCTCTCTAAAGTCCACCTACCCTTCAATAGAAAATTACACGAATAGTGGAAAGGATTTTAATTGGATCTGGAGACTCAACACTCTTAACAAAATAAAATTTTTCTTATGGCAATGCCAGCATAATCGTTTACCAACACGCCTTTATCTTTGTAAAATTGGTATTAACATTAGTCCAATTTGTGCAATTTGTAGTTGTGAGGAAAAATCCTTATATCATATCTTTCTAGGGTGTTACAGAGCTAAAAAATTTTGGAATAATTGTTCTATGGATTTTAGTCTTATTGATTCCCCAAATTGGCTTGATAACCTGCGTAAACTCACCCCTAATATTGCTAATCTCCACTTTAATTGGCTTGAATTTCTCTCTTTTGCTCTATGGAATCTTTGGCTAAACTGTAATAGTAATAATATTAATAACACAACTAATGAATTATCCTTCAGCAACATCGAGTCTAAAGTTTTAGAGTTTAAATTATTCACTTCGAAGAAGATCAGCCCTATTTATCGTACGACCATCAATGTAAAATGGTATCCTCCATTGACTAATTTTCTTAAATTAAACACTGATGGTGCTTTTAATATTGCTAATAATAGTGCTAGTATTGGGGGCGTCTTTCGTAACTTTAAAGGCGACTGGATTCTAGGCTACCATAAAAAAATTCAGGGCCTAAATCCTATGCATGTTGAACTAATGGCCTTAGCCATTGATCAAAATTATCACTACCTTGAAGTGGAAACTGATTCCACAGATTTAATTCACCTCTTGGAAAAACCTGATCCTACTTACTCTTCTATTGTTTTCAAATGCAGGTCAATGATGTGCTCCCTCCAAATAACAACAATCAGACATAATTTTCGACAGTGCCACCAATTTTTGTCCAGCATGCTCTATGAGAAGATAGTGTGGGCACAACTTTTACTACTACAGTATCGGATAGTAATCTTAAGTATCTAGCTAAATTAGGAAACCTAAATGTGCTTAATGCACTTTCTACTAATTCTAATACTAGTGTTTGTACTAATGCAGATCACCTTAATAGTCGCATGAACTCCTTATGTAATTCTTCTTAGTTTTGTTCTAATTAATAAAGTCTTGTTTTAACAAAAAAAAAATGATAAAGTTGCTAAGATGAGAAACGTGACTCTAATTATGCCAACAGAGTTTAGAAGTCAATATTTCTTGTAAATTTATGTAATTAATTGATAATGTAATGTATCCATTCTTTTCTTCCCCTCCATTTTGCGAAGTTTGGGCTCTTTGCCATTGTCAAACTTAAATCTACATCAAGAAACTGAGAATTTGTGAGAAATAATGGTGGAGATGAAAAAACGACGTTGGGAGGTTCGGAAAAGATATCATTTGTATTTTCCGGCGGTGGCCGGTTGGCGGCCTAGCGGTGGTCCGGTGGAGGAGCTACGGCGGCATAGGGTGGAGAAGATTTTTGGTGGTTGGGAAATAATCGACAGAGTAATCCTAGCCTAGCAGCTAAGGTTTGAAATGAGGGAAGTGAGGGGACTTTGAGCTTATAAAGGTGGGCTAATAGGCTGAACAGTAATAAAATGAGCCTAATGGGTATATACTGTAAATAAAGTGGGTTGAATGGGTAGTGACTGTAATCTAACTTTAAATAGGCATAAAAACGTAATTTTTTTGCATTCGTGGGCAGCCCACGTGAAAATCCCTACTTAAAAAGGGGTTGCCATCATTGCTTCTTTCTACCATTATTGTTGCTTCTTATATTATGTTCTTCCTGCTTTTATTTTTCAAAAAAAAAAAAAAAAATCTTAAATTGCTTTGTGGTTGGGGAATTCAAAACTAAGAGCTATTAGCATAAAGGAATTGATGAAGAACTCAACTACTAGTATACCGTAGGAGACAAGCTTTGTATAAAACTACTAACGAATAATTCTTTGTTAATTTGGGAAGAAATGAAAAATGTCAGGATATCTAACTTTGTTAAAGTTCTTGTTGATAGAAAGAAGAAAGAAACTTTCCCAAACATGCCTTTTTTTAGTGAAATTAGGCCAAAATAAAAAATAAAAAATCAAACGTATCAAGAAAGAGTTTTCAAAATAGCTCGCCCGCAAGGGAAAGATTATCAACAAGAAAGAAGAACTCCTAAACTCGATTTTAGTTCGTAACCCCACCAAGATTGTTATTAACTCAAGAAAGTAATTTAAAACATAAGCACAGGTTTTTGTTTTCTAGATTAAGTTTGATAATCTTTTCAAGTAATGTAGTAAGGGGTCGTTCGGTTGGATGTATAAATGTCTAATACATGTACTAAAATCCGCACTAAATTATTACCATGTTTGGTTGCTTTGAGTGAAATTTTAATACTTGCATAAAAATAGTACAACGTTTGGTTAGACTTTAAGATATAATACCCGCATAACTTAATGAGGAAATCTATATATTATTTTATGCGGGGTAGAAGGTGGAATTAATAATGTGGGTATTAACAATGTAAGTATTAAAATATACAATGACAATATTAACCCTCATAATATATAAAAATATTTTTTTAATTTATTTAAATAATAAATAAATATTTTAAAATTATACTTTGTATATTAATTTGTGATATATTTCAATGATTCAAGAAATAATACCCACATTATAATCTCCACATAGCTAATACTCGCATTACTAATACCTACATTACTAATAACTACATTATTAATACACAAAAATTGTTAATACCCGTATATATTAATACACACATTATTAATACCCGCATAAAAAAGTATTTACAACCGAACGACCCCTAACAGTTTAATTATGCAAAGCTAATGAATTTTGTGGATGTTTATATAGAAGTCAGTCAATCTCAGGTAAGTTCTTTTTTCTAATGTTAAAATTTTAAAATTGCTAAGTTACAACAAAAGTTAAAAAAGAACAAGAAACAGAAAAGAGCTACTCCCTCCGTTCTAATTTATGTGGCAGCATTTTTTTATTGGTCTGTTCCAAAAAGAATGACAGTATTCTAAATTTGGTAACAATTTAACTTTAAAATTACAGTTTTTCCATTACTGAAATAATTTGCAACCACACAAATATCTTTGGCTTATTTTACACCACAAGTTTTAAAAGTCTTCCTTTATTTTTTAAACTTTGTGCCGAGTCAAACTATGACACATAAAATAGAATGGAGGGAGTATGTTATAAAGAGAGGTCAGTTACGATAGATGCTCGTAATGTCCAGGAGGTCGATTAGCTTAACGTTAATCTTAAGAAGCTAACGGAGTAGGGAGCTACAATTATATATAAAGTAATTTTATTATTATTGATTAATTTATATGTAAAATATATAGTATTAACTATAGATAAGTATTAATTGTTATAATTAAATAAAAAATGTGTTATTAATCTATTGGTTAGATGTATACTGCAGATAAATTTTTACCATTTAGTAGTTCTGTCATACTGATTATCGCAAAAGTTATCCCAATACCTATATGCATATGGAACTAGCTAGAATGTGAATAATAATACAGTTCAAACACCATTATTATTATAAAAAGAACAAACATAATACTACGTACTTAGTTATCATGAAACAAAATGTATGAGCGGAGTCAACAAAGTGTAGTAAACCACAGCAGTACATGGCGCTCCATCCATCCTGATTTATTTGACACGCTTTTATATTAGTCAGTTAATTTTAATTAGAATGATAATTGTTTATGTGAAGCAACAATTTAAGTTTGTAGAAGCATAAATTAAAAAACATTCATTTATTACTTCAATTCCGCTCCTAGTAAGCATACAAATTGCAGTATTCAAAGAGTAAAGAGTACTGCTTTAGCGCATAATCTTTTTTGTCTTTTCTGAAGTGGTATTTCTGGTGTTTTGAAGACATTTATCAGCATTATTCTTATTTTTCTGTTTATCTTATTTTATTTTTTACTACTATTTGTTGCATTTACTCTTATTAGCTTTAGTATTTTATTGTCATTGCTCTTTTCTTATCATAGTATTTTTATCTATGCATTTTGTTCTTGTACTTTTTCCTTTCCTTTTTCAAACCTATTTTCAAAATTATTTTTCTTGAGCCAACGATTTATCGAAAACAGTATTTGTACCTCAGTCAAAGTAGGGGTGACGTCTACATATACCTCAAAATTCTTAAATTCCGCTTATGAAATCATAATAGTTATGTTGTTTTTGTTGGTGGTGGTATTTTGAAGACATTATACGCACTTGCAATATTTGGTGCGATGAAGAAATTTTGATATTATTTGCAATAATTTCTTTTAATTGGTTCGCTAAAGACTTTCAAAGTTAGTTGGGATCGAGATTAGTCGTAAATGTAATTGTAGTAGGTTAGTTAAAGCCTCTTTTACTGCATAAGCTTGGGGAACAAAAGAGAAAGCTAAAATGGAGGCTAAACGGAATGGTTCCATTGTATATGTTACATTTATTTTTAAAAAAGACCTTGTATTATAGAAGTGATTCTCTGATATAATATTTTAATATACTAAATAAGTAATTCAACCCATCTTCTAGTGTTAATCATTTCGGAAAGACACAATGAATTGACTTGGGTCCATTTTTAACCAACATATTCACGCGGTCAATTGACAATTGTACGCTTTGTGTGTCATTTTATTTGCCATAATTACTAAATATTCTTGAGTCAAATATTTTCATATTAGAATACTAAAATTGAATTAATTATTTTCTTTCTACTTTACTTTTTTTTATTAATTGAACTCGAAAGTTAAAACTACAATAATCTTTTATCGAAGAGAGATAAATATAATGGAGGAAAAACAAGAAAACATGAGAGTTCAGTTTCCTACTATGCTCAGATTGAAGCTATTATATTCCTCGAGGTCGAGGACTTCAAAGTTGAGAGTATCCAGCAGCAATGACACCAAAAAGAAGCCAAGATTGGTGGAGTCGCAAGATCGTGTTGCTGCAGCTTGCCAGGATGGGATCGGTCAGACATCAAACTCTGATGGTGGCTCCGTAAGTTCTAATGAGGACAGAAAGAAGAAGTGACTGCTAAAAAATGAAAAGAATCATGAGTTCTGGAAGAAACTGTTCAAAGATGATTTAGCGTTCGAAAATGGAGGACCAGTTGCGCAAAAGGAACTGAGTCGTTCGAAGTTGGTGGAGAACAAGATTGCTATGTGAAGTATTTATTCTTAAGTTCCAAAATTCAGTTTTGGATTTCCCAAGTATGTGCTCTACCAAAATACAAAACAAGTTTGTATCTCCTAAAATACGGTTTCAAATATTATAATTAAATTTATATTTCGTTGAGCCACATGCGCTCATTTTATATCGTAATCTAATGGTTGATGTTAGATTTACACTTACAGTTACAGGCTAAACGTCTTAATGTCACTAAGCAATTAAAACGGGCAATTAATGAATGATAAAGAGAGCATGAAACGGACAACAAAGTAAACGGACAATATGTGACCTAGTAAATTAACTATTGACCGATAAGTGAGCAAATTAGTTGATTAAACAATCAATATTACAAAACTGATTAACTATGTCGATTGATAGTAAGCGGAGAACTCATATAACTTGATTAGAACTAGGTGATTGAACTAAGGAAACTCGGATAAATACTTACAATCAATCAAACGGATAATTATTATGAACAATAGATCGACAGAGGCTGATATGTTTCAGTCTACCAACTCTAAAGGTAAACAATTTAGGCTATGATTGACTAGATGAGACAACGATTAACTAGTGGAAATGTATTGGGTAAAAATCGGCTTGCTGTGAGTCGCCTCGGCAAGACAATCTGATAACCGCCTAGCACGTGACGACAAACCAGTAACCGAAGCAAGCTGAGCTTCGGTGACGTCCGCTTCGGTAACCAAAATCGGCTTGCTGTGAGTCACACACTTGTACCTCGGTGAATCGTCTCGTTTCGAGTGGCTTTGCAGCCCACTACTTCAGCCCACTATCTCCATTAATGAGCACTCATAACGTGAGTTTGAGCACTACCAGATATGGGAAACGTGAGCTAGGCCCTTGAGTCTATAAATAGCACTTAATTTTGTATTGTACGCATTCATAAATACATACAAAAACTCTGCCAAATTTTGTACTCACGGCAATATATTGAAATCAACTTACTTTTCTGTATTTTACGCTTATCTCTTGCATTTTCCTGACTTTGATATGAATATTTGCTTATATTCTAACCCAAATTCAATTTGTGATCCTAAAAACGATTTAGGCCCATATAAATTGGTGCCGTCTGTGGGGATAAGCAGAAACGCTTTGTTCCAAAGTTCAACGCTCTTTTTCGTTAAAGCCCATAATTTTTCAACAACGGTATGGCCGACAGCAGTAGAAATCTTGATGATCAAACTGACGTTCCGTCCAACCAACAGTCCTCATCTCCAATGACAACTGAAGCCTTTCAAGCTTTTGTTGTTTCTTCGCTCAAAGCTCTTCAAGAACGGCAGGATGAGCAAGCGCACATCAACGCCGAATTCCACGCCTCGTTAGAGGCGAGGAACAGTTCAGCACCGAAAGGCATCCAGCCTTCGGTCCCAAATGGAGGCATCCCGACCTTTGTTCCTACGGGCGCGATAATAGGAGGACCTCCCAATGGGGCCACGTCTGGGGGTTCGGGAAACATACCAAGCGCCACGCCACACTTCGGGGCGATTCCAACCGTGGCAGAAACTACATCCTCGGTCGACGTCGAGAGGTTGACCTGGGAAATTGAAGCACGCGTCGAGGCGCGCTTTGAAGCTCGCATCGAGGCAAGCGTAGAAAAGCGCCTCGAGACCGTACCAGGGATAACAAAGAACCGAAGATGAGCTTGACATAGATCAATACAGGGAGTTGCCATTTAAGCCCGAAGCAGCTCCAGCTCCAACTCCTAAAAACTTCAAGCTCATGTTCTTAAAAAAGTATGATGGGGCCATCGATCCCAAGAAGCATGCAAGGGAGTACATTGCGATGTTAAAAAGCAATGACTTAACGGCAATAGAGCTCGAGTCAATGTTCTTAAAAAAGTTTGGCGAATCCTTGGAGAAAGGAGCGTTGCGCTGGTACATGTGTCTACCAGCGGGGTCAATTTCCACCTTCAAGGAAATGACCAATGCCTTCGTTAAGGCCCCACACCGGAGCTCAAAAAATTCTCCAGAGGAAGGAGGATATATGCAAGGTCAAGCAACGGCCCGGTGAGCCACTTAAGGAGTTCCTTGAGCGCTTTCATGCTGAGCGCATAGAGCTACCTCGGATGGATGATACTCTGGCCATCATGGCATTTGAAAAGGGTATCAATGTTCGCAACTCTGACGCCGCTGCTAAATTGCGAAAGGAGCTTCCGCAATACCAAGTTTGAACATGGGAAGATATACACAAACGGGTCCAAGATAAGGCTGGAGGAAGCCAAGTTCAAAAGCTGAGGTTACAATTACAAAAACTGAGGCGAATCCTCGTATCGCACTGAGGCATTGCGAGGAAAATCGAAGGGGAGGTACGAACCATATACCTCCACGAGGCAGCCAGTCAGCCAAAGGTTGGGAAATTCCTTTGGAACTCTTTTACAAGCCCGCATATAAGCCAACGGCTCGGAGGAAAGGTTCACTCCAATACAAACCAAAGAAATTCCTCAGACCCTGCTTCGGCTTCAAAGAAAGAATTACCTCGGATTCCTAATTACAATTTTAATATATCAACCTCGGAGCTGGTCAATGTAGTCAAGGGAACTGTCGGGGTAAGAGTACCCAAAGACATGAGAACTCCACAGACAAAAGTGACCAGAATTTGCACTGCGAGTTCCATGCGGATTATGGCCATCGAACCGAGGACTGCAAGGCATTGCGCCTCGAGGTGGCACATTTGTTGAAGAAAGGTGTGTTGGCCGAATTCTTTACTGACAAGGGAAAAGACAACTACTCCAAGAACCGAGGTGATGGACAGCCACCTCGGGCTCCACCCCCAAAAGGGAGTTGTAAATGTTATCACCGGGGGCTCAGAGGTGAATGGGGTGAATTTCGCAGCTGCAAAGAAATTCGCCAAGCTATCAATCACAATGGAAAAGAGAACTCGAGTGGGGGGTTCGGGTAAAGAAACCGTATTTGATGATGACGATTGTGATGGGAAGATGTTCCCCCATCACGATGCCTTGGTCATCATGCTGGGAATCAACGACTCCGACATCAAGCGAGTCTTGATCGACCCCGGTAGCTCGGTCAACATAATCAGCTACAGGGCCATCAAGAAGATGTGGCTCAAAGGGGCAGTCATCCCCAAAGCAACGGTGTTGACTGACTTTAACAACTCCACAGAGAAGACTTTGGGTGAAATTATACTCAAAACATTTGCTGAAGGAGTTAGCAAAGAGACATTGTTTCAAGTGTTGCCCGAGGACATTGCCTACAATGTGATCCTCGACAGACCACGGATCCATTCCATGGAGGCTGTCCCCTCCACGCTACATCAACTGATCAAATTCCCTATACCTTGGGGGGTTCGATCAATAAAAGGAGAGCAACGAGTAGCAAGAGAGTGCTATTCGGTTGTGATGAGAAGTGGAGTCGCCCCGACCGGGCCAAAACAATAGCAACTAACGCAACCGGGGTCAAGCAAGGAGGACCTCCGAGGCGATGTTGAAAAGATCCCGATGCGCATTCAAGAGCCTCAAAAACGAAAAGCCGAGGACTCGACTATCGAGGAACTGGCCTTATTGAAGGACTTTCCTAAAAGAAAGGTATTTGCCAGCTCGGAGTTGGACCCGGAGTCGAAGAAAGCAATCATTGAAGTTTTAAAGTCCAACAACGATTGCTTTGCTTGGTCTCATTCAGACATGATTGGTATCGATCCGGAGATCATGACCCACAAGCTGAATGTAGACCCAAAGTTTACCCGGGTGAAGAAGAAGAAAAGACCTCACGTCGGGGTTAAAAAGAAAGCGATCGAAGATGAAACCACAAAGTTGCAAGAAAATAGTTTCATAAGGGAGGTAAAGTACCCCGAATGGCTGGCTAATGTGGTCGTCGTACCAAAGAAAAACGGCAAGTGGAGGATGTGCGTAGATTACACTGATTTGAACAAGGCTTGCCCCAAAGACTCCTACCCATTGCCACAAATAGATAGGTTAATAGACTCTACGGCTGGACACAATCTATTAACCTTCTTGGATGCTTATTCGGGCTACAACCAGATCCTCATGGATCCGAAGGACGAAGAAAAAACCTCGTTCATCACTGACCGAGGTACCTTCTGCTATAAGGTGATGCCCTTCGGTTTGAAAAACGCGGGAGCGATGTACCAGAGGTTGGTGTGTCGCATGTTCAAGGAGTATATTGGAAAATCTATAGAAGTCTACCTAGATGATATGCTCATCAAGTCAATTCGAATGGAGGATCATCTGAATCACTTGAGGGAAGCTTTTGCCATTCTAAGGCAATATGGCATGAAATTAAACCCTGAGAAGTGTTCCTTCGGCGTAGGGTCGGGAAAATTCTTGGGATTCATTGTCTCAGAACCCCGATAAGATCAAAGCCATCGAGGAAATCCCCGAAGAGTTGACCGGGGTGAAAGAACTTCAGCGCTTAACTGGCCGAGTCGCTGCCTTGAGTCAATTTATATCAAGGTCCTCGGAGTGATGCCACAAATTCTTCTCTGTTTTGAGGAAGAACAATCACTTCGAATGGACATCGGAGTGTAAAGAAGCGCTGAAAGATTTGAAACGCTACCTGGCTAACGCGCCGTTGCTCGCCAAGCCGAAGGATGGTGAAACATTGCTAGTTTACTTGGCTGTGTCCGAGGTGTCAGTCAGCGCGGTGCTGGTTCGGGAAAAAGATGGCAAGCAACAGCCCATCTACTATGTGAGCAAGACACTCCTCGATACTGAGACCAGGTACCCACACTTGGAAAAAATGGCACTTGCTTTAATTGTTACTGCCCGGAAACTACGACCTTATTTCCAATATCACCCAATAGCGGTAGTTTCAACCTTCCCCTTGAGAAGTATATTGCATAAACCTGAGTTATCGAGGAGGTTATCAAAATGGGCGGTAGAATTAAGTGAATATGACATCACTTATCAACCCCGAACAGCCATCAAGTCCCAGGTCTTGGCTGATTTCGTAGCTGATGTTAGTGTTGGGATTCTGCCCGAAGCCGAAAAGGAGAACTCAA
This sequence comes from Petunia secreta, assembly GCA_029990175.1. NCBI lineage: Eukaryota > Viridiplantae > Streptophyta > Magnoliopsida > Solanales > Solanaceae > Petunia > Petunia secreta. Next base: position 1,363,474 of record JARKIP010000156.1, read on the forward strand.
TATCGAAAGGAACAGCTCCAGGGCTGTGGATACTTCACACCGATGGGGCAACTAATTCAAAGGGTTCGGGATTAGGTATAGTGCTGAAAGAACCCACCGGGGAGAAAATCAGGCACTCGGTTCGGTTAAAAAAAGTGACCAACAATGAGGCCGAATACGAAGCAGCCTTGGCAGGCTTGGAGTTAGCTAAAGAAATGGGGATGGAAAGAATTGAGTTGAGATGCGACTCACAGCTAGTAGTAAATCAAGTGCTCGGTGAATACACGGCTCGAAAGCCCAGAATGCAGTTATTCTTGGACCGAGCACAGAGGATTTTGGCCCAATTCCAAGAATGGCAAATTAAAAAATTACATCGGGAGGAAAATACCGAGGCTGATGCCCTGGAAAACCTGGGTTCGGCGGTCGATGAAGCCCACTCGGGGACTGATTCAGTGGTTCGGTTGCTATCTGTACAGATGAGAGATGAAATTACAGGTCAACTCGGTGGACCACAAATGGGATTGGCGGAGTAAGTTTATCTCTTACTTCGACTCGGGGACTGTCCCCCAAGATAAAAAAGAGGCCAAAAAGTTAAGGACTCAAGCGGCTTCATACCGTATGATCGAGGGTAATTTGTATAAGAGGTTGTATTGTGGCCCGATGGCCAAGTGTTTGGGTCCAGATGAGGCTAGATTTGTGATGGCCGACGTGCACGAAGGCGAGTGTGGCAATCACTCAGGGGGAAAGTCTTTGGTGCGCAAATTACTAAGAGCTGGGTATTATTGGCCCACCATCAGCGCAGATGCAAAGGCCTTCGTACAAAAATGTGATAAATGCCAGCGCCACGGCCAGATGATCCATCAACAGGCCGAACCTCAGAATTCGGTCGTATCACCATGGCCTTTCATGAAGTGTGGAATGGATATTGTTGGACCCTTACCGAAGGGAAAAGGTGGTGTTCAGTTCATCCTCGTATTAACTGATTACTTTACTAAATGGGTGGAAGCAGGAGCTCTCACCAAAGTTAAATAGAAACAAGTAATTGATTTCATCAAGAAGAACATCATCTATAGGTTCAGGGTCCTGAGGGAAATTACTTGTGACAATGGTAAGCAGTTCATGGGAGCAGCCATCACCGATTTCTTCAAACAATGGGGGATCAAAAGAATTGCTTCGACCCCCTATCATCCAAGTGCCAACGGCCAAGCTGAGTCTTTGAATAGGATTATAATCGAAAATCTCAAGAAAAGGCTCGATGAGAAAAAAGGTCCTTGCCCCGAGGAGTTGCCAGGCGTGTTTGGGCCATGCGAACAACTGAGAAGAGCAGCACCGACGAGACTCCTTTTTCATTTGCTTATGGTATGGACTCCTTTATCCCCATGGAGATGGGCGAGCCAAGTCTTCCGTAGGCTCACACCACCGAGGATGCGAATCAGCAAGCCATGCGCATAGAATTGGACTTGCTCGAGGAGAAAAGAGAGTTGGCTTTGGTTCGGCTAGCTGCTCAAAAAAGGAAGATCGAAGCATATCTAAATAGGAAGGCCAAACTTAGAGATTTCAAAGTTGGTGATTATGTGCTGAAGGCTACGAACCAATCAACGAAGGAAGAAAACGGGGGAAAGCTTGTTGCAAATTGGGAAGGACCTTATAGAGTCAAGGCAATTGTTGGGAAAGGATCTTATCAAATTGAAAATCTACAAGGTGCGCCCGAACCTTTAAATTGGAACATTTCCAATTAAAAACGGTACTACTTCTAATCGAGGTAAATATTCCTTAACCTTTTTAGATCTACCCACAGCCTCGAGCCGAATAACTCTCCTAGGGCTTCGGTCGAAGTGTACTAACTTGCTCCCCGTTTCATTTTGCTTGACCTTTTCAGGAATGCAGATAAAATGACTTCCAGTGCTCGGATCTTCATCAAGATTCACACCCAAACACTTGGGGGAGTGAGAGGCAGTTTGCAACCGAGGTCGATACTGAGCCTCCCAACCGAAGCCTGTCTATTCGATAACCGGTGACTGACACCCGAAGAATAGCTTAGTGCATTGTAATTACGCCCGATAGCGGCATATTGTTAATTTACTTTTTGCGCCCAAGGTCTGCTTCGACTTGGCTTTATGTAAAAGGCCTGTTTTGGCTCGTTAAATATTATCAATGAAATAAACTTGATTCCACATCTATTTATTTCTATAACTTTGCACCCCGAAGCTGCACTATATGCATCGACTCGAGGATGAGACATCGTTCTAAGTTTGCATCGGTTTAATTCAATTAATTCTTGCAAGCGAGCTATCTATTTTAAAGTGTTCGGTACATGCAAAAACTAACACTTAAGATGAAAGATACTAAGTCATTCCATTAATAAGCCCGAAGGCTGAAAGTATTTACATCAAAAGGGCCCGAAAGTCCAAAACATAAGCACAAAAAAAGCCCGAAGGCTTACACAAAAGCAAAAAATGCTAACAGAAGTCTAAGCCTCGGGAGCGTCACCTCCCTCCTCGGAGTCCCCCTCGGCATCTTCTTCATCTTCTTCATCTTCATCATCGCTCGATGCCTCACTTGATGGGAGGTCATCAATGATAGCTTGAGCCTTTACTGCCTTCTCTTCGGCCTTAGCAATTTCTTCTTCCAAGTTGAGCTCGCCAGTGCGGCATTGCTTGAGTAGCTTCAGCCGAGACTTGATAACGGCCAATCCAGCTCTGCCTTCTTGTTCTTGATCTTAGCTCTGTCTTTGCGATCAGCGATTTCGTCCCGAAGTGCTTCAACCTCGACTTCACGAGCTGAAAGTTTGGAAGTCTCACCCTCCAACTTCTGAATATGAAGCACATGCTTTCTCAGCTGCTCGTGGTGCTTCTTTGCCATCTCCTCAGACTTGCCCCTCGCTTGGGTCAGCTCGGCAGTTAGTCTTGCAACTTAGGTCTCCAACCTCGAACGCTCAACCTGGAAGCCGTCATCGAGGGCTTTAATCTTCGCCTCGGCAACCGAGTCAGCATCATGAAGATCGGACTGCGACTTGGACAACTTAGCTTTCAATTTTGCTATCTCCGTGTTGAAGCTATCATTTTGCCTGTCCCACGAGTGGGCAACACGCCTGACCTCCTCATCTCTTATGGTCTCGACCTCGAGGGCCCTCAATGACAAAACAAAGCCCTAAAAGAAAATCAGTCAAGAAATCATCATCAGCAACTGACCGAGGACAGAGATGCAAAATTAATAAACAAGCAGAACTTACCCTGAGAGCATTGGCGGCGATGGTGTGGTGTAGTTGGCTTCGAGAGAAAGTCTGAACAACTTTGTCCTCCACGGGGCCAAGCAAGGGCATAAGGCTAAGGATATCGCCTCGATTGCTCGCTGTTGACACCCATTTTTGTCCTGGATTTTAATTAAAAGTATAATAATTTTAAAATTAAGTTCAATTTTGAAGATTGCAAATAAATAGCTAATTTTAAAGGGAAATGGCCAAAATCGCAAGTCGTCCATTCATTTGCAGCGTGCTATATAATTATTTGTTTAATTTACTAAAGGGCTAAATACGTTCTTAAATTGCAATTTAGGATTGTTTTTTGCAAAGCCCATATAACAAAAACCCCAACCAACTATTCAATCATCTTCTTTTTATCCACACCAAAAAACCCTACACCCATTATATACATATACATGCACACGGCATAAAGAAAAAAAAAAACACCAGCCGACACTCATAAAAGAAAAAGATGAGCCCCCCTCTCCACTCTTCATCTCCCTTAAACGTGACATACTCATTTTTCCCTCTCTCTCACCTTTCATTCCATTTTCTCAAATAATAGCTTTCTTGTTAACATATTTTTGTTTGACCTCTGTCTGTGGATCTTTTCATCGTCATTTTCTTAGATTTTGGGTGTTATAAGTTCAGTTTCCATTTCATTTCTGAGTTCAGAAACAGGGTAAAGGAAAGGGGGAAAAGAAAGATCGAGGCAGTGGCAGTGGCGCCGCGAGACGCTGTCGGAGCTTCTCGCCGGAGGTCGCTCCTTCCTCTTTCTTTTACTATTATCTCAGGGTTCGACTGAGTTCGTTTATGGTTTGTTGAAACTGAAAGAAAATAGATTGGAACGGAGCAGAAAAAGGTGTCGGAGTAGCAGCGATGCCGCTAGACGGCAGTCGCTCCTCCTCCCTGTTCGAATTTGCTCTGTTTTGATTGTTTCGCTGTTCGTTCTCGACGGAATTCGATTCGGGTCTACCTGAATCGGCGATGGTGTCAAACCCCTCCTTTATTATTTCGTGATTGTTTTGATTGCTCTGTTTTTTTGCTTGTCACAGATCTGATTCACGGCTGAACTCGGGCCGGCGTTAGTTCACTAGTGGGCGTTTGACATTATTATTAATTGCGATTGTTAGTTCGCCTGACTTTTGTTGTTTACGCAGATTTGTCATTGAAAATTTGGTGACAAGGCTTAAATGGATTCGATTGGGGTTCTGACTCCCTTTGAGCTGCTGTTTGATACCAATTACTCACTAGCTGTTACTTTATGAAATATTGAACAAGCTTCGATATTTACTTGGTTATCTGTGCAGTTGTCTTGTTTATGGAATTGCTGGTTATTTCTAATACTTTGCAAGTTTCGACAGACACCGTATAATGGCCTAAGAAAATAATTTATTTGAGACCTATAGACTGATATTGAACCGATACTATACTGGCCGATGAAAAATACACATGCATGTATTGAGGCCTACACAAGGAATTGACGGACAATAAATTGATGGATTTTGAACTTGATACTACACTTGAACCGTCCCGTTCCCGTGTCCCTAAAGCAAAAGGCGATGATGAATGCACTTTAATGCAAAGCAAGTTGAATAGAGTAGTGGGTTTGGTGCTTTGGCATGGCAACACGGCCCGGGCTCCGTGTTTGCAACCGTACCAAATCCCGAGCCTCTATTCGACGCGCCATACAAACCTGAGCCTAAATTTTGCAAAACAACCCCTGTTACTATTATTATTATTATTATTATTATTATTATTATTATTATTATTATTATTATTATTATTATTATTATTATTATTATTATTATTATTACTATTATTATTTTATTACTTTATTATTTATTTTATTTCATTAATTATTATACCTTATTATCGTACTAATCCAATTTTTCTTGTTCGTATTGCGAGGTACATTTTGGCACGAACAATTCGGGAACGCTTTCGGCTAACTTACAAATGGGGATAGTCCGTTGCATTGGAGTCGTTTGGCTTGAATTTGGACCCGAGCATTCAGAAATAAGACTTAGGAATTTTAGAAAATCCAAGGCTCCCGCGAGTTGATCATTTCTCGGGTTTTATCTTTAAACTTTGCCTTTATTTCCCTAGAGATATTTATGTAAATAAATGTGTAGAATATTTATTTATCAATAATATTTGACTGTTGGTATATTGCTTTACTTTATATTCGTTGCCTTTTATTTTTGAAGTCGTTATTTAATTTATTGCAAACTAAAGCCAATTAGCAAAATGCGTGCAAATTAAAATATTTTCATAAACAAGTTTTATTTCAATTAATTATTTTAGATAAATTTTCTAGAAAATCATATCTTGTAAATATTTGGAAACCTGTCGGATTAACCGTATTTTACGGAATTTCGGAAGTGCCTTAAAAACCTTCTTCCGAAATTAATAAAACCTCTTACCTTAGAATCTCTGAAAATGCCGTCTTTTTTATAAAAATGGAGTTTTTGCACGCATTTGTTAATTGGTTCCCTGTTTTTCTTAAATTGGGTGGCGACTCCAAAAAACTCCAAAAGAGTTGGCCCATCCTGTCGATATTCCGGAATTTATCCCTTTCGGGGTAATTTTTGGGGTTCAAAAGCATGGCGACTCCGCTGGGGAGCAATAAAGATTTTGACCATAAAGGTTTCCAATTGTTTGCAACTAGCATGCTTAATTTATTTGCTTTATTATATCTGTTTGTTTGGTTTGCCTTATAGAGCATGTATTATATTTATTTGTGCATAGTCCGCATCCCGTTCATATTTCCTCCCTCATGGAGCCTGTCAATTCTCTTCACCTCCTCGATTTCATCACGGGGTACCCGCTTGACGGGTAGTTATGCAGGAAGGGCATTGCCCTTACCTCACTCTTTCAAACTTCTTTCGTGTCACCAAAAGTTAGTTCGGGATATTGAGATTGCCTGGTTTTGTCATGGCCAGTTTCTACTACGTTGTGAGGCCAGGTGTATCCCGCATAGGTCGATTCAGCCTCAACCGTTAGCCCACTCTTAGAAGGAGATTAGGTCATGCATGCATATATACCTTAGTTTGGGGGAAAGTTCGGCAGATTTGGGTGGTTTGTATTTTGGATAGGGCTTGGTGTAGTGAGATATAAGAGGCGAAGCCCCTGGTGTCTTTAAAAGGATCGGTGGGGTCCCTCTCGTGTATGGCTTTGCGTGTGTGCAGGCCTATGTTGATTATTCAGCTGCAACATTGTAAAATTGAAGTATGCCTGTCGCATACTAGGAGAGCGAAGCCCCTGTGTCTTTAAATGACCAGTGGGGTCCCTCCTTGAAGACCAGTGCGGTCTTGGCTGCCTAGGAAGCTGAGAGGCTTGATTAAAGCCAAGGACCAGTGAGGAGCCCTATGAACAAGGTCGGTGAGCCTTGCAAAACCTAGGAAGCTGAGAGGCTTGTCTGAAGCTGAGAGGCTTGTCTAAAGCCGAGGACCAGTGAGGTTTTATTTTGAAAGGCCAACTGGCGCCTTTCGTGATTTGCAGTCTGGTATTGTGGAGGCAATTGGAAATTTCTCCCTGGATGTTGTAAAACAATTGGGAGTTGTGCTTGGAGGAGTGTGGATGTTTGCAAAAGCTTTGGAGGATTGTTTCCGGTTTTAGGCATTTGGGTTTAGAATTTTGTGCAGATTCTGTGGAGAGCATGAGCTGTGTTAAATACTTGTGATTGTCACATGTTAATTGCTTGCCTTGCTTTATTTGCCCAACATGCGTTAAATACTAGGTGTTGCTTGCTTGTGTGCAATCTTATGAATGACATGCAAACTATCTTAGTTACCCTTTGTGAGGTTTCTTTTATTTTGTTTACTTCTCGGCAAATGTTGGATTTGTGAAGTGGCTGATCATCCACCATGCAAACGTTTCGAGATATGATTGATGGTAGACGCTCTAGCTCGTGAATGATGCAGTACCGGAAGCTAATGGCATTGCTTGAAAGAACTTGGCGGTTGAACTTAGTAGCATTATTTTCAATTTTAATTCGGATTGAGGCCCTGAATTGCATTGTACTTTAAAGCTTATGTTAATCTGAATCAACTCATTTTGAATTTATGAAAGTTGAAATAAAATGTATCGCATTATTATTATATTATTTACGCTTGCATTTGTTTCTGTTTCAAAATTAAAATGGATAAACCTGCCAAAGCTTTGCTTGTGATGTATGGCAAAACAACTGAACAATTTGAAAGCGATGCACTGAAAAGTCAGTGTCTGCGCTCTTTGGATATCGCACTATCTGTCAGAACTTCAACTGGGGCAGCTTTTATTTGTTGGTATATGGTGTTGAAGCAGTGCTGCAGAACTACGCACGGTCTGATTCCCAAGGAGGGATACGTAGGCTCCCCCATCGGGCTCGACCCTTTAGCATTTAAATTTTTATTTTCCCCCAAGAAGGACAACTAGGGCAATTTTTGCAAAACGAGTTGGAGATGCGAAAGATCGCAACTGGGGCAATTTTGCAAAATGAGTTAGGGATGCGCAAGATAATAACTGGGGCAGAATTTTGCAAGAAGCGGCGTTGGTCATTAAAGATGAGTTGGGAAGAATTTTGAAATCGGTTAAGCAAACGGTGCAAAGTCTAAGCCAAATGACGTTCAGTTTGTTTTAAAATATATTACAAGTTTAAGTCAAGGCAAAATTTTTCAAAATGCATCTTTGACTTCATTTGCATGCTTATTTCACTCGCTATATTGCATTAAAATATTTTATCTTGCCTCTATTTTTCAAAATCTATGCTATTTGAGTTCATGAGCCAAGTTTATGAAAGCAATTCGCAAATCCAAGTCCAAGGAAAACATGGGAGCAGAAGCGACATCAAGAAGATCGAGATCAAGTCAGCACAAATCAAATGCTCCCCCCTCCCTCCCAAAACTAACAATTTTTCTTTGAGAACAGGGACATTAACGCCCGCATCAGAAGATAAACGTCTTAGCAAGACAATCTTGAAGATTCTCATCGCTTGGATTGAAATTACATTTGGGATAAAGCTCGATCCTTTTTCACTTTCCCGAAAAGATATTACCCAATCTGAGAAGTTCCCTTTGCATGTGGCCAAGACCATTCCTCCGTAGAAGGATTCGGAAATATAAACTTATTTGACAATAAGACTACTTTGGATGGGTTCCTACCTTCTGGTTGGGGTACAACCTAATACTGCATTGAAAACATCCTTTTCATGATTTGGAGCATTGTGCTTTCTCATGGTTTATTGCCGAAAGGCGGCATTTCTATTTCCTATAATTCTTGCAAATTGTTAAACATATCTGTTTCATCTCTATTTTGCTTTATGTGAACATTTACTGAAATTTCATTTTGTGATTTGCAGATATTGATAAATTTGGAGAAGTAACCGCTTTAATGAGCTTTGTGTCTTTAACTTTACTTTAATTTTGTTTGTTTAGTTCGTCTTGCAGATGAACATCTTGGGTCCTTCCACCCACAAATAGGATATCTCGGGTTCTTCCACCCACAAATAGGATATCTTGGGTCCTTGCACCCACGAATAGGATATTTGGATTCTTCCACCCACAAATAGGATATCTGGGTCCTTCCACCCACGAATAGGATATTTGGGTTCTTCCACCCACAAATAGGATATTTGGATTCTTCCACCCACAAATAGGATATCTGGGTCCTTCCACCCACGAATAGGATATTTGGGTTCTTCCACCCACAAATAGGATATCTCGGGTCCTTCCACCCACAAATAGGATATCTCGGGTTTCTCCACCCACAAATAAGATATGCAGGTTTCTTTCAAGTTATATTGAGACACTGGATGCTTCAAGAGCAGACGTTTCATTTGTTTTGTCAAGGGATTGAAACACAATACAAGATTGTGTTGTAAACTGCCTCTTCATCAATTAAAGCATTATGCGTATCATGGTTTGTTTCCGAACAGGCGGCATTTTCTATCTTTATGATTCTTCTTTCAAAATAAATGTTATGTTGAAGCCTGCATAGATAGTTTAAGACAAGCCGGCTGGAACACCGCTTTCAGAGTATTTCGGGATGTCGGTTGTCTTGCAATATTGGCATTTATTGATAGTTTAAGACAAGTCGGCTGGAACACCGCTTTCGGAGTGTTTCGCGATGTCGGTTGTCTTGCAATATTGACATGTTATATTTAAAGTAGATTGATAGTCTAAGACAAGTCGGCTGGAGCACCGCTTTCGGGGTGTTTCGCGATGTCGGTTGTCTTGCAATATTGGCATGCTATAATTGAAGTAGATGATAAAGATAGGCGGTTCGACTTGAGACACCATATCTTGTTAGTCGACTTATCTTATGAAAGCCTTGCATTTTACAATTCGTTCTTGCTTTACTTATTGTCTTGCTTTACTGTTTCAGAATAAGGATCAGCTTAGAGGTTCTCCGGGCGGAGTATCTTGTCAGTTGATCGAAGGAAGAACTTTTGATGATATCACCACCCGCATTTATAATTTTTGTTATCACTTTATTTATTTCTTATTCCAATTATTACAGTTTATTTGCAGTTGCACGCTTACCGCTTGTTGAGATTATTACAGGATTTTTAGCAGCACCGCAGCAGCATTTGGAGCATGGAGCTTTTCTTAGCAATGAACCGGGACAATCGTTGATATGAGCTAAACTCGTCAACGAAGACCTGAAGAATCGCCTCCGCATAAGTCATCCACCCTAGAGGTAAGTCTCTTGTTAACCCTGAGTCTGAGGTTTGAGATTGAAGACAAGATGGCTCGGTTATCGAGGTGCAGTGGAAACTATGTCCGTGTAAACCCCTCTTTATGGGTGTGTCGTCGACCACATTTTCATAACTTGGGTGATTACAAGCCTCTTTTCCAGCGCTTGAGTAGTCGTTACTATCTCGTCTTTGATTTTCAAATCGCGTCGAACTACATATGGCCTGATTCTCTTTCAGCCCGAGATATGTAGGCAACTCGGAAACCGGAGTTCGGCCATGTCTATAAGCCTCGCGTTTTGATCCCAAATCAGAGCCCTGGCTTTACCGTGACAAAATTGGCTTTCACGTCAACTTTCTTTACCCTGAAAACTCTTTCATCCTTTTCGGGTAAAGAGGGGCAGCTGTTGACACCCATTTTTATCCCGGATTTTAATTAAAAGTATAATAATTTTAAAATTAAGTTCAATTTTGAAGATTGCAAATAAATAGCTAATTTTAAAGGAAAATGGCCGAAATCGCAAGTCGTCCCTTCATTTGCAGCGTGCTATATAATTATTTATTTAATTTAATAAAGGGCTAAATACGTTCTTAAATTGCAATTTAGGATTGTTTTTTGCAAAGCCCATATAAAAAAAACCCCAACCAACTATTCAATCATCTTCTTTTTATCCACACCAAAAAACCCTACACCCATTATATACATATACATGCAGACGGCATAAAGGAAAAAAAAAAACACCAGCCGACACTCATAAAAGAAAAAGATGAGCCCCCCTCTCCACTCTTCATCTCCCTTAAACGGGACACACTCATTTTTCCCTCTCTCTCACCTTTCATTCCATTTTCTCCAATAATAGCTTTCTTGTTAACATATTTTTGTTTGACCTCTTTCTGTGGATCTTTTCATCGTCATTTTCTTAGATTTTGGGTGTTATAAGTTCAGTTTCCATTTCATTTCTGAGTTCAGAAACAGGGTAAAGGAAAGGGGGAAAAGAAAGATCGAGGCAGTGGCAGTGGCGCCGCGAGACGCTGTCGGAGCTTCTCGCCGGAGGTCGCTCCTTCCTCTTTCTTTTACTATTATCTCAGGGTTCGACTGAGTTCGTTTATGGTTTGTTGAAACTGAAAGAAAATAGATTGGAACGGAGCAGAAAAAGGTGTCGGAGTAGCAGCGATGCCGCTAGACGGCAGTCGCTCCTCCTCCCTGTTCGAATTTGCTCTGTTTTGATTGTTTCGCTGTTCGTTCTCGCCGGAATTCGATTCGGGTCTGCCTGAATCGGCGATGGTGTCAAACCCCTCCTTTATTATTTCGTGATTGTTTTGATTGCTCTGTTTTTTTGCTTGTCACAGATCTGATTCACGGCTGAACTCGGGCCGGCGTTAGTTCACTAGTGGGCGTTTGACATTATTGTTAATTGCGATTGTTAGTTCGCCTGACTTTTGTTGTTTACGCAGATTTGTCATTGAAAATTTGGTGACAAGGCTTAAATGGATTCGATTGGGGTTTTGACTCTTTTTGAGCTGCTGTTTGATACCAATTACTCACTAGCTGTTACTTTATGAAATATTGAACAAGCTTCGATATTTACTTGGTTATCTGTGCAGTTGTCTTGTTTATGAAATTGCTGGTTATTTCTAATACTTTGCAAGTTTCGACAGACACCGTATAATGGCCTAAGAAAATAATTTATTTGAGACCTATAGACTGATATTGAACCGATACTATACTGGCCGATGAAAAAATACACATGCATGTATTGAGGCCTACACAAGGAATTGACGGATTTTGAACTTGATACTACACTTGAACCGTCCCGTTCCCGTGTCCCTAAAGCAAAAGGCGATGATGAATGCACTTTAATGCAAAGCAAGTTGAATAGAGTAGTGAGTTTGGTGCTTTGGCATGGCAACACGGCCCGGGCTCCGTGTTTGCAACCGTACCAAATTCCGAGCCTCTATTCGACGCGCCATACATACCTGAGCCTAAATTTTGCAAAACAACCCCCGTTATTATTATTATTATTATTATTATTGTTATTATTATTATTTTATAACTTTATTATTTATTTTATTTCATTAATTATTATACCTTATTATCGTACTAATCCAATTGTACTTGTTTGTTTTACGAGGTACATTTTGGCACGAACAATTCGGGAACGCTTTCGGCTAACTTAAAAATGGGGATAGTCCGTTGCATTGGAGTCGTTTGGCTTGAATTTGGACCCGAGCATTCAGAAATAAGACATAGGAATTTTAGAAAATCCAAGGCTCCCGCGAGTTGATCATTTCTCGGGTTTTATCTTTAAACTTTGCCTTTCTTTTCCTAGAGATATTTATGCAAATAAATGTGTAGAATATTTATTTATCAATAATATTTGACTGTTGGTATATTGCTTTTCTTTATGTTCGTTGCCTTTTATTTTTGAAGTCGTTATTTAATTTATTGCAAACTGAAGCCAATTAGCAAAATGCGTGCAAATTAAAATATTTTCATAAACAAGTTTTATTTCAATTAATTATTTTAGATAAATTTTATAGAAAAGCATATCTTGTAAATATTTGGAAACCTGTCGGATTAACTGTATTTTACGGAATTTCGGAAGTGCCTTAAAAACCTTCTTCCGAAATTAATAAAACCTCTTACCTTAGAATCTCTGAAAAGGCCGTCTTTTTTATAAAAACGGAGTTTTTGCACGCATTTGTTAATTGGTTCCCTGTTTTCCTTAAGTTGGGTGGCGACTCCAAAAACTCCAAAAGAGTTGGTCCATCCTGTCGATATTCCGGAATTTATCCCTTTCGAGGTAATTTTTAGGGTTCAACAGCATGGCCACTCCGCTGGGGTGCAATAAAGGTTTTGACCATAAAGGTTTCCAATTGTTTGCAACTAGCATGCTTAATTTATTTGCTTTATTATATCTGTTTGTTTGGTTTGCCTTATAAAGCATGTATTATATTTATTTGTGCATAGTCCGCATCCCGTTCATATTTTCTCCCTCATGGAGCCTGTCAATTCTCTTTCACCTCCTCGATTTCATCACGGGGTACCCGCTTGACGGGTAGTTATGCAGGAAGGGCATTGCCCTTACCTCACTCTTTCAAACTTCTTTCGTGTCACCAAAAGTTAGTTCGGGATATTGAGATTGCCTGGTTTTTTCATGGCCAGTTTCTACTGCGTTGTGAGGCCAGGTCTATCCCGCATAGGTCGATTCAGCCTCAACCGTTAGCCCACTCTTAGAAGGAGATTAGGTCATGCATGCATATATACCTTAGTTTGGGGAAAGTTCGGCAGATTTGGTTGGTTTGTATTTTGGAGAGGGCTTGGTGTAGTGAGATATAAGAGGCGAAGCCCCTGGTGTCTTTAAAAGTATCGGTGGGGTCCCTCTCGTGTATGGCTTTGCATGTGTGCAGGCCTATGTTGATTATTCAGCTGCAACATTGTAAAATTGAAGTATGCCTGTCGCATACTAGGAGAGCGCAGCCCCGTGTCTTTGAATGACCAGTGGGGTCCCTCCTTGAAGACCAGTGCGGTCTTGGCTGCCTAGGAAGCTGAGAGGCTTGATTAAAGCCAAGGACCAGTGAGGAGCCCTATGAACAAGGTCGGTGAGCCTTGCAAAACCTAGGAAGCTGAGAGGCTTGTCTAAAGCCGAGGACCAGTGAGGTTTTATTTTGAAAGGCCAATTGGCGCCTTTCGTGATTTGCAGTCTGGTATTGTGGAGGCAATTGGAAATTTCTCCCTGGATGTTGTAAAACAATTGGGAGTTGAGCTTGGAGGAGTGTGGATGTTTGCAAAAGCTTTGGAGGATTGTTTCGGGTTTTAGGCATTTGAGTTTAGAATTTTGTGCAGATTCTGTGGAGAGCATGAGTTGTGTTAAATACTTGTGATTGTCACATGTTAATTGCTTGCCTTGCTTTATTTGCCCAACATGCGTTAAAGACTAGGTGTTGCTTGCTTGTGTGCAATCTTATGAATGACATGCAAACTATCTTAGTTACCCTTTGTGAGGTTTCTTTTGTTTCGTTTACTTCTCGGCAAATGTTGGATTTGTGAAGTGGCTGATCATCCACTATGCAAAGGTTTCGAGATATGATTGATGGTAGACGCTCTAGCTCGTGAATGATGCAGTACCGGAAGCTAATGGCATTGCTTGAAAGAACTTGGCGGTTGAACTTAGTAGCATTATTTTCAATATTAATTCGGATTGAGGCCCTGAATTGCATTGTACTTTAAAGCTTATGTTAATCTGAATCAACTCATTTTGAATTTATGAAAGTTGAAATAAAATGTATCGCATTATTATTATATTATTTACGCTTGCATTTGTTTCTGTTTCAAAATTAAAATGGATAAACCTGCCAAGCTTTGCTTGTGATGTATGGCAAAACAACTGAACAATTTGAAAGCGATGCACTGAAAAGTCACTGTCTGCGCTCTTTGGATATCGCACTATATGTCAGAACTTCTACTGGGCAGCTTTTATTTGTTGGTATATGGTAATGAAGAAGTGCTGCAGTACTATGCACGGTCTGATTCCCAAGGAGGGATACGTAGGCTCCCCCATCGGGCTCGACCCTTTAGCATTTAAATTTTTATTTTCCTCCAAGAAGGACAACTAGGGCAATTTTTGCAAAACGAGTTGGAGATGCGAAAGATCGCAACTGGGGCAATTTTGCAAAATGAGTTAGGGATGCGCAAGATAATAACTGGGGCAGAATTTTGCAAGAAGCGGCGTTGGTCATTAAAGATGAGTTGGCAAGAATTTTGAAATCGGTTAAGCAAACGGTGCAAAGTCTAAGCCAAATGACGTTCAGTTTGTTTTAAAATATATTACAAGTTTAAGTCAAGGCAAAATTTTTCAAAATGCATCTTTGACTTCATTTGCATGCTTATTTCACTCGCTATATTGCATTAAAATATTTTATCTTGCCTCTATTTTTCAAAATCTATGCTATTTGAGTTCATGAGCCAAGTTTCTGAAAGCAATTCGCAAATCCAAGTCCAAGGAAAACATGGGAGCAGAAGCGACATCAAGAAGATCGAGATCAAGTCAGCACAAATCAAATGCTCCCCCCTCCCTCCCAAAACTAACAATTTTTCTTTGAGAGCAGGGACATTAACGGCCGCATCAGAAGATAAACGTCTTAGCAAGACAATCTTGAAGATTCTCATCGCTTGGATTGAAATTACATTTGGGATAAAGCTCGATGCTTTCTCACTTTCCCGAAAAGATATTGCCCAATCTGAGAAGTTCCCTTTGCATTGTGGCCAAGTCCATTCCTCCGTAGAAGGATTCGGAAATATAAACTTATTTGACAAGAAGACTACTTTGGATGGGTTCCTACCTTCTGGTTGGGGTACAACCTAAGACTGCATTGAAAACATCCTTTTCATGATTTGGAGGATTGTGCTTTCTCATGGTTTATTGCCGAAAGGCGGCATTTCTATTTCCTATAATTCTTGCAAATTGTTAAACATATCTGTTTCATCTCTATTTTGCTTTATGCGAACATTTACTGAAATTTCATTTTGTGATTTGCAGATATTGATAAATTTGGAGAAGTAACCGCTTTAATGAGCTTTGTGTCTTTAACTTTACTTTAATTTTGTTTGTTTAGTTCGTCTTGCAGATGAACATCTCGGGTCCTTCCACCCACAAATAGGATATCTCGGGTTCTTCCACCCACAAATAGGATATCTTGGGTCCTTCCACCCACGAATAGGATATTTGGATTCTGACACCCACAAATAGGATATCTGGGTCCTACTACCCACGAATAAGATATTTGGGTTCTTCCACCCACAAATAGGATATTTGGATTCTTCCACCCACAAATAGGATATCTGGGTCCTTCCA
The DNA here is from genome assembly GCA_029990175.1 of Petunia secreta. NCBI lineage: Eukaryota > Viridiplantae > Streptophyta > Magnoliopsida > Solanales > Solanaceae > Petunia > Petunia secreta. Next base: position 1,379,225 of record JARKIP010000156.1, read on the forward strand.
CCCTCGAATAGGATATTTGGGTTCTTCCACCCACAAATAGGATATCTCGGGTCCTTCCACCCACAAATAGGATATCTCGGGTTTCTCCACCCACAAATAAGATATGCAGGTTTCTTTCAAGTTATATTGAGACACTGGATGCTTCAAGAGCAGACGTTTCATTTGTTTTGTCAAGGGATTGAAACACAATACAAGATTGCATTGTAAACTGCCTCTTCATCAATTAAAGCATTATGCGTATCATGGTTTGTTTCCGAACAGGCGACATTTTCTATCTTTATGATTCTTCTTTCAAAATAAATGTTATGTTGAAGCCTGCATAGATAGTTTAAGACAAGCCGGCTGGAACACCGCTTTCAGAGTATTTCGCGATGTCGGTTGTCTTGCAATATTGGCATTTATTGATAGTTTAAGACAAGTCGGCTGGAACACCGCTTTCGGAGTGTTTCGCGATGTCGGTTGTCTTGCAATATTGACATGTTATATTTAAAGTAGATTGATAGTCTAAGACAAGTCGGCTGGAGCACCGCTTTCGGGGTGTTTCGCGATGTCGGTTGTCTTGCAATATTGGCATGCTATAATTGAAGTAGATGATAAAGATAGGCGGTTCGACTTGAGACACCATATCTTGTTAGTCGACTTATCTTATGAAAGCCTTGCATTTTACAATTCGTTCTTGCTTTACTTATTGTCTTGCTTTACTGTTTCAGAATAAGGATCAGCTTAGAGGTTCTCCGGGCGGAGTATCTTGTCAGTTGATCGAAGGAAGAACTTTTGATGATATCACCACCCGCATTTACAATTTTTGTTATCACTTTATTTATTTCTTATTCCAATTATTACAGTTTATTTGCAGTTGCACGCTTACCGCTTGTTGAGATTATTACAGGATTTTTAGAAGCACCGCAGCAGCATTTGGAGCATGGAGCTTTTCTTAGCAATGAACCGGGACAATCGTTGATATGAGCTAGACTCGTCAACGAAGACCTGAAGAATCGCACCCGCATAAGTCATCCACCCTAGAGGTAAGTCTCTTGTTAACCCTGAGTCTGAGGTTTGAGATTGAAGACAAGATGGCTCGGTTATCGAGGTGCAGTGGAAACTATGTCCGTGTAAACCCCTCTTTATGGGTGTGTCGTCGACCACATTTTTATAACTTGGGTGATTACAAGCCTCTTTTCCAGCGCTTGAGTAGTCGTTACTATCTCGTCTTTGATTTTCAAATCGCGTCGAACTACATATGGCCTGATTCTCTTTCAGCCCGAGATATGTAGGCAACTCGGAAACCGGAGTTCGGCCATGTCTATAAGCCTCGCGTTTTGATCCCAGGAATCAGAGCCCTAGCTTTACCGTGACAAATTTGGCTTTCACGTCAACTTTCTTTACCCTGAAAATTCTTTCATCCTTTTCGGGTAAAGAGGTGCAGCTGTTGACACCCATTTTTGTCCCGGATTTTAATTAAAAGTATAATTATTTTAAAATTAAGTTCAATTTTGAAGATTGCAAATAAATAGCTAATTTTAAAGGGAAATGGCCAAAATCGCAACTCGTCCCTTCATTTGCAGCGTGCTATATAATTATTTGTTTAATTTAATATAGGGCTAAATACGTTCTTAAATTGCAATTTAGGATTATTTTTTGCAAAGCCCATATAAGAAAAACCCCAACCAACTATTCAATCATCTTCTTTTTATCCACACCAAAAAACCCTACACCCATTATATACTTATACATGCACACGGCATAAAGAAAAAAAAAACACCAGCCGACACTCATAAAAGAAAAAGATGAGCCCCCCTCTCCACTCTTCATCTCCCTTAAACGGGACACACTCATTTTTCCCTCTCTCTCACATTTCATTCCATTTTCTCCAATAATAGCTTTCTTATTAACATATTTTTTTTGACCTCTGTCTGTGGATCTTTTCATCGTCATTTTCTTAGATTTTGGGTGTTATAAGTTCAGTTTCCATTTCATTTCTGAGTTCAGAAACAGGGTAAAGGAAAGGGGGAAAAGAAAGATCGAGGCAGTGGCAGTGACGCCGCGAGACGCCGTCGGAACTTCTCACCGGAGGTCGCTCCTTCCTCTTTCTTTCACTATTATCTCAGGGTTCGACTGAGTTCGTTTATGGTTTGTTGAAACTGAAAGAATATAGATTGGAACAGAGCAGAAAAAGGTGTCGGAGTAGCAGCGATGCCGCTAGACGGCAGTCGCTCCTCCTCCATGTTCGAATTTGCTCTGTTTTGATTGTTTCGCCGTTCGTTCTCGCCGGAATTCGATTCGGGTCTGCCTGAATCGGCGATGGTGTCAAACCCCTCCTTTATTATTTCGTGATTGTTTTGATTGCTCTGTTTTTTTGCTTGTCATAGATCTGATTCACGGCTGAACTCGGGCCGGCGTTAGTTCACTAGTGGGCGTTTGACATTATTGTTAATTGCGATTGTTAGTTCGCCTGACTTTTGTTGTTTACGCAAATTTGTCATTGAAAATTTGGTGACAAGGCTTAAATGGATTCGATTGGGGTTTTGACTCCCTTTGAGCTGCTGTTTGATACCAATTACTCACTAGCTGTTACTTTATGAAATATTGAACAAGCTTCGATATTTACTTGGTTATCTGTGCAGTTGTCTTGTTTATGAAATTGCTGGTTATTTCTAATACTTTGCAAGTTTCGACAGACACCGTATAATGGCCTAAGAAAATAATTTATTTGAGACCTATAGATTGATATTGAACCGATACTATACTGTCCGATGAAAAAATACACATGCATGTATTGAGGCCTACACAAGGAATTGACGGACAATAAATTGACGAATTTTGAACTTGATACTACACTTGAACCGTCCCGTTCCCGTGTTCCTAAAGCAAAAGGCGATGATGAATGCACTTTAATGCAAAGCAAGTTGAATAGATTAGTGGGTTTGGTGCTTTGGCATGGCAACACGGCCCGGGCTCCGTGTTTGCACCGTACCAAATCCCGAGCCTCTATTCGACGCGCCATACAAACCTGAGCCTAAATTTTGCAAAACAACCCCCGTTACTATTATTATTATTATGATTATATATTTTATTATTATTATTATTATTATTATTTATATTTTATTACTTTATTATTTATTTTATTTCATTAATTATTATACCTTATTATCGTACTAATCCAATTTTACTTGTTTGTTTTGCGAGGTACATTTTGGCACGAACAATTCGGGAACGCTTTCGGCTAACTTAAAAATGGGGATAGTCCGTGCATTGGAGTCGTTTGGCTTGAATTTGGACCCGAGCATTCAGAAATAAGACTTAGGAATTTAGAAAATCCAAGGCTCCCGCGAGTTGATCATTTCTCGGGTTTTTATCTTTAAACTTTGCCTTTCTTTCCCTAGAGATATTTATGCAAATAAATGTGTAGAATATTTATTTATCAATAATATTTGACTGTTGGTATATTGCTTTACTTTATGTTCGTTGCCTTTCATTTTTGAAATCATTATTTAATTTATTGCAAACTGAAGCCAATTAGCAAAATGCGTGCAAATTAAAATATTTTCATAAACAAGTTTTATTTCAATTAATTATTTTAGATAAATTTTATAGAAAAGCATATCTTGTAAATATTTGGAAACCTGTCGGATTAACCGTATTTTACGGAATTTCGAAGTGCCTTAAAAACCTTCTTCCGAAATTATAAAACCTCTTACCTTAGAATCTCTGAAAAGGCCGTCTTTTTTGTAAAAACAGAGTTTTTGCACGCATTTGTTAATTGGTTCCCTGTTTTCCTTAAATTGGGTGGCGACTCCAAAAACTCCAAAAGAGTTGGCCCATCCTGTCGATATTCCGGAATTTATCCCTTTCGGGGTAATTTTTGGGGGTTCAACAGCATGGCGACTCCGCTGGGGAGCAATAAAGGTTTTGACCATAAAGGTTTCCAATTGTTTGCAACTAGCATGCTTAATTTATTTGCTTTATTATATCTGTTTGTTTGGTTTGCCTTATAAAGCATGTATTATATTTATTTTTGCATAGTCCGCATCCCGTTCATATTTCCTCCCTCATGGAGCCTGTCAATTCTCTTTCACCTCCTCGATTTCATCACGGGGTACCCGTTTGACAGGTAGTTATGCAGGAAGGGCATTGCCCTTACCTCACTCTTTCAAACTTCTTTCGTGTCACCAAAAGTTAGTTCGGGATATTGAGATTGCCTGGTTTTGCCATGGCCAGTTTCTACTGCGTTGTGAGGCCAAGTCTATCCCGCATAGGTCGATTCAGCCTCAACCGTTAGCCCACTCTTAGAAGGAGTTTAGGTCATGCATGCATATATACCTTAGTTTGGGGGAAAGTTCGGCAGATTTGGTTGGTTTGTATTTTGGAGAGAGCTTGGTGTAGTGAGATCTAAGAGGCGAAGCCCCTGGTGTCTTTAAAAGGATCGGTGGGGTCCCTCTCGTGTATAGCTTTGCGTGTGTGCAGGCCTATGTTGATTATTCAGCTACAACTTTGAAAAATTGAAGTATGCTTGTCGCATACTAGGAGAGCGAAGCCCCTGTGTCTTTGAATGACCAGTGGGGTCCCTCCTTGAAGAACAGTGCGGTCTTGGCTGCCTAGGAAGCTGAGAGGCTTGATTAAAGCCAAGGACCAGTGAGGAGCCCTATGAACAAGGTCGGTGAGCCTTGCAAAACCTAGGAAGCTGAGAGGCTTGTCTAAAGCCGAGGACCAGTGAGGTTTTATTTTGAAAGGCCAATTGGCGCCTTTCGTGATTTGCAGTCTGGTATTGTGGAGGCAATTGGAAATTTCTCCCTGGATGTTGTAAAACAATTGGGAGTTGTGCTTGGAGGAGTGTGGATGTTTGCAAAAGCTTTGGAGGATTGTTTCGGGTTTTAGGCATTTGGGTTTAGAATTTTGTGCAGATTCTGTGGAGAGCATGAGTTGTGTTAAATACTTGTGATTGTCACATGTTAATTGCTTGCCTTGCTTTATTTGCCCAACATGCGTTAAATACTAGGTGTTGCTTGCTTGTGTGCAATATTATGAATGACATGCAAACTATCTTAGTTACCCTTTGTGAGGTTTCTTTTATTTTGTTTACTTCTCGGCAAATGTTGGATTTGTGAAGTGGCTGATCATCCACCATGCAAAGGTTTCGAGATATGATTGATGGTAGACGCTCTAGCTCGTGAATGATGCAGTACCGGAAGCTAATGGCATTGCTTGAAAGAACTTGGCGGTTGAACTTAGTAGCATTATTTTCAATTTTAATTCGGATTGAGGCCCTGAATTGCATTGTACTTTAAAGCTTATGTTACTCTGAATCAACTCATTTTGAATTTATGAAAGTTGAAATAAAATGTATCGCATTATGATTATATTATTTACGCTTGCATTTGTTTCTGTTTCAAAATTAAAATGGATAAACCTGCCAAAGCTTTGCTTGTGATGTATGGCAAAACAACTGAACAATTTGAAAGCGATGCACTGAAAAGTCACTGTCTGCGCTCTTTGGATATCACACTATCTGTCAGAACTTCTACTGGGGCAACTTTTATTTGTTGGTATATGGTGTTGAAGCAGTGCTGCAGAACTACGCACGGTCTGATTCCCAAGGAGGGATACGTAGGCTCCCCCATCGGGCTCGACCCTTTAGCATTTTAATTTTTATTTTCCCCCAAGAAGGACAACTAGGGCAATTTTTGCAAAACGAGTTGGAGATGCGAAAGATCGCAACTGGGGCAATTTTGCAAAATGAGTTAGGGATGCGCAAGATAATAACTGGGGCAGAATTTTGCAAGAAGCGGCGTTGGTCATTAAAGATGAGTTGGCAAGAATTTTGAAATCGGTTAAGCAAACGGTGCAAAGTCTAAGCCAAATGACGTTCAGTTTGTTTTAAAATATATTACAAGTTTAAGTCAAGGCAAAATTTTTCAAAATGCATCTTTGACTTCATTTGCATGCTTATTTCACTTGCTATATTGCAATAAAATATTTTATCTTGCCTCTATTTTTCAAAATCTATGCTATTTGAGTTCATGAGCCAAGTTTCTGAAAGCAATTCGCAAATCCAAGTCCAAGGAAAACATGGGAGCAGAAGCGACATCAAGAAGATCGAGATCAAGTCAGCACAAATCAAACGCTCCCCCCTCCCTCCCAAAACTAACAATTTTTCTTTGAGAGCAGGGACATTAACGCCCGCATCAGAAGATAAACGTCTTAGCAAGACAATCTTGAAGATTCTCATCGCTTGGATTGAAATTACATTTGGGATAAAGCTCGATCCTTTTTCACTTTCCCGAAAAGATATTACCCAATCTGAGAAGTTCCCTTTGCATGTGGCCAAGACCATTCCTCCATAGAAGGATTCGGAAATATAAACTTATTTGACAATAAGACTACTTTGGATGGGTTCCTACCTTCTGGTTGGGGTACAACCTAAGACTGCATTGAAAACATCCTTTTCATGATTTGGAGCATTGTGCTTTCTCATGGTTTATTGCCGAAAGGCGGCATTTCTATTTCCTATAATTCTTGCAAATTGTTAAACATATCTGTTTCATCTCTATTTTGCTTTATGCGAACATTTACAGAAATTTCATTTTGTGATTTGCATATATTGATAAATTTGGAAAAGTAACCGCTTTAATGAGCTTTGTGTCTTTAACTTTACTTTAATTTTGTTTGTTTAGTTCGTCTTGCAGATGAACATCTCGGGTCCTTCCACCCACAAATAGGATATCTCGGGTTCTTCCACCCACAAATAGGATATCTTGGGTCCTTCCACCCACGAATAGGATATTTGGATTCTTCCACCCACAAATAGGATATCTGGGTCAATCCACCCACGAATAGGATATTTGGGTTCTTCCACCCACAAATAGGATATCTCGGGTCCTTCCACCCACAAATAGGATATCTCGAGTTTCTCCACCCACAAATAAGATATGCAGGTTTCTTTCAAGTTATATTGAGACACTGGATGCTTCAAGAGCAGACGTTTCATTAGTTTTGTCAAGGGATTGAAACACAATAAAAGATTGCGTTGTAAACTGCCTCTTCATCAATTAAAGCATTATGCGTATCATGGTTTGTTGCCGAACAGGCGGCATTTTCTATCTTTATGATTCTTCTTTCAAAATAAATGTTATGTTGAAGCCTGCATAGATAGTTTAAGACAAGCCGGCTGGAACACCGCTTTCGGAGTGTTTCGCGATGTCGGTTGTCTTGCAATATTGGCATTTATTGATAGTTTAAGACAAGTCGGCTGGAACACCGCTTTCGGAGTGTTTCGCGATGTCGGTTGTCTTGCAATATTGGCGTGTTATATTTAAAGTAGATTGATAGTCTAAGACAAGTCGGCTGGAGCACCGCTTTCGGGGTGTTTCGCGATGTCGGTTGTCTTGCAATATTGGCATGCTATAATTGAAGTAGATGATAAAGATAGGCGGTTCGACTTGAGACACCATATCTTGTTAGTCGACTTATCTTATGAAAGCCTTGCATTTTACAATTCGTTCTTGCTTTACTTATTGTCTTGCTTTACTGTTTCAGAATAAGGATCAGCTTAGAGGTTCTCCGGGCGGAGTATCTTGTCAGTTGATCGAAGGAAGAACTTTTGATGATATCACCACCCGCATTTATAATTTTTGTTATCACTTTATTTATTTCTTATTCCAATTATTATAGTTTATTTGCAGTTGCACGCTTACCGCTTGTTGAGATTATTACAGGACTTTTAGCAGCACCGCAGCAGCATTTGGAGCATAGAGCTTTTCTTAGCAATGAACCGGGACAATCGTTGATATGAGCTAGACTCGTCAACGAAGACCTGAAGAATCGCACCCGCATAAGTCATCCACCCTAGAGGTAAGTCTCTTGTTAACCCTGAGTCTGAGGTTTGAGATTGAAGACAACATAGCTCTGTTATCGAGGTGCAGTGGAAACTATGTCCGTGTAAACCCCTCTTTATGGGTGTGTCGTCGACCACATTTTCATAACTTGGGTGATTACAAGCGTCTTTTCCAGCGCTTGAGTAGTCGTTACTATCTCGTCTTTGATTTTCAAATCGCGTCGAACTACATATGGCCTGATTCTCTTTCAGCCCGAGATATGTAGGCAACTCAGAAACCGGAGTTCGGCCATGTCTATAAGCCTCGCGTTTTGATCCCACGAATCAGAGCCCTGGCTTTACCGTGACAAAATTGGCTTTCACGTCAACTTTCTTTATCCTGAAAACTCTTTCATCTTTTTCGGGTAAAGAGGGGCAGCTGTTGACATCCATTTTGTTCCCGGATTTTAATTAAAAGTATAATAATTTTAAAATTAAGTTCAATTTTGAAGATTGCAAATAAATAGCTAATTTTAAAGGGAAATGGCCAAAATCACAAGTCGTCCCTTCATTTGCAGCGTGCTATATAATTATTTGTTTAATTTAATACAGGGCTAAATACGTTCTTAAATTGCAATTTAGGATTGTTTTTTGCAAAGCCCATATAACAAAAACCCCAACCAACTATTCAATCATCTTCTTTTTATCCACACCAAAAAACCCTACACCCATTATATGCATATACATGCACACGGCATAAAGAAAAAAAAAACACCAGCCGACACTCATAAAAAGATGAGCCCCCCTCTCCACTCTTCATCTCCCTTAAACGGGACACACTCATTTTTCCCTCTCTCTCACCTTTCATTCCATTTTCTCCAACAATAGCTTTCTTGTTAACATATTTTTGTTTGACCTCTGTCTGTGGATCTTTTCATCGTCATTTTCTTAGATTTTGGGTGTTATAAGTTCAGTTTCCATTTCATTTCTGAGTTCAGAAACAGGGTAAAGGAAAGGGGGAAAAGAAAGATGGAGGCAGTGGCAGTGACGCCGCGAGACACCGTCGGATCTTCTCGCCGGAGGTCGCTCCTTCCTCTTTCTTTCACTATTATCTCAGGGTTCGACTGAGTTCGTTTATGGTTTGTTGAAACTGAAAGAAAATAGATTGGAACGTAGTAGAAAAAGGTGTCGGAGTAGCAGCGATGCCGCTAGACGGCAGTCGCTCCTCCTCCCTGTTCGAATTTGCTCTGTTTTGATTGTTTCGCTGTTCGTTCTCGCCGGAATTCGATTCGGGTCTGCCTGAATCGGCGATTGTGTCAAACCCCTCCTTTATTATTTCGTGATTGTTTTGATTGCTCTGTTTTTTTGCTTGTCACAGATCTGATTCACGGCTGAACTCGGGCCGGCGTTAGTTCACTAGTGGGCGTTTGACATTATTGTTAATTGCGATTGTTAGTTCGCCTGACTTTTGTTGTTTACGCAGATTTGTCATTGAAAATTTGGTGACAAGGCTTAAATGGATTCGATTGGGGTTTTGACTCTTTTTGAGCTGCTGTTTGATACCAATTACTCACTAGCTGTTACTTTATGAAATATTGAACAAGCTTCGATATTTACTTGGTTATCTGTGCAGTTGTCTTGTTTATGAAATTGCTGGTTATTTCTAATACTTTGCAAGTTTCGACAGACACCGTATAATGGCCTAAGAAAATAATTTATTTGAGACCTATAGACTGATATTGAACCGATACTATACTGGCCGATGAAAAAATACACATGCATGTATTGAGGCCTACACAAGGAATTGACGGATTTTGAACTTGATACTACACTTGAACCGTCCCGTTCCCGTGTCCCTAAAGCAAAAGGCGATGATGAATGCACTTTAATGCAAAGCAAGTTGAATAGAGTAGTGAGTTTGGTGCTTTGGCATGGCAACACGGCCCGGGCTCCGTGTTTGCAACCGTACCAAATTCCGAGCCTCTATTCGACGCGCCATACATACCTGAGCCTAAATTTTGCAAAACAACCCCCGTTACTTTTATTATTATTATTATTATTGTTATTATTATAATTTTATTACTTTATTATTTATTTTATTTCATTAATTATTATACCTTATTATCGTACTAATCCAATTTTACTTGTTTGTTTTGCGAGGTACATTTTGGCACTAACAATTCGGGAACGCTTTCGGCTAACTTAAAAATGGGGATAGTCCGTTGCATTGGAGTCGTTTGGCTTGAATTTGGACCCGAGCATTCAGAAATAAGACTTAGGAATTTTAGAAAATCCAAGGCTCCCGCGAGTTGATCATTTCTCGGGTTTTATCTTTAAACTTTGCCTTTCTTTCCCTAGAGATATTTATGCAAATAAATGTGTAGAATATTTATTTATCAATAATATTTGACTGTTGGTATATTGCTTTACTTTATGTTCGTTGCCTTTCATTTTTGAAATCGTTATTTAATTTATTGCAAACTGAAGCCAATTAGCAAAATGCGTGCAAATTAAAATATTTTCATAAACAAGTTTTATTTCAATTAATTATTTTAGATAAATTTTATAGAAAAGCATATCTTGTAAATATTTGGAAACCTGTTGGATTAACCGTATTTTACGGAATTTCGGAAGTGCCTTAAAAACCTTCTTCCGAAATTAATAAAACCTCTTACCTTAGAATCTCTGAAAAGGCCGTCTTTTTTATAAAAACGGAGTTTTTGCACGCATTTGTTAATTGGTTCCCTGTTTCCTTAAATTGGGTGGCGACTCCAAAAACTCCAAAAGAGTTGGCCCATCCTGTCGATATTCCGGAATTTATCCTTTTCGGGGTAATTTTTGGGGTTCAACACTCGCCAAAAGGTTGGAAGAAGATGGCACTTCCAGCTTTCGAAAAGACCCAACCGAGGAAGAAATCCTTGCAGGCTCGGATCGCGCCCTGACCGCGCCGGTGCTTGCCCCCTCTTCCGCGACGGCAGTGCCAACCTCTCCGACTTTGGCTTTGCCCTTGGCTTTGGCAATTGCCACCTCGGAGCTGTGTTCCTGATCTTCGAGGTTAACAAACTCGACCTCCCTACGAACCTCAAAGCCCCAGGCAGCTACATCATCAGGCTCATCGATTAGCCATCGGCGCCGTTCCGCTATCACTTCGGACCGAGAGGAAGTCGCCACCTCGGTGCAAGGAACCACCGAACGAGAGGGCTTCTTAGAAACCGCCCTCTTCCTTTTCACGTTTGTAAAGGGAAACATGAAAGAATTTTAAGCAAAGGAATGAAGAGGAGCAAGAACCAATAAGTTGACCGAGGATGGTGCTTACCTTTGGAGGACCCCTGATCGGAGGCCCCCTTTGAAATTCTTGAAGACTTTGAAGCCTTCAATTCCTTCAGGTCACCTGCTAGACCTGTCACTGTTGCACTTGGTGCACCTACGTTAGACACTAGGAGGGGTGAATAGTGTCCTTACCCGATTTTCAAATCCTAAAACTTGCTTTTAACTTTCAGCGCGTAACTTACAAAGAACCAGGTTCCTTGCAGGTTTCACCTATCTCTGAAACTAAACAACTTGCGGAAACGTAAAGAACAGAGAGATTTTTACGTGGAAAAATCCTTGCTCAAGGGATAAAAAAACCATGACCCAAACTTTTGGGATTTCAACTCTTCCACTAAAGGAAAACCCGAGCAAGTTTTAGACTACAACGTAATGTAATCAAGGAACTAGAACCCCCTAGTACCTAGAACCTTCACAGCCACACGTTAGCTGGTAAGGTTACCTCTACTTTATCTAAAAAATTAATCTCTACTTAATGCTTCTAAACAAGCTGATATATTACAACTCAATAGCCTATAACAAAGAAACTAAAACAACGGACTTATCTATGAAACTGCTCCTTCGTAAGGTTCTGCTGCTCAGTCTTTGTTCTTGCACACAAAGCTTTCCACGATCTGATTGTACTTGATATGCTCTGTTGAAATGTCTTTTGTGCGTGTCGAATTTGGCCAAATTAACTTGTATTTATAGGAACTTAACTCAGCCGGATCCAACTAAGTTTATGATTCCTTTTCCTCATTGAAATCAGTTTAAACAAGGTTACCCATATTTTCTTATTTAAAATCTAAGTTAATTTGCCTTAGTTCCCAATCCATTTTCGTTTAGGAACCGCGTCCTTCTCAGCACCGCTTCTAGCTTCTTCAACTTCTGGTAGGATTGGAACTTTGACTCCAGCTGTTCTCTTCTTTCCTTCTTCAGCTCTGACTAGATTAACCCATTGAACAGCTGACCTTCTCACTTCGACTGTGAACCTTTTCGTGGTCCACTTCACACCAGGTCCTTTGTCATATGCAAAACTCATCCTTCAACAAATTCCCTCTTTTTGATGATGACAAACCATGTTGTCTCACCGAGGGTTTATATTCTTAAGAACCTGTAAAAATCAACCACTAACCACGAACCAGGGTAATAACCGTTAGGCGAAAATAGGTCAGAAACATATAATGAACTAATCAACATCTAACTTCCCCCTTTTGGCATCATCAAAAGTTTCACAGTTGTAAGAACCTGCTCAACTTAAATTAAGTCTAGTTGACTCTAGTGCCAAAGGTAGCAAGCCAACCTTTAAACGTCAGGAACCTGTTTCAGACAATAAATACTAGCAGATAGGATATTTATAACAACAAAAAGTGCCAAACCGGCATAAAACATCCAAACATCATTCAGAATATTACAAACCGAAATATAAAATTGTCTTACAAACAGGCCATAAAAGATCCAGGAAGGGACTAGGGAAAAGAACTGGTTCAGAATTGGGGAATATCAGGGATGTTAAAGTGAGCAAGCAACAAGGCGAGGCAACACGAGTTTCCTTCTCTTTCACATTCCAGCTCTGCATCCAGCCTTGTGTTTTCAGCATTCATCCAGGCCAGCTCATCATTTTGCCTTTCAAGCTGCCTCCTGAACCCCTCAATCCTCCTGTCCATTCTATTGTTCCTCCTTTCATCTGCATCCTCTTCCATATGCTGATGCAACCTAAATTGCATCGACGAGGCCATTCACTCGAAGTCAAGCCAAGGAGATACAAGACACTCACTTACACTTGGTTTGGAAAGGCATGGACGATACGAGCTCGGGGATGACTTTAAGACCATGCAATGGAGCTTGATCAAAGAGGAAACAGTGCAGGAAACAGGGTAGGAAATAGGGCAGCAAAACATAGCAAAACAGGGCAGCACAGTCTGAGCTTGCTGCCTGCTGAAGGACAAGTGTTCTTCGCGATGGCGTCACTCTCTGCGCGATCGCGAAGAGTATTTCTTTGCCCTGCGCGATTGCATTCCATCTCGCGCGATCGCAAGGAACTGAAGCCATGTTTGTTCTGCGCGATCGCGATGACTAGTTAAGGGGCAGCGGACGAGAATCTAAGCAAACCTTGTAAAGGGGTGCTATAAATACACCCCTTCATCATTTATTGTCTTTTTACCTTACTTTGAACACAAAACATTAAAGAGCATTGCTCCATGAACCTTGTAACTATTTTGGCTTGAAATCAATTGGATGAATCCAAGTTGCTCTGCAATCCTATTTGATCATTCTATTTGCTCGAGCCTACTGTCTCTTGAGGATAGTTGCATAGCGTAGGTGATTCTTGCCATCGTTCGGGGTGTAACGAAACATTGTTCTTCGTTGCTACTTGAACAATCGTGTGAGTCTTCGTCTCGTTTCTTATCTTTTATCGATTTCATAGTTTCGATTGCATCAGTTGGTATCAGAGCAAGGCTAGGGTTACGTTCTTATGAGCACTCGTCCTACTCTTCGTACTTGTCATCTTTGTTTCTTGTTTATTTTCTTGTTCTTGTTCTTGTTAATTGAAAAAGAAGAAAAAAATTCAAAAATTAGAAAATCCCAAAAAAAAATTTGCTAGAAATCGTTGGTTGTTGCAATTTTGTTGTTGTTAACTATCGGGGATTGTTTGTATACGTATTCTCTTCGATTGGGAACCAAGAAAACACACTTTGGAGTTGAGAATCCAAAACTTGGAAAATCAAACCCCACATTCTCAACTCCAAAGTATGTTTTCTTGGTTCCCAATCGAAGAGTATACGTATACAAACAATCCCCGATAGTTAAACACAACAAAATTGAAACAACCAACTATTTCTAGCAAATTTTTTTTTGGGATTTCCTAATTTTTTGGGATTTGAATTTTTTTTTTTTAAAAAAGTTGAAATTTCATAAAATTTGCTAGAACTTGATTGATGTTATGAATTCTTGGTTGTTTGGTATCGAGATTTGTTCCTTATATTTACCCCGTCGTTTTGATACCCCACAAGATCATTTGGAGTAGCGGAATGAAAAATCAAAATTTTGAATCTTGAAGGTCTTGAAAATTTTTGAAGAACTTGCCCAAATTCTTGAAACAAGTTGTTTGCTGGTTGTTTGTTGGATTAAACTATTGGAAATTGTTTACTACTGTTGAAAACACCTTTTGGAAACTTAAGAGCTGAAAAACAAGTTGAATTGAGGTGATTTGTGTGCAAACACTAAAGTTTACAGTCGGATTCTGGTTCTGCTACAGCACACCTGCGCGATCGCGCAGTGTCTCACGTGAACGCGCTAAGGGCCAGCTTTTACCCTTCGCGATCGCGCCCTATTGCACGCGACAGCAAAGAACACCCAATTCCAGAAAATCCTGCTTTGGGAAAGAATGTTCGCAAAGGCTTCGTAACAGTTTCCAATCATCAAAACTCCAATTGTATCATCAAATATGGTGAGTTTCTAGATCACAAACAAAAATTCATCCAATTTCGAATTCGTTTAGTGACGATTCGATCTTTGAACATTTGATCGCGTCACTTCCGGTTAGTACTTTGAAGGTAACACTCCTACCTAATTAGTACTAATCCATTGAGCGAATAGGCGTACTCGTGCCTAGAGGAGAGTAGACCTCAAAGAAGACTCGTAGTTAATTGTTTGCTTCAAGTGCGCACGACAATAGCTTAGCATCTATCGAGTCCCATCAAATCCACACTTCCCGAAGAGCATTTGGTTCTTGTGACTTGGATTGATTATTGAGGAGGTTGCGCAGCTACGAGGAGGCCTTTGATCTCAAGCTTGTGTGAACCTAACCTCAACTTGAGTGAACCCGAGCGACAAGCAAAAAGTGAGGGAGTGAGAGAGGACTTTTACTCTAATCTCTTTTCTTGTTTTTTATTGTTGTAGGTACATGGCGGAGGAGAAGGAAAAGAGTACCATTGAGGTTCCAACCGACGTCTTGGCTAGCTTATTAGCCGAGGTGAAGGCCTTAGCCTCAAGATGGAAGTTTTTGAAAAGGAAAGGACCCTGAGTGTCCCAAAAGATGCCGGTGAAGGCACAAGTGATGATTCAATCATGAAACCGGATCAATATGCGGAGCTAGTTCATCGACAACGGTTGAGGGATGAGGCTCTTGCTAGAGAAATATTGTTGGGCAATTCCCAGCCCTTAGGCAATCCCCAAGGAGATGTTCCACTCCTAAGGCCCCGGAGAAACATGTCACCCCTTGAGCAAGTTGATGAAGCTCAAGAAGGGGAGGGTCCCGGACTTGATAATGAATATGATGCTCCCTATCCAAATAGGAGGGCGATGAATGGAGGTCGTGGGCGAGGTCGAGGACCTCCAAGGGCTTTTGTGGGGAGGGACTTGAGACGTGAGTATGATGATGTTGAAGACTACTACGGGGGTCAACCGGGACAACACCGTGGGGGTCGTGACACTAATCTCAATAGTGTAAAGATCACTATCCCACCTTTCAAAGGGGCTAGTGATCCGGAAGCTTTTTTAGAATGGAAGGTCCAATTGGAGCGGGTCTTTGACACGAATAAATGTCCGAGGAGAAGAAAGCCACTTATGCTATAGCTTCATTTGAGTCCTATGCTTCTACATGGTGGGAATCCGTCAAGCGGTCAAGGAGACGAATTGTGTTGCGAATGAACATCACTTGGGAAGAATTGAAAGAGGTAATGAGCAACAAATATGTGACTCCCAAGTATCGACAAGAACAACTCAAAAGGCTCTATGAATTGAAACAAGGCTACAAGTCCGTTGATAAATATTTCTAACAATTTTGAGAAAACCGAATGGCCCTTGATATGGAAATGGAGGATGAAGAGCAAGCTATCATCCGCTTCAAGAATGGCATGAGCCGGGAGATTTCTTCTCAATTGAAGCTACACATCTTCCACTCTTTACAAGATGTTTGTGATGCCGCGGTTGAAGCCGAAAAGTGGCTCAAAGAAGAGAAGGCTCCTCGCTATAGGAGTACTACTACCACTCCAACAACTCGCACCAAAGAATGGAAGAGCCCATACACAAGTGGTGCAAGTGGGAGTCGTGATGTGAAGAAGCCTTTTGAAAAGGCTACCCCGAAAAGCGACCACAAAGAGGTTGGAGGTAGTTCTAAAACTACTTTAAATACTCCTTCTTCTTCTTCTTTCCAATGCCACAAGTGCAAGGGTTATGGCCACTTTGCCAAAGAGTGCCCTACCCGGAAAACAATGATTGTGATGGATGATGGGTTGGTGTATGAGGGGGAAAGTGAGTCCGAGGGTGATGTTGAGGAGGAGAGTGAGGAAGTTGAGGGTGAAGAGAGAGCGACGGAGGGGGATGATCCTAATATGTTCCTTGTGGTGCGTCGTATTTTGGGAGCCATGGTGAGTGAAGAGAAGGAAGATGAGCAAAGGGAAAACTTGTTCCATGCTAGGTGTAGAGTGAAGGGACAAGTGTGTTCTATGATCATTGACTCGGGTAGTTGTGCAAATGTGGTGAGCCAATCTTTGGTTTCACAATTGAAGTTTCCTACCCTTAAACACCTAAGCCCCTACCGTTTGCAATGGTTGAGTGAATGTGGGGAGTTGAGGGTGGTGAAACAAGTCTTGATTAGGTTCAAGATTGGGAACTACCAAGATGAACACATGTTTGACGTGGTGCCAATGCAAGCTTGCCACCTCTTGTTTGGTAGGCCTTGGCAATACGACAAATAAGTGGTTCATGATGGCCGAGCCAACACTTACACGGTTAGACATGAGGGGAAAGAAGTATGTGGTTACACCCTTGACCACAAAACAAGTAAGTGATGACTATCGACGCATGAAGGAGTTGAGGGAAGCGGCTAAAGCCAAGTCCCCGGTTGTGGCCGAGACTCCACCATCGTCCACCGGTCGCATTTGTGCCATGATACAACCGGGTGAGTACTTGAGAGGTAATGATGGCACCAAGATGCTCATATGCCTTGTGCACAAAGGTATGGTTTTAAATTCCAAAAGTGATTATTTATCTAACCCTAACCCTTTGCCTAGTGCCATTGAAAATATTTTGAAGGTCTATGAGGACATGTTCCCGGATGAGATGCCGGATGGATTACCTCCCTTGAGGGGTATTGAACATCAAATCGACTTTGTCCCGGGATCTCAAATCCCAAATAAGCCCGCATATAGAAGCAATCCCGAGGACACAAGGGAGTTACAAAAGCAAATAGATGAATTGCTTACCAAAGGCTTGGTGAGGGAGAGCTTGAGTCCTTGTGCCGTGCCCGTGATCCTTGTTCCAAAGAAGGATGGCACTTGGAGAATGTCTGTAGATTACCGAGCGGTCAACAAGATCACGGTAAAGTATCGACATCCCATACCTCGTTTAGATGATATGTTAGATGAGCTTAGTGGTTCTAGCATCTTTTCGAAGATAGAACTTAGGTCCGGTTACCATCAAATCCGGATGAAACTCGGGGATGAATGGAAAAACGCATTCAAGACCAAGTTTGGTCTATATGAATGGTTGGTGATGCCCTTTGGCCTCTCCAACGCACCTAGTACTTTCATGAGGCTAATGAACTATATGCTAAAACCATTCATCAACAAGTTTGTGGTCGTCTACTTTGATGATATATTGATCTATAGCAAGTCAATAGACGACCATGTTGGCCACTTGAGTCAAGTCCTTGAAGTGCTACGAGCCAAAAAGCTCTATGCCAATTTTAAGAAGTGTGCCTTTTGTGTTGAAAAGGTTGTCTTTTTGGGCTTTGTTGTTAGTGTCAATGGCGTAGAAGTTGATGAGTCCAAAGTTGAAGCCATTAGAGATTGGCCTACTCCTACCACCGTCTCTCATGTGAGGAGTTTCCATGGCCTTTCTAGTTTCTATAAGCGCTTTGTTAGAGACTTTACCACTATTGCCGCACCACTCACCGAGTTGGTGAAGAAAGACAAAACCTTTGTGTGGGGAGAGCCTCAAGAGAGGGCTTTCCAAGAATTAAAAGGTAGGTTGAGTACCGCCCCATTGTTACAGTTGCCCGACTTCGGGAAGGCTTTTGAGGTTGAATGTGATGCCTCGGGGGTGGGAATCGGGGGTGTTCTCATGCAAGAAGGGAAAATCGTTGCCTACTTTAGTGAGAAGTTGAAGGGCGCAACCTTGAATTACTCTATGTATGAAAAGGAGTTGTATGCCCTCGTGAGAGCTCTAGCCCATTGGCAACACTATCTATGGCCTCGGGAATTTGTGATGAAGAGTGACCATGAGTCACTCAAGCATCTAAGAGGTCAAGAGAAGTTGAACAAGAGACATGCCAAGTGGGTGGAGTTCATTGAGTCCTTCCCTTATGTAATTCATTACAAAAAGGGTAAGGACAATGTTGTAGCTGATGCGCTTTCTAGGAAGTTCGCCCTTGCTACCACTCTTGATTCTAGGCTTATGGGTTTTGAAAGTATAAAGTTGATGTATGCACATGACCCAAAGCTCAAGAGCATTCATGATGCTCTAGTGAGTGGGGGGAGGGTGGAGAAATACCAATGGGTAGATGGCTACATTTTCAAGAATGGGAGAGTGTGTGTCCCCAAGTCCTCTTGGAGAGATGTGCTAGTGCAAGAAGCACATTGTGGGGGCTTGATGGGTCACTTTGGGGTGGACAAGACTATGGCCATACTTAAAGAACAATTCCATTGGCCAAAAATGAGGCCTCTTGTGGAACATTTTTGCAATGCTTTCATGGATTGCAAGAAGGCCAAGTCTAGATCCAACAACCATGGCTTATACACTCCTTTGCCCATACCTTCTAGTCCGTGGGTTGATATCTCTATGGATTTTGTTATGGATTTGCCCCGGACTAGAGGAGGACACGATAGCATTTATGTTTTCGTTGATCGTTTCTCCAAAATGGCTCACTTTATTCCGTGCAAAAAGACTAATGATGCACAACATGTAGCTTCTTTGTTTATTGATAATGTCTTAAAGTTGCATGGGGTGCCTCGCACCATTAATAGTGATAGGGACTCCAAGTTCCTTAGCCATTTTTAGAAGTGTTTGTGGGGTGCTCTTGGCACCAAGTTGCTATTCTCTACGTCCCACCACCCTCAAACCAATGGGCAAACCAAGGTGGTGAACCGGACCTTGGGAGCTCTACTTAGAGCTATGACCAAAGGTAAGGTTGGGACTTGGATTGATAAGCTACCACTCATGGAGTTTGCATATAACCGCACTTTGCTTCGTATGATTGGCATGACTCCATTTGAGTGTGTTTATGATTTTAACCCTTTGATTCCTCTTGATCTTACCCCTTTGCCAAGGGATGTGGTGGTTGATTTTGAAGGAAAGGCTCGGGCCAAGACATTGCTTGAACTTCATGCCAAGGTGAAGAAGACTTTGGAGGAGGCCTATGAGAAGATAGCAACCAAGAAAAACAAAGGAAGAAAGAAGGTGGATTTCAAGAAGGGAGATTGGGTGTGGGTGCACTTCCACAAGGAACTATTTCAAAACCATAGGAAGGGGAAGTTGGCACCAAGGGGAGATGGCCCATTCCAAGTGTTATCCAAGATCAACAACAATGCATATGTGATAGATTTGCCCGGTGAGTATAATGTGTCGACTACTTTCAATGTTAGTGACTTGACTTCTTTTGATGTAGGTGATGATACCTTGGAGGAGGACGCCTTAATTTCGAGGACGAAATCTTCTCAAGAAGGGGAGGATGATGCAACCCAAATTGCATCGACGAGGCCATTCACTCGAAGTCAAGCCAAGGACATACAAGATACTCACTTACACTTGGTTTGGAAAGGCATGGACGATATGAGCTCGGAGGATGACTTGAAGACCATGCAATGGAGCTCGATCAAAGAGGAAACAGTGCAGAAAACAGGGCAGGAAACAGGGCAGCAAAACAGGGCAGCACAGTCTGAGCTTACTACCTGCTGAAGGACAAGTGTACTTCGCGATCGCGTCACTCTCTGTGCGATCGCGAAGAGTATTTCTTTGCCCTGCGCGATTGCGTTCCATCACGCGCGATCGCGAGGAACTGAAGCCAAGTTTGTTCTGCGTGATCGCTTCTTCTTGTGCGCGATCGCGATGACTAGTTGAGGGACAGCGGACCAGAATCTAAGAAAACCTTGTAAAGGGGTGCTATAAATACACCCCTTCATCATTTATTGTCTTTTTACCTTACTTTGAACACAAAACATTAAAGAGCATTGCTCCATGAACCTTGTAACTATTTTGGCTTGAAATCAATTGGATGAATCCAAGTTGCTCTTCAATCCTATTTGATCATTCTATTTGCTCGAGCCTAGTGTCTCTTGAGGATAGTTACATACCGTAGGTGATTCTTGCCTTCGTTCGGGGTGTAACAAAACAATGTTCTTCGTTGCTACTTAAACAATCGTGTGAGTCTTCATCTCGTTTCTTATCTTTTATCGCTTTCGTAGTTTCGATTGCATTATATGCTCTGGTTCATCAGCAGGTTCACCATCCAACACATAGTCACAGGATTTAAGAATGTTCCTCCCAAATAAGTCATTATAGTCCGGCTCAGTCCACTTACCAATAGGCACCCCAAAGAAATCAAACACCTTCCCCAGAAGAAACCCATAGACCAGCGCATGTTTGCCTAACCCCATATCAGCTACCCTACCTATGTGCTTAATAATCAATTCAGGCAGATTAATACGAACCTCTCGATCTAGCAGGTCCATATAGGTCATATCCAGAAAGTTGACCTCACTCCTTCTTTCTGACCTCTGCAGTAGGTTCTTCAGCACAAATTCAAAGAGCAACTGGTAGAAGGGTTGCATTGCCTTCTTCTTTATTTGTGTAGCCCTTGCCAGTTTAGGTCTCCCTGCAAATTTTCGGGCCACCTCTAAAGCAGATACACCATCTCCTCTAGCCGGCCACGAGTTCCTCATGTACTCGTTGTAGCCCTGAGAAGGAACACCTAAAATCTCACCCAGTTCCACACTATCAAACTGGATCACCAGCCCTTTGACTATGGTCGTCACAATACCTTCACTCACTGTACAATTGGAATAAAATTGTCGAACCTCTTGCTCCCTCAACTGTCTAGTACGATCACTGAACAGGTTCAACCAACCCTGAGCTCTCAACTTAGCACCAAGTTGAGTCATCCCTTCCAGCTCAAGGTAAGTGAGAATTTTACCTTTCACCATCGGTAGACCTCTAAAGTAGGCCACCCTCCTTTTCTTGTCTTCCTTGTCATCTCAAATCACCAGCTTTGATTAGGAACCTCTCCTACGAATCTCAGGTTCCTCCACAATCCTCTCCTGTTGCTCTCTTACAGAACCTCGAGTAGCAGGTCTCCTAGCATGACTTACTGTCTTTTTGCTGCTTTCTCCCATACCCTCTGCATCTGCAGAACTTTCTATTTTGGAACTACCTACAAATTCTCCTCCCTTTACTAGCCTTCTTTTCTTCACAGTTTGTTTTTGTTCCTGAACCACCGGCCTCTTTCCCAATCTCCTCTTTTCCTCCACCACCACAACATCAGTCTCACTGGAGGAACCTTCACTAGCTTGAGGAGTGGCATTGGGCTCAGGCAACACAGCATCTAAAGACTCAGTAAAACATACTCCCTCTACATTCTGTTCCACATAATCATCAATATCTCTCAGATCTGAGTCATCACCTGCTACAGAACCAGAGAACGAACCAGGTTCTTTCTCAGGTTCCTTAGCAGGTTCAGCAGATTTTCCTTCTCCCTTGTCACTAACAGTCTTTTCTACCATAGGAACTGTCTCAGAAACAGGTTCCTCAATAGTGTTCTCAGTTTCTTTAGTAACAACAACAACAGCCTCTGTTTCGACAACTTTCTCAGGATTTTCTACAACTACCTTCTCCTTCTCTCCTACTTCGTTCACAACATGATATTCTAAATCTAGAGGCATAGAGGGTACGCTAGTATTAACAACTACAGTACCAGTAGGAGAACTAGGGTTTACCTTTTCAGTTTCTTGAACGATTTCTTGAACCGTCTCCATGATCACTTCCTCCGTACCAGTTTCTAGAACATTTTCCCTCTTACTAGTTGCTTCCTCCGACAACTTCTTCTATCTCAGTTTTGCAAACTTTCTCGCCATAGCCACAGAACGACTCGCTGCTAGTTGTTTTGTGCCTTTTGATTTAGTTTAGAAATTTTGAGTTTTGGAGAAGAGAGTTGAGAAATCTACTTTGGAACTGGTCTACATTTTTTCTTTACAGAGAATTGTGTTTTAGAGAGAGAAAATGTTTTGAGAGAGTTTTTAATTTTTTCAGCCGATAGAAACAATGTCTTTGATCAAGTAGAGAAATAGGGAAGGGTTAGGGTTTATCGGGAAGGGGAACGGGTTGATGGGATTAGAAAAAGCTGCTACTACTTATGACGCATAGGAGCTGACGCCATCACGGTTCAAAGAATTTGAATTTTAAAAGTTTTACACTAATCTGGCGCCAAGTGAGGGTGATTGGTAACAAATTAGGCCACGTAAGACAACATTATATTCAGTAAGTGATATAGAATGTGTACCTGAATGTCCATGCACCAGTTTCTTCAATTATATCCTAGATTTCAAAAATTTGCTAGTATCTAAGTCATGAAAACAGGTTCCAAACAAGTTAGAAAGCAAAACAATGAAGTTTTCATAGTAGAATCAACAAAGCAAAGTTAAGCAAAGTAAAAATAAGAAAACTTCACTAGCCAATCATTGGGAGAACCAGGTGCTGCTTCGTTCATTGTATCTTGGTCATCCCTAGCTCAAGCCTGTTCTTTTCAAATTGTATCCTGTTCAATGCCTTAGTGAAGATATCTACAATCTGATTCTCAGTCATGCAGAAATTCATAGTAATTAGGCCTTTCTCAACATTGTCCCTTAAAAAGTGATGCCTAATATCAATGTGCTTTGTTCTCTTGTGCTGGACCGGGTTCTTGGCAATATTGACTGCACTGGTACTGTCACAAAAGATTGGAACTGGTCCACACTTGATTCCAAAGTCCTCCAACTGCTGCTTGATCCATAAGAAGTGTGAACAACATAAAGCAGCTGCTACATATTCAGCTTCAGCTGTGGATAATGCCACTGAATTTTGTTTCTTTGTATCCCATGAAACTAAACAAGGACCTAGGAAGTGCGACATCCCAGATGTGCTTTTCCTATCAACCAAGTGACCAGCATAGTCAGCATCAGCATACCCAATAAGATCAAAACTACCGCCTTTTGGGTACTATAAACCAAGATCTTGAGTTCCTTTCAAATATCTCAAGATTCTCTTGACTGCAGTTAAGTGTGACTCCTTTGATTTTGACTGGAACCTTGCACACAACCCCACACTATAAACAATATCTGGACGACTTGCAGTTAAATTCAGCAAAGAACCAATCATTTCTCTGTACTAAGTTTCATTAATCAAAGCACCAGTTTCATCCAGATCTATCTTCGTTCCAGGAGCAATGGGTGTGTTCATATCCTTAGCAGACTTCATATCATACTTCCTTAGTAGCTCTTTGATGTACTTCTATTGGTGGATTATCGTGCCTTCCTGATATTGCTTGATTTATAAGCCTAAGAAGAAATTTAGCTCACCCATCATGCTCATCTCAAATTCACTTCCCATCAAGTCGGAAAAATCCTTGCAAAGGTTCTCATTAGTAGAACCAAAGATGATGTCGTCTACATACACTTGAACAATTAGCAGGTCCTTGGCTTTCTTCCTTAAAAACAAAGTATTGTCTATTTTGCCTCTAGTAAAACCATTCTTCAATAAGAACCCGGACAATCTTTCATACCAAGCAATAGGAGCCTGTTTCAACACATACAGGGCCTTGTCAAGTTTGTAGACATGATCAGGAAACTCTGTACTTTCAAAACCAGGTGGTTGAATCACATACACCTCTTCATTCAAATAACCATTAAGGAATGCACTCTTTACATCCATCTGGTACAGCTTAAACTCCATATAAGCTGCAAAAGTAATAAACATCCTAATGGCCTCCATTCTTGCAACAGGTGCAAAGGTTTCATCATAATCGATTCCTTCTTCTTGGCTGTAACCTTGAACCACCAGTCTTGCCTTGTTCCTTGTTACTATGCCATGTTCATCCAGCTTGTTTCTAAAGACCCATTTAGTACCAATTATGGACCTGTTCGTTGGTCGAGGGACCAGGTGCCATACCTTACTGCGTTCAAACTGACAAAGTTCCTCTTGCATCCTCAAGTGCTTCACGTACATTCTTTGGTTCTATTGAGGACACAAACGCAAAGAATGCACAGAAGTTCTTCAAAGCTCTTCTAGTAACCACTCCAGTGTTTAGATCAGACATGAGGTTCTTCAGTGGGTGAGAGCTTTGATATCTCCAAGGTTTAGGTTGAATTTGCTGAGTGTCGTTCCCAGGAGGAGCTGAGTCATCTAGGTCTTCTTCATTTTGCTCTTCAGTTCCCCCTGTCTGATTGCCTTCTAGTTCCCCCTGAGTTTGATCCTTATCATCCTGATAACTTTTAACTCCATTCAAATTCTCAGGGTCTTCAGCAGGTTCATCTCTTGCAAGACCAATCTCCTGATCATCATCTTGTTGTCTGTTTGTAACACTTTCAGATTCATCAAATACCACATGCACACTTTCTTCTGCAGTCAAGGTCCTCTTGTTTTTATAAGCTTTACTTTGTGAAGAATATCCTAAGAAGATGGCTTCATCACTTCTAGCATCAAACTTCCCTAGAGGTTCTTTTCCATTGTTATGCACGAAACACTTGCACCCAAAAGCTCTGAGATGTGCAATATTAAGTTTCTTGCCTCTAATCAGCTCATAGAGAGTTTTCTCTAGCAAAGGACGGATAGAACATCCATTCAGCAAGTAGCAAGCGGTGTTGACTGCTTCAGCCCAAAAATTCTTCGATAGACTACTTGACAACAACATTGTTCTAGCCATGTCCTCCAAGGACCTGTTCTTCCTCTCCACTACACCATTCTGCTGATGGGTCCTTGGTGCAGAGAAGTTGTGATCCACACCATGTTTATTACAATATTCTGCAAACTTAGCATCTCAAATTCTATACCATGGTCGGACCTTATACTCACTAGTTGAAGCCCCAGTTTCTTCTGATTGACTCTGACCCAGTCCTCGAACATATCATATGCTTCATCTTTAGATCTGAGGAACAAGGTCCATGTGTATCTGGAGTAATCATCAACTATTACCATTACGAATCTCTTACCTCATCTGCTAATTACCCTCATTAGTCCACACAAGTCCATGTGAACCAGCTCAAGTGGTTTAGAAGTACTAACCACTTTCTTTGACTTGAATGAAGATCTTACATGCTTCCCCCTCACACAAGCATCACAAATCTTGATGTCATTGAACCTCTTGCTTGGTATTCCACGAACTAGGTCCTTTGACACCAACTTATTCAATTGAGTCAGGCTTGCATGACCTAGCCTCTTGTGCCACAACTGACTATCATTCTCCAGCACATTCAGACAAGTCAAATTATTCTCAGGAAAAGAACCTAATGTAGCCCTGTACACATTATTAGCTCGTTTCCCTTCCAATATTACTTCACCAGTCTGCAGGTTCTTTACAGTGCAACCTATAGAAGTGAAACTCACTGAGTTTCCTATATCACATAGTTGGGAGATACTTAGAAGATTGTGCCTCAATCCATCCACACAGAGTACATTATCAATAGCATGATTGAGGGATCTCCCAAATTTTCCAATACCAGTAATTTCACCGCTCCTTCCTCCTTCAAAAGCCACACTACCCCCTTGAAATGCTGCGAGTGAGAGAAAGTTTGTTCTATCTCCTGTCATGTGCCTGGCACACCCACTATCAAGAATCCAGCTTGGGTTGTTCCATCTCACTCCAGCCTGCAAAAGAAAATCAAGGGTTAGTAACAGGAACCCAGACAAGCTTGGGTCCCTTTTTGTTATCGAATGGATGAATCAAATCTTTTCTAGCCCAATAAGGTAAAACCGATTTTTTATTCTTTTTTACTGCACCTTTTGCAACACTGATTCATTCTTGATATGTCCAGTCTTACCACACAAGAAGCAGAGTTTGTTGCAAGGAAGTCCTACATATTTACTATTAGGGTTCCAAGCAGGCAAAGGTTTCCTATGTCCTAATCCAGCTTTACCTCTATTATGATTTTCATGCAACCAATTCTAAGCTTCAGAAGACTTGTTCCATTTAGTGAGTCTGGTGAGCTCAGAGTTAGCTTTTTCAACCTTTTCCTGAAGAACCCGGTTCTTCTCAGTTTCCTAATGCAGAGTCTAGTTTTTCTTTTAAAGCTCAGTTTCAAGGTTGATTTGAGCCTCACTAACTCCTTGCTTACCAGACACTTCTTTCAATTTTTTATTCTCAAGTTCGAGTGCAGAACCTAGCTTCTTCTCAAAAAGCACCTGTTCTTTTAATTGAAGAGTTTCTAATTCAAGGGCTGAAACTTTCTGTTTTAGTTCAAAAACTTGAGTTTCACTAGCAATTAATTCCTTTTTAAGATCAGTTTTAGCTTTTCCCAAGTTTTTATTTCTCATTGAAAAATTAGACACAACTGACATCAGTTGGTCCTTCTTAGAAAGTGCTTGTTCCTTTTCAGACCTCAAAGTTTCAATCTCTTCAATTAAGGTCAAGGCAAGCAAATTTAATTCCCTAGAAGAACAAGTATGGAGTCTAGTTTTCAGTTCATCGAGACTTACCTCAGGTGTATCATCAATCGAAGGTTCATTATCAGCCATCAGTGCCAATGGAGAGTTATCTTCTGGTTCTTCTTCTTCTTCTTCATCACTTTCATTTTCAGAAGGTCCCCATGTTGCATAGAAAGCCTCTTTCTTCTTCCTCCTTAATGCTCTGAAGTTGGGAGGACGTTTGGTCTTCTTAGGTTCATTCTCCTTGGAAGCTCCAGACCTTTTCCACTCAATATCCCACAATGGCCAATCCTTTATAGCATGATCCTTCTTATTACACTTAAATCACCCTGAGTAGTCAGGATTTTCAATTATGTTATTCTTGGCAGGAGTGGCTCTGGTTCTTCTTCTTTCGAAGCCTAATGTCTTTCGTACAGCATTGACTAAAGCCATCTCATGCTCAGATACTTCATACTTAGAACCTCCAGTTGCTTCTATAGCTAGGTTCTTCTCCTTCTTAGGTTCCACCTTCATCCTTGACTATTTCATAAGCTCAGGGGTTTTCAAACTACCAACGAGTTCATCTAGTTCAATCTTATCCAGTTCCTTGGACTCAATGATAGTTGTAACCTTTGATTCCCATGAATCGGGTAGAATCCTGATCACTTTTTCGACCAAATCTTCATTAGTTAGAAACATACCTAGTGACTTCATCTCGTTTTTTATGATTGTGAACCTGGTCATCATATCCTGGATAGACTCAGATTCACCCATAGCAAACAACTCAAACTTTCTTTTCAGCATTTGGATCCTTGACTTTTCCTTCATGAGAAATTTGTAGAGCATCCCAAATCTATTTGGCAGTCTTGTATGAAAAAATTCTGTTGTACTCATCAGGACCAAGTCCACATATGATGAGCCTCTTAGCTTTTGCATTCTTCTCCACCATCTTAAAATCAGCATCCGTGTATTCAGATATCTCCTTGGGAACAGTTTCCACGTTAGGTGGCTGTCCAACGGTTCTGCTTGGGATAAGAGGCCCATCCTTGGTAATGATCCATAGCTGAAAGTCTTCAGCTTGAATAAAGTCTTCCATTCTACCTTTCTACCATCCATAGTATTGGCCATTGAATTGAGGAGGCCTGTTGACATATTGTCCTTAGGTGATTATCGGTGGTGCACTCATTGTTCAGATCTTTCTCAAGATGTTAATCTTTCTTCAAGAGAACCTGCTCTGATACCACTTGTTGCACTTGGTGCACCTACGTAAGACACTAGAGGGGGGTGAATAGTGTCCTTACCCGATTTTCAAATCCTAAAACTTGCTTTTAACTTTCAGCGCCTAACTTACAAAGAACCAGGTGCAAGTTTCACCTATCTCTGAAACTAAACAACTTGCGGAAACGTAAAGAACACAGAGATTTTTACGTGGAAAAATCCTTGCTCAAGGGATAAAAAACCACGGCCCAAACTCTTGGTATTTCAACTCTTACACAAAAGCAAAAAATGCTAACAGAAGTCTAAGCCTCGGGAGCGTCACCTCCCTCTTCGGAGTTCCCCTCGGCATCTTCTTCATCTTCATCATCGCTCGACGCCTCACTTGATGGGAGGTCATCAATGATAGCTTCAGCCTTTGCTGCCTTCTCTTCGGCCTTAGCAATTTCTTCTTCCAAGTTGAGCTCGCCAGCGCGGCATTGCTTGAGCAGCTTCAGCCGAGACTTGATAACGGCCAATCCAGCTCTGCCCTCTTGCCCTTGATCTTAGCTCTGTATTTGCGATCAGCGATTTTGTCCCGAAGAGCTTCAACCTCGACTTCACGAGCTGAAAGTTTGGAGGTCTCACCCTCCAACTTCTGAATATGAAGCACATGCTTTCTCAGCTGCTCGTGGTGCTTCTTGGCCATCTCCTCAGACTTGCCCCTCGCTTGGGTCAGCTCGGCAGTTAGTCTTGCAACTTAGGTCTCCAACCTCGAACGCTCAACCTGGAAGCCGTCATCGAGGGCTTTAATCTTCGCCTCGACAACCGAGTCAGCATCATGAATATCGGACTGCGACTTGGACAACTTAGCTTTCAATTTTGCTATCTCCGTGTTGAAGCTATCCTTTTGCCTGTCCCACGAGTGGGCAACACGCCTGACCTCCTCATCTCTTATGGTCTCGACCTCGAGGGCCCTCAATGACAGAACAAAGCCCTAAAAGAAAATCAGTCAAGAAATCATCATCAGCAACTGACCGAGGACAGAGATGCAAAATTAATAAACAAGCAAAACTTACTCTGAGAGCATTGGCGGCGATGGTGTGGTGTAGTTGGCTTCGAGAGAAACTCTGAACAACTTTGTCCTCCACTGGGCCAAGCAAGGGCATAAGGCTCAGGATATCGCCTCGGTTACTCGCCAAAAGGTTTGAAGAAGATGGCACTTCCAGCTTTCGAAAAGACCCAACCGAGGAAGAAATCCTTGCAGGCTCGGATTGCGCCCTGACCGTGCCGGTGCCAGCCCCCTCTTCCGCGACGGCAGTGCCAACCCCTCCAACTTTGGCTTTGCCCTTGGCTTTGGCAGCTGCCGCCTCGGAGCTGTGTTCCTGATCTTCGAGGTCAACAAACTCGACCTCCCTACGAACCTCAAAGCCCCCGGCAGCTACATCATCAGGCTCATCGATTAGCCATCGGCGCCGTTCCGCCATCACTTCGGGCCGAGGGGAAGTCGCCACCTCGGTGCGAGGAACCACCGAACGAGAGGGCTTCTTAGAAACCGGCCTCTTCCTTTTCACGCTTGTAAAGGGCAACATGAAAGAATTTTAAGCAAAGGAATGAAGAGGAGCAAGAACCAATAAGTTGACCGAGGATAGTGCTTACCTTTGGAGGACCCCTGATCGGAGGCCCCCTTTGAAATTCTTGAAGACTTTGAAGCCTTCAACTCCTTCAGGTCACCTGCTAGACTTGTCACCGTTGCACTTGGTGCACATACGTTAGACACTAGGAGGGGTGAATAGTGTCCTTACCCGATTTTCAAATCCTAAAACTTGCTTTTAACTTTCAGCGCGTAACTTACAAAGAACCAGGTTCCTTGCAGGTTTCACCTATCTCTGAAACTAAACAACTTGCGGAAACGTAAAGAACAGAGAGATTTTTACGTGGAAAAATCCTTGCTCAAGGGATAAAAAAACCACGGCCCAAACTTTTGGAATTTCAACTCTTCCACTAAAGGAAAACCCGAGCAAGTTTTAGACTACAACGTAATGTAATCAAGGAACTAGAACCCCCTAGTACCTAGAACCTTCACAGCCACACGTTAGCTGGTAAGGTTACCTCTACTTTACCTCAAAAAGTAATCGCTACTTAATGCTTCTAAACAAGCTGATAGATCACAACTCAATAGCCTATAACAAAGAAACTAAAACAACAGACTTATATATAAAACTGCTCCTTCGTAAGGTTCTGCTGCTCAGTCTTTGTTCTTGCACACAAAGCTTTCCACGCTCTGATTGTACTTGATATGCTCTGTTGAGATGTCTTTTGTGCGTGTTGAATTTGGCCAAATTAACTTGTATTTATAGGAACTTAACTCAGCCGGATCCAATTAAGTTTATGATTCCTTTTCCTCATTGAAATCAGTTTAAACAAGGTTACCCATATTTCCTTATTTAAAACCTAAGTTAATTTGCCTTAGTTCCCAATCTATTTTCGTTTAGGAACCGCGTCCTTCTCAGCACCGCTTCTAGCTTCTTCAACTTCTGGTAGGATTGGAACTTTGACTCCAGCTGTTCTCTTCTTTCCTTCTTCAGCTCTGACTAGATTAACCCGTTGAACAGCTGACCTTCTTACTTCGACCGTGAACCTTTTCGTGGTCCACTTCGCACCAGGTCCTTTGTCATCTTCAAAAATCATCCTTCAACAGTCACCTAAGCCAGATCATCATCTGACTCGAAATCTTATTCATCCTTCTTCTTCTTCTTCTTCTTCTTCTTCTTCTTCTTCTTGTCTTTCTTTTTGTTGATGTCACGGTTTGGAAAACCTAGTACCGAGGAGAAAGAGGTCTGCGATAAAAACAAGAAGAGTTGAGATAACAGCTTATGCAGTAAATTATTGATGACTTACCATGCCTTTTGCATTGCAAACTGAAGTCAGCAGCCATCTCCATCCATAACTCAACGGGACGTTTGCGGGCCCCGGTCACGGCCTTGACCCATTCGGTCAAACCTTCAGGGGGAACGATAGCAACTTTGTTGGCTGGGGGACAAGAAGACAAAATTTTTGAAATCAGCAAACAAGAGAAGAAGCAAAAAAGAGAAGCCTAGGATGAAGGAACACTTACTTGTATTATTCCACCTCTCAGGGAAGTTAGGCTTTGTGGATAGGACGCTGGTCTCCAAAAGAACGTAACGATCACTCTAGCCTCGGTCCCCGTGATCTTTGCTCTTAAGAAGGAGCGCATATTTGCCTCGGTAGTTTAGAGCCACAACCCTGGCTTTATGGAAATAAGGATAATAAAGAGAAATGAGATGTTGCAAGGTGAAGCTCACCCCGGCTTCTATGCTCAGCCAATCCAGGCATTGAACGACCCTCCAGACGCCGGGGCCTAACTGAGCCAAGCATAAGTTGTATGCCCGGCAGAAATCATCAATAACCCTGTGGACAGGTAGGGTGAATCCGATGGTGAAAGAGTAGGTATATGCGAAAGGCAACCCCTCCACATGATGGCAAACTCTGCTAGTGGGATCAGGGACGATTATTTTCACCTCAGACTTGAATGCACAGTCCTTCCGGACCCGTTGAATGTGAGCTTGAGTGATTCGAGTCGGAGTCGTGTTCACAGGTATATTCTTGTTCTTCTCTTCTTGGTCAGCAGACTGTTTTTGTAATTTGAGGTCCTTCCCGTTGTCAAAGTAAGAAGGGATGATTTGATGAGGTTCAAGCTCTTGCTCAAGGGGAATCTTTGGTAATTTCTTCTCATGACCCGAAGGTCCCACCTCGGCTTCGTGTTCCCCCTCGGCAGCGAGCAGATCACCTCCAGTTTCGACTTCGGCCTCGGCGTCATCCTCGCCCTCGGCATCGTCACCCTCGTCGTCGTCATCCTTATGGATGACATCATCAGAACCAGCTACCACCATGGCATCATCAAGCATGACGTCGCCCTCTTCCTTACACTGACGTCATCACCCTCTGCAGCTAAATCGCGTCTGGCCCTCGCCTTACGCCGCTGGGAGCCACTAGCGCTTGAAGTCACCTCACCACACCTTCCGCCTCTATCACCTGCAACGCCGACATGGTGGTGATGAAATCACCACTAGATATCATAGCGGCGTAGCGAGAAATCCTCGCTCTCACCTGAGTCACTTGAGTCTTGTTTGGAATTTATAGTAGACATGATTACGACTTTAAATGTGCAAAGATCTTGTTGAAAACAGGGGTAATCAAGACGAAAATGGAAGTTGTTCCTTTTCTTTGGCTACTGTTGTTTGTAGATATTGAAAGTGGTGAGAATGGGTTGTGAGGAAAGTACTTATAGGTGTGGGAGCAAGCAAGTGGATAGGCTTCATCATTAGTAATGTTGGATGAAACGAAAAAAGTGGCGTGACCGTTCGATCAGCCACCGGGTAGGAGACGCGTGTCATTGAATATAAATCTGAGAGGACGCGTACCGTTGACAATATTTGAAATGCTTGGATAAGATCAAGCCACGTCGCTTTCCCGCGGAATCTCACTCCACTCCTCGGTAACTTCGGTAATTAACCGAGGAGTAGGGGGACTATTTGTATTGGGTAAAAATCGGCTCGCTGTGAGTCGCCTTGGCAAGACAATCTGACAACCGCCGAGCACGTGACGACAAACCAGTAACCGAAGCAATGGAGTTGATTACCGAAGTCGGACACCGAAGTCGTCGCCGAAGGCGAGCCGTAAGCTGAGCTTCGGTGACGTCCGCTTCGGTCAAACAACAAGGCCTTACCATCGAGGTCACACACTTGTACCTCGGTGAATCGCCTCTGTTTGAGCGGCTTTGCAGTCCACTACTTCAGCCCACTATCTCCATTAATGAGCACTCAGAACGTGGGTTTGAGCATTACCATATATGGGAAACGTGGGCTAGGCCCTTGAGTCTATAAATAGCACTTCATTTTGTATTGTACGCATTCATAAATACATACAGAAACTCTGCCAAATTTTGTACTCACTGCAATATATTGAAATCAAGTTACTTTCCCGTATTTTACGCTTATATCTTGCATTTTTCTGACTTTGATACGAAGATTTGCTTATATTCTAACCCAAATTCGATTTGTGATCCTAAAAACGATTTAGGCCCATACAGGAAACAATAACAATAATAAAAATAAACAAGCATCGTAACAATAATAAAAGTAATCGAAAAGAGTAAATCTTATTGTATTGATCGGATACTTGTGCTCAGGCGAGGAAGGTGGACTCCGTCTCCTCCAAAGCAAAGCCGAGCTACAGCAGCGTAGTGGTAGTTGTCAATAAATAATAGTAGCTATAATGAAGGATAACTGCTGAGAAATAATGATTGCTAATAGGGGAGTAGTTGTTCAGAAGAACGTAACTTTACAAATGAGGAAGGGGTCATATTTATAGCTGGAAGATTCCAAACTCTAGCATGAATGCACTCTTGCACCTCTTTCTCACGTTCTAATCTACTTTCAATGCCCTCTGAAAATAGCAGAGGTGATTGAGAATCGAGCTGATCTTCAGAACTTATCCTTTAACTTGACTTCGTTTCTTGTGTGGCCGATCAAGCGACTGATCCAGTTCTTCAAACTAAGCTGCTCTTACATTTCGCACCATTTATCTGGACTCTGATATACAAAGTGTGTCTACCACATTGGAGATGATGTGTTCCAAACTCGCGTCCGATTTTCAACCAATACAAAGTGGCCCCGAAAAATTGTTACCCAAGAAATTTGGGTTCGCCTTTCTTTATATTATGTTAGAGAAAAACTTCTGGTTTTCGCTCAATGCAAAATTTCATACCCGCATAATAGCAAAGCAAAACTAGTTCCAGAGTGAGAGAAATAAGCAAATGATTGAAAAATGGGTTGGAACTGTCCGTTCTTTTTGTACAGCTGAAAACTTATTGATTACTAGTATTATCAAAGAAACAAACATTTTTCAATTATCCACACTAAGGGTGGCCAGCGGTCCGGTCCGGTCCGGAACCGGTACCAGAGTCCGGTTCCGGTCCGGAACCGGGCCAAAAAAATTTCAAACCGGTGGAATTCCGGTCTACCGGTCCGGTCCATGCCAGTTTCAAATATTGGAGCCGGATCGGAACCGGTTCCGGCGACCGTTAGGCCGGTCGGTACCGGTCCGGTCCGGCCGGTTAACGGTTTTTTTTGTTATTTTTTTTTTTTTTTTTTAGGCAAATAAAACTAAAATTTGAAAAACTTAACAATTTATTTAAACATCATTTGTGATAATTAGGTAAATTATATTTTTTAATGAAACAAATTAACAAAATAATTATGTAAATTATATTTTAAAATTTATTAATGTAAAGTTTATTGAATGAGAAATAAATAATTGAACGACGTCTTCTAGTTTGTTACTTTATCAGTGTAAAGTTTATGAAACAAAACAAACGTTTATTGAATGAGAAATAGATAATTGAAATGACAAAACAAACTAGAAATCGAAAAATTACAAAGATACTAAATAAACTAGAAATTCGAAAATACATAATTGAAATAGATATTCCCTTAGCCATCTCTTCAAATTTTCAATCACGCGGAATAAAGCCATTTATTATATCCCATTCGGTTCTGTGGTTTTTTTTTAAGTGTTGCCTAAACTTTCCCGTCCCTCCATTGTTGGGTCCAGTGTAAAGTTGCCACTCTTTGTTACAATGCTACATTTAGCTTTCTGAGATTCAGTATCTTTCGTAATAAGTTCCCACACTATAGAACGACGTCTTCGTTCAGGAGCAGCGGGAGCAGCGGGAGCTTGATTTTCAGCCATTATAATTGTTTGGATTTTGGAAGAAATTTAGAAAATAGCCTTTGAGAGTAATTTGAGAGATAAATTGATAGAAAATGGTAAATTGTGTGATATAATGATGAAATAATAGGGTATATATAGATAAAAATAGGTTGGGGGGGTTATGGGGGGCGTTTAGGGGGGGTGATAGGCAAATATAGCCGTTTTTGGCCGTTGGCCAACGGCTATATTTGAAAGAGAGCCGTTGGGCCAAAATGCCGGTCCGGTCCGGTCCGGCAGTTCGGCCCAAATAAGTTTTTTTTTTTTTCCATTGAGTTTTATTTAAAGTGATGGAAACTTTGAAAAATATTACAACAAAATATTATTTAGTTTTTACTTGTATATATTAAAGTTTAAACTTAGAATAAAAAAACTTGTAGTATTTTTTATAATTTGAACTTGTTGTTTTGAATTAATTTGTTATGTTCAATATTCAAAGTTTCAAACTTTGAATTAATTTTAGTAAATTCAAATTTTTGAATTAATTCTTTAAGTTCAAAATTCAATATTTGAACTAATTTACAAACTAGTAATTAATTGTAGTATTTTTTGCGCAAACTATAAATTAAAAATAAATAGTATGAAGACAATAGTTGTGATTGAATTCCAAGACTTGGAGCAATTTTATTGAATTGTTTAAGATATAAGAAGTGCAAATTACATCTAAACAAAAACTTGTAAATTCAAAATTCTTATTTAGAATATTACATTCTTTTAAACATATTAGCTAGTTTCTTGAGGACACTTGTAGGCTTTTCTTTTGGAACTGGCCGTTGTTGATCTTGTTCATCATCTCCTTCTGGTTCTTCGTCTTCTTCTTCTTCTTCATTGCCGGTTTGACTCCCTTCACTTGTTCCGTCGCTCAAAATTTGATCGATATATGCTCTGCCCCTTTCCTTAGTAAGTTCTGGTAGACCAAAGTTTCTTCGCTCTGCTCTTATCCAATCCCTGAATAAAACTCCTGTCTCCATTGCCTCCTCTCTCAACGAATATCTGTGATCTCCAATTTGAAATCTTCCTTGGCTGAAAGCGCTTTCCGATGCAACTGATGAAGCTTGAATTGTTAATATATCCCGGGCCATTTTTGCAAGAATTGGAAATTGCGATTCTTGATTCTTCCAATAATCCAACAAATTCGCAGTTCCAAAGTTGTTAAGTTTCTTTGGATATTGAATTAAATACACTTGGAACTCGCTGTATTCCTCTCCGTACTCGTCCTGTTCTGAAAGCAACTTTTCGTCAAGTCCCCCAAAAGTGCGCATTCCTGCTCCTGCCTGTGAAGAACTTTACCCGGTGGATAGTATTGGTTCCGTTGGCTCTGCAGTGTCTGCCCAAGCTCTATACTTTGCAAAAACAGCCACGGTATCTGCATAAACTTTAGCAACAGCCTCGCCTACACTTGGAACTTGTTAGTAGCAATTTCCTCTGGAGTAATTTCTAAATTTGCATATACTTCTCTAACAAGTCGTTCAGTTAACTTAATTTTAAAAGCAGGATGCAACACAGAAGCAATGTAAAAAAGAGGAGGAATTGGAAAAAAATATTTTCTAAACTTTTCAATCATTAACTCTACAGCCGGTAAGTAAACTGCATATTGTTTATACATTTTCAATAATTCCGATATTCCAGCTATATAATATAACATGGTATGAGTAGTTGGATAATATTGACCGGAAAATTCTAAAGTAGCTTGATAAAATTTATGTAAAAACTGAAGAAGATGTTGAACAACTTGCCAATCCTCATCTTTAAGGTGATAGATTTCCATAAAATGTTTATTATACATTTGAGAAATAGGCAGTCTATATTCATAAGCAACATTCAATGCCTCATATAAAGTGTTCCACCTAGTACAAACTTCCTTTGGGACTCTCCTAACTGGCATTCCTAATTCTACACATTTTCTTTCCCATTCTCGTCTTCTTTCTTGGTTTTTATTTCTAAAAATATAAGTAATAGCTATCTGCACCTTTTTGATAATGTCGTTAAACAAGGTAAGACCATCTCTGACTACTAAGTTGTAAATATGACATGCACACCTAACATGAAAAAATTCAGGAAAAGGAGGGTTCAAAATAGGTATCAAGTTCCTAAGTGCGTCTGTGTTGTTTGTAGCATTATCTACCGTAATACTAAAAACTTTGTTAGACAAACAGTACGTACGACAAATTGATGAAACTTTGTTACAAATATAATTTCCCATGTGTGGTTCATCAACAATTTTATAAGCAATAATACATTTTTGAAAAACCCAATCAGGATCTATCCAATGACAAGTCACAGTAATATAATCACATCCATTAGTAGAACGACCCATATCCGTAGTAAGACATACTCTAGTGTCAAAGTTATCAAACATATATCGCAAATAATCCTGATATTCGTTCTTAAATTTAATAATATCATTTTTAACAGTAGTTCTTGGAAAACCTCTAAAAGAGGGATTATATACAGCCTGAACATAACGAACAAAACCAGTAGAAGAAGGAAAACTATAAGGTAAACCCTCGAGGGCAACTAGTTTAGCAATTTCTTCCCTATCCTTTTGTTTATCATAAGTAAGAAGCCCTCCTGTTAAATGGTTAATTCTTGCTTGGATACCCGAAGAAGAATCATGCGCTACTCCCCCATGTTCGGTCCCTAAATATATACCACCCGCCCGCGTTGCCCATTCTTTAGGATGTTTATTTTGTAAGTGCTGCCTAAGTTTACCCGTCCCACCCTCATTACCCCCAGTTCTAAAAACCCACACCTTATCACAAAGCCCGCAGGAGGCCGTCTGCGCTTCAACATTCTTTGATGCAAAATCCCACACATCAGATCTATCCTTACGTTTAGCCGGTATTCTAGTAGGAGGTTCAGGAGGCAAGTCTGACTGAACTTCGGGTGGACTAGCTTGAAATTCAGGTGTTTCTTCTAAATTACCCCCGCTTTGATTCCCATACCGTGTTTCTAACATTTCGTGATCAAGTATATTATCAGCGCTAATATTATGATAATGTTGAGAATCATCTATGTGGTGGGTATTCCGACTAGAACTACCAGCAATTTCTTTACCCCTATTTTCCCTACGACCACGTGCCCGCCCCCCACTACTAGTTCCAATTGAACCTCGTTGAGACATAATAATAGCAAATAAAATAAATATATATGACAAAAAAATAATAAAAGAGTAGAAGTAGGAACGACCAACCAAATATAACCGTATAATTGAGGTGAAGTTGAAACTTGAGCCTCCACTTCAATTAATTAGTTGAATACTTGATAATCGAAAAATTGCAAAAATAGCCAAATTGATATTTTCAACCACGTAGCGCCTCCAATTAACCCAATACTTGATATTTATAAACTTCACCAAGTAGCACAATATAACTTTGATAGAAACTCCAAATAGAACTTGATAAAGTAGCCAAATTATAAATTTTTAACAAATAGCCAAAGTAGAACAATAGCAATATTGTAGAAAATTTGAGAGAATTAGAGAGAATTGGAAGATTTGTGTGAAAAATATGATGAAATAATGGGGTATTTATAGAAAAAAAATAGTTAGGGGTGGTTATGGGGTGGTTATGGGGTGTATTTGGCCGTTTTTGGCCGTTGGACAACGGCTAGGAGGTCAAAATAGCCGTTGCCCAACGGCTAGAAACGGGCAGTTTTTTTCTTTTTTTTTTTTATTTTTTTGACCGGTCCGGTCCGGCCGGTTCCGGTCCGGTCCGGGCCGGTTCCGGTCCCATTTTTATCCGGTCCTCCCGGTTTTTTTTCGAGGCACCGATTCGGTACCGGGATCGGGGCCCGTTAGTGGCCAACGGTCCGGTTTCAACTGGTCCGAGCCGGTTTCCGGCCCGATTCCGGTCCGGTCCGGTCAAAACCGGACCGTTAGCCACCCTTAATCCACACTAGCTTTTTATTTCTTTTATCAAATTTGTCCTTCCACGAGTTATGAACCTGGACATCTTATACTCTTCAGCAAAGATGTTAACATAGCCAAAGATAGAACGAAAATTTTGGCGTCTTATGGAGTCTATCTCAACATTGATGGCCCATTAAATAGTCCTAAAGGGATGAAATACCAAAATCATATCTCAGAAAGAGGAAAAAATTATAAGGTAATAGTAAAATAAATATAGCAAGAAACCATGGTGAGTCTAATGGATAGCAGTCAGAAATTGGCTACTTGACCTTGGCTTTCATTAATAGCAAAATTAGACGATATAAGCTATTCTCACATTGCTGAAAAACAATAGAAGCAGTGCTTAACCCATAAGATTAAACAACCCATAATTTCATGCTTTTCTTTGGACATACTTTGGACAGAAAAACCACTAAGCCAAGTGTGCAAAAACCAGAGTGCCAATCCCCAACTAAGCCTGGTTGCCACCACCTCTTGGCGGGCCCATCCGCCCACGGCCACGGCCATAACCTCTGCCACCTCCATTCCTGCCTCTTCCATATCCAGAGCCTGAGTTCAAATGTATAAACAAAGATTCAACACCAAATACATAATATAACAATATAAAGAAAGATTGTTGAACAAAGAAAGTATCCATGCAGGCGGTACAAAATGCTCACTCAAGAACTATACTTACCACGAGATCCCCATCCACCACGGCCTCCACCTTGGCCCCAGTTTGAGTAACCACCATTTTCTCGGCCCCAGTTTGAGTAACCACCATTCTCTATTAAAATGAAATTAGCCCATATCAGTTATGGTCCATCTAGTGAGCAAATTGCTTCCAAGATATCTTTTAAGTAACGATAGGATACCTTGATAGTTTCCATATCCACCTCTGCTCCAACCACGTCCCCTGCCTCTACCACGACCTCGTCCTTGTCCTCGCCCATATGAATCTAAAATAAAGTTGTAGTAATTCCAGCTGTTATGCAATTTCACCTTAAATCAAGTTCGATCTTGCAAATAACTTTTTCTCTTGTAACTTTGTCTGGTGTCTCATTACCTTCATTACCAGCATAATATACCGCATGTGCTTGCCTAGGTGGTGGTTGCTGCATCTGAGGCTGGTAATTGTTGTAGCGTGGCTGCATCTGTTCAACATCAGAAGGAGCTTGATACCTATGATGTATGAACAAGAAGTTACATTTAGAGCAAAACATGATAAGGTAATAACCAGTTATAGCCACATGAATCCAGTGAGGACACGCCAAAAAAACAGTAACTCTCAAACAAAGACCATGAATAGTTTCCAGATGCATTGTCAAACAACAGGAGGAGCAACCTTCATAGGATAAGATAAAGGCAAAGAGATACCCTGGGGAATTCTTGTTCAGTTCCTTTGCTGATAAGGTGATTGAAATCATTGATACATGGCGTGTCTGTTCCACACTTACAGGAAAACCAATACCAGAAATTAGTACGATGTGCAGATTTTCATTCCAAGGAATATACACATCGCAAGAAGAAAACATTATGAGGGTAAAACAGGGTTGACACTTACGGCAACAGACCCTCTTCTAAAGGTTCCCATACATCTGTAATGCTTACTGAGCTGATAGCAGTGTCTTGATGCAGTCGAGGCATTCTTCTCTGCAAACGATTAAAATCAGTGAGTTATATGTTAGATATACTAAAATAGGAGAAGTAAGAGAAGTCTAGGAAGAGAACGGTCTACCAGAGAAAGCTACCTTAATGATCTCTGCTATAGCAACTGTTTTGCTAATTGCCTGACCCATTGCTTTCAAGACAATCTCTTTCCCCTGCCTCTCCTGAACAGTCAATTATGATTAGAACTTTGTATTAGCAAATTAAAGAAAAAGGCTGGTTTTATCGTTGCAAAGGCTGAAATAACCAACATAGTCCTCCCACCAATGACAAAGGAAGAAAGAAAACTTAATCTACACCTAATCACCACTTAAAACCTGTACTTGTTCAGCCTAGTAATGGTGAGTTAACCAATTGAGCCCCCATAAGGATGTTATTTGCATATGGATTGTGTTGATAAACAAAACTAGCGAAGTCATACAACAGTGAACATTGAGCTTTAGAAGAACTACATATCCACAAACAATGAAATAGTGATACGGATGTTGGGACTAATGTGTGGACGTGTGGTCACGCAAGATCATACAAGATTAGAACACATCTGACAAAATACTCGAATAGCACATGCAGGTGATAAAATGAGAAAGGTGTCAGAAGTTTTGGTTTTGTTCTTGTTGCTATACTTGGATCAGGCCTGACTTTGGAAGGAGGCTTTTCATTGTCAACTTGTATATGGGTATATCAATGTAAGGATAAGTGTACGATTCAGAAAACCTCTAATTCTAGAAAGACCATTTTTCATAATGACAACTTATGTAGTATTGGAATGAATTGACTTGAATAGAGCGAAATACTATTGGACTTCATATAGCGACTCAATGAATCTAGAATTGAAGTGTATCTGATTGGTTATAACCACTTATGCTAGTACTAGACTGAATCAACTCTTGGTGATGTGAAAAACTTATGCTGAAATCGAGAGTTAAATTTCATCGGACCAAAAGGATTTGCTCAGACCAGAAAACTACTGTCAGAAAGCGTATTGCAGCTTGATTCAAGAAGCATATTTTGAATTAGCAGAAAACTTTAACCCGCAGATTTGAGTTACTTGATGCGAGAAACCCAAAAAAAAAAAAAGCAGCCCAGGACAGGATATACATAGGGAATTCTATCAAAGGTTTAGACAAAACCAGCAGTATGCTATAAACTTCTTTTCCTCTACATTTTCACGTTTTATTTGCTGCACGAGCCACGAGGAAACTTACAGCCATTTGACCTTGATATGTGTCAAATAAGGCGAACGGACAACCTAGCAACGCAACAATTATCCTCATAAGTCACAATACACAGCAGAGTCACATTTATCATATATATCAAAACAGCCGCTTAATCTTTTAATTTCCATGAGAAATGCAATCCTAGCTGGGCTACCATAGGAGGGAATCAGCTAGTACATAAGTTTACATATAAAACCAGCCACTCTGAAACTTTCCGAGCTTTTCGCTTCTCCTTACCCTGTCCCCCTTCCACAGTCACATTATAAACTTTTTCATTCTATTAAATTAGGATAAAATTGGAAGGCTAGTGTAGTCACATAAGCTACATTATGTCCCATGCCGGTGCACAAAGCATCTCACGTTCACCCAAGTTCCGAGGCCAGGGTGGGAAGGGCCACACCCCAAGGTGTGATGTACCTAACCTAATGCAAGCATTCGTGACTGTTTTGACGGCTTATAAAAACAAAGTGAAACTAGAAAAATGGAAAAATGAAAAGGGGGGAATGGGGTACCTGAAGAAGAGTGGTAGCATAACTGATGTAGTTACGAACCAAACCTTGTGAAGTGATTCTGATCTCATTTTCATTTATGGGCAATTCTTGTTTCGGTTTTTCTACTTTTTGGTATCTATCCATTTTGGAACTACTACAACCTTAAAACCCTTGTTTTTGCTTCTCTCTTTGTGTGTGTGTTACAGAAAAAAATGGAATAAGCAGCTAAACCCTTGACTACAGCAGCACGGATACGAATTGGTAACAGCCACATGGATTATAAACATTTTAAACAAACATACGATTTTTTCATTATGTACCCTTGAAATCTAAAGTATTTACCCATACTACCCATTAAAAATTACGCTACCTATAAAATTACAAGTACTTACCCAACTCACTCATTTATTACTGTATACTTTGTTATGCTTTATAAGCGTATAGGTATACTGCATAAATTATAGTATACAACTCTGGATGGTAGGGCTGCTAAATATGAAACTTATGTGTGGTGATGCGTAAATATTTTAATTTTGATGGAACCTCCCTTAAACATATGTAATTTTAGGCTTAATTTCAAGTTTCAAAGGAGAATGCAAGTAAAATTTGACCCTATAGCCTATTTGTACCGTGCTAAATAAAAATTAGTCAGCATTTCAAAAATTTTAGAAGACTAGTCAGATCCAAAAAATACGGGTTGAACTAAAAATTTTAAAGTCTAATTATAAAATACTGGGATTTGCTAAATATGAAGTCTTAGTATATAATACTTAGACTTTGCTAAATATGAAGTCCAATAAAAAAATACTGGGATTTGAATATTTTAGTTCAAAAATCATAATAAAAAATATTCGGACTTCAAATATGAAGCTTCAGGATCGTTTCCTAAAACTTTGAACGAAACTCCAGAAAATTATACTGGAGTTTTGTTCAAATTCTCAAAATTTTATTATGTGCCTAGTTTTAAAAAACACTTATATCTTAAATTTCACTATTTTTCTAAAAGTTTGTAATTTTAGTCTAATTCTCTTTAAGGTGCAAAAATTAATTAGTTATCAAAATTAACCAAAATGCATGCAAATGAGGACTCTTATGTTTGTGGTCCTTGAAATCAGACCTTTTGAAGATAAAAGTTGCATAAAAATGACATTATAAGTAGGGGTGTCAATGGTTATTAATAACCGATTGAACCGATCAAATCGAACCGTACCGAACTGATACGATCTGAAATCCGGTTAGGTCGTGCGGACACTCGACATCTTCCCCTAGACCCGTCGGGCGAATCCTTACCAATTAAATTAGAAAAATAAATATAACAATTCATAGATAAGGACAAGACTTAAAACAAAAACAGAGACATACTGATACCTCTAAGCTGCACAAAAGAAATTACAGCTGAATACCCAACATACTAAGTTTAGGGCTATCCAGACTAAACATCTAAGAGTACAAAAGAAGACAAATACCTCTTGAAGGGAGCAAAATGCAACTGAAATGATAACCAATAAACCGGTGGCCATCCGGAATAAAAGCTGGCTCACCCTGACAGCTGAAGTCATCTTCGCTCCTTCACAACGTGACGAACTCAATCCTGGAGCGAACCTACCGAAACGAAATAGATAGACAAGAAACAAACAACAAACAAGGGTGAGTAAAAAAGACTCAATAAGTGGGGGCAGACTAGCCACCTCAAAGAATAGGATAGCTAGCCAGGGAGAAAAGAAACAGATAAACCAAATTCCTCTTATTTAAATTATGAAAGGCAGAACCAGATAATAACTAGAAACACGTATGGAATCACAAACTCATCAACAACCAGGAACGTAAGATAGCTAGAACATATAGGTATCCCGAACACATCAACAATCAGAAATACATTCTGTTGCGGCGTGCAACCCGATCCATATATTCATCCTGTTGCGGCGTGCAACCCGATCCATATATTCATACTGTCGCGGTGTGCAACCCGATCCAT
Organism: Petunia secreta; assembly: GCA_029990175.1. Lineage (NCBI taxonomy): Eukaryota > Viridiplantae > Streptophyta > Magnoliopsida > Solanales > Solanaceae > Petunia > Petunia secreta. The sequence goes on from JARKIP010000156.1 coordinate 1,423,158, forward strand.
ATATTTATACCGGTGGAGCGTGAAACCCGATCCATATATTTATACCACTGCGGCGTGCAACCCGATCCCCGCAACCCAAAATACGAGCCAGAAATATATAGATAAATAAGCAATGCACGTATACGCAGAACAGTAGTTATGTACCACAAGTATACATAATGGTATGAAATAAAATGAGATGAAATGAAATATGATGCAAAGGGTCACATGTGTCAACTGAATGGAGCGGAATCCTCCTACTCCAGGGCGGAATCCTCCTACCCTCAATATGATGCAATGGAGCTGAATCCTCCTGCTCCTAGGCGGAATCCTCCTACCCTCAATATGATGCAATGGAGCGGAATCCTCCTGCTCCTAGGGCGGAATCCTCCTACCCTCAATATGATGCAATGGAGCGGAATCCTCCTGCTCCTGGGGCGGAATCCTCTTACCCCTCAATATGTGCAATGAAGCGGAATCCTCCTGCTCCTGGGGCGGAATCCTCCTGCTCCTCAATATGTACAATGTAATGCGTGTAAATGCAATATGATGCCATGCAGTCACCTATGCCTGATAGCTATCTCCGGCGCGGGACTCTCATCGTCTACCAGGAGATATGCAATAATGACCCTTCACCAGCTCGGGACTCTCATCGATTACCGAAAAGTATATGCAATAATGACCCTTCACCGGTGCAGGACTCTCATCACCAACCGGCAAGTATATGCAATAATGACCATTCACCGGCTCGGGACTCTCATCGATTATTGGAAAGTATATGCAATGCTCAAAACCAGAGTGCAATGCTCATATGCTCAATGCAATACCAACAACAGGGCTTAACATATAATATACAATGTAAATTCAAAGCTATGGCGTAATGAGTACGCCTATCGGCTGCTACACACGTAAGGAACACGTAGTAGAAAATCCATGAGGCCAAGTGCCTCCAAAGAAATGGATATAAACACTTACCGTATTCTAAAGCTAGCCCTGCTACTCAACAACTGCTTTTTCCTTTGAATTAACTGCCAAACGATCCCGCTCTATTTAATAAGCATAAAAATTATATCAAATAAAGCTAAAGGCTTCATTCCTTATGTCTTAGGGCAATCCAGTTAGGAAGCTGATACCCTATTCGCAATACGCAGGCCAGGCCTATGTACAGGGTTCAAAGTCCCATAACCAAACCCTAAATAAATTACATTTATATGTTGCCCATAACTCACTGAGTACGAATATATAATCATTTCCATCATTGGGGTCCAATTGACCCTTTAAACTATCAATTTAAGTCATTAGGGCGATGTCTAATATCCCTATTTTTACCGTAAAAATTTATTCAAACACACGTAATAAGCTAAGATAATGAGTTAACATCATTACCTGGAGATTTAGGGTAGAAATTCCACTATTTTTCCACCTTTTTTTTCCCTTTTTTCCTCTTTCTTTTCTGACTTTTCTTTTCTCTGTATACGTTCAAACGATTCTGCTTCCATATCATATGTAGCTAATCCCTTAGCAGACCGACCTTGCTCTATTTTTTTCTTTTTTTTAATAAATTCTCTACGACGATTAAAATTAAAATGAAACCCTAGAGAAGTTGAAATGATCCCAAATTTTTCAAGTAAGTTATACAAAATATATGTAACATACTCGCGAATATGGATCTTAAATCGGACTCCCGAAACTCAAGATGCAATTTAAAGGAAAAAGGTCAAATTATTTAACTTTCGGCATTTTAGTGGAAACTAGCCGAACAACATCGAAATTCACTTTCGAAAAATCACAAAAGTCACAAATAATCATATGAACCTAACGGCGCTTTCGGATTTCGAATCGGAGCTCATTCGCCAAAACCGAGCTCAAAAATCTCTTTTTAATATTTATCGACAATAAAAACTGAAACCTTCTTCCGATGCCTACCAAACGAGGTCGGATTTAGCTCAAATTTTACAGACAGGTCCTAATAGATATTATGAATATTTTAAAATTATCGGCACGTCAATCGGAGTCCTAACTTCCGAAACGACTGACCGAGGTCGTTTCATTCTCCTCCACTTATACTCTCGTTCGTCCTCGAACGAGCCTAAGTCTAAAGAAAAAATTCACGCGGATAACAAGAGAACTTGCACGACCTTAATAACTCCACTAGCATTATCTCCTGATTGCAGGATCAGAATTATAACACGCATATTGAACTTTTGGAATAAAATACATCTGGATAATATGATAATACCATTGCACAGCTTATTCTGACTAAGCTGATCCTTCCTCGATTACGAGAAGAGAGTTTTACATTTTCGAAGCAAAGATACACGGAACTCTGGATGGATTAACATGATTCTGCCGGTGAATCACCTCGTCGATATACTTTTCGATATAGATTTATTGGTGGGACGGAATGAAGTGTGACATAACAGAATTTGTGGCTCAGTATTCTAATTGCCAGCAAGTTAAAGTCGTGTCATCTTTCCGAACTTTATGCTTTCAGTAGGTAGGTACGTATATATGATCAGGTTGCCAACTTATCTCTATCATTAATAGATTATTAGTGGGTTTAGCAATGATCGACACTCATTGTAGGTTTCTGTAATAGCCCTAGGTTGGGTCGTCACAAAAATGGTATCAACACCTTAGAGATTTAGTATTACTACCATTCAGTATTTGGAGGAAGACTCCTCCACTTACTCATGCAGCTATTTGAATAGGAATACCCATCCCCGCACAGTCTGCTGGACTAAAGAAGATTTAGCTAAAAGCTGAACGTAGACAGACCTAAGCTACCAACTACCTGTTCGAGTTGCCAAACAACTGCAACTCTCAAGCCACAACTCCATACATTTTCTATAAGCACCACCGCCTAATGGATCAAATCAAAGATCAAATGATGCCTCTCAGTACACTTAGTAGCCTTGAAATTGGAAAGAAGAATAATCAACACCATACCGCACGATATAATCAAGAGCCTGAAGGATACACTGACATCATTTTATTTAAAAAAAACTTACACAGGGATTATCTGAAAGGGAAAAAAGGTGGAAAAATAGTAGAATTTCTACCCTAAATCTCCAGGTAATGATGTTAACTCATTATCTTAGCTTATTACGTGTGTTTGAATAAATTTTTACGGTAAAAATAGGGATATTAGACATCGTCCTAATGACATAAATTGATAGCTTAAAGGGTCAATTGGACCCCGATGATGGAAATGATTATATATTCGTACTCAGTGAGTTATGGACAACATATAAATGTAATTTAATTAGGGTTTGGTTATGGGACTTTGAACCCTGTACATAGACCTGGCCTGCGTATTGCGTATGCGAATAGGGTATCAGGTTCCTAACTGGATTGCCCTAAGACATAAGGAATGAAGCCTTTAGCTTTATTTGATACTCCCTTCGTCCCAATTTATGTGGCACCATTTGACCGGGCACGGAGTTTAAGAAAATAGAGGTTGACCTTGTTAAGTGTCAAATTTACCCTTGAAAAAGTAAGAGAGAGAAGATTTGAGTAATAAAAAAGTTGTTGGTAGGTTTAAAAGTATGTAGGGCCCAACAAGGGTAAAATAGAGATGATGCATTAAATAGTTGTCAAATAAGGAAAGGTGCCACTTATTTTGGGACAAACAAAAAAGGAAATGGTGCCACATAAATTGGGACGGAGGGAGTATAATTTTTATGCTTATTAAATAGAGCGGGATCGTTTGGCAGTTAATCCAAAGGAAAAAGCAGTTGTTGAGTAGCAGGGCTAACTTTGGAATACGGTAAGTGTTTATATCCATTTCTTTAGAGGCACTTGGCCTCATGGATTTTCTACCACGTGTTCCTTACGTGTGTAGCAGCCGATAGGCGTACTCATTACGCCATAGCTTTGAATTTACATTGTATATTATATGTTCAGCCCTGTTGTTGGTATTGCATTGACCATATGAGCATTGCACTCTGGTTTTGAGCATTACATATACTTTCCAATAATCGATGAGAGTCCCGAGCCGGTGAAGGATCATTATAGCATATACTTGCCGGTTGGCGATGAGAGTCCCGCACCGGTGAAGGGTCATTATTGCATATACTTTCCGGTAATCGATGAGAGTCCCGAACTAGAGAAGGGTCATTATTGCATATATCTCCTGGTAGACGATGAGAGTCCCGTGCCGGAGATAGCTATCAGGCATAGGTGACTGCATGGCATCATATTGCATTTGCACGCATTACATTGTAAATATTGAGGGGTAGGAGGATTCCGCCGCAGGAGCATGAGGATTCCGCTCCATTGCACATATTGAGGGGGTAGGAGGATTCCGCCCCAGGAGCAGGAGGATTCCGCTCCATTGCATCATATTGAGGGTAGGAGGATTCCGCCCTAAGAGCAGGAGGATTCCGCTCCATTGCATCATATTGAGGGTAGGAGGATTCCGCCCTGGGAGCAGGAGGATTCCGCTCCATTCATTTGACACATGTGACCCTTTGCATCATATTTCATTTCATCTCATTTTATTTCATTTCATTTCATACCATTATGTAGACTTGTGGTACATAACTACTGTTCTGCTTATACGTGCATTGCTTATTTGTCTATATATTTCTGGCTCGTATTCTGGGTTGTGGGGATCGGGTTGCACGCCGCAACGGTATAAATTTATGGATTGGGTTGTACGTTGCAACTGTATAAATATATGGATCGGGTTGTACACTGTGACAGTATGAATATATGGATCGGGTTGCTCGCCGCAACATGATGAATATATGGATCGGGTTGCATGCCGCAACAGAATGTATTTCTGATTGTTGATGTGTTCGGGATACCTATATGTTCTAACTATCTTACGTTCTTGGTTGTTGATGAGTTTGTGATTCCATACGTGTTTCTAGTTATTATCTGGCTTTGCCTTTTCATAATTTAAATAAGAGGAATTTGGTTTTTCTGTTTCTTTTTTCCCTGGCTAGCTATCCTATTATTTGAGGTGGCTAGTCTGCCCCCACTTATTGAGTCCTTTTGACTCACCCTTGTTTGTTGTTTGTTTCTTGTCTATCTATTTCGTTTCGGCAGGTTCGCTCCAGGATTGAGTTCGCCACGTTGTGGAGGAGCGAAGATGACTTCAGCTGTAAGGGTGAGCCAGCTTTTATTCCGAATGGCCACCAGTTTATTGGTTATCATTTCATTTGCATTTTGCTCCCTTCAGGAGGTATCTGTCTTCTTATGTACTCTTAGATGTCTAGTCTGGATAGCCCTAAACCTAGTATGTTGGGTAGTCAGCTGTAATTTCTTTTGTACAGCTTAGAGGTATCAGTATGTTTGTATTTTTGTTTTAAGTCTTGTCCTTATCAATGAATTATTATATTTATTTTCCTAATTTAATTGGTAAGGGTTCGCCCGACGGGTCTAGGGGAGGATGTCGGGTGCCCGCACGACCTAACCAGATTTTGGGTCGTGTCACGAACTGATTATTCGGTTATTTTTAGTAAAATCATAGGTTCGAATGTAAATTTTTAACCAAACCAAGTAATTAGGGTAAGTTTTTTATTTCATAAAGAAAAACTTAAAAAATACCGAATATATGTGTGCGTGTGTGTGACAAGCATTAATTTTGACCTTGGGCATTGGGAATTACAAGCCTACTCATAATAAAATCAAAATCTGTACTGCTAAAAGTCAATATATTCTGCTACTAGTACATCTAATTATGCGGCAAGCGCTACAGAAACTTATAAGAACAAATATACATATACTTTCATGTTGTTGCTTGTTGCCTATATCCATGGATTATTCTTAATTTTTTTCATGTATTTTGTTCTTGCAAACGTGATAAATGGGATGATTCCATATAGAAATTA